>WNWU01000001.1:34655982-34779459 GCA_012654045.1 Ptyas mucosa | reverse complement strand
GAGACTTTGCTTTCCCCACCGGTAGGCTTCCATGAGTGAGAAGCTGTGCTCTCCTCTGGTCCTCCTGAGGCGCCTCGCCTCCCCGCTGGCAGCTTCTCCTTCTCCTGGCTGCTCCAGGAGCAGCCTGAGACTTTGCTTTCCCCACCGGTAGGCCTCCATGAGTTTTATTTGAAATTTAAGTTTTTTTCCTGAAATTTCCCTCTTAAAATGAAGGTGCGTGTTATACGCCTGTGCGTGTTATACGCCAATAAATATGGTAGATTCTGAAGAAATTGGTTATTGTCTCATGAAATCTTTGGGCTTTCCTAAGGTCTAAAAGATCATAAAAATGCCAACCTTTTGTTGATTGTTTCATCAAACCTCAGCAGGAGTCCCCTTCCTGCTAAACCTACAATCTCTCTGGGGATGTTTCATAAAGGACAGGCAGCAGAGTCATAAAAGTATGTTAATTGAATTATGTGGCAATAGTAAAGTGGCATCAAAGGCAAGGAAGAAAGCTGGAGCCTGAATAATTCTCCTTTCACACCTCCCATATGCTAATCATTAAAAACAGCCGTCTTTGCCTTGTTCCAGTGTCCAAACAGGCCAAGCCAGCTTGCACTGAACACATGGAACTTAGCGACTCCATGCCAAGAAATAAATGCGAGAGCTGTTTGATGAACAAGTCATGAATTGCCCCTATTTAGATGCACAGCTTCACCTCTAGAGGCTGTAGCCTATTCTCCAAAGTCTCAGAATCAGTCCTCTGTTTCTAAAAAATGTGATTAACAGCTTGTGTTAAGTACCCTACTTGACCATAATTCGGTAGCTCTGGGAATCCTAATCACTAGAGTGAGGGAAAACACAGACCTGAATAGAGTCATTGGTTTCTTTCTTTTCAAATCGCTTTATTATTAAATGAAAATATCCCATTTTCATCAATTGCCCGAAACTGTTTCAATTCTGTTAAGGGAATAATAAGAAAGATTATTCTCTCTCTTGATTTCCAAAATGTTGAATAGACTATGTTAATAGCAAATTTTGTTCTGCAGAATATTAATATTGTCCATTGATGAAAGGCAAACTGACCTAATTTTCAAGGTAGAAAAAACAGCACTGCTATTAAAAAAATAAATATAGCCTTAGGGAAACAGGAATATTCACTTTATTGCTGAATCCATAAAAGGAAAAAAAAGTTAAACAGTCCCTCCCGAGGAACAAATTAAGCATATGTCATGACCTACTTAAATGTGTCATGTTAAAGAAATAGAACTGCTCATTTAAAGGGCCCAGGCCATAGAAACTTAATAAATAACAAACTAAAGGCAAGTTAGGCCTTCTTAAAATCCCCCTGGAGACAAACATTTTGACAGATTCCTCCTTAAGCAGTGCTTAATATGGCTCAGAAGTCAAATTCGTATGGACATTTGGGTTTGCTTTTTCTATGTCGAATTGTGGTGTAGAGCAGAAGAAATGGCTGTGGGGCAGGTGTCCAAGGGAAAACACAAGCAGACAGCTGAAGTCCCCTTGTTTTTTACATGCATGTGATGTATACCACACAAGTGAAAAGGGGGCAGGGCTTGGTTGGCCTGCCATTTTGACCCTGTTGCCCCCGTTGTAGGTGCCCCTATGGCAGAAGAGGCGGAAACAAGAGAGAAAACCCCATTCAGATGTCCACCATAATTTGCAATGGCATTTGCTATGATGCTTAGTTCATTCCATACTTCCTTGAGAATTGTTATCATTCTTAATCATTCACTTGCTTTCAATTTTTTGTGACCCAATAAACATCAGATAAGCCATCTTTTCCTGTCTCTGCAGGAGTGCTTGCAAGGTATGATTTTAAAAAAGCCAAGATGGTGGCAACAACAGTGTGATCAAAGCTCTGTCTTTTTTTTTATATGCACCTAAATCCCTGGTTTTTGCAATGTTTTCCATACTGCTTATCGACTACATGTAGGACTTTAACATCATCTTATAATATTTTAAGCTGTTCTGCTGGCATTTTAACAAGATTGAAAGGTGAGGTATAAATCTAACAAACCCTCCTGGCGTTAGCAATGTCTTCTAGGTCTCATTTATCTTCACTTTCCAGAAAATGTCTGTTTCTAGTTCAGTCATCAAGCCTTTGGATTTATCACTAATCACTATACAATACTTTTGAGGCAGGTCTTCCTTATATTTTTGCAATTTTTTAAAATCATCTTTGCTCAGTTGGTATTTTCCTTGTCTTTTATCATGCTCAACTTTGTGGAAACAACGTCCTTGATTTCTTTTATTTTCTTCAATAAACATCTTGCCTACTCAGTTGATTATTACCCTCAATGCCTTTGCATTACTTATTGTTGTTGTTTAGTCACTTAGTTTGTCCGATTCTTCGCATTACTTATTTATATATAATTTTGTCTCTTCTCATTCTTCTCTGGAACTTAGCATTTAGTTGGGCAAATTTATTTCCTTTTGCCTTCTGCCTTTCTTCAACTATTCCCAATGAATCTAGAGACAGATATTTTATATTCTTTTACTTTTTGCACTTCAGCATATTTTCTTTGCTTCGTATTTATTATTAGTGTGAATTTCAGTGCTTTCCTCAGCTCTGCCCCCCACTGCTAATGTCACAATATTCTCACAAGTCTTCCCCCTGGAGACTGACCCAAAATTTTCTCTCTCTCTACAATCACTTTGTAGCAAAAGAATATAATTGGGCTTCAAAATTACAGCGTCAAGGGTATACTGACCTCCACAACATCAGCTTTCAAAAATATATGAATAGTGCACAATAGGGCAATGTAGTATTTTGGATTCATTTCCAAATAGATGGTTTGGAATATGCATTGATATGAAAATAGCATCTGTCTGTGACTTTTTAAAAGTAACAGATTTTTTTCCAGAATCCCTTGGCAGCCGTGCAAAACAATGCAGCTGCTTTGAAGAGTTGCAGACAGATAGTATATTCTCACCTCAAACCACTTCAAAACAACTTATGGCAACTGAGTCTGAAGAGCTGCACAATCCATTAAACCCTAAGAAATCAATCCTTTATATATCCACTCAGAAGTAAGTCATGTCATATTCAGTAGAGTTTATTCTCAGACAAATGGATATATAGCCATAGGGTGATTTTTTTTTTAACAGTCATCAGAAATTTTCAGAATTAGACATGCAGGCTATTCTTCTATTCCTCCCAAGAGGCGATGCAAGTTATAGTAAAACAAATGTTAGCATATGCAACACCACGTGATCAGCAGCCTTGCTTTCTGTGATCCATAACTCTGGAATATGAAATGACATTTCAACAGCCTCTGTTAACTGTGTGTGTTGAATAGTTCCGTTAAAATAGTGTGTACTGTTTTCTCCTTACTTTCCCTGAGGACAATTGCTTCATTAGCACATCATAATGAGAGATATTAATGAAAAGTAATTTTAAGGAAAAAAATGCCAGATTGGAAATATGGAAAAGAGAAGTAATAATTGAAATTGATATTTGTTTTCCACATTTATAAAGCTGCCCAATTTCGTAATACTGTGTTTAGAGTTATAATGTGAAACCCAAAGAAAGAGAACATCAGAGTAATTGAGTGAGGAGATATAAAAGTTTAATATTCTGTTATTATGGTTGGCTACATATTTAACCAGATGTTTAGACTGGATTTGGCATTTTAATCCATCTATCGAGTTCTTCCCAAGGACCTGGGGTAGGCAGATGTTATTTGATGGTGTGAAAGGTACTATTGCAGGATGTAAACTATTCCAAGTAAAGTTGCCTATTGCAACTGACTGATGGTGATTTTATCAATGTTGATGGTGTTCAAGTGGTGCTCCAGAGGTTTTGGGGTTGCACCCAATGTACCATTTTTGCTTTCTTTTGCCACAGTTATTTTGCTTCTATTCACAATTTTCTTTATTCTGTGATTTTCTCTAGTTCTTTTTCTTCTAAGCTGTCTCCAGTGACTGTCACATTCATTATCCAAATATTTTGCCTTTAAAAAATAATTTTAAAAAATCAACGATTGTTAAAAGTCTGGGGTGCTTGCATGTTTGAATTCTAAAGTCCCAGTGCGGTTTCATTTTCTAATTGTCTATTTTGGAGTCGCACAAAACTATTTTGCAGTCTATTTTGGGGTCTCAGTTTTTGCTTTCAGGCAAATGATATTTCTTGTAGATATTCCAATACACCATGTTGCCATTTTGTCATGCCTTTGTTATGTAGTCAGTCTGTGCAATTTTCTTGCAACAGCTAACTAAGTGGTGCACTGTTTCTTCAGCTTCTTTGCAGAGGCAACATTTGTGGTCTGTTGCTGTCTTCCCAGTTCTGGTTTTGTATGCATTTGTTCACAAGGTTTGGTCTTGTGAAGCCAGAATTAGCTCTGTCTCTTTCTTTCTTTTCTGCTCTTAGCCATTGCTATGCCTCGTTATCTCCTATGCCTATTTTTTTAATTCACTGCCCATGTAATACTTTGCTTTTGTCTATTCTTCATTTGGTCTTTCTTGTAGGCCAGTTTGATCTCTCAATGCAGAAGAAAGTGGCCTGGAGTTGCAGGAGAGAAGACTCCTTTATAAAGGGCAAAGAGACAGCAGAATTTAGAATGTTGGGTGGACAGGAAGAGAGCAACGTTGGACCCTCTCTAGCAATTTACAAAATACTGTATATCTATTGTTATTGCAGATAACTGCTTCTGGCAAGATTATGTCTGAAGGTCAACAACAATAAGGGAACTACTCAGAAGTAGCTCCACATATTATTCTTGGTTCTTTGGGCCTGACACTGTCAGTACTCAGTTACCCTTCATTGTATTCTGACTTCAGAGCCTCTTTTTACTGTCCTTCAAATATTCTCCCAGTGCCCTTTTTTCTTCTTCAATTGCCTGGTGTACTTGCAACATTCCATGCCCACCTGTTTTCTTTGGTAAATAGAATCTGTCAACATTACTGCATGGGTGAAAGGCATGATTCATTATTTTTATTTTTCTGGTGTTCCAATCCAGGGCTCTGAACTCTGTTTGAGTCCAGTCCACTATTCCAGCTGAGTGTATAATGATTGGAATTGCCCAGGTGTTAATTGCCTTAGTGGTATTTCCACCACTGAGCTTAGAACTTTAAGAACTTCTTCGCTTTCATGATGTCCTCCCTTCTAACCTTCTTCTTGACTTCGGTGCACTTGTTGTATTTATAGTGTGTTTATAGGTATTTATAGTGATCTTCTTCATCCAGAGTCATGTTATTTCCATAGGGCACTTTGATTCCATTACTTTTCACTTATTTTACCCTGTTGAAGATAAAGATGACACATTTGTTCAGTCCAAATTCCATTGCAACATCTTGGCTATATATATGGACGTTGTTGAGCAGTGATTTTCCATGCAGCTTTGTATCATCCATGTAAAGGTGTGATAGCCTGACAGATGTTTTTGATGTTTGGTAGCTGTGGCTTGACTTGTTCTGTATTGTTAACAAAGAAATTGGTGCGATAACAAACAGTAGTGGTGATAGTGAGTCTCCTTGAAAGATTCCTCTCTTGATATTAATCTCTCCCAGTATATTATTACCACTGACCAGCAACTGTGGCTTCCTTTGTGCCATTGATCTTTGCACAAAGCTTCTGATGTTTCTACCAACTCCTATTATTTCTAGGCATTTAGTTATCCAGTCATGCGGCAGGGAGTCAAATGCCTTCTTATAATCAATCCACACCACATTCAAGTTGAGTCTTTCTTTTCTTGCAGTTTTCCAAAATGATCTTACCAATTAGGAGCTGATCTTTTGTTCCTCTACTGCAGGGGTGTTAAACTCGCATCGTCACGGCAGTGTCACAAGACGTATCGGAACTTTTTCCCCCTTCGCTAAACTGGACATGGGCATGGGCATGGTCAGCGCATGACGCATCTGGCTCACAGGCCGGGAGTTTGACAGCCTTGCTCTACTGTTTCCTTTTTGCTCAGGTAGAAAGATCTCGTTTTCAAGTAGATGTTGTTGGACTGCACCAGCTACTACACCAGTCAACACTTTGAAAATTGATGGTAAATAGGTAATTAGGCCGGTTGCTTAATGCTCTGCATCCCTTTTGTTGAATTTTGCATTATCTGGTAGGTTTTGCCAGATGTTAACTGTTAATCTTTAATTTCACTCCCTTGCAGTATGTTGTTAAACTGGTTGGCAATGAGGGGGTGCAGACCAGTCAGATTTTGGAATTCATCTTTACCTGATGCTGACCAATTCTTGATTTTTCCTTGCTCTTTTCTCCACCACTTCTGCTGTTATTACAAGTTCTTTCATTTCAGCTTCTTTTTTATTCTCATCTTCTCCTTTACCCAAGATGCCTTCTTGCTGTATCTCTTTGGGTAGTCACAAACAGAACTGCACTGTTTCTTGTTTGTCAGGTATTGACTAGTTCACTGAGCTGATGTGGCTGAAACTAAGTAGGCTAGCTTTTCCCCCCCCATTTATCATTATTTTTTGTTGGCTGGAGTGAAAGGAATGCCTTCCCTGACAAGGGGGGAAAATGGAAAGAAAGATATTTCTCCACATTCTGGGGATGGAGGTATCCATTTAACTTCAAGAATGGATTGAAAGATTTTTTTGGGGGGTATTTTTTTCTACATTATTAGGACTGCCATGTAGCTCTCATACCCATTGACAAAACTTTCTGAGATGCCTTTAAAAGATGGCAGGTGCTTGGGAATGCTCCTATTGCAGCATAAAAGTTTCTTGGCAGCTATTCCATCATTTCCCCTAATGGATTTTTCTGAAAAATGCCAGATTTAGATGTGGGAGAAGGCACTGTCTACAGTTGACAGTTCCTGTCAAACTCTACAGGTCCATTTTATTATAAAAAAACCTCATATGGAGGTACACTTTATACGGTCGCTTTCTTTAAGAAATCAAGGAGCATGGGGGTGGGGAGATTGAAATCTATAGATTCCCTGCAAACTGATGTCCTATAAGTATGGGATGAAATTTCTTCCTCATAACCACAGAAAAATAAAAGAGATGCTTACCATAAAGCCCTACAATCCACCACACTGCATATCCATAGGAGCCAAGAAGAGATGACAAAAGGAGGGATAGGGGAGGGCAAGTGGCAAAACGTGGTGTTGTGGTGATGCAATTCTAAATCCATTCATGCAATGTAAAATCCATGTTTTGTTATTTTGCCATGTTTGTGGCTAGGAACAGATGTATACCCAACAGTTCAATTCGAATTCCATAATGTCAGTTCATTGCCACTGGATCCTTGCAAAAATCCTTTCTCTGGAACTTGGCACTCTCACAAGATGCAATAAGATATGTTACTGTAAATCACACAACTACAAACAGATGAAGGACTGTTTCTAACTGGGAAAAATTGGTTTGTATGCATATGCAAAGTGCCACCTGAACTTCTTTCTCCTACGCTTTGCAAAGGACTTCTTCCCACCTCCTCCTAGCTTCTCTTTACAAACAGTTCAATTCATTTCGAGGTTCCTCATTTCTGTTGCAGCTCCAATTCTCATCTGTAATTTTTGCAAGCATCCTTTAATCAATAGAAAAATAATGACAAAGGGAGGAAACTATGTAGATCCCAGTCACTAGAAAGGGCCTGAATGGGTTTTTCATAAATGATACTGGCATTTAAAAAAAAATTGATACAGAGAAGAAAACTTGAGCCGATCAGCTAAGAAATGGCCTGAGTCGGTTTTTCATAAATGGTACTGGCATTTTAAAAAATTTAATTGATACAGGGAAGAAAACTTGAGCTAATGTATAAGTTGCAATCAGCAAGTTAGACTTTTTTCCCCTGCCTCTGAATATTCACATTGTTGAAAGTGATTCACTCAACAATGCAAAGATGAATTGAAGTGATGAACTGAAAGGAGAATTAAATTTTCTAAAAATAGCTTACACAAAACTACAATTCAGAAGATAAAAGCATTTAAAAGAGTGGACAAAGTTTGTACTACTACTTAAAACTCTGTCATTGAAAAATACATTCACAGTATAAGTCAGTTCTGCTCATCGGAATATTTAAACTATAATTAAAATATCCTTTTTAAAACGAAACCTTCTGAAGTAAGAAGTCGCACTCTGAGGAAGATGGGAAGTTAAAAAGTGTGAAATATAAACAAAACTCTTTATAAAATAGTCTTCCTTAATTTGGAATCCTCCAGATGTATCAAAAGATTACCAATTCCCCCTGTTCCTTACCATTATTAGGTGGGAATTATTGTATCAGTAGTCTGGTGTACCTGAAAAGCATGAAACTCATTAAGTATCATATCCAATACTAATGAAGTGTTTGTAAAAGCTTATGTGAAAGTATAACAAGAACAACCCAATCACAGCAAACATGCACTGTAAAAATTCTTACCAGAATATAAACCCTATTGCCGTGATGGCGAACCTATGGCACGCGTGCCACAGGTGGCACGTGGAGCCATATCAGTGGGCACGCGAGCTCAGCTCCAGCGTGCATGCACGCACCGGTCAGCTGATTTTTGGGCCTTTTGGGCCCACTGGAAGTCAGGAAAAAGGCTGTTCCCGGCCTCCAGAGGGCCTCCGGGGGAGTGGAGAAGGCCATTTTTGCCCTCCCTAGCCTCCTAGAAAGGCTCTGGAGGCTGTGGAGAGCGAAAAATGGGCCTACCTTGCCATCACATGCCAAAAATGGGGAGAGCGCGAGGGGGTCACACACGCATGATGGTGGTGGGGTGCATAGAATTTCGGGTGTGGGCACTCGTGTGAGTGACCCCCCGCACACACACCCCACTTTTGGCATGCGATGGGAAAAAGGTTAGCCATCACTGCCCTATTGAATAGAGGGAGAAGGTTTTTTTTTTCTGGCAATTGACTAGTGTTGAAATCAGAGAGCTTATAGTAATTGTACTTAATTTTGTGTTGGACTATAGAATTATAAATCCATAGAATTAGATGAAGTATTTAGGCTATTGAATGGAATCCCTTACTCAGGCTAAGAATCCAAATTAAAGCACCTCTGACAAAATGCTATATAATCTTCCCCCCATCCAGTGGGGGGAAAAGGCCCCTCTGATTTTAGGAGAAAACAAATTGACATTATATTTGTATCTGTCCTTACATAACTTAAATTCAGCACATGCTATCCAATTCACTGTGATGATGGAAAGCAAGGCTTGGCTTTCTTTTTTGTTATAAATGAACATTGATAAGTCTTGAAGATATAGCTCATCCTCTTCCATTTAAACATTTCAAATGTTCGCCTTTGTATTCTTTGCATGATATTATAGCAATCCTTGCCTTCCTTTCTGTAACAAATTAACATATATCTTTTGTACCATTTGGGATCTGGATACCAGTTTGATGCTACAGCTGGACATGGCTTTATTGCATGAAAATGATGTGCACTTTTAACAGCAGGATGATGGCATTTGGATGATATATAGTGGTGTATAGGAGGCATTATGGACCATGTTTTTCTTATACCAAAAGAAGTAAATGCTGGAAATGAAGATTTAATGAAAATACTGAAGGGTGCTGCACCCAGCATCAAGCACTATTTGATACCTCTCTTCAGTATGTTTGGGGAACACAGTATCAGTACAGGATTATTTTGGAACAGAAATGGGGTTTTGAGGCCCTGCAGATCTTTTTCAATTAATTCAACTCTAAGGCAATGGAAATGTAGCCCATAATAATTTGAGAGAACAGAAGGTTTCCACAGAAGTTAGTATATAGGCAGGGCATTTTGTAATACCTCATTTTTAGTCAGTAAGACATGTCAAAATGACGACTGATTTTAAAAATCCTAATTGCGTGGCAGATAAGCAATATTAGGAATGTGCTAAAGATTTATAGCAAAAATAGTGGATTGATCACTATGGAAAACTGGATGCTAGACTGGTACTTATAGTAAGAATAAATAGGCTCCTTTGCATGTTTTTGCATTTGGTCCCCGGAGCCAAAGGCAACAATCCAGACTTTGTTTCTCAGTCTCTGGAATACCAACCAGAGATACTGAATTCAACAACACAAATCATATTTTCTAATCATTTCACTTTCATTTTTCAAGTAATCCAGTGAGTTCTACACACATCATTAGCATATAGTATTCCCTCAATCAATTCAACCTGCGGAAATGTAATTTACACAAGAAAAAAGGTGAGAACAAGAATAGAGTTGCTTTAAGTTTGCAGATCATATGATTAGGTCCTTAGACACTGAGAAAACATAAATCTTTGATTGTCACACTTAAGATATTAAACACCATTAAACAAGGCAACCTTGTATGTGAAATATCAAATCAGTTGATATCATTCAGGAAGAATGATTGCATTTTTGTGGTGGAATCTCCAGCTAGAGGGGGGAAAGTGTGGAGAGACTGGCAAGCTTAGATTCTTTGCAGGGCAAAAAATGATGCAGAACTGATCCGCTCCCCTCCCCCAAAATCTCTGGCTGTTCCCAAGAGAATGCAGTCAATCTGACAAGATTCTTGCAAATAAGTTAACAACAATAAAGAAGCATCTCTGATCAGCTCATGGTGTCATTCTGGTTCCTTGCACCCTGATAATTATTTTTTTCATTAGATATGGGGACAAGGTAAGATTCCTCACACCTATATCACCTGACTTTGTATGTTATGATACATGGAGAATCCCTTAATTGGGGATTTAAACACACCCTAATTCTGCTATTATTTTATTGGAATAACATAAAAGAAATAGTTAAATATTTGGAAGAGTGAAAAGTGGTGTTGTCTAGCCGAAATCACATATTAAAATATTTTACATAGGTTTACCCAAGTTTTAATTTACCCAGATGAACTTAGCTGATTTTACACGTACTGGTATCTTTGTAACACTCAGCAAGGTTTTAACAGAATAGGATAGGCAGATAAATTAAAAGGTACCAGGCTCTGTGGGTTTAGATTAGCTTCAATGGCATCTATTTAAGTCTGCATGCTAGTCATATGTTGGACATGCAAGCAGCCTAGGAAGTATAACAAAAGATATTTCATTTCTCTTGCCTAAAGGGCCATCCAAATCTGAAACTGGCATAGACAATGACTTCTTTCCCATGCTAAGTTGATTTCCTACAGATGTTGTCTATTTCCTTTCACTTCCACCAAATACCATTCTCTCAAATGCTCTCCTTCCTTCATATCTTGTTCTCAGGTCTGCTGCCACCCCTTTGCTATTAAAGTGACAAATTATGTTTGAAGAATAAATGTACTCATCTTTTGGGAAGGTTAAAGACTGTATGGTCTTGTGAAATATTCCAGGAACTGCATAAGAATGTGGCAAAAGACAACAATATGGATGTATCAAAGCCAGAAGTAGGTAACCCTGGAGCAAAAACCTTATTTTTCTCAAGATCCATTTTTTAAAAAATTAATTGCATGCTCCTATCCCTTCTTTCTTAGTCTTAAAATGATGAAATATAATTTCAGTCTAGTGAAAACCGATATCACAGATGAAGGGCAGGAGCTCCATAGAAAGCCTCAAGGGAGGCCTGAATTTCAAAATCCGTACCCATGATTTAAAGTTCAATTAATATAATAGTGCGGGGTTTTCTCCAAGATTGAACTCTATTCTACCAAGCTGTGGGAGGAAAGGGCACTGGCACACATTATGGAGCAGAACAAAGTTTTTTTTAATAAAACAAGGCAAGGCAAGAACAACAGTCTGGTTACTATAGGCCGGTGACGGCAAACCTATGGCACGTGTGCCAGAGATGGCACGCAGAGCCTTCTCTGTGGGCACGCCCACCATCACCAGCTGTTCTTCTGGTTTCTGGCGTGCACATGCGTGCCAGCCAGCTGGTCTTTGTGGGCACCAGAGCGCTGGAAAATGGCCTGAAAAACAGCCTGAAAATGGCCTGAAAAACGGCCTGAAAAACAGCCAAAAAGGGCCAAAAAATAGGCATGCTCGTGCCAGCCAGTTGGTCTTCGGATTTCTGGTGCCAGCGCATACACATGCATGTACGTTTCGGTTTGTGCACTCTGTGCCGAAAAGGTTCGCCATCACTGCTATAGGCAGTACAATGCCTTGTATCAGCCAAGTGGAAATAGCTAGATGCTTCCTAACTGATGTTCACACTTCACATATTTAGCCTATCTAGGATTCCTACAGAACAGTAGGCATATATAAAGATAATTTTGGAAAAAAAGAAGACAGCCATTTATTTTTCATGGCTTATATAATGCTGTTTATGAACACAGGAAAGGATTTTATAAATTCTGCAAGTTATTGGTATCTTTTTTAAAATGTAGATGGAACAATTTTTATTCCAATCCTGGCCCGAAGATTACAGAAGTTATCATCGATCATTCATCCTACACAATCTGGCTTTCTGAAAGGGTGCCAAGTTTCTGATAAAATGAAATTATTGGTAGATATTTCAGCAGCATAGTCTGAGAAATATGAAATGCCCATAATGGTCTTTTTGGTCATGGAAAAAAACCTTCAATGTTGTACAAATTAATTTTTTTGAGCAGGCAGTAAAAAAAAGTTTTATTTCTTGGATTAGCATGATTCCTATCATTCTGCTAGAAAACTTTCTGATGGGATTATTTTCCCTCCATTAAGATTTATTGTGAAACTCATCAAGGTTGTTCCTTATCTCCTCTTATATATAATTTGGAGCTGGAACCATTGGCTTGTCTTATTAGACTCTTGTGATATTCGAAGCATGGAGATAGCAGAAATGGAGCTAAAGTTATAACAAATGGCTTCTATATTTTGGGCCTTTTTAAAAATTATCAAAGATTTTGGCCAGATTTCTGGAAACTGTACAACAATATGATGAATAGAGTACAGGATATTCTACTCTGAAATCTATTGTTTTTAATCATTTAGTTATGTCCAACTCTTGCTGACTTTATAGGCAAGTGCTGTCCGTGCTAGCCTGTCAAGCACAGTTTCTTTCAGTTGTTGTATGTTCATCTTTGCATTAGATTTAATGGAATATATTACAATCAATCTAATATTTTATCAAGAGGCAATGTTTCCTAAGGACCCAGGAAACTTTAGTCTTTGTCTTTTGCTTTGATTATATTATAGATTTATAAATAAATATTCATAGGAAAACACTCTTCTTGGTAGCTTTGAATATTTCAAATTGTTTACCACAGATAAACAATTTATTGTTTATTAATCTGATATTACTAGATTGTTTAAAAATACCTAGCAATTTCTGGGAAAGAGTCAGTGTGAAAATATTGTGAATATCATTTTCGAAATGATTTATCTCCTAAGAGGGATGTTGATGTTACTTCTGCTTAAATTTTGTAAACAAAATGATAAATCAGTGATTAAACCCCCCAGTTATAACTTCAGTATGATTTTTTAAAATTATATGATTTGATATTTTTCTTCATTTCTATATTGTATGGAACTAAATGTTATTGATCATATATGGGTCCATATTTGGCACATCTGAAATATTGGCCAACGCTAGGTTCTAACTGTGTATAGATGTAAGTATACACAGACACCCAGAGACACACGTGTATTTGTGTGTGTTAGCTTTTTTAATTTATCTACCTCTGAGCAGTTCAAAATTGAATAAATAAAATTATGCCTGTTAACTTTATGTAACTTTTGTTTTCATATTTTTTAAAATTAATTTAAAAAATATTGTTTGTATCCTATCCTCCTTATGCTGATCTATAATAGTAAAGGTTTCATTTATTTAGGTTCTAAGAATAATAGGAACTGGGTTTTATTTCCAGCATTGAGGAAGATGAGACACATTTGGATACTGATGGGAAATAAATTAATATTTGATCTTTGCTTTCATTATAAAATGTCCCTTTGGGTAAATTCTTATTTTAAAATACCATTTATATATAATATATACGCTGAAAATGGGACAGGTAACCTTAATTGTATTTATACTTAAAAGTTAATTCACCAAAGAATTAATTTATTGGACTCTTCAGTGAATGCTTTAAAAAGATTACTTGTTGAACTTTTTCTATTAGAGATGCAATCAATTTGAAGGTATATTAATACATATGCTTTAATCCATGCTATCCTGTCTTTGGCAGCTTCCTATCTGTTGAATATTCTGAATCTTAGTGACCAGCCTTGTAGAAGGAAATTAAGATTTAAAATTTGAACATGTTGTTAAATCTTTTTCCAATAAATTGGCACAAATGACCAGACTCAGAAATTATTTTAGTTTGGAAACATTATGCAAAGACCTAGTTTTTGGAAGGCTGTCATGATGAGAAAAATGAAAGAGAAGAGGACAATCAGCAGCAAAGCAGATAGACTAAGTTACAGTAGTGATGAGTACATCTTTAGAAGACCTGAAAGACCAGATTATGGACAGATTGTCATGGAGGAAATCTATCTGCGTGGTTGCTAAGAGTTGAAATTGACCTGTTGACACATAATCAAGCTATCTACAAAGAATTCCGGATTTACTGTGTTTGGACTGTTCTCAAAAAGATCATGTCTTTCTAGAAAGACAGGTTGAAGAATTGTGTCAACTCTTAAATCTTCAAACTGATTTTCTATTAACTTAGAAGAGTGGACAGTGTCATTCTGTGTGATCAATTTGTTGTTGAATAATGGAGCTATCACAATTTTTTCAACAGATATAATCAGTGTTGTGCAATATTAGCTTTTTGTCTTTGTTAACTTTTATGCTTTTTTAGTTATCTATCAAAGCAAGTCTTTAGAAAGTCTGCATTTTATGTAGAAGTTCAGCCTAAAATAAACAAGCTATGACATTGTATTCTTGTACTAATAATTTTCAGACTATTTAATATAGATACTGCATTTTAGGAAGCTTTCATTAAGGAAAAGATTTTTGAAATGACATTTGTTATACAATCATTCAGAGGATGATCCAAATGATGTGCCATTTTGGGATCCATTAGAGAACTCACTGAAAGGGATTAAGAATCACATATAAATGAACTTGATAAAGGCTTACAAATTATGTTATCCATCTTTTATACTGCATTGTATTGAGCCATGGTCGTACTTTTTATATATTTATTGCATAATACTGTGATACTGTACTAGTTGCATATAGTGTATCTGAATCTCTAAAATTATGCTAATTATTGGGGATGTTATTCTTATAGTTTTTGTAAAAGTTATCTCATTTCAAAGAAATCCACTTTTTGTTCTAATATCTGTAGAGTACATTACTCTTGACTGCCCACAAGAGTAGCTACATTTCTATGCAACAATCTCTATTCCTAAACTGACTCTTATGTAAACAGCTTGCTATATTTCTAAAACTTGAGTTGTCATATGCCCTTTGGAGAGCCAGATAAATCCAGTTATATTTTAAGAGAACCTTTTAATACCCAGAATCAGAAATATTATTTAAATATAATTGCATGCCATGTGGGAATGTTCTTTTAACTAATGCTTTTTTAAAAATAGCCATATTTCAGTCCAAATTGCATTTTAATTTGAAATCAATTGCTAACCTAATTTCATTTACTAGGTAATTCTGTTCACTATCTATGTCAAGCAACATACTTGAATTAATGGTTTTTGTGCTTCCAGAGCTGGAGGGAGAGGTTTTGGAGAAAAGTACTCACCTCCTTTTAGATTTTGCTGAATATTTGTATGTCTTTGCCACTGAATATTAAAATATCATGTAGATCCTCCTGATATGCAGTATAAAGGGAATCTGAGCGAACAAATAATAGCGAAGTGAAGAGCTGTGCCAATCTCCCTTGCTCAATTCCTTTTTAATTGGTAACATCATTTAGGGTTTGGTAAACTCCCAAGGACAGTCTGTGACTCCTGAGTAGTGGAATCCATGACTGGTTGTAGTGAGCCAGATTTATCAGTCAGAATACCTTATTGCCTCTTGAATGGCAGCTGAGAATCAGCTATTATCTCCTCTTTGGCCTCAGAGTCTGGAACACTTCCAAATTGCTGGATGTTTTTATGATTCTCTGGATAATTTTATACTGTGCACTTCTAATAACTGATGAGATCGATAGTGAAACTGCTGAAATGTGGCCATCCTATCTCCATCATGAGATTATGTCTTTCAATCAGTGCAACAGTGGAAGTTAAGAAATGAGTTTCCAGACCTGTTACATCTTTGACTTTTTCATACTGGCAATCCCAGTTGAATAATTTTTTGAAATGAAATAAGCACCAAACTGTAGCATTTGTCCATTCATTTCCTTTAGTACTACCATTCATATGAAATACTGATAACATTTAGTGGCAAAAAATGCAACAATGGGAACATTTCCATTAGGCCAGGGGTGTCAAACTGGGCTGCATGCAGGTGCTCCTGAGTTCTGTTTTCACTGGCAGAGGGTTGCAGGACTCCGTCGCAGCAGAAAATGGAGGTCAGAAGCCTGTTATCTCTGGCAGAGTGCTCAGGCGACCACATGCGCCCTTGACACGAGTGACGTTGAGCTGGTCATGCCCATCCTAGCCAAGCCCACTCCGGCCCCCCAAGGTCAAACACAACCCTGATGCAGCCCTCAATGAAATAGTGTTTGACACCCCTGCATTAGGCTCTACTTTCCATATTTCTGAAGATGGGATATAACATAGGTAGTCCTCAACTTACAACCATTCGTTTAATAATGGGTCAAAGTTACAATGGCACTGAAAAAAGTGACTTATTACCAGTGGTAAAATGTAAAATTTGTTACTATCGGTTCTGTGGGCGTGGCTTGGTGGTGGTGGTGGTAATGTGACTGGGTGGGCGTGGCCAACTTTTTTTTTTTACTTTTAAAAGCATTTTTTCTACAATCTCTTCGGCCGAAGATGTTGTAGAAAAATGTAGAAAAAATGCTTTTAAAAGCCTCTGACAATCCCAGCTGAGTCGCATGATCATCAGAGGCTTTTTTAAAAAACTTTTAAAAGCATTTTTTCGGCCGAAGAGGTTGTCAAAAAAATGCTTTTAAAAGTAAAAACAAAGCCTCTGATGATCGCGTGGCTCAGCTGGGCATGGGAGGGTGGGGAGCGCAGGGATTTTTGCTACCGGTTCTCCGAACCACCGGCCACCATCGCTACCGGATCGGGCGATCCAGTCTGAACCGGGAACATTTCAGCCCTGCTTATTACCATTTTTCACACTTACAATCATTGCTCCATTCCCATGGTTACAGGATCAAAATTCGGACACTGGTAACTGGCATGTATTTATGATGGTTGCAATGTCCTGGAGTCATGTGATTGGATTTTACAACCTTATAACAAGCAAAGTCAATGGGGAAGCAAGATTCACTTAATAACCATGTTACTAACTGCAGTGATTCAATTAAAACTATGGCAAGACAGGTCATAAAGTGGGGCAAAACTCATTTAGCAATTGAAATTTTGGCTCAGTTGTGGTCATAAGTCTAGACTACCTGTATTAACATCACTTAACAACAGTTCTATATTTAGCTCAGAACCTGTTTGGTCTATGGGCCTCATGATTTTAAAACCTCTGGTCTGTTTTTGGGTATGCCGTGCCTTTTTTTCCTCTCTATCTTCTTAGTGGAATCTTGCCTGATGAATCTGAAAACTTGCTGGGATTTTTTTTGGGGGGGGGGATGTCATTTTGGTTGATACATCACCCAGTGATGGGTTTTGGACTTTTTTTCTTTCTAAGGGCAATACTGCTATGATACAGTGGGGTGGTTGTTTTTTTTTGGGGGGGGGGGGAGATGTAAGGGAGGTAGATTTCAAGTGGAAAACTATATATTTTATAAGCTTTATATGAAAAGTCTTGTTGAAATAGATCATAAGGTTATACAGCTATTCAAACACAATCCATTTTATGCCATCCTCTCAGGGAAAAGCTGTTTTTCAATGGAGTGGAGCTAAATAATTTATACATGTAAAAAATTGGCTCCCTGACTTGGAGAGAAACAGTAAGCTTCAATGCATATATGAGAGTAAGCCAAGAAATTCTTACTACTATTACAAAGAAAATTATTATAAAATGTCCTTCTTTTCAAGTGAATAAAAAAGGAAGAAATGCACAAATGGGTGACTCAGTTGAAAGGAGATTCACTTCTGAAAAATTTGGGAGATCTGAAAGAAATTCAGTCTCAAAGGACCATAACTGGCATTGCAATCTTAAATGTTATTGCATCTTGGGCAAGGCTGGTGAGCAGGGCATGCTGAATGATATGGGGGCACTCTGATAATGCTATGAGAAAAGCAAGTCACTTCTGCAAATTCTAAATAGAATGACTGGAGGAAAATTGGAAATGTGTGGCTTAAGACTTCAAAATTGGACTATGTGTTTTTTTGCGCTGATTTCCTAAAGTGATTGCAATATGCTGATGGGAATGATGTAGCCATCAGACTTAACAATTTTGAGGACTTCACAACTTGCTATTATAAATATTACAGGAGGGCATATTTTACTTCTCACATTCATGAAAGGGAGACTGAATTAATGTTTTTTATTTTGTGCCTGTGCACAAACCTCCTCAACCTGCTGTCCACTTAGCTAGAAGTGTGCAGATTTATAGTCACAACACATCTGGAGGAATTGCTGATATATTCTCTAGGATAGACCACATGGATATCCTTAACCTAAATAGATGGGATGTCTGAATTAACATGCTGCTTTTACAGTTTTTTAAACACTTAAAGTTTATCTCAGAGATGGTGTCTCTCCAGGATAAGACTCATCATTGAAATGTGACAATTACAACACAATCATAACTTTTAACAAACTACCAAATTATGTTTCCCAATAATATTTAAAAATATTTACAGAAGATGATCAAAAACAATGCTTTTCTGCTAGTGGTAATTAGTATTCGTAATTTCATAAACAGGGAAATGATATATTTGCTCAAATAAAAATACATTGGAACAGTTGATGCTACAAAGTGCTCATGTGTTCAAAGAAAGTTCTAATATAATACTAGAAGTGCTTTTCCATTAACCCGTATCATCAGGAGGGGAAATTACACTCATCTTTTAATCTCTGTAAACTGCATCAAGCAAATGACACTTTATCCAAGAATCAGAATAGTAAAGCACAGGCAGCATAGATGTTTGGGGCATTTGAATCCAAGGGAGAGATGAAGAGACTGCATTCTGACACCAAACTGGTACCAGCATGATCTAAACTTGAAGGTTAAGCTTTAATATTGACAGGCACTTAGAAATAGATATATTTTAATAATCAGTCCCAAACAGTAATTTTTACTATTCCATAGTAATGAACTGTTTTGTTTTTCCGATTCATTAGTTAAAACAAGTATCACTTTAGGCCACTGAAGGATACGTGACATTTGGGGTATGTGTGGGCATATCTGGCATTAAAAAAGCATTCTTGATAAGATTGAAAGGGGTGGAAGGATGACTATGTGAAACTGGTAATTGTGGAGGTACACAATTAAGCTCCCACTGCTCTTTTCTCTCAGACATGACGAAGATAAAAGGCATGGAGGGGGAAACACATTCAGAGAAGTAGGGAAGCAAACAGATGAAAAGGTGGATAAAGATAGGAGGACTAGTACTGTATGTACATATGAAAGCAGTAACAATAATGATAGAGAAGAGACAAAGAGAGGTAGGCCAATGTAAGTTTTCCCTTCCATACAAATGATTAGAGAAAACAATTTTACTGATATAAAAAGGAGAGGAAAAACTTCCAAGCACAGCTAGAAGGTTATGGAAATCTACCCACTCCATTACCTCCAGGCATTCTATGCTGAGATTGAGTTACTGCTCTTCTCTACTCTCTTTATAGGAAAAAAAAATCTGTGATACAATTTCATCTATTAACTTGGACAGAATAACTTTAAAAAAAATAAGTGGGAGAGGCATGGCAGGTTATATTTAATCAAAAATCCTACTACCTCAATGATGCAGATGGGGGCTTCACTTGACTTTGGCCAAGATAGGCCATTTTTTTTTAAAAAAAAGAAAACAGTCTTAATGAAAATCTATCAATTTATTCCATAGTTACATATTGGGAGGGGGGGGGACCATAACTGCTGAAAATCAGCCAGAGATAAAACTCACTTCTCACAAGAACCCCTGACACATTCAAGGATGAATTTCTATCTTGTCTCGCCCACCAGTTTTTTTTACCCTGATCAATAGAAATTGTCTCACTGGTGTTTCTGTGCAGTGATGGGGAAAGCCAACCCAGGCCAACTACATAAGAGATTATTAAACCATTTGTTGCTATATTAATACAAAATCAGAACAGCAGCATTCCCTAAGTTGGTGTTGGACCTCCATTTTCATGATTTTCAATCTTTGGCAATGCTGACTAAGTAGTATAAAAGCTGGAATCCAATAAAGCTTGATGGTACTAGTTTGGAGAATATTGGCTCTTCCATAATGATCCAATGGTATTTATCTTTTTAATAATTTGAACAATGCCAATCTATATTACTTCAATGTACAGCAAAAACAAAAAAAAAATAACACATCAGAAATAGAAAAGATTTTCTCAACACCATACTTGTAAGAGAAGATGCTGGGCCTTGGCTCTCTGCCAAACAAGGAATCAATAGACACAGACAGCCCAGTACTAGTCAAGGATACCAAAATATTCTGTATGAAATGAAATTTCAGGGCTTTCTCAAGAAAAGAATAGAAATATATTCCATTCAACAGTCTTCTTAATTTTAAAATCATATTACTTGTAGCACTCCAACCATTCATTTTTTAATTTATTTTTTGTTATCAAAGACAATGTCCAGAAACAGTACTAAAGAATCAGTTCATGGCATAGTTTTACAAAAATTTCTACCAGACAATTATTGTATAGTTGGATGTATTTTTTAATTAATGATGAGTTGAATTAATCAATGAAATTGCTAGCAAAAAATCCTGTAAAGATTGTTTAAATCTGTTGGTTGGAGCATGTTGAGTGGTCATAACAACATCAGTGAAAGGCAAGCATAATTCTTGCCCATCAGGAGAACGAGACATGGCTCTTCTAAAATGTCACTGATCTTTCAGAAAGAGGCACCATATTTTATATTCTGCACATACAAAATATGCTCATGTCACTTAAATTACATAATGCAGCAGTGTTAAAAGTCTTATAGTTTATTAATGGCAAAGAACCGAGCCCAAAATTCATATATGATTCATGGGAGGAACATATTCTCAGAAAGACAAAGAGTATAAAACAATAGTTCCTGTTGAATGTGTATCAGTGTGCATGTGTGCAGTGTGCATATAACAAAGTTCAAACAGTGCCCTATCAAATTGTTCCAAGCTGTGTATCCAGTCTGAACAGTAAAAGGCTTTCATTTTAACCATATGTTAAATTGCAAATTCACATCCTACAAAAGTCAACAATATGGTTGGTTGTAATAGTTCAAAGTAAAAGTTGCTATGAATTATTTTGCTTGCCTTTATTTGTCAGCCTCTTCATATATGGGATACTTGACTGTCTCAATTTTCTCTTTTACTTTATAGGAAGGGTATAAACCTGTTCTCCCTAATTTTCTATTGATGCCTTTGGAATAACCATCCCAGTGGTTTCCAGCAACACCAATTATATCTCCAGCTTCCATAGGAATTTCATCAGCAGTTCGAGGATGATGAGCATAAATTGCAATCTGGTTGTGGGCATTCTGTCCCCCAAAATAATAAATATCATCCAAAGAATGAAAATAGGCAGATGCATCAGGATGTAATGTCTGCATGATTTCATAAGCAACTCGACAAACCTAGAAAAATAAAGAAAAAATATTACTTAGCATCTGCCCTTTGATTAAACATATCTAAAAGAAATGTATATTATTATACATTTTATTACTTTTCTTCTGTTTATTCTTAACACATATTCAATACTATAATGGAATGCAACTCTCCTTACTCTTTTATAGGTGGTCTTTAACTTGCAACCGTTTATTTAGTGACCATTTGAAGTTACAATGGCACTGAAAAAAGCAACTTATGACTGTTTTTTATGCCTATGACTGTTGCAGCATCCCCATGGGCACATGGTCAAAATTTGGATGCTTGGCAATTGGCATGTATTTATGATGTTTGCCATATCCTGGGGTCATTGATCACCTTTTGCAACATTATGACCAGCAAAGTCAATGGGGAAGCCAGATTAATTAACAACCATGTTGCTAACTGTACAATTGCAATAATTCACTTAACAACTGTGGCAAGAAAGGTGAGGCAAAACTCACTTAACAACTGTCTTATTTAACAATGGAAATTTTGGGCTCAATTGTGGTTGAGAACTGTCTGTACTATATTTTATAATGTACAAAATCCAAACAATTCCAATCCTGAAACAGTCATCTAATGTGTCTTCTCTATCAGCTACTATTTTAGGCAATATTGTTTGACTGTTTTTAAACCATTCCACTTATTAATGGTTTCAGGGGTCTGCAAAATGTGGCATGAATGCACAAAATATAAAGCATCACTATCACATCTTATTTTTTTTTAGAAAGTTTGCCTTGTCATAATCCCCCTCTAGTTTATTAAGAATGGATGTTTTTCTGCAAATAGTAATGATTACATTTTCAGTGACGACTTAAGTCACAGCACTCTACTCTTTATAGGCTATAAGGCTTATATAGTTCCCTACTGATTTTTTTAAATAACCCTTCAAAACTCTGCTACAACAAAATTAGCACATATCCTTCATTAAACCCTTCAGAGTGTTAATGGAGCCTACAGAATCTTTATTACATGGTTCTATTGAATCAAGTTCAGATTTTGAGTGGATGGTTGTCAATTCCTCAGAATTGATTCAAGGGACCCAGACCTCTAGAATAGAAAAGAATAGAATTTTTTATTGGCCAAGTGTGATTGGACACACAAGGAATTTGTCTTGGGGCATATGCTCTCAGTGTACATAAAAGAAAAGATACGTTCATCAAGAATCATAAGGTACAACACTTAATGATAATAGTCATAGGGTACAAATAAGCAATCAAATCATATTAGGAAACAGTCAATATAAATCATAAGAATACAAGCAACAAAGTTACAGTCATACAGTCATTAGTGGAAGGAGATGGGTGATAGGAATGATGAGAAGATTAATAGTAGTACAGACTTAATAAATAGTTTGACACAGTGGTGGGATTCAAGTAATTTAACAACCGGTTCTCTGCCCTAATAATTTCTTCCAACAGCCAGTTTGCTAAACTGCTCAGAAAGTTAACAACCGGTTCTCCCAAAGTGGTGCGAACTGGCTGAATCCCACCACTGGTTTGACAGTGTTGAGGGAATTATTTGTTTAGCAGAGTGATGGCGCTTGGGAAAAAACTGTTCTTGTGTCTAGTTGTTTTGGTGTGCAGTGCTCTATAGCGTCGTTTTGAGGGTAGGAGTTGAAACAGTTTATGTCCAGGTTGTGAGGGGTCTGTAAATATTTTCACAGCCCTCTTTTTGACTCATGCAGTATATAGGTCTGCTCCACTCCTTGTACCTGAGATCTTGCATCAAAGGTATATTTTTAAATAACTCCAAAGCTGTCAGGATGATGTGCAAGACAAATGGTTCTATAGCTTCCACTTGAATATACTCAGTAAAGGAGAGTCCATTATTTTTCAACATAACTGCTGGCTCCACTGCTGAGCTATTCTATAAGGATTTTTTTGTAATATTTAGTTGAAATCTGTTTTCTTGTAATTTAAATGAATTATTCTGTCTTGTACTCTGAAATGAGAGAGAACATATCTTGACATCCTATGTAAATTCTTTTCAGATATTTGAAGGGTTCTGTCATATTACATCAATACCTGACCTCAATTGTGTTTTCTGATGACTAAGCTTCCTTCAATCTTTTTTCATAGGGCTGAGTTCCAATTTCTCCTAATCCTGTTTTAAATAATATAATCTCATTTGTGGTGATTGGGAGAAAAAAGAAGACTTCTCATTACAGCATTATTAATGTGAGCTAATGTCACAATGTATTAGCTGAAATGCATCTTTGCATTTAGTATTTTACAAAATAAAAGAGCAAGGGCAAAGAATATAATATGGATTATGAATTTGGAGATATCTTTTAAAACTTTCCATTCCAGTCATGGTCTAGATAAGTGCTTCTCAACCTCAGAAATTTTAAGATGCATACAGGTAGTCCTCAACTTACAACCTCAATTGAACACAACATTTCTGTTGCTAAGTGAGACATTTATTAAATGAATTTTGCCCCATTTTACGACCCTTCTTGCTACAATTGTTAAGTGAATCACTGCAGTTTTTAAGTTAGTAATGCAACTGTTAAGTGAATCTGGCTTCCCCATTGACTTTGCTTGTCAGAAGGTCACAAAAGGTGATCACATGACCCTGGGACACTGCAACTGTCATAAATGTGAGTCAATTGCCAAGCATCTGAATTTTGATCAGGTGATCATGGGGATGCTGCAATGGCTGTAAATGTGAAAAGTGGTCATAAGTAACTTTTCAGTGCCATTGTAACTTTGAACAGTCACTAAATGAACTATTGTAAGTTGAGAACTACCTGTACTGGTTGGGAAAGTGTGGGAACTGAAGTTCATATCTTAAAATTGCTGATGTTGAGAAACACTGCTCTACATAAAAAATCCTCTCTTTCCCTAACTCTACTTTGAAGTAAAGTTTATAATGGATTCTAATGAGATAAGTTTCTTTGCCCTGCTTAAATAACAGCTCTAGATGTTTATTCCTCTTCAGGATCATGGGAAAGAGAAAATAAATTAAAATTCTTCTGATTGCTGTCAGCTTTATTGAATCATGCACCTACTCTATTTTAATTGTAAAATGTTACGCTGATCTGAAGTCTACCACCTACAGTTTGAGGAACCCATGCAGTGGTGGGTTGCTACCAGTTCTTCCTGGTTCGGGAGAGCCGGTAGTGGAAATCTTCATAGGAGAGCAAACCGGTTCGTTTTGAATGTCAGTTGGGCCCTCCCCCCAGCTCCCACCCTATACCTACCTTTATTTCTTTTGTTTTTTGGTCAGCAGCAGTGTGGATTGCCATGCCTCAGCTGTTTTTTTACTCAACACAATGCGCATGCGCGATGCGAACGGTGGTAAAACTGATTAGAACCCACCACTGAACCCATGCTACCAGCCCATCTTTCAGCCAGTTATGTCTGAGATCACTTTAATTTACACTATACCACAACACATGAAAACAACATTTGGCTGTTTTTGAGCAGATCCAAACTGTATTGTTTTTTTTTCTGATACCATGTTAAGGTACAGAGGAAGTTTGGTCTACTGGTTAAGTGCAGATATCAGGCCTTGGAAGACCATGAGTTCTAGTCCTGCCTTAGATACAAAGCCAGCTGGGTGATTTTGGACTAGTCATCCACTCTCAACCCTAGGAAGGAGACAATGGCAAACCACTTCCAAAAAGCCTTGTCAAGAAAACTGCAAGGATTAGTCCAGGCAGACACCAGGACTCAAAAAGTTAACTTAAAGGTATGCATGCACACACACACATGCATACAAACCCATACATTTGTGGGTATGATGGAATTTAAAGGCAGGATCCAGAACAGAGGAAGAGATCTGATTGTGCAGTAGGACTTTTCTCACTTTCCCCCCTAACTATGCTTGTTTTGTTCCTGACGCTTGAGGATCAAAGGATTTTCTACTAGGAAGTAGCACTAGTGGGTTTTCACTGTTTTTAATAGCTTATTTAAGTACACTTTTCAGAAATAATGCCAAACAAAAACAACCCCATATGTTATTCCTGAGTGAGAGTATTAAGGTTTTAAATGGCAGAAAAAAAGAACCAAGAAATGCATCATTTATGCAGGAAGTTAATTGCTATTGTGCCAGAGACCGTGATAGATGGGAAACATCTTCTTGCTATTAAGGAAGTTTTAAATCCATTATATTACAATTGATACAATTAAGCATTTGTCATTTGGTCTACAGAAAATTGTGTGAGTTAGGAAATCAAATATGTATTCTGGCTTTGTTGAAAGAAAAAATGGAAGTCTGGCTAAGATTCAAACCTCATACAGAGGCAGACTAAGAGTTGGAAAGATAGGAAGAAAACCCAGAACACAGTGAATTGAAGAGCTAGTAACTAAGAGACAAGGAGGCTGAAAGAAAGACAGAATTGAATCAAGACCGCTCAGTCCACCCCAGCAAACAAGATATAAAACCTGCTGTCAACTATTTTGGCAATAATACTTCTATAATGTTCACAGTGAAGCATAAAAGGAGGTGTGGCATAACAACTTGCAGACTCAGTCCTATCAGCTAACAGACGGAGACCCATTCCTGGCTGCTGTCTCCACCATTATGGAGAAACTGGCATTTCAAAACAGATATATAATTGTCCTATAGATAAAAATTCAGTAGTTGGTGTGATACTATGCTTCAGAATGTATTCCTTTTAAGAACAGCAAAATAACAGTTTTACTGATGCTAAAATATTAAAATTCTAGTTATTCTTTCCAATGTCCATGATTAGTTGGAAAAAGAACCTTTCAACCGTTTTACATTTATTTGCAAAGGATATGTTTTCTTGTTAATTTCTACACAGAATGTTTAAAATACTGATTTAGAATAGAATAGATTTCTTTACTGGCCAAGTGTATTTATTGGTAATTCTATTATGTATTACTATTATTAATTTAAAACTATCTCATAAGCCTCTGGTATTTTATATGTGTGTGTGCTATGGATTTCTAATTTGCCTCAAGTTTTGGAACAGGAATTAGCTTACCTGTGAAGAAAAAGTGCACACAAGGAAGTCTGCCTGAGACAAGAAGTGTATATCCAAAATAACACCCCGCAGAGAGTTTTCAGTGTATCGATTGTGAAGACCTGCTGACCATGATATGGAATTGTCACTTATGAATTCATAGTTTGGATATCTGAAAAAAATGTATCACAAAATCATGCTTTTGTTTTCTTTAGGGAACAGTGCAGAATCTCTGCACAATTTATCAAGTAAGTCTGAATTCTTGTTCTGAACTGGCACTTAGGAATAATGAGGACCACATAATTTATTAGTACAAATTTTACTAACAAATGGAAAACTGACTGTATTTCGTAAGAAGTAAAAACTACTTGTATCTGAAGCTTTTTATACCATCAATCTTGGCAGACTTTTATGCAATCAATCATGGTACCTTTCTGCTGAAAGAGATAACTACAGCTGTATACCATTACTATGCATATTAGATGCTACTTGTCATTTAGCAGCAAGAAAACAATTAGTATAATAACATGGATGGGGGGGGGACCTGAAATTAAATCCAGAAACAGAAAAACCTTTGGTCAACAGGAAACTGCAAGCAGGCACTGCAACTAAGTGTGTTCTTTATAGGTTTGCCCTAGTGTAATTTATCCCAATGGCTTCCTTCCAAACAGGAAGTAAAACTGTAACAATGTCCAAATATGGATTAATTGGAAATCGCAGTCAGAGTGTAGCAAATTGTTCTGCCAATAGTGTAAGAACAGAAAGGGATTAGTTAATTCAGCTCTTGATTCAATTTTCTCTCTAGCATTATATCCTAGTTCCTACTATTTTCCCAGCACTTTTCATCTTGAGTAGCCACCAGCTTTTCTTACATCTGCATCTTGGGATAAATAGCTGTTTTTTAAATCCTTCTTGAGTAGGAACCATTAAGTAGAAACCCATTAAGTAGAAGATGTATTCTTGTGGCCCAATCCTCCAGTGGAAAAATTTTACACCATGGGAGCAAGAACACAATATGGAGGAAATTTTTAATGTAAATAATGATATTTTCTCTATCTTCAATCCTAAACCCCAAAAAAGTTTGGATATGATTTCAAATAATGTTGCGATAAATTTACTGAAATTTGGAAAAGTCCTGAAACAAGACGGTAACATTGAATAAACCATATTGTTTAAATATGGATCTGCATCATGTAAAAACCACTTTTGCAGCAACTGTGAACCAGGATGCCTTACTTGGATTTCGCCTCTTGTAATAGCGAAGGATCATCTGTAGCCAAATAGACTCGCTTTTTGTCAATATGCTTCCTCCGGGAAAGAAGTTGGAAGCGTTCTTCAACATGTATCATGTATTCTTCAATCGGATGAAATGCTGCTTCTGTTCCCACTTTATCTGTTCTACGGACGTGAATACTGGAAAATAACAGGAAACTTAGCATTTCTCTTAGACAACTCTTATTAATTCAGAACAAAGAGTCTGTGGCAATTCAAGGATCCTCTCCTGTAAGAGTCAGGAGGCCCTACGCTTTAGAGAACTGCCAAAAATCTTTCCTTCCCTCAACCAGCAAGATGTGAATAACAACTCAATCTAGACTACTCCTTTTGACAGAATTAAATTCCATAGACTGTTCTGTGTATGGGTCTGCATCTATCTGCATTTTTTTTAAAAAAAAAACCAGATATCTCAAACGTTCATATTAAGAAAATGCATTTTTTAAAAACTCTTAGGATGGTAAAAGTTCATTCTAAGATAAAAGGTAGATGAAAACAATTGTACTTCGTTATGTCAGACAATTTATTCCAAACAAATGGAAATATTACAAAGTCAGAAAACTTTTAGCTAAGCAAACTTAAATGAGAAATATAATTGAAATGTGTTAAGTTTCAAAAACTCTTTTCTCTCACTGCAATATCAGAACTGAAAACATGAGAACCCAAATAAAATTGATTAGGTTAGGTTGTAAAGAAAGTATTTATTCATATATAAAAGTCATCAATTTGTGAAATACATTGCTACAAGATAGATAAATTGCTATAGCTTATAAGACTATTTTGACTTATTTTTTTAAAAAAAGCAAATATTTTTAATTTATTTATTAGATTTATGTGCAGCTCATCTCATCCATAGGTGACTCTATTTCAATTATGTTGAAAATAACAGCTCTTTTTACAAGTGGAAGAGAAAATGTAGCCGTTTAGGGATATATTTCCCAGAAAATTTAGTGGAGTCAAGAAAATTAAAGAAATATTCAATCTAGGGATTATAGGCATTTACTTATGAGCTGAAACATAAACTGTGCAATTAGGTCCCTATAACAAATAATACAATGTCCTTTATTTGATAATGATTAGATCGTAAACAACAGCCTACAGTTCTAAAAAATGGGCATCAAATACAAATTTCAAAAATCCAATTCATAGTTCTTAAATAATTAAACTGGCTACATCCTAGATCTGTCAACCAGCATAAATATTGATAAGTAGGTGCTTCCGATAACTAAGATCATATAGTTCTGCTAGTTTGTATACCATTTCTAAGAAAACCATCTAAAAACAAAGATTAGACACTTGGATGTTGCTGAGAATTATTTCCTAAATAATTTGAAAGAACAATAATATATTGCTTATACTATCAGAAAGCCATAAAATATAACTTTCTTAACTTTTAAACAATTTTTTTCTGAACATATTAAAAGGATCAGTGATCATTAATTATAAAAGCTAAATGAAGCCTCCATTGTCAGAGATATTATACTTCTGAATTAAACATGTTGGGGCGAACAGGGTAGGACCCTCATTCTGTATAGTGAACTTGAAATTTAAAAAGTGCTTTAAGACTGCTTTCTTTATTCCCAAATAGCATTGATATGAAAAAGAAAATACTGAAATAAGGTAAATTTGAGGGAAATTGTGTTTTCTCTAAAGTAAATCCTACTGATTTCAATGGAAATAAACATGAGTGGGTTTATGACAGTATTAATAATCTAATAAAACACTTACCCAACAATTGGATGTTTAAAACCAAGTTTTCTTGTGGCTTCTTCTATCTCTTTTTCTAACAAAGGCTGTGGACGAATCAAGTATTTGACAAACTGTGAGACCCACCATACTGGAGGATCCCCATGGATGCGAATTAGTCTATCAGCCAGATCTTCTGGAATTGCCAGTGGCAAATATGGAGGTCGTGGATGTAGACTGTCAACTATGGGCAATTCTATAACTTGAACATTTTTGTCATTCATTTCACCTGGAAAAGATATGATTATGATAAAATATTTCAGAAATAGGTGATTTTACCAATTTTAATAAAAACATAGAAAATACATTGTTTTTAAATATAATTTGTAGCTTTCTGACTGAGATTGAGTATCCATTTCAATGATTGTTTTGAATGCAGCAACTGCACAAATTCAAGTTACCAATAGACCGAACAGAAATTTTACATTAAGTATGTCCAACCCACAGTCCTGGACAGCTAGTAATGAGTCCCCACAAGATAATAAAATTATTTAAAAATAAAGGAAGTTTGACTGTTATATACAATAACTATAATATATATTATATAATATATATATATATATATATATATATATTTATATATATATATATATGTATGTATATATGTATATGTATATGTATATATATATATTATATTATATTATATTTTATATGCATCCAAGACAATTCCTCTTCACTCAGTATAGCTCAGGCAAGTCAAAAGGTTGAACAACTATACTTTAGATTCATTTGCAAGAAATATCATGGATTGATAAAAATGAATTGCCATAGTCACTAATTCACCTCTGCCCACTGACTACAGGTAGTCCTCAACTTACCACCAGTCATTTAATTTGAACATTAATCAAATTTAATCAAATGTAACGATTTGGAATTACAACATTACAGTACTTGCACCACCTCCATGGTCACATGATTATAATTTAAGCGCTTGGCAAGCAGCTTGTATTTATGACCAGTTACAACACCCTGTAATCACCTGATTGAGATCTGCAACCTATGCAGGCAGCTTAGGACAAAGAAAGTCAATGGGGGAACCCAGATTCATTAACAATCATGTGATTTACTTAATGATCATGGTAAAAATAATCATAAAATAAAATCTGGTCACTTGATGATTTGCTTAATGACTGCATTACTTGGCAAACAAAATTCCAGTCCCAATTGTGGTTGTAAATTGAGTGCTACCGTGTTTTCCCCAAAAATAAGACCCTGTCTTATTTTTTTTGAACCCTGAAATAAGCTCTTGGCTTTATTGCTACGCGTTCAAAAGACCGATTGGGCTTATTATCAGGGGATGTCTTATTTTGGAGGAAACAAGGTAGTTGTACATAAAGTATTAAAATGCATAAAATATCTATAGAAAATATAGCTAGGAAAAAGCTAAAGCTTGTAACAACACAACTTGAATTATGTTCCTTAAATTCTAATATTTGTTGGTAAAACTTTCATAACACATATCGGTATACGCTGTTATTTTTACATCAAACAGAGCATTATTTATTCTAGCTTTTGCAAAGTTTGGGTGCAATGAACAAGCCTCATGATACTGGATACATTTCCAGAAAGGTGTGTGAAATAAGAAACAAAAGAGAAAGGAATTGAGGAATAAAGATAGTAGAAATTCTCAGCATTTTCCCCATTCTCTTCCCAATTTCTCTATATAGGCATTATAAATGAATTTACTGACATCCTTTCTTCCATCCCCTTTCTGTGTTTCTATCATATATAAAATTTGCTAAGTGCAAAGTGAGAAAACCTGAAGTAGGATTTTACTAAATTAGGATCAAAGACCCCAAAAGTTTAATACAGATTTAAAGTAAAGGTTAAATCTCCCTTCCTTCCCAAAAGCATTGACAAAAATAGTTTGTCAATAGTTTTCCCCCTACAATGTTTTGATGTTTTGACTGGGTAATCTAGTTTACAGCCCTGGGATTTCCTGCTAGATTCCAATTCAAGTATAATTCAGGTCTGCATCTGTTTAGCTTTTCAAGATCAGTCAAGGTCATCTGGATACTGCAACTGGTTGTGACCAGGCTTAGAAAATAACTAATAAAATCAATGAGGCTTAAATTAGAAATGATTCACTTGATGTTAGTGCTATTTCAGCAGGATTAATCCCATATCCAACTGAATATACTTGCTCTTATCTTAAGTAAAGTATCAGTTTAACATTGTAATTTTAATTAAGACACACATGGAAATTCAAAGCACTTCTGAATTCATAAATGCATTTTAAAAAGGGGAAATCTATGAACAGAACTGTCACAATGAGGAGAGATACAATTACAGCAACCTCACTTCTTCAATTCCAGTTTGGATTATAATAGGAACTGTCTTCCATTATTTCTCCAAATTTACTTGATAATCTGAACACATAATCTTTATCTAGAAGGTTCTATATTTTTGATGTCGGAGGTGGCAATGGTCTATAAATAATAATAATCTCTAATAATAATAACAACAACAACAACAACAACAACAATAATATAGAAACAGATATTCTGAGAAACTGTATTCCCAAACCATGAGCAACATTTTTGCCTCATTTCCTGAAAGGGGGGAGTTAAGGAATGAAATAAATACTTTAAACCTTTTATGCTTACAGACACTTTTTCAAACCGAAAGTGATAACTAACCCTTGAGCAGTATGCCAAAGGCCACATTCCAAAAGATAGGCAGGACATAGATATCAACTAAATTTGAGAGAATCTAATATAAATTGTAAATTAAATTTGATTAAATAAAATTTAATATTATTTTCTTTGCATTTTTCTCTTCTGTCACATTGTAAAGTACACAGTTGAAGCAATATCTGGAGGACCACACCCAAGCCTTTTAGCAGCCACAGGTAACTGTAGAGCCTTAGACCAATTGTCCATGGCACAGGATGAAACTGATGGACTGTGAGATGAATCTGGTCCTCATCTACTTTCTGTTAATTTGCTATTTTCACCAGTTAACTTCAACACTGCAAAGAGTTATCTCTTTCATTGCATCTTCCTTTGTTTTACCTTTCTCTCAAAAGAGACTGAACAGAGGTATGACACAGTGGCTGTTATTAATATATTAAAGGTAAAGGTTAAGATTTCCCCTTTCCAGTCGTATCCAATTCTAGGGGTTCGTTTCTTAGCTGAGGGAGCCAGCGTTGTCCAAAGACATTTTCCGTGGTCATTGGCCAGCAAGACTATACACCATGGTGCACAGAACGCTGTTACCTTTTCACCAAAGTAGTACCTATTTATCAACTCAACAACTTTCTCCTTTAACATTTTAGGAGACATAAGAGAGGACAGAGATATAGAAAGGAAAGGAAGAAAGAGACCACTTGAAGAAAATTTTGAAAATGGGAATCACAGTGGCCGATAGAAACTTCATCAGTTGAGCTAATTCTACTTTAAGGTAACGTCCCTTTTCTGGGCGCTGCGAACACTGTCCATGGCTGGGTACTCCTCAGGTCTTGACAGGAACTGAGTGAGAGCTGGATCGAATTCTCCCTGCGTAGCCACGCCTCCAATCCCATGATTCCCCAGTCTGTCACGAAGGCGCAGCAAGTCTGTAAGAGAAGCAGGCCAACAGGCCGACCAACAAAAAAACTGTCCAACAATAAGCGACCGGCAGTCAGTCTGAAAACAAACCCAAGGGAGGGAATGGACAGTGTTCGCAGCGCCCAGAAAAGGGACGTTCAGGTAAGCCAACGTCCGTTTTCCTGAGCGCTGCTCACACTGTCCATGGCTGGGATATACCCAAGCTCAAACATCAAGGGTGGGAGACTGACTGCCCCCCCGGCCCTTTGTCCAAGCGGACACACTGTAACACCCGCCGGCCAAAAGATGCGTCAGCCGATGCGTACGAGTCTATCCGATAGTGGCGGATAAACGGCGACACCGAAGACCAGGTCGCGGCTCGGCAGATGTCCAATATCGAAGCTTGTGTTGCCCACGCCGCCAATGTTGCCGCGCTACGGGTAGAGTGCGGGAGAATGCGACCCGGAGGCGGTTTCGCAGACAATTCGTAGGCCAAGGAGATGCATGCCTTGATCCACCTGCCGACTGTCGCCGACGAAATCTTTTGACCCATCGAGGCTGGGTGGAACGAAACCAGCAGCGCTTCCGTCTGGCGAAATGATGCGGTTCTTCGAATATACATCCTCAACGCCCTACGAACATCCAACCTGTGCCAGCTTCGTTCCTGGTCGTTCCTCGGGGAAGGACAGAAGTCCGGCAAGGAGAGCTCCTGTGCCCTATGAAAATAAGAGTTCACCTTAGGGATGAACGCAGGATCAAGTCTCAAGGTCACCATGTTGTCCCTAAACAGACAGAGATCCTCTCGGACCGACAAAGCAGCAAGCTCAGACACTCGCCTCGCGGAGGTGATGGCTAAAAGAAATGCCACCTTAAGGGACATATGTTTCAGGGAGACCGTGGACAAGGGCTCGAACGGAGAAGACGTCAGGGCCTGCAAAACAAGGGGAAGGTCCCAGGTTGGGTAACGGTGAACTGGCGCCGGACACAGATTTGTCGCACCGTGAAGAAAACCCCGAATCAGGGGATGGTGAGATAAGGAATGATATGGTGGACATGAAATTACCGTCGACAAGGCTGCAGTCTGGCGTCTAAGTGTTGCAGGGGCTAACCCCTTAGTGAGTCCCGCCTGCAAAAACTCCAAGATGTCCTCGACCGTCGCTGACGTAGGGTCCACGTGCTGTAATGCACTCCAAGTACAGAATGCCCGCCAAGAGGCCTCATAAATACGGCATGTGGATGGCCGTCTGGCCGCTTGTATGGTTCCAACAACTCCATCTGACAGACGAGCCCTCTTTAAGATGACGCGCTCAAACGCCAGACGGCCAACTGGAGCCACTGGGGCTCTGGATGACAAACGGCCCCTTGATGAAGCGACACCCGATGAGGCGGGATGACCCAGGGCCGGGCCACTGACAGCGCGACGAGATCGGCGTACCATGCCCTGCGGGGCCAGTTGGGCGCCACCAGGATGAGATCGGCCTTTTCGAGCAGCAACTTCCGGATGGTCCGAGGTAGTAGCGGAATCGGCGGGAACGCATAGAGTAGGCCCCTTGGCCACTGGCAGCGGAGGGCATTGTGATTCTCTGCAGCAGGATCCGGGTACCTGGACACAAAGCGAGGCAGCTGTGCGTTCTTTCGAGAGGCAAACAAATCGATCACCGGGCTCCCGAAGCGGGTAACGATTTCCCGGAACAGTCGAGGATGCAGTTGCCACTCCGCCGGGTCGATCTGCTCCCGGCTGAGCCAGTCGGCCCGGACGTTGGCCGACCCCGAAATGTGATCCGCCGATATCGACAGGTGGTGACGTTCCGCCCAGTTGAAAAGAGCCTCTGTCTCGAACATTAGGGCTCTGGACCTTGTGCCTCCTTCCTTGTTTATATGAGCCTTTGCCGCTATATTGTCCGTGAGGACCAATATGTGTCGTTTCTCCACCGATTGGCGGAAGTGACGAAGGGCCAGCCTGACCGCCCGTAACTCGAGTAGATTTATGCTGCTCTGACATTCCTCCTGGGACCACCTGCCCTGTGCCACCAGATCGCCCAGGTGCGCACCCCAGCCTCGTAAACTGGCATCGGTCGTCAGTGTCAGTTTCTCTGGGTCCAGGAAGTCGCACCCCTGATAAATTGCCGGGGACGTCCACCACTGCAGGGATAGGCGGACTTGTGGTGGCAGGTACACACGATGCTTGGAGTTGGAGCGGCCTGACCGCTGGAAGGGAAGAAGGAACCACTGCAACGCTCGGGAGTGTCTGCGTGCCCACGGAACGATATTGTAGGAGGACACCATCTTCCCGAGCAGTTGCGATAGTAGCAGTAGCGGAACCTTTTCCTGGCTGCGGATTTGAGCAATCAGATCGGCGATGCTTCTCACTCTGTCCGGGGACAGGAACACCCGACCCTCGAGCGTGTCTATCAGCGCCCCCAGGTGCAAGAGTCTCGTGGCTGGAATCAGGGTGCTCTTGTCGAAATTTATCGAGAACCCATGCCGTTGAAAGGCCGCCAGGACGAGTTCCCTGTCCCGGGACGCCTGAACCTGAGAAGACGACAGTATCAAGACATCGTCGAGATAGCACAGTACCCGGACTGGCAGAGGTCGTAGAGTGGCCGCCACCACCGCCACCAGCTTTGTAAATGTGCGGGGGGCGGAGGAGAGGCCGAAAGGCATAGCCCGGTACTGGTAGTGTCGCCCGTTGTATTCGAATCTTAAATAACGTCTGTGAGCCGGGTGGACCGGAACATGTAGGTAAGCCTCCCGTAGGTCCACTGACTGGAGGAAGTCCCCATGTCGCACCCCCGCCAGGATGGACCGAAGGGAGTGCATCTTGAATCTGTGGTAGCGCACCGACAGATTCAGGCGTTTCAAGTTTAGGATCCCTCTCCAGCCACCCGAACTTTTGGGGACGAGGAAGAGATTTGAATAAAAACCAGTTCGTTGTTGGTGCGGAGGCACCACCTCCACGGCTCTGATGTGAAGCAGGTGTGCGATCTCTTCCAACATCAGTTGATGCCGAAGGGAAGATACAGCTACCGGGCAAGACAGAAAGCGGCTCGGAGGAGGCCCCACAAACTCGATGGAAAGCCCAAAGAAGGTGGTGCGTCGCACCCACGAGTCCGAAGTTGAACGGGCCCACTGGCGGCGGAATAGATGGAGGCGGCCGCCAATAGGACCCGCCAACTGTAAGTCATTTGCCCCTGCGGGCCTGTTTGTAGTTGGACCCACGAAAGGGCTTCCTGGAAGGCTGTTGGAACCTGCCCCGATCACGAAAACCTGGCCTGTCCTGCGAGCGATTATCCCCTCCGGAGTTATATGGTCTACGGTAGGAGGCGCCACCAAATCCAGGAGAGGGACAAAAAGGCTGTCGCTGGCTGTAGGGGGCGTAACGACGCTCTGAGCGGCGAAAAGAGGACGGGAGCACCTTCCTTTTATCTTTATCCTCAATGAGGACTGGATCCAAGGCTGCCCCAAATAGGTCGGGAGCCTTGTAAGGCGCCGCCGCCAATCTCCACTTTGCTTTGAGGTCCGCCCTCCAATGGCGGAGCCAGAACAACCGTCTGGACGTGACTGTGGAGGCAAGAGCCCGGGAAGCAAACTTCACCGAGTTCAACGACGCATCCGCAGAATATTCGGTGGCTGCAACAATTTTATTTATGTCCTGATGCAGCCGCGTCTCCTCCGGAGGGAGCCGTTGTTGAAGTTGCTTCAGCCATATAAGCGACGCCCTATTGAAAAATGAAGTGGCTGTCGCAGTTCGGATAGCCCAAGCCACTGCTTGGTGCGACTTGCGAAAGGCCAATTCGGCTTGGCGGTCCTCTGCTTTGAGCCCGTCCAGAGAGTCGGTTGAGATGACTGAATTAGAGGATAAGGAAGCCACTGGGGTGTCCACCGTCGGTAACGTTATGAGATCCTCCAGTTCAGGGGACGCGCAATACAGCTTCTTGTCCAGTGTACTTGGGGAGGTCAAAGACCCGGGTTGTCCCCAAGGGCTCTGTAGAACGTCCAGAAACAGCCTGGGGCATGGAATGACGTCCTTGTCAGGTTTTGAAGAGCGAAAAAGAGCATCATGGGGCCCCGCGGCCGAGGGAGGGCCCGACAAATCGGTTCCCGGGGCACCCTGGTTGGTCGTGAGACGGGCCTTGTGTAGGAGCGACTTAAACAGGGATGGCCGGAACAACCCCGTGAAAGCTGGAGTGTCCGGAGGTAAGTCCTCATCATCTGAAAAGGCGATGTCCTCGGGACATTCTTCACCTTGATCTGAGTCCGCCTGGGAACTGACTGCCCCTTTTCTTGTCTTCTGCAGCGATGGTGCAGTCTGCCCCTGCTGGGAGTGTTGGGCCAACGACTGCATCGGAAACTGTGTGGCATGATGAAGCCCGGCGGCCAGGAATGAAGAGAAAGCGGATGACAAAATAGCCTGCATATCCAATGGAGCCGCAGGCAAAGGGCCCCCTGGCTCACGGAGGCCAGCAGCCGTCGGGGTGAAAGTGGCCTCCGGCAACCTAAGGGCTGGCCGTTGTGGTGCGAGCAAACCCACTCCCGACACATCTGGCAGCGACTGTGAAACCCCTTTTGAAAGGCGGAGAGTCGGCTCGGTGTTCAAAGGCCGATGTCCAGTAAGACCAGAAGAGGAAGCCTGCGACACAGGGGAAATGGGTCTGTCCGCAGATGTCAAAGCGGCACCCCGAGAAGGGCCGGTATCTAGGCCCACCTCTGCTGCCGCCGCCAACCGTGCCTTGTCCCACTGGCGTTCTAAGGCCACATGGCGTCGCTGGGCCATCTTATCCTGGCCCGTGTGCGCCCTGGTCTTGTGGGGCTTGCGGGTGGGGATCTCAGCCCGCTTCCCCGAGGACTTCTTATGGCGCTTGGATGGCCTGGGAGAAGGACTGCGCTCCGGTTCCAGGTCAGAAGATAAGGAGGAGTCCGCCATAATGCCGCCAAGGGCAAGGCCAATTGTATTTTTAGAGGTAAGTATTTTTTTTTTTTGTAACTATGAAAACGGAATCCACTGAAACCAGTCCCCAGAGGGAGGAAGCACCAGTCCCGCAATCGGCGGCCCCCTTCTCGGGAAGCAAAGCGCACTGTCAAAGAGGCCCAGAGCCTCAGTCAGCCGAAATTCTAAACAAAATGGTGGGCGGTGATCTAAAATGGCGGACTCCGAACTCCGGCAGTTGACAGGTGAAGGGGCTGGTGCGCTCGAATAACAAAATGGCGTCCGACACCAGCCTTTGAACAGACAAGCGGCCTGAAGGTGCCTGGCAGCGGCCGCTGCCCAGGCAACCACGGTTTCCCACAGAAACAAGGCGGATAGGCGGCAAACAGCACGCCAAATCCCTTCAATGGCAAGCGGTGATATCAAAGTCCATGGGGCGCGCGCCGCAGCCGCGCCGCAACCCCGTAAGCCGCTGAGCGATAAATGTTCGCGCTGCCGTTAACGCTGGCGCTGAGGGAGACGAGCCGGATCCGCCCCGAAGAGTCGGAATCCGGCGGCGACAAGCAGCAACCACGTGGGCGGCCCGGAGCCCCGGACTCACCGCACAGCTTGTAGAAAAGAAGCGATGTCGAGGCGTCAAGCCTGCACGCCTCCCTTTTTTGCCAACCACCACCGATAACAAGCCGGATCCGCCCCGAAGAGTCGGAATCCGGTGGCTGCACTTCACGAAGGCGTGGGCGGCCCGGAGCCCCGGACACACCACACGCTCCCAGCAGCCTCAAACGAGAGAAGAAACCGAAGAAGAACAAAATTTACTAATCAAAAATAAAGAAAAGCCTAACGGAGCAGAACAAAAGCAGGGAGAACAGTTAAACCTAAAAGTTTTACCACAGCTCTGAAGACACGTCAGTTCTTGACAGCAACTGAGTGAGAGACTGGGGAATCATGGGATTGGAGGCGTGGCTACGCAGGGAGAATTCGATCCAGCTCTCACTCAGTTCCTGTCAAGACCTGAGGAGTACCCAGCCATGGACAGTGTGAGCAGCGCTCAGGAAAACTGGTAGGGAAGATAAGTAAATTTCAACCCTGATCTCAACAACTGTTTTGTATTGTGGTGATCAATGTTGTACAGTAGTATAAATGCAGTATTCCAAATGGGGTCTTATCAAAACAGTATAAAGCAGTACTAACACTTCACATGACCTTGATACCATCCCTCTGTTGAGGCAGTCTAGGACTGTATTGGCTTTTTTGGAAGCTGGCTCATATTTAAGTGGTCGTCTACTAGGACTCTAGATCCCTCTCACAATTACTGATGTTGAAGCATGTACCATCTATTCTATATATTTGCATTTAGTTGTTCTTACCTAAGTACCATATACTTTCATTTGGATTTACTCCCAGATGAATATAAGAATACATACTGAGATTCAAGCTGAATTCCTTGAGAATACTAAACGATTGCATTTTGAACACGTATCCATAGTTTAGCTTGTTTCAAATGCTAAATCAAAGGATGCATAGTCTACGTCACACTAAGTCAAAAACTTTTGCAGATCTGCTGATCTTCCTTCAGGTTTGTTCGTTATGTATCTATCCTTCTTCAGATTACCATCTATACCAAATTGCTAGAAACAGATACGTCACTGATTGGTCTGTAATTTCCTGGAAGTCCACAAAATCCTGTTTTAAAATTTGGCGTCACACTGCTAACCTATTATTCTATTGGCTGTGAGCTTGATTTCAATGGCAAGTTTTGCTGTAAGTTTGCAGTTTCACATCTTGGCTATGTAATAACCCTCTGGTAGATGCGATCAAGGTGTGAATTGTTACTTTATTCTCTCAGAAGATGTCTCAGAACATCTTCTCATTAACTCAATTTGCATTACTTGTTTTATTTTCTTTCCTGAAAATGTCAGTACAGATTCACATATCTGTCATATACTTTTGTACTAAAGACAGATACAAAATTTTCATTAAGTCTGTCTGTAATTTCTGTATCATTCTGGAGCAATCCTTTCAATCCTTTATTGTCTAATTGTACATCAGTGGTGGGTTGTTCTCTTTTACGAGCTTTTTTTTTTGCCATATACTCCTAAAATTCCTCTATTTGCATTTATTATCATCATCATAGGCTTTTCCAGTCTGTATTTGTAGATTTAATTTGACTTATTCCTTCACTATGGAATATATTGTAGCTTTTAAACTGTTCCAAGGTACAGATATTTGGGACATGTAGAAATTTACTTTCTTCATCATATCCTGAGCATGAATATAACCAATCTATGTAAGGGTAACAAAAATCCTCTATTACTGAAATACACTTCTCTTGCATTTTCCCCTATTTTATTTCACTACCTCCAGATCATCCTTGGTGTTTTGATCAGGAGGAAAGCAACATATCTGTAAATACACACACACACACACACACACACACACACACACAATAACATAGTATAACGTTTCTACTCAGAAATGAGAGTATCTCCATCAGGCTCTCCATATCAACAGGTTTCTGATGTACCAACTATATTTATATTTTCATTCACAACCAGTACTCTTAATTTCTCCATTTTGGTTTGGAAACTTTTTGTACTGCCATTGACTGATTTTCCGCTTTAACTACAGAGTGAATCATTTCTTCTTTCAAATGGATGACAATCTGAAGCAAATTAGCGACACATGCCAAGAATAAACATTCAGAGGATACCCTTTTATTCAAGCATTTTAATACTCTTGGTTAAACTTTTTGGCATTTATATAATGCTTTCCAATGTCCAAAGCACTTTTTATATCATAGAAAAAAAATTGGATCAATCATATTCCTATCAGCTATTGGTTTTTTTAAAAAAAAACTGATGGAAAAAATAATTAAAATCTGCTAAGCAATATTTCTATCCTAAACCTCAATTTCCATTGTACAAAAATTCACTGGTGCAGAATGCTTTGAAGTAGAATGCACTAAATTCTTTATTTCATTACCTGTGCCTGGTAGTTTTATGATAGTCCCATTTTAGAAAAAAAAAGTACTATTTCAGATATTCATCTGCAAAATTTATGTTTATTATCAGCCAAATATCTTCACAGAAATGCTTCTAACTTTATGTAAGTTCTTAACCCATATATTTGGGTTCCAAATATGTCTCCAAGCATTTCACCTCGGCATACAACCACAGTAGTGCAAAATAAAAATTCTACTTAAGAGATGGTCTATTCCACATTGTCAAAGGTAATATCAAATATATAAAAGAAAATAGTCATTTTTTTAACCTCTGGCATGTATATTTTTGACAATCATATAAATAGGATTTATTAAGTCTTCAACGCGGCTAACAATAATATTAGTATGAATATGTTGTCATGTATCACTTAAAATTGTAATGTATAAATCATTTACAAGACATCATTCCATGCTGTGAATAAATAATATTTTCACACTTAGAGCAAACTATCCCAAAATCAAAATCTATAGGAGAATAATCAAAGTTGCAAAGCCAACTTTACAAATCGTTTCATTTCTTCCCTTTTCCAGAATATAAAATAAAAATAAACCAATGTGTTCTGACATAAAAATGCTAAAATGCAAAGATATGACAACATACTTAACCAGCACTACTTTTAATTCCATACAAACTGAGTTCTTGTCTCAAAAGTTACTTTCTTCTATTGTTACTCAAGAGTAAATAATCTACAGTTGAATGAAAGGTGGAGTCACATGCGAAGCTAACCATTTGTTCCTGGATACTGCCTCATCCTGCTTGCCTTACTATCATTCTTTTAAAAAGAGCCAGACTGGTTAGCCAGACTAGACTAGACTAGACTAGACTAGACTAGACTAGGTATTGTGATGACCCAGGGCATGGCATAGAGATAACACAAACAGTTGTCAGTTCAAACAGACCCTTTATTGCTCCAAATCTCCCCAAACGCTCCCATGTTTCTGGCAAGTCCTAAAGCAGAATGAGAACCCCCCCCCCCAAAAACCTCAAGCAGCCGCTGGCTGCAATTAGTCCAGCCCAGTGCTGTCTGGGCACGGCAATAAATCCCAAATGTATTTGGCAAAACAAGAGCCATGCAAGGAGTTCAGGGAATAGAAGATCCAGATAATTAGTCCAGAATGACAACAAGGAATGAAAGGACTCTTGGCAAGTTCAAACGTTGGCACACAATACTTCAGGAACTCAGTGTTTGTTCCCGAAAAATGCCCCTCCTCACGGTGTCTCCTTAAATCTCATTCCCCAGGTGTTCCTGGTGAAGCTGGGCAGGGCACTCTCCTCGCACATAGCCTTCTCTGCCTGCACTGATCCTGCCTTCTCTGCACTCTCCTAGTCCTTGCATCAGGAGGTGGTTCTTGCTCCTCGTCTGAGCTCTGTCTCTCCTCCCTGCCTGCAGGCCTTGCTAATTCCGAACAGCCTTGCCTGGACTGACTCTGCCTTTCCCCAGTTTCCTCCAAGGCCAACAGAGCTGCCTTCTCACTTGCTGTCATTTCTTGTTCCAGCTCATCTTCCACCGCAGATTCAGACTCCGACGGGGGCATGACAAGAATAGAATAGAATTCTTTATTGGCCAAATGTGACTGGACACACAAGGAATTTGTCTTTGGTGCATATGCTCTCAGTGTACATAAAAGAAAAAAATACATTCATCAAAAATCCTAAGATATAAAACTTAGTGATAGTCATAGGTTACTAAATAAACAATCAAATCATATTAGGAACAAATAAAACAATATAAACTGTAGAGATACAAGCAACAAGGTTATAGTCATAAGTGGGAGGAGATAGGTAATAGGAAGGATGAGAAGAATAATAGTAATACAGTCTTAGTAAGTAATTTGACAGTTGTTTAGCAGAGTGATGGCATTTGGGGGGAAACTGTTCTGGTGTGCATAGTATCAGAAGTGTTTTTCTAGATTGTCTCTAGAATGTCTTGGAAAAGTATAGTGGAACTGAAGCTTCAACAAAGTGACAAATTTTATTTTAAATTGTGCATACTGTTTGAAATAGCTCTTAAAATGCTTTTGAAAATGACTATGGCATACAATTTAAATATATGAACAAATTACATAGACAAGATTTGTTCAAGATGTTTTTCAGTGCCCCCAAAAGTCCCTGCAGACCAGCCCTAATAGTACCGCTGATATTCGTTCTGACGTGAATATAAAGTGGTGAAAATGTAACTTTAATAAATATTGCATTTTAAAAAACCTTAACTGTCACACATTGTCAATTGTCACTATAGAAATTTTAACTTATATCTCAAAACACAGTTATTACACTGGCTGTTTTATCATTAGAGATAATCTAATCAGAATCATTTTAACACGACTGATAGTACTGTAATTTTCTTTCAAGAAATAATCTGAACTAAAGGTAGATAATGCCAAGTACATAGAAAAAAATCATAAAGTTTAGTTATTTTGCTAAAAACAAAAGAAAGGCTATTAAAGAGCAAGTATTATTGGCAATTATTTTAAAAGAATTTAATCCATTTTTCTCAAACATGTAAGATGATTGAATGATTTTCTTTAATATTCATGAATGGTTAATTGCACATAAATAGAAAAACACCAGCATCAAGGACAACTCTAAATCCACCTAATTCAGAAATAAAGCTCTTAATTATTTTCACAATAGGTAAGTATATAAATTGTTTTGGCCATTGTAACTTTTGAAATATTAAAATAATTACTAATTATAATTAATTAAAGTTTTCCAACAAGGACTGTTCAGTTGATTAATATGAAGGTAGACACACAACTTTAATTATATTCTGGTTAACAGAAACAGTTTAGTAACTTTTTATTTAATGTTCCCATTGCAGTTATTATAGTTACAAGGTACATCATAAAGAATATAAATACCAAACATATTTTATTTGTTTTGGAAGGTGGATTTTCTTTTTTTTGCTTTCTGTGTAACTATTAGAATGACTCATTTCTTTGCATAGTAACTTTGCACAGAGGAAGTCAACATCTGATAATACATAAAAATCATGGGGCTATTTAGGCAGAAAAGGGGCATTGGTCTTACCTGACACACTCCTTCTCGTGGGGGTGGAGACAGCATCCAGGAATGGGTTAACTCCGTCTGTCAGCTAATTGGACTGAGTCTGCAAGTTGTAATGACACGCCTCCTCTGCTTGTGTCCCCAGCTTTTTGACGAAGATGTTGATGCAGACTGACATGCTGTGCTGTGCTGTAGTTGTATCCCCTCGTGGGCCCAGGACCAGACGCTAATCCGGGTGGGACTGGATGCTGTCTCCACCCCCACGAGACCAACACCCTTCTCCATAGTGGTGGAGACAGCATCCAGGAAAGGGACATACCAAAGCTGGTTGTCCTATGGGCAGGGTATGGTCCAGTCCGAAGTTTCCTGCTCCATGTGGACACTCTGAAGCACCCGCCTGCCAAAAACCACCTTAGAATGGCAGATAAAGGGGGATGGCGAGGACCAGGTAGCTGCACAACAGACTTCCTCTATAGAGGCCTGCATTGCCCACGCAGCAGTGGTGGCCACACCCCTGGTAGAGTGGGCAGTTACTCACCGCGGCACCAGCAAGGCCTGGATCTCATAGGCCTTGGTGATACACACCCTAATCCACCTTCCCAAGGTTGAGGGGGTAACCCTGTTTCCCAGCGTGGCAGGCTGGAAAGAGACAAACAGGGATTCTGTCCTCCGTAGGGAGGAAGTCCTTTTGATATATATACGGAGGGCCCTCCACACATCCAAGATGTGCCACTTGTGTTCTAATCGGTGTACTGGCTCAGGGCAGTTCGGTAGCACCAGTTCATGAGCCCTGTGGAATCAAGTGTTCACCTTAGGAGTGAATGAGGGGTCCATCCACAAAACCACTATGTCAGAGTGGAATACACAAAGATCTTTGCATACCGACAGAGCCACCAGCTCTGAGACTCGCCTGGCCAATGTGTTGGCCACCGAAAATGGTCTAAAAGCTGGGGATGCAAGCAGAGGAGGCATGTCATCACAACTTGAAGACTCAGTCCAATCAGCTGACAGAGTTAACCCATTCCTGGATGCTGTCTCCACCACTATGGAAAATATCCAATCACTAGGTGTCCAAAAAAATGCAGAAATCTCCAACTCTTTGTTTCCATCTACTGATCATCTCTATTTTTCAAGCTCATATATGAAAGCCCTAATTTCAGCCACGCTGACGATTAGGCACAATAAGATCTACCCCTACTTTCTGGTTACCAGTTTTGAGCCATACTCCTCCACATTTACAAAGGGAAAACACTTTACTGGGAGAGTGTAAGAAAATATTTAGTAATATTCATCTTCAGATATCACTGATGCTATAAACAATAGGCTTTGCACCAGATATCCACCTGCTTCAGGCCTGGAAGCAAGAATGGTCCTCTATTGCTCTCCCACAGTGTCATAACATTCCCTGCTTTACAAGTGAACCAAAAGGATTCAATCTACCCAGTGGTGGGATTCAGGTAATTTAACAACTGGTTCTCTGCCCTAATGATTTCTTCCAACAACCAGTGTGCCAAACTGCTCAGAAAGTTAACAACCGGTTCTCCCAAAGTGATGCGAACTGGCTGAATCCCACCACTGAATCTACCCCATAAAACCTGGTCAATCCTCAACTGGATTAGGACTCAACATGGCAGGTGCGCAAGTCGCCTCCATAAATGGGGAAAACTCTCTCTTTGGAATGTAGCTGTAGTTCTCCAAAGCAGATAGTGGTGCATATTGTGGAACAGTGCCCTTTGAGTGCATATCAGGGAAACCCCAGAGACTTTCTGGATGTCCATTACATATTGGACATCCAATACATATCCAATACATACTCCATTATGTATTGACTATATAAATACCTATCTTTGAATTTGTAAATACAATAAATAGTTTCGTATTTGCTCATTGAGAATGTAATTGTGATGTGCTTTTTAATATTTTTGCCATATGTTATATAAGTAAATCAGAATGCACTTGGATACCATAAAACAAAACAGGAATGATTATTTTGTACACACATACAAAGCCTAGCCTCAAAATACATACAGGAATGTGAACATGGTGTGATACTCATAGGAATGAGAGCCCCTCATGATATCCCTGACATGACTGCATTTCAGGTAGACAGCAACTGGCTCACATTTATGACTGGTTACAGTATCCCACCATCATCTGTCCATGATTTGAAATTATTTATTTATTAAACAAATATATATGACCACCAATTCACACACAGGTGACTTTGGGTGCTTACAACATTAAAAATCCACTACATAAAACCATAAACCTTCCAGAAAAAAAATCCATTCAGGAGAATAGATTTGCTTAATGATTATGATTCAGACTTATGACTGAGTTGATCACCATAAAAATGAGTAAAAAATTGGGTTTGGGTATGTGGTTTCCTCAATTTACTATTGCAATGACTTATGACCACAATTTGGGTCCCAATTGTGGCTGTTAAGTCAAGGACCACCTGTAGTAATTAAGGCATCAGACTAGATTGTGAGTTCTAGTCCCACCTCAAGCATGAAAGCCAGCTGGGTGACTGGGTGATTTTGAGCCAAGCACTCTCTCTCAACACAACTCGCCTCAACACCACATCTGTTGTGGGGAAAATAGAAGAAGGAATAATAGGTACGTTCACTCTTTGGAGTTATTTATAAAAATAATAAAGGCAGGGTAAAAATAAGCAAGCAAGCAAATAAGCAAATAAAGCTCAGAATACAACTTTAGTCCAGTCATTCTCTCTGAGCCCAATCTATGTCACAGAGTTATTATGGAGAAAAATTAGTGGAGGTTCTATGAACATTGCCTTCAACTCCTGAAGGATATAGAGATATAAATCTAACAAATAAAGATATAAATAAAATTTCAACGATGGTACAATTGGCTAGAGAAAAGGAAAACGTAACAAGAAACGATCAAATAGGACAGGCAGGGAATACCAACAAAGGAAACCAAAATTAAGAAATAATCTTAAAATATCATTATATAATGAAGGATGTAGATATATATATATATCCGAAGTATATATATAAAGTACCGAAGTAACTTTCTTTTTTCTTAAGGCTCAAGTTGTAAGACTTGATTTTAATGTAGAGTTTGTTTACATTGTGTATTGTATGTATGTATATCTTTAATAAAAAAAAAGATATAAATAAAATTTATATGGATGTTGTAGTCTAAAGTATCTGAAGTCTACCAGATTACCTAACTAAAAAAGGTTAGAGGTTCAAAGCATGATTGGTGGTTCATGAATTATCATTGCACAAGTTCTCCAACAATATTAAGAACATTAAGGGAATTTTCTTCAGACTCTGTAATTCACTCATACTATGGAAAAAATTCTAAGGCATCAGATCTGATTAGCAGTATCTACTCTTCTTTTAAATTATTTTGGTACAAAAGGAAATTGGCAAAATGGACATTGGGATAAGCCAGAATAGTTAAGATCATACAAATCATTTGGAAGATTACTTGACTGATAGTTACAAACGAAGTGTCTCCTACATGTTTGTGCAAACAGGAAAACCAACCTGGGAAGACTTTGGAAAGGCACAACCTCCTTGACCTTTTGAGGAGTGGATTTGGAGGGACAGTTTGTTTGAAGAAAAGCAGTCCTCCAAAGAGATAGGAAACAGACAGCTAATATTCTAGAACAGACATATTAGGTCATGTAAAACTATTTTTAAGTAAACTCACATATTCCTCAAAAAGACACTTTCCCACTTTTCCTAGCAAAAGGAAATATTCTGGATTTGATTTGTACAGTACTTCTCTATTATATTCAATACCCACACAAAATACAGATTAAAAACCAATGCTAACACTGTTATTAAGTATGGAACTTCCTGCATGTGAAACCTTTCCTACAGAGTAGAGTTGCAACCTGTAGGCCCTTGATTTATGAATCAGGATCTCTGTTTCCTATATGCTGCTCTAAATGAATGGGTAGGGAACAACTCTATTTATTTTCCGTGTTTGAATTCTGGCAGCTCCTTCTCCTTTGCCCTGTGACTGATGTTAACCAGGCACATAACAACTAAAAAGAGTTATATAAACCCCAATTTCTCATAATGGGACTTGAATTCAATTCTCTTTTGCTAATCTCACACCCTGCTGAAGGCTGGTGTTATCACAATATGGTTGCAGCTTTTTTGTTCTATGATTGGTATCTTCCTTTCCTTGCTCGATGAAAACTGTTTTTGTCTCCCAATAGCTATGACCTTTTCCTCAAGGACTCTCAATAGCCTTTTCCTAAGGCATTTGGGTACTATGATAAATAGGCTTATTTCTTCTGTGCATTATAATCCAAGACACAAGAGTGTAGAATGAAGGACTGCTCTAGTTCTTTTCAATGCTGGTCTCCTCTCTAAGGAACAGGATAATTGAGAATAAAGTTGGGAATCTATAGGAACTGCAAGGCTGCTGCAATATATGTATACAGTATTTGGAAAATACTGGTTTTTTAAGAGCTATGCTGGCCATTGTTTCATATTTCTTCATTTACCATGTTAATGCTTTAGAATGATCACCATTCCATGATTTTAGTGCTTACTGAACAGAACATAGCAAGCCTTTAAATTCATTTTCATCTATTTTAACTTCCTACGTCTGAGGTTCTTCTGAAAATGTTATAACTTTATTCTACCCCCAGCCGCTCAAATCTGGATGCTTCTATTCGTTATAATTTCCTAGAATCTCTCATTAAATCATCTATTTTTGTTTTCTTATAGGAGCTCAATTACCCAATAGGTAGGAAAATTCAGTTTTAACTAAATTTTGTTTTCTAATGGGATGCTTATATTAACAACACAGTTCACTCAACTAAAACAATTGAATTTTATGGCAAACATATGCCATAAAATTGTTTTATGGCAACTGTAAACTGTGTAGCAGTTATTTAAGTCCAACATTAAACAAAATTTATTACCTGAACTGCTGTCAATTTAGAGGACTCAATGAGATCAACTGTGTATATTTTGTTTTTCTATAAAAAATAATGCAAAATATTCCAGTTAAAAGTATGATCTTTATTTCTTCCAACACTAAATTTAAGAAGTGTATGTGTGTGCACACATGCACAACACTTGCAAATTTAGTGCTGGAGATAGAGAAATAAGACCACCCAAAGGCAAAGTATGAACCCACAAAATGTCATGACAATGATATAGGGAATGTTCCCTCTAATTTTTGACAGGCTATTTGGCGAAAAAATGTTTTGTGCTGTTTTGTCCAAATCAAGTACAAATTTGTGAGCCACTTTATAAGCATACAAGTTACCAGTAAATATAGTAACAACATGTTAAAATGTTTACATATTTCTTAGTATAGAATTGATTATGTGCCATGAAGTGTTTTTTGACTTCTAGTGGCGACATAGATGGATTTTCTCCATGTTTCCTAACCTGGTCTGCCAATTCTTCCAATGTTGCACTTATTGCTACTGTAACGGAGTACCATCCACATTGCGGCTAATATCATTTCTTTCTTTTTATCTTCCACCTTTCCCAGAATTAAAGGCTTCTCCTGAGAGCTGGGTCTCCATAATATTCTGAAGCAAGGTAATTGTTATTTGTGCCTTGAGTGAAATCTCTGGATTAATTTGTTCAACGACTTATTTGTTTTCTTGGCTTCTTTAACACTAAAGTCCAACTTTCACTTCCATAGACCGCCAGCAAGGTGAGTGGAGAACAAGGCAGCAAGGTTGATAGGTCCAGCAGAGTGAGATATTTCATATATATAATTATATCATAGATATAAGGATAACCATGTGTATCAGCTACCTTTACATATGCTGATGCTTTTCATTTGATGGATCCTGCAGTCTAATTCAAGGAATGGAAATGGAACCCAACCTGAAAACAAACCTGAAAACCAGTTCAAGAAAGTACTATTTCAGAGAAGCGGAGCTAAACCCAATTCAAAAATATCTTAAATGTATTGAATTCAAATGGATTTCTTAACAGATAAACTACAAAGAATCTGTTTTCCTTTGATTTGAGGAATAAAGAGTTTTCTGGGACTGCTAGTTCTCTCCCTTTGTTAACAACAACAATAAACTAACTAAAATATAGGCACATTTAGAACTCTATTAAAAATGTAAGTTTCAAATTTCATCAATGCAATTGTTTTTAGTCAGCTATCTAGTAATACAGATGATTACCCTCTACTATTTTTCTAATGAAATTCCAAGAAGGGAAATTTGATCATAGTTAATTTTTTTTTTACAATGGAACATTAAAAATGAGAACTTTTTGTTTATAGTAATTGTTAATTATATTTAGCAATTCTGTACTCCTCTTGAATATAGGGTTTGGCATACAGCATGGAGTTATCACTGAAGAAAGGACATGGAGCAGTAATTTCCATCAAGTATCTTTTTCTATGTTCCAGGAAACCTACTAAGCCTCCAGAGCAGCAAGTAGGCATCTAGATTGCTGTAGTGGAGTGGGGAGGAAAAACTATTGAAAATGATTACAGACTCTCCTAAGAAGAAGATCAACTCTAATCCTTACTAAAGTGTTTGTTACTATTATTCAAACAGTCCCTATTACTGGTACTGCAAAGGGCACTACCTGGGTCTTCCGTCAAACCTTTGACAAAAGTAATAGATGCCCCTTTCTTGCTTTTCATTCTCCTCCTGAACAAAATTTATTTTCTTTGCCATTGTTGTTCTTTTGTTTTATGTGGATTTTCTGAGTTTTTTGTATTGTTTATTTTGAAATAAATAAAGGAACTAGGACTTTGGATCATCTAGTTGATGATCACTTAAACACCAGCCAGCAGTATGTGGCAACAGCCAAAAAAGCTAATACTATCCTTGGTTGCATAAACAGAGGCATAGAATCAAAATCATGTGATGTATTAGTACCGCTGTATAAATCCTTAGTAAGACCACACCTGGAATACTGCATCCAGTTTTGGTCAGTACATTACAAAAGAGATGTTGAGACTTTGGAAAAAGTGCAAAGAGCAACTAAGATGATTAAAGGCCTGGAAACAAAAACATATGAAGAATGGTATGGCCAGTCTAGAGAAAAGAAGGACTGGGGGTGACATGTTAGCAATATTCCAGTATTTGAGGGGCTGCTACAAAGAAGAGGGGGTCAACTTATTATTTAAACAACTAAATTTTGTTTTCAATAAAGATCTATTACAGTAGAAAGACTTTTCATTTGAATGCATTTTGAACTCCAGCAAACATACCAAATGCTTCTGTTCAATAATATAAAAAGAATATTGAAGATTATCCTAAATGCTAATGATAATATTGTTATCTGTCAAAATATTCAGAGGCATAATACATCTTATCCTCAGATGGTATGAACAAATAATGAAAGCTTCCTCAGTTCTCCAAAATACCAAAATTAGAACAGTAGACTGCACACACTTTTACTTTTATGAGATATCTCCATAAGGCAGTCAATTATATACTTAATCACTCCTAATCAAAAGCCATATATAAACTACTGGGACATAATTTATAAATTTTGCAGGACATTTAAACTATGTGAGTTAGACAGGACATTTACAATGTTACGATATCCTTTTCAATATCCTTGCAATAGCTCCTAAAAGCCAATGGAAAAGTACTTATATATTGCCAACTGGAGGAAGATAAAAAAAGGGTAACAGATTCACATGTACAAACAATATTTGAAAAAGGCATATCAAATAAAGAGTTCAAGGAGGTATACCTCTTTAACTTGGGCCAAAAATGAAAAAAGAATATTGCGTTCTTTTACAATGACATTTATTGTACATGTGATGAGCTTCCAGTCAATAACAAAATGGGATGAGTTCAGTGGTGAAATCTAAACTGGTTTGCCACCGGTTCGCTGGCCATGCATGCACGCTATGCACCAACTGCGCACTGCACAATGCGCACCAAACACACGTTGCATGCATGCGCATGTGTGCTGTGCAGCGGTGGGTTTCAAATTTTTTTACTACCGGTTCTGTGGGCATGGCATGGCTTGATGGGCATGGCTTGGGGGCGTGGAATGGGAAGGATACTGTAAAATCTCCATTCCCACCCCACTCCAAGGGAAGATTACTGCAAAATCCCCATTTTCGCCCGATCAGCTGGGACTTGGAAGGCAGAGAATAGATGGGGGTGGGGCCAGTCAGAATTTTTATTACCGGTTCTCTGAACTACTCAAAATTTCCACTCCTGGTTCTCCAGAGCTGGTCAGAACCTGCTGAAACCCACCTCTGGTGCTGTGCAAAAAACGCACGCTGCACATGCATGCTCAATACACACCAAAAGGAAGCTTGGGTAAGTAAGTAGAGTAGTGAATGCCACGTGATTTAGATTCACTAGAAAGCAGGATTTCTTGCTTTCTAGCTATTTTAAATCACGCAGCACAGCTGATCTTCGGAAATACCAATCTGAAGGAACTAGTAGCTTTTTTTTTACTACTGGTTTTTATCACTACCAGTCCACCCGAACTGGTGCGAACTGGTAGCATTTCACCACTGGATAGTTGTACACCATTTTAGATTCAAAGGCAAACGGGCCTTAAGACTGCATAGAAATATGTATCTGCTACTTCTAAAACCAATTGGTATGTCGCCTGCGCATATTAAAAATGTAATTTTGTTTTTATATCCTACTGTATATCTTATACGTTTTTTCTGAAGAATTTTATTGCATAAGTGACAAGATTAAAAAATAATTCATTATGCTTAGCCAATCATGACAAACAACTTCAGTCCTTTGGAAAACTCACCTTCTTAAACCAGGGTCTCAAATTTAAGTACTCCGAACAGCCTTTGATAAATGTCTTCATTAAGTCTTGCTTGGGGATTACTTTTAATTTTGAAAAGGTATTTCCCCATCTCCCAAAAATACAAATATGTAAATTTTAGGGAGTACATACAAATCAAAGTTTAAATGGAGTCTTCCTAGTAAACTGGAAGATTGTATACAATAGAAAAATAACAAAATGCTCTGTATTACTCATCTGAACCTCTGATAGACTTATCTACTCAACCAATAAAAGCATGAAAAAATCAGAGAAATGCCTATGCATAATAAAAATAATTATTTTCTCCATTTCTAATTCTTTATTTCAAAATAAAAATATTTGATACTTTACAACTACAATAAAGAGGTATATTTTTTCTCAATGTTCTTTATTACTGAAATGGTTGACAAAAAAAGTTATCTCTTAACCTATTATACAAAGAGATAACTATAAGTCAATGATACGTACCTGACCAATGCCCTGTAGTACTTCCTGATCTATCAGTACATGTTTCACTCACTGGCTGAAAAACAGTCTCCCAGCCTCCAGTTGCATAGCGCCAATTCTGAGATTCCAAAATCAGTGTCCTTTCGGTGCCATATGCTATCATGAAGCAATAGACCACGTGATGAAGTTGACAACCATAACCACATCCTTTGTTGATATTGCATATTAGTTTCTTGGCTTTGCTACAATCCTTGGGATTCTATGAACAATAAAGGGAACATGCAAAAATAGATGTACGAGGACTTTTTTCAAAATAAATATGAGCAAAAATGAACACATACCATATATCTGCCTGAAAAATGCCAATCTGTTAGATTGTTTTAAATGCTATTTATTTTCCCTCTGTATTTATTGCTCTGTTACGTGATAAGGTAATAAAGAAAAAAAAGTGCTTTAGAACTTATTTTGTCCCTGCACTGAGGTTGTCTAAAAGACCCAGTTATGTTTAAATTATACAAGACACAGATGGCAATGCCATTTTGCCTTTGGAATAAATGCAGATATTAATAATGTTACCTTTAAAACCTCTTATTTATTCCAATTTCTTTTTAAAATATCATTTCACAGGAAGCCTTGACTTCTGTTATGTACTTGCTTTAGGATATTTTATTCATTTATTATTATTTATTACATTTATATTTTCCTTAAATACGAAGGTATTTAGGATAATCTTTATCTGTGTTCACCTCCAATTCTTATGATGTATTTATGAATTATTACAAAGCAAAAACTGGAAATATGAAAATGCTTGGAGTAAAATGCTTAATTACCAATTAAATTATCTGAATTCATCTAAAACTTAAGTGCTTCCTGAATTGTTTTGAGATTTACAGAAAAATGTGAAAAAGGTTATTTCACCTGGGAAAGTCACTATGAAAATCTAAGACAAATACCAGCACTATTTCATGAACATTCAGATGAATGCTAAATACTCAGAAATAATTAAATGAAACTTTCCTTGGTACTAGGAATTCCAGAATCTTCCCAAGAAATGAATAATTTTCATGATGTAATCAAATATGGAATATCTAATAATAGTGCTCTGCAGTGCTTTGGATACAATTAAAAAAAGTAGAAACATGAAATAAATCCCTCTTTGCAAACCTTTAAAGCAAATTCATTTTTTCCTAGAAGGGGCGTTGGTCCTACCTGAGACGCACCTTCTCGTTGAGTGGAGACAGCAGCCAGGATGGGTATAACCACCCAATCAGCTCAAAGGACTGAGTCTGTCAATCAAGCTAAGTCACGCCCTTGTTGCCGGGCAGACCCAGCTTTTGGCGAAGACTGAAGAACAGACTCGGCGTGTGGTCCAACAGAAAAATCAGCAAGAGAGGGAGAGCAAGCAGACAACATAGATTAAAGGGAGCAGACCAGCCCAGGGAGGGTCTGACTGCTGTCTCCACTCAACGAGAAGAGGCATCTCAGGTAGGACCAACGCCCCTTCTCCATTGAGAGTGGAGACAGCAGCCAGGATGGGACATACCCAAGTTCACTGTCCCGAGAGTAGGGTGGGAGCAGGCTGGTCTGAAGTACCCTCTCCAGAAACAATCCGCTGAAGCACCCTCCGACCAAACGCGGCCTCTGCTGCCACAAATTTGTCCAGTTTATAATGTTGGATGAAGGGGGCAGATGATGTCCATGTAGCTGCCCTGCAGATTTCAATCAACGGAGCCTGCGTAGCCCATGCTGCAGATGTAGCTGCACTGCGGGTAGAATGCGCTGTCACATGACGAGGCCTCGGAAGAGCACGAAGATCATACGCAGAGGGGATCGTCTGCCTAATCCACCGGCCGATCGTGGATGAGGACACCTTGGACCCCAGCGAACCGGGCAAGAAGGAGACAAACAGTGACTCAGATCTGCGGCTAGAAGCCGTCCTCTTAATGTAGATGCGTAACGCTTGCCGGACATCTAGCATATGCCAACGACGCTCACGAGGATGAGAGGGACGAGGACAGAAGTCCAGGAGGACCAACTCTTGCGTCCAATGAAATAATGTGTTGACCTTTGGGATGAAAGTGGGGTCCAGGCAAAGGACCACCCGGTCCGCATGGAACACACAAAGATCATCACAAACAGACAAGGCCGCAATCTCCCATATATGGCGAGCCGATGTAATGGCCACTAGAAAGGCGACCTTGCATGACAAGAGTCTGAGGCTGGTCGTGCGCAAAGGTTCGTACGGAGGCCCCGTGAGCGAGTCCAAGACCAAAGGGAGATCCCAAGTAGGGTATCTATGCAGGACCGGCGGGCTGAGATTCGTGGCTCCTCGGAGGAAGCGTCTGATCAAAGGATGCTGCGCCAGGGACGACAAAGAACCGCAGATAAGGACAGATGAGATCGCAGCCACCTGGCGGCGTAGCGTATTAGGGGAGAGCCCTTCGGCAAGTCCTCGTTGCAAGAAAACGAGAATGTCCACAATTGACGCATTAAGAGCAGAGACACCATTTTGGTCACACCATAAGCAAGAGGCCCGCCATATCGCTGAATAAATGAGGTCAGTGGAAGGACGCCATGAGGCCTGGATGGTCTGGATGACGTCCGATGGAATGTTCATGGTCCGTAACGAGCACCGCTCAACCGCCAGGCGGTCAGACTGAGCCAAGGAAGGTCCGGATGACGTATTGCGCCCTGTGTCAGGGAGTCTTCGTCAGGAGGAATGCGCCAAGAGGGAGCCACCGAGAGGGAGATAAGGTCCGCAAGCCAGGGCCACCGAGGCCAGTGAGGGGCCAAGAGGATCACCTCTGCTCGTTCCACGAGAAGTTTGCGGATGACTCTGGGCAACAGAGACAGCGGCGGGAAAGCATAAAGAAGACCCTCCGGCCAGGGGACCCGTAGAGCGTCGACAGCCTCCGCCTGAGGATCCGGGTACCGGGCGAAAAAGCACGGAAGCTGGGTATTGAGGTGAGTCGCAAACAAGTCGATGATCGGGTTGCCGAAGCGGAGAATCAGCATCTGAAAGATGCGAGGGTGCAGGCACCACTCGGCATTGTCCACTTGCTGACGGCTCAGCCAATCCGCCTGCGAGTTGTCGACGCCGGAAATGTGCTCTGCCCGAAGAGATTGGAGATGGCGCTCCACCCAAAGGCCCAACTTCATGGCCACAGACAGCAAGGACCTGGACCTGGTGCCCCCCAATCTGTTCAGATGAGCTTTTGCGGTCACATTGTCCGTTAGGACAAGCACATGGGCCCCGGAGATCAGATGATGGAAGGCCTTGAGGGCAAGGAAGATCGCCTGCAATTCCAGCCTATTGATCGGCCGATGAGATTCCATCACTGTCCAAGTCCCCTGTGCGATCTGGCCCTGACAATGAGCACCCCAGCCCCAAAGGCTGGCGTCTGACGTCACCACGATCCTGGATGTGTCGAGAAAGAGACAGCCCTCCGAGATGGCCTGGGACTGCCACCACCTGAGCGACCTGAGGACAGCTGGGGGGACCGGAACCGTCCGGGAAGAAGTGCCCCAACCCCTCTTCTGCAAAGGTAAGAGAAACCACTGAAGCTCCCTGGTATGTAATTGAGCCCAGGGAACTACAGATATAGCGGAGATCATCTTACCCAGGAGCTGGGAAAGGACGAAGGGGGAAACTCTCCTACACTTCTCAACCCTGGCAGCCAGAGCCCGCAGGCTGTTCTGACGTTCTGGGGACAAAAGCACCCTGCCTTGTACTGAATCAATAATGGCCCCTAAGTGGAGAATCCTGGTAGAGGGAGAGAGCTGGCTCTTTCCTAAATTGACGGAAAAGCCATGCGAGGCCAACACTTCGATGGTCAACTGGACATCCGCTACAGCCTGTTGCAGGGAGGATGATAACACAAGGATATAATCCAAATAACATAAAAGTCTAACGGATCGAATCCGAAGGCAAGCCGCCAAGGCGGCCAAAACCTTTGTGAAGGTGCGGGGCGCGGAGGAAAGACCAAAGGGCAAGGCCCCCGTAACAAAACCTAAGGTAACGTCTATGGGAGGGGAGGATAGGGACGTGCAAATAAGCCTCGGTGAGGTCTATAGAAGAGAGGAGATCGCCCCTCCGAACACCGTCAAGAATAGATTTTAGTGATTGCATTTTAAATTTGTGATAGATGACATATTTATTTAAACGCTTAAGGTCCAGAATGGGTCTTCATCCCCCCCCCCCCGAGGCCTTGGGTATGAGAAAGACCCGGGAATAGAAACCCTCACCCCGTTGATCAGGAGGAACAGGTTGGATAGCTCTGATCGACAGGAGGTGCTGTACTGCGGAGTCCATAAGGGACCGTTTCTCGCTGTTATGAGAGAGCGGACAGCAGACAAAGGAATCCGGGGGGGGGGGGTGGAAAGAAATTCGATGGCCAACCCAGATCGTAAGGTGGCCTGGACCCACTTGTCGGACGTGGACCATTCCCAAATGGCGGCAAAGAGGCCCAAACGACCGCCAATGGAAGGGTCCAAAATGCAATTAGCGCCAGCGCCAGATGAAACGACCTCCTCCCCCTCGAAAGGGCCGCCGAGAAACAAAGGGGCGCCCCCTGGTAGACCTGTCTTGAGAACCCCGTTGCCGATTAAAGGCCCCATACCGCCTAAAGGAAGGGAAGGAAGGAAAAGAAGGAGGAAAAAAAAAACCCTTCAGCACCTCGGGCCAAGGAGAATATGGCGAAAAACGTGACTCTCCCCTGCGATAGACAGTAGCCAAAACTTTCCTCTTGTCCCTCGTTTCAGTGAGGAACGGGTCTAGGGCGTCCCCAAACAATTTAGATCCCCTGCCAGTGACGGAGCCAATCATACGACGAGCCGTGACAGTAGAAGCCAGGGACTTGGCGGCGAATTTGGCAGCATTCAGGGTGGAGTCTGCAGAAAATTGGACAGCTGCCACAATTTTGTTTAAGTCCTGCCTGGTTCGAGTGTCCTCAGGGGGTAACTTTTCTTGCAGCTGCCTCAACCAAAGAAGGGTGGTCCGGTTGATAAAGGATGCCGTGGTAGACGCCTGAATCGCCCAGGCGGACCCCAGAAAGGCTCTCTGGAGAACGAGATCCGAACGACGCTCCTCAGGACGAAGACCCTCATCGGGCTCGCCAGGAACATTCGTGTTAGGCAACAGCACCGCAACCGGAGCATCAACCGAGGGCACTTGAAGGAGGCAAGCACCAGGTAGATGAGCCGACACAAGCCACAACTCCGAAGGGAAGACCCGGCGGGTCTAATTAGCAGCGCTGTCAGATGCGGCAGGAAATTCAGTTTAAAATGGCCGCCGCTATTCCGCCGAGCCGCAGATCCGCCAAGCAGTCAGATAATACAGGAAAACGAAGTTGGGTGAAGAAGGCACAAGCCAAAGAAGCCGAATGCCCAGCGCAGTCCAAAACCACCCGATAACGCTCCCCCAGAAAGCACCAGAGAGATAGGAGAAAAAATCCCCCCCCCCCCCACAGGCAGCGGCAAGCTAGCCGAAGGGGAGCAACTCCGAAGGCAAACTCACACAGGTGAAGTCAGTAACAGTCCAAGGTCAGCCAAATCCAAATGAGAGAAAAAAGTCCGTAGTCCATAAGCAGAGTCCAAAAACAGTCCGAGGTCAAACAATCCAGAGAAAACAACAGCAAATCAAAAGCCAGATAGAGAAAAGAGCTAAGGAATAACCAGAGCTAAAGACACACACGCCCGTCCACGCTGAAGGAATGAGTCAAAAGCTGGGTCTGCCCGGCAACAAGGGAGTGACTTAGCTTGATTGACAGACTCAGTCCTTTGAGCTGATTGGGCGGTTACACCCATCCTGGCTGCTGTCTCCACTCTCAATGGAGAATCAGTCTTCTGCTGCAGCCATGCAATTCATAAAAAAGTTTGGCTGCTTTAAGGTAACACAGGTAGATGCTACCTCCAAAAAACCATATTTCTGAAGCTGAATCCAAAGCATTGCACAACCCTACTTGATGAAATAATACACTCTTTGTCAATGCAATGTAAGATCTTGTTCTCTTCTATAGAATCTGATATTTGGTTAAAGGATACTGGTTTTTTGGTTTCCAGCCATATTCATTCATTCATAAACAATTTTGTATACACAAATTTCCAGAGTTGCTTCAAAACTTTGTAATATGACATATTTTTAGATTAAGTAATAATAGAATAAAGGCTTGAGGAATCAGACTAATATACTGATTTTTATTACCTAAAGGACTGGAATTGCAAAAAAAATGAGCATCCTTTAATCAAATATCAGATTCTATCCAATACAGAATTGGGATTCTGGTCACACAATGAGACATCTCCTTGGTCTTCCCTAGTTCCATTTATACCCTGACACTTCTCTGAAGAGTCCCCTGAAACGTTTGAGCAGATTGGACGCAGGAGGAGGTAGGAACAGGGAAATTCATTCCACCAACAAAGTATATTATTTTATTTACTGAATGGGATTCTTCTTCTAAATACTTAAGTTTTGAATATCATTTGCAGTATATTATTATATTGTCCTATACAGATAGTCCTTGACTTATAACAGTTCACTTAGTGACCATTTGAAGTTACGACGACACTGAAAAAAGTGACTTATGACTGCTTTCCAGTTATGACCTTTGCAGCATCCCCATGATCATGTGATCAAAATTCAGATGCTTGGCAATTGTTTCATACTTATGACCATTGCAATGTCCCAGGGTCATGTGATCACATCTCAATGGGGAAGCCAGGTTAATTTAACAACTGTGTTACTAATTTAACAACCGCAGTGATTCATTTAACAACTGTGGCAAGAAAATTTGTAAAAAGAGGTAAAATTCACTTAACAAATTTCTCACTTAGCAACATAAATTTTGGGCTCAATTGTGGTCATACGTCGAGGACTACCTGTATAGACTTTCCCCAGAATTGTTACCTGCAGATACGTTATTCTCCTCTGCACTAGCTCTGTCAAATCTTTGGCTTCTTTTTCTCGCCAAGCACCTGCTCCATCAGTTTGACTGAGGTAAAACAGATCTGTCATTATTGACCTGTTAAAAAATAGAGACTCAAAATCAACCTTTGAGATCATCAAAAAAATAGGTAACAAAGTAAGTATTTCTTGCCAAACTATCCAAAAACTGTATCTTAACACAAGAATAAAAATATTTACCACTTAGTTGCTATGTCACAGTTACATTTAAGAGGCGATATTACAATGGATGGGAATTCCTTTATCTATTATACACATATACACATAATATCACATTCCCACATTATTTACGGTAATTTTTCTTCCTAACCATTCCAAAGAATATTCATAATGAATGAATTCTTGATGGCAGACTGGTGAAGTGAGTCACTAGCAACAATACAAAATATGTACATTTCACATATTCAAAGTAATCAGAAACATGTAAAGTAAGCAAAATAATAGGAAGATGGTAAAATAATGTCTATATGGTATATGTACTCAGGTTCTTACATACGGTTATCTTTAGTTTTAATTAGTTCATGTTCTAGGATAGGGCTCCCCAACTCCCAGGCTGCAGACTGGTACTGATCCCTGGCCTGCTAGTAACTAGGCCACGAAAGCAGTGGGTGAGTGAGTGAAGCTTCATTTGTGCGTGCATGGGATCTAGAATGCACATGAAACCATCTGTCATGCCCCTGTCAGAGTCTGAATCCGAAGGGGAAGTGGAACGGCTGACAGAGAGTGAGACAGTGGATCCATTGGCTGTGGAAAAAACTGGTGAAGAGCAAAGTCAGGCTGGGCAGAGCAGGGGGGAGGTAGAACAAGGGAGAGGGGGTTCAGATGAAGACCAAGGCCCACCCCCTCCTCATCCTAGGCAGCCCAAGGAGGAACGGAGACGAGAGCAACATGGCTTGCGTGGCTTAAGAGGGAGGAAAGGGATCCGATCCTCTTTACAAGGCACAGGTGCTGATGGAGTTTAAAAGTAGAGGCAAATGGGAGGGGCGTTTGTCAGGAACAAACACTGAGTTTATCTGTTGTTTCTTGGAATCCTGCCAACTGGTTTGATTTATTGCCGTGCTACTTTATTTGTGGAATTCCTTATTTTACTTGCTCTGCCGGATTAATTACCTTGTCTTGCCTTTGGATTTTTTGTTAGAAGTTTTCTGCTTACAACGTTTAGGACCGAAGTACTGCCAGCCAAAGACTATTACAGGTTGATGGAAGACCTCTCTCCAGGCAGGAGAGTTGAAAGAGACATTGGGGGCACAGTTGGTGATAATAAAGGGACTAATATCGGTTCTCTGGCTGTGTTGCCTTTGTGTCACGCCCTGGGTCATCACACCATCCCTCCACCCAACGAGAAGGAGCGTATCAGGTAAGACCAACGCCCCACCATATACAAATTTTAGATTCAATTTATATGCAGGTAAAACTTTAGTGGTTAAATGGAATCAGAAATCTGGGAATTTGAATTTGTTTGAAAAAGCACAGTTGAATAAACTAGTCACATGCGCAGCTAGCGAACCAGTAGTAAACCGGTTCAGATTTTACCACTGATACAATTTGTTTTCAAAACCACTGCATTCTATATGCTACATTCTGTTAAAATACAATTTTTTTCATATAATAGCTATAATATAATAGTTTCACAGTTCATTTCATATTTTCTAATTAATTGATCTATGAAATTTATGTCATAATTTCAATTCCATGGAAGTCAGGGGTCCAGGATTTTGGACAGATTCTGCAAATTAGATCATTGGAGATATTTGGTTGAAAAAAATTGCCTTATGACACACTATTTTGCCAAGTTAGATTACAGACATGAGACTTTTAGTAGGATATAAATAGACAGATGGTAACTCCAAAAAGAACTTTTGTTTGTATGGGCACTATTTATTGATGCTTACCATATTAAAAATTAAAATTGATGCCTTCATTGCTATATCACTTCTCACAATTCTTTGATTTAATATTGTAATATTTTTTAACATAGGCTGGCAAATAATTTTGATTTTGTAGACCATTCAGAGAGTGCCAGGACTTTAAGAAACACTGGTTTATAATGTTACTCTATTAAGCAAGTTTGAAACTGTTACTGCAACAAATATTTAATAATAGCTACTAGTACCTTTCATGATCACCCAAGTCAGATAGAAGTTCATCGGTATGTTTATGCAATTCATTTCCTTCCAAGTTTTTTAATTTCTTTAGTTCACTCTGGAGAAAAAACCAAAACTCCTTGACTCCATTTTCAATCCTTCTTCTTAGAATTTCATGGTCTTTTCCAAAGCTCACTAATAAAATAAAGTGAACAGTAATTAACATTATTAATTCTCTAAACAGGACGCACGTTGTGAAATTGAGTACTCATCTAAATATTAAAAAAATGATCTCCTATACAAACCATCTCCTGTTTGTTGTTTGTAATTTTCCATCTGTTCTTTGGCTTTTATTAGCTGTTCTTCTAAAGCATGTACTCTTCCTGCAGCAGGGCCCTGATCAATAGAACCATCTGGTATCCTATAGCAAAAATAAAAGTGTGTGAAAGAATTAAATGGACACATGCGACTGCATTATTGATAGTTCTGTATGTTAAAAGCTGCAAGAATTAGTACTGCAATTAGGAAATTACCCAATCAATTTTTAAAAGCATAGCCCAATAATAAATTGCAATACGGTAATCACATTGTCATAGGAGTGAGCAATTTGTAAATATTATATCGCAGCCTAAATAAAGCTTTTTTTTGTCCAACACCACATCTAAAGAGTTTGATCTCACTATAAATGGATAAGAAAAGAGAATTATCCGTGTTGTTTTAAGCACAATAAAATATGAGGAAAGCATACAACTGCCACTCCTGTTTATAATTGTACGCAGGATGAATATCACATACTGAACAATTTAGTTCAATACAAAAGAATGCCATCCATCCACATTTTGATATAAGTTTTCAAGTTTGCACTATCCAGATATACACATATCACAAGTAACCTCTCTACTGGACAAACTTTCTGTAGATGGTTATGTGCTATCAACCCTGTAGTCCCAAATGCTTCAATTCATTCAATTCTGATTTACATACATTCATAAACTAGAAATTAAGAGTTATAGTTGGCTTTATTATTCTTATTTGGAATTTAGTAAGGAAAACCTCCCAGATACTATGAATTAGAAGCTGGAAATTACATTCAGTAGCTGAAACACTCAGTCAAGTACAAATAGAATCCCAAAGTAATAAAACTTCATCTGGATTAAGGAAAAGGTTGATCTCTTCACATCCTTACATGTAATTTTCAGATTCTTTTTCTTGCCAATGAATACAGGCTTTTACAACTAATTTCACAATGAGTTGGAGATGATCATTCTCTTGGCAATTGACCACGGGTGGGTTTCAAAACCCGTCGCTACCAGTTTGCTTGTGGGCAGGAGCGTGTTTGTGCGCACGCAGAAGCTTCTGCACATGCACTGAAGCGTCCAGGCCGGGGGGGGGGGCAGAGCCTCCTGCCACCGCTACCAGTTCGCCCGAACTGGGGAGAACCGGTAGCAACCCACCACTGTGATTGACAGTTGAAAAGGAAATCGTATTAACAGAATAGGATTGAGTAGATAAGGAAAACAACAGGATCATCTATTTTAATGGGCATGGTCCTTCTCATCCATTTAAAATGAAGGAATCAAATTTAATAACCTCCAATCCCTTGCACCTTTGGAACAGCCAGGTTGGAATGAAGCAGGCCCATTTTATCAAATGAGAACACTATGAAAACAACCACAATGGGATTCAAACAGGCAAGATCTATGATATATTCCTTTAGTTCATTCTAAGCATCTTTAGTTTGGAATAGCAAGCTTAGCAATTTATCACCATCTACTTTCATATTCAGGTTCATAGTCAGCTGAGGCAAGCTGGCAGAATAGAGCAAATACAGCACAGGTTGTTCAAAAATACCATGAGAAACTTTTTTTGAGATTTAGTATAGCCCAATATAAAAACAACAAGCTTTAGGATCGCAACATCCCCCCCCCCCAATTAATAATAAATTCAGGAAGGAATATGCCTCCATCCTCCTATCCTTCTGTAAGAGCCTGAAGACCTGTCGACCTGGGGACCCAATGGAGGTGTTCCACAGTGGAGGTGCCTACTATACTGATAAAAAAACCACCCCACTCCTCCCTTTGCTACCTGCTTCCCTACCCATCCAACTTTATTCTCATATCATTGTATTCTCATTGTTTTCTTTTTCATTGTTTATTCTATTCTTCCATGACTTTGCTACTGTTGTATTTCTTTTCATTTTTCTATTTTTATTGTTGTAAGCCAACTAGAGTAGCACCACAGCAAGATAGGTGGCAAATAAATTTAACAATTTAATAAATAATAAATAAATAATCACATTTTCTTCATTTTTGATGCAATTTTCTAAACAAAAATATGTGCATTATTATTTTTATAAGTGGAAAATCTGCACAAAACAATATTCAATAGAAAACTATTTAAAAATATGTCTATTAGGTCAGCAGCCCACAACCTTTTGGGTACCATGGACCAGTTCAGTGGAGACAGGTTTTTCCATGGACCAGAAGGGGTGTGGTTTTGCTTGCTGCCTGCACCCCCAGATGGAGTTTTGCAGGTTTGTGCAGTCCGGTTGTTGGCATGCCACAGAGCAGGGGTTAGGGACCCCTAATTTAGGTAAGCATGCACACAAATATTTGCATTCTAGAAGAATTACATATTGACAGTGCACATCTTTTTTAATCAATTACCAAAAGAATTATGCAACTAAACCTTTGTGCCACATATAATGGCAGATTACAACATATTAAAATTACAATAAAAGCAAACAAAGAATAATAAAAGTTTAAAACACAATACTTAATAATAACATAATTATGGTAAATTATATATATTTTCTTCCATTCAATTATGTCCAATTCTCAAAGACCGCATGGACAAGTCTCTGTAGTTTTCTTGGCAAGACTTCAGAAGTGGTTCACCACTGCCTTCTTTCCAGTACTCAATGAATGTGACTTGCTCAAGGTCACACAACTGACTTCATACCAGGGTGGATTTGATTTAAATAGTAAAAAGGCTTCATTTAAATCAACTTGATTTATATCATAATTTTTAAAGAGCAACTGTCTCTGCAACTGCAGCAGCTCCTCCTCTGACCCGCTGTTGACTCACTGACAGTCCCATTCACTTTAATGGGACTGCTGGTGATGCCACAGTGACACAACAAGGTGAGGGACGTGGCAGGCAGCAGGTGAGTGGATGCTGGACGCTAACAGGTGCTGCCATGATTGATCTGAAATGACAGGTGCTCTTTAATATTATATTTATAAGCTGCTTAGAAGGTTTCACTTTCATTTTTACTGCTTGCCCTTCCTCCTCACACTTAGAACCTGGTGGTACAGATGCATTTCTCTTCAAACAATCATACAGTTTGTAGTGTACATAGATTTGCAAAACAATGGGATAAAGGAATATTCCTGAACTTTGGTTTATGATTTAACTCATAGTTACTGTGAAATTGTGTGAATGCATCAATTCAGTGCATGTTATCTCAGCTTGCAGAGCTTGGATTCATTGAATGAGTTTACCAAAAATTTAAATATTGCATAATATACAGCCTCAAGCTACATTAACTAAGCTTCATTTCATGCTGAATAAACTAAATTTTTAATGTATCTTAAATAGAAAACTATCTTTAGATAGATTTTTACTCCAAAAGCATTTTATTAAAATAAATTTGATAAAAATAAAAAAATCCAATATAAATTTAAAAAATCTGATTTAAATAAAAAAATCCATTTTAAAGAATCATCGATTTTTATCCATCTTGCTTCATCCATCCTGCTTCATATCCAAGGTGGGACTAGAAACAATCTTCCAGCTTCTAGCCTGATGCCTTAACTACTACATGAGCTGACTCTCAGATATATAGAAAAAATTACATTCCAAGTAATACACCCATAGCAAACAGAACTCCGAGGCAGGTAGACCAGCTTCAGGGTTGACACAAGATACCAAGGGGCCTCAGAGACAGTCGAATACACAGTGGCAGGATTTAAAATGCAGGCAGGAATACCGTGAATGTTTATTTATTAATGCATAAAGTTAAAAAGATGGAGAGAGCATCCTCAAGCCACCAGCCACCCCAGGGTTGCATCGCACTCTTGGGTTCCTATGCTAGTTGAAAGCAGATTTGGGCGAACCGGTTGTTACGATTTTGCGCAGTTCAGCAAACCGGCAAATCCCACCACTGGCTGGCCCTGCCCCCCCCGCTTCACCCCACCCCTCCTATCTCAACTCGCCTGCCTTGGCCAGTGGCTAGAGTCACGCCTGTGCCCAGTTACTCTCTTGCTCACTCACACAGACCACAACGCCCAGCTGATGTCCGCGCCTTGCCCGCTTGCCTGCCTTCACCGCGGCCTATCACACCGGCTATGCGGCCCAGCTGATCTCCACACCTTGCCAGCTCTGCTCACCACGAAGATAAGGTGCTCAGCCAAAGGACCGCCTCGGAGTAGACATGGCGAGGCTCGGCCATCTTTTGGGCCTGGCTCTCACCATCCTTCCACCTGCGTGCTGCCTGCTTGCCCTTCTCCTCAGGTAGGGGCCCAGGAATGCGTCCCTGGCTCTGACCTTCCCTGGGGCCTCTGCCCCGCCCACTCGCCCTTTGCCTCGGATCAGGGGATGTGCCGGTCCCTGGCTCTGGCCTTCCCGCCCACATGCCACCCGCATGCCCCCCTCCAGCCTCAAACTATGGCTCCCGGGCTGAAGCAATTTATCCTGGCTGATTCTCTCTGCCACAGCGCTTTCCGGATGGGACTTAGAGGAAAGTGGCGGCTCACAGCTGCTAAATTTCACTGTGCTGAGCAAGATGCTCTCCCAGCAAGAGCAGCAGCAGAGAGAAACAGCTGCCAACCCAGAGAGCACATGGAGCATCTCCCCGAGCACCCAAAGCATGCCCAGCACCAACAAGGGCTGCAAGAAGTGGCCACAAGATCAAGCAACATCTTGATGGGTGGGAGGCCTGAGAGAAAATTCCTCTCCTGAGGGCCGCCTGGAGCACCGTCGCCACCATTCTGGAGCTCGCCCTCGGGATGGATCAGTAAGTTCTTGGTTTGCTCCCCAGTAAGGGCTCCATCGTGGAGGGCTGTGTGCCCAGACCAGGCACTTTCTCTCGGGCCTCCCGCCCCACAGGTGTGTGGCGGGGAAGGCTGCCTGCAATTCTTGCAGCCAAAGCCAGGATGTCTACGAACTTGTGAATGTATGAGGTCTTCTTCCTTGAGCTATAAGACCTCCAAAGTACCTTCTAGCCTGTGATTCTAAAGTCTCCAAAACAAGGGAATTTGCTTAAATTGTGTGTGTGCGGGGGGGGGCTTCTTAGGGGTGCATTTTGGAGAAATATCAAGAGAAATGCTAAAAGGGCAATCAATTTGGGATTAAATTCCAAATGAAATTGGGGTTTCAGGGTAAGGAGACATGAAGAACTTTGAACTGCAGGTTTCTAAAAATCTTATTAAAATGAATGTCTAGAGGCAGCTCTTTAACTCATTAGTCCAGAGAGAGCAAAAGAGATAGGCTATCTTTTAGGCAAAGAAGCGACGTTGAGTTGGCCACACCCACCGTCACATGACCACCCACCCACCCAGTCATTAGGGCAGAGAACTGGTTGTTAAAAAATTTGAAGCCCACCACTGGTTGAAAGAACCAAGTCTCAACACTCTTCTGGAAAACCAGCAGAGTAGGGGCCAACCTCACTACAAGATGTTCCATAGGCTGGGAGCAGCAGCTATTTAATAATAAATCCAAGTAGCATGAATCACAATCATTGCTCAAGGCTACTCCTGAAAATGTTCTGAAAGGCTATCAGCCAGGGTAATTTGTAGTCTATTCCATAATGAGGGTGCCATGATGGAAAAGCAAAACCTTCTTGTTTTATCCTTCCTCACCTCACATAAGTGAAATGACTCAAGCAACTTCTCTTGGGTGTATTAGGTTGAATCCAAATGTTCTATAAGAACTTACATGCCAAGCAATATAGAGCTTTCCACTCAAAACTAGCAGTTTGACTTACACCTGGAAACATTAGCAATCATCCTAGGAATGGGATATAATATAGATATAATGCTCACAGTGGTTGATGCCAATTAACAAGTGAGTTATTGAACTTTTGACTCCAATACAATTTCCTATTGTCTTTAAAGGTAGTTCCCAACGCTATGGAGTATTGTTAAAGATGTGAATCACTGTAGTCAGGTCCTGCCATTCCAGGATGGGAGAATGGATGTGGGCAAAGGCCATCTTCCACCTGCTTATCATGCTGCAGCAGTTGAGGGGGTTAGGAATAGGAGGCACAGTGCTGCGGTGGTTCTCCTCCTTCCTTTCCGACCGCTCTCAGTTTGTGTCGGCAGGGGGGCAGAAGTCGACCTCGAGCGCCTTGCTTGGGGGGTGCCGCAAGGGTCGGTCCTCTCGCTCCTTCTGTTCAACATTTATGTGAAGCCGCTGGGCGAGATCATCTGTGGTTTTGGGGTGAGGGTACATCAGTAAGCTGATGACACTCAGCTGTAGATCTCTACCCCAGACCACCCCAATGATGCCCTTGACGTGATGTCCTGCTGCCTGAATGCCATGCGGGTAGGGCTCGCAATCTGGGTGTCCTCCTGGACACACGGCTGTCTTTAGAACAGCATATGACGGCCATGGCCAGGGGGGCCTTCTATCAGGTTCCCCTGATACGCCAGTTGCGTCCCTTTCTGGACTGGGACGCCTTGCGCACGGTCACTCACGCCCTTGTTACCTCTCGGCTGGACTACTGTAATGCTCTCTACATGGGGCTCCCCTTGAAGAGCACCCGGAGGCTCCAACTGGTCCACAATGCGGCCACGCGGGTGATTATGGGTGCAACTCGTTGCACTCATGTAACACCTCTCCTGCGCGAGCTGCACTGGCTCCCAGTGGTCTTCTGGGTGTGATTCAAGGTGTTGGTTACTACCTTTAAAGCGCTCCATGGCTCAGGACCTGGATACTTACAGGACCGCCTTCTGCCACCGATAGCCTCCCACCGACCAGTTCGCTCCCACAGAGGGGGACTCCTCAGGGTGCCGTCGGCCAAACTATGTTGGCTGGTGACTCCTAGGGGGAGAGCCTTCTCTGTGGGAGCCCCTGCCCTCTGGAACGAGCTGCACCCAGAAATACGCACAATCTCTGACCTCCAAGTTTTTCGCTGTGCCCTCAAGACCCTGCTCTTCCAACAAGCAGGGCAATCTTTGTAAATGAGTTTTAAATTCGGAGTTTTAAATTTTTGGGTTTTAATTAATTTGGCCATAAATGTAATAATTTTAATAAGTTTTTAAATTTAATTGCGATTTTTTGTATTGTGTTTTTTACCTGGCTGTGCACCGCCCAGAGTCCTTCGGGAGAGGGGCGGTACAGAAATAAAATTATCCTTATCCTTATCTAGCAAATCCTCAAAATTCGAATTTTCTCCTTCAAGAGCAATACATCCTCTCCAGGTAACTCTGCAGCTACCAGAGAATTGCAAGGAACAAACTGTAATACATTCTGCTTGTGTTCACATTTAGCCTACTTTCTCCCATCCAGACTTCTAAGAGTCTCCAGTACCTGTACAGGACTCTAGTACCTGTACAGCATCTCTAGCTATGCTGAGACAGACAATATAAAATTGGGTATCCAAAATACTGTATGAATGACCCACCAGATATTAAATAATAGGAGGGAGAGAACTAACATCTGTAGCATTCCACAAAATTACAAAAATATTCACAAAAGTGAATTTGGAGATTTTCCTTATGAACTTTCCAAAAAGTTTAACACATGAACATAATTCACTCTTTAAAAAACCCAGCATCAGAAATATACGAAATTATTCAAACTGTACCAAATTTACATACAAATATCTTCATTTAATTAATAACTCTTCACTGAAAAATACAGAAATAGTCCATCTTAAAAGCATCAAAATTAGATGCTTTTTACAAAAGAAAAGAAGCAGTTTTTCACAAATTATATTCGATAATGTCATGGAAAAGCACAGATAGATAAGATAGATTTATTTAATGTATTAGGTAGATTAGATGTTTATAAGTGTAACTGCCTAGATTTCTAACTGCAAATTCTACCTCAGTGTAAAGCTTAAATTTACTAATTATCATAAAGAAATCCATCCAACTACCAGTACTAAATACTACTGTTTGGAAATATCTAAAGTTCAAGTTTTATCTCAATCATAAATCCACTTTTTACTTACTAGATACATATTATGTCTCAAGCTGAATAAACAAAAACAGTAAGAAAAAATTCAGGAAGATAAAAATCTATATATGAAAATACAAACCGGTTTGATAGCTAAGGCACCAGTTTAGAAAACAGGGGAATATGAGCTATTTATTTGATATCTCTATTTTTTTGTAACGAAACAATATTTAATCTTAAAAAAGAAATTTTTGAAAAGATTAAAAATACAAACTAAGAAGGAAAAGAAAAAAAATCAATACAAAGTATTTGCTCTATGGACTATGGAGTAAAGAACGGTAGATGCCATTTACTTATGTCAGTTTTATCTGAACGCCCGTTCTGAGGGTCAAGGGGCCAGTGGTCAAGTATGGGTTAATAGATTTAAAAACCTACCTGAGAGACTCTGCCATTCGTCTTAAATCTTCATTTTGCTGTTTCAATCGTTCAAGTTTTGCTAGTATTTTTGACAGTTCACGGCTAGAGTGGTCCGGATGCTCACTGTCTCGTACTAAGTGTCCACCTATGTAAAAGAGCAATGTTCCCCAGGCAAAAAGAATGAGCATAATCCATCGCCAGGAGCCAGTCCATGGCCGCATTTTCAAATGTTTTGTCCACTACAAAAAAGTTTTTGTTCACAAAGTAAACATTGTAATTCCTCAGTCAATACAAGGATTCCAAGGCTTCAGTGCAATTCATCATCATCTTGTTCTTCTCAAGGCATTTATCCTATAGCAGAATTTCAGAATAATTATCCAGGATGATGAACATTCCACGTACTAAGGTCACAAATGTTTTGGCTTTATGCCTGCAAAAAAGAAACAAAATGTTAATATTTTAATGACAATTATATATTTAGATAGAGATCAAATTACTAGATAAGGAATTGCAAATCAGTTATTGACTTTATACCACTTCAGCATGTCAACAAAGTATAACATACTGTGATAATAACACGAACTTAAAAAAGAGAATTCATCTTTCACTAAGGAATATGTTTTATTCCTCAGTCAAATGTAAATAAGAAGAAACCTATCAATAAAGGACAATATTTGCAGCTCAGGATTGAAATGTGGGGTCCTTGGAGTTCTCTGAGCTTGGTTGTTATTGTTATTTTGGGTGGGGTTTTTTTGTAGCTCTGTTTGGGTAATGAAATGTCTGCAAGAAAACAACCAAGTTCTGAGAGCATTAGAAACCTAATTCAGTAGATTAGAGTAATTCAGTAGAGAAAATCAATTTATATGGTTGCTAAAAGTTGACAATGACTCTATGGCAGGGTTGAAATCCAGTAGGTTCTAGCAGGTTCTGGAGAACCAGTAGCAGAAATTTTGAGCAGTTCAGAGAACCGGTAGCGGAAATTTTGAGTAGTTCGGAGAAACGGCAAATACTACCTCTGGCTGGCCCCAGAGTGGGGTGGGGATGGAGATTTTGCAATATCCTTACCCCAGGAGTGGGGAGGGAATGGGGATTTTGCAGTATCCTTCCCCTGGAGTGGGGTGGGAATGGAGATTTTGCAGTATCCTTCCCCTGCCACACCTAAGCCACGCCCATCAAGCCACACCATGCCCACCAAGTCACGCCCACAGAATCGGTAGTAAAAAAAATTGGATTTCACCACTGCTCTATGGCATGTAATCAATAATCATAACTATTAGTTTTCATAGAGTTACTGGTAGATACAAACAAACTCTCTTGAACAAAGGCAAACAGTTCTTATGAGCCATGGTAGAAAACAGACAAATATTCAAAAAGACTCCCTGGCCTATCACTATGCTATAATATATGATCAAAGAAATCTTACACTTCATCATAAATATGAGAATTCTGTTGAAAGTCTCAATAAATACAAATGAATTTAGTTGCAACATGTCCCTAATACAGCAATTATCTTCATAGCAAAGCCTGGGAGAATAGAAAACATTAATTTTGAGACAACAATATTTCACTGAATGCAAAAACATGTATTAAGTTATTAAAACTGTTCTTATTAAACCATTATAAATAAGAAATAGTTACAAAATATAATAAGTATTATACTGATTTAACCTATCTAAAATACTGCTGAAAGCATGTTAGGTTACATCTGGAAACTTATATTGTCAACAATGTCATGAACCTATTGAGGATAATTTCAGTGTAGAATGATTAAGGAGACAGTTTGATACTTGGGAGATCCAGGTTCAAGTCCCTATTTGACCATATAAGACCATGATGGTGAACCTATGGCACTGTTCTGACTTAGGCTTCCCCAAAAAGCATGATGCAGAATCTTGGTCCTGCAAAACGCCTTTTTATTAAACAAACAATGAATTCCTCTCATTCACCTTTAGCAAAGTCTTTCAAGGGAGAATTTACAGTCACAGACCTTATCTGGCTTGGAGAGCTGCCAGGCCAATATCTTCGAAACTTGGCAAAGAGTCCAAGAGAATCACAAAGCAATTAGGCCAACTAATTGTCTCCTGCAAATTCCACTCTCCTTTTGCTCCTCTTTTACTCCCTCTGGGAGGGGCTATTCATTGTCTATCTGTGGCCTTACTCCCAAGTTGACCCTTGTTCTTTAGTTGTTCCCTTCGTCTGGCAATATTGAGCATGCGCACACTGGGAACAGGCTCCAGCTGTTCATCTGCCTCATTGATGTCTGACTCTGAAGGCAGCTGATAACAGACCCCTCTCTGCCTCCGATGCAGAGCCCTCATCAGAGCCTTCCCCAGACTCCAGGACTGGCCCATGTTCCTCCCCAACTTCCTCACTGTCCGAATCTGCTGCCAGCTCCGCTGGCCACTGGTGGGCCACAACAAGCACGAATGCCACAGCTGGTATGCGGAGCCCTTTCTGCGGGCATGCAAGCCGTCACCCAGCTCAGGTCCACCGCGCATGCATGCGTGCCTCCTGCCGGCCACCTGATTTTTGGGAGGCATAGGGGGTGCATGTGGAAGATGCATGTGCATGCACGAGGGGTCGCACATGCATGCGTGGGGGCAGGGATCACACATGCATGCACAGAGGGGGGAGCGTGGGATGGGTGCAGTGCCCCCCATGGCCCATTTTTGGGCCCAGAAGGTTGCAGGGAGGCCTACTAAGCCCAAAACCAGGGGGGTGACCCATGCATGTGCAGGGAGAGGGGGGGTGTCACGCGTGCATGCATGGGGGTGGGGGAGTGGGGGGTTGCATGCGCATGCATGGAGGTGGGTGATTGTGGGGGGGTCATGTGCACATGCACAGGGGGGCAGCACACACATGCTTTTGGCACATAACGAGAAAAAGGTTCACCACCACTGATATAAGAATTGTACAGGGACTTCAGGCCAGCCTTCATTTCCCCAGTCCAGCTCTTTCTCAGTTATTAGCAGAAACAAAATGAACACTGCTCAATGAACCAGACAGGTCATAAAGGAAAAATGGGAAAACTATATAACCATTATTGCAGTAATATTACACGATATAGATTAAGACAATGTTGGTGTACATATTTTCCTGATGATATGAGCTATTGCATCACGTATGTTTTATGCAATTATAGCTTTGCTATTAACAGAGCATGCAGATTTGCATCTAATCTCAGGGACCTGAGCTTGGTTAATATTTACGCCTGAGATTTTAAAAATAGCATTAGGCTAGACAGATAGTACACCTGATTCAATAAAAGAGCCTCAAATTATTTTGGCCATAATATATAATTCTTTTATAATTCTTTTAAATTTTGTATTGTATGTTTTTACTTGGCTGTGCACCGCCCTGAGTCCAGCAGGAGAAGGGCAGTATACAAATTTTTTTTATCTATCTATCTATCTATCTATCTATCTATCTATCTATCTATAAAATTGTGTCATCAAATCTAGCAGAAAACTGCTAAAACAGGTGTCATCCCCTACTAGTGGAAACACAGCATGAAACAGACCTCTCTATAATCTGTTATAGTATGGTATGTTATGGTATGTTATTATGGTATGTTATGGCCACATCTCTTTAGAATTTTCATAAAATATGATAATCAAAACTGAACATAATATTGAAAGCTGGGTCTGACCAAAGCAGAATCAAGTTGAATTATTACTTTGGAAATACTTCTACTGAATCAGCGTAAACCTGTATGTGCATTTTTGGCAACAATATCACACTGCTGACTGGTATTCAACTTGCAATATACTATTATTCCAAGATCTTTTGCCAAATCATGTATCCTCCCTATCCTATTTCTATGCATTCTTTCTTAAATGAAGAACTCTGAATGTGTCTCTTTCATTGCATAAGGTACTGTTATGTTCAGACCTTTTTGCTAACTCATCAGGATCATTTTGCCTTTTATTCTATCTTCTCAGATATTAGCTATTCCAACTAGTTTTGTATCATTTCCAAACATGATAAACATTGCCTCTACACGTTCATCCCACTTACTAATAAAATATTTTAGTACAACATCCAGAACTGCACCTTGTGGTACTCAACTTGGTATATTGCTGCAGATTAATAAAGAATCAATGAAGAGTACTCTTACAATTTTTCAAGCCAGTATATATCCACTTGTCATGCCATTCAGGTGACATTTGTTCTCTTCCAGCCATTGGGCAGTTTGCCAATTCTCTAAGAGTTCTCAAAAATAATATAAAATGCTTCAGCCAAGCTAACATGAAGTTCTTCATGCATCCTCAATACAGTGCATATAGTCCTGAAGATGTAAATTCATTGAAAGTAAATAGCTTTCCCCCCAACATGTTTTTATCAGTCTGAAGCTTCAATCCTGACTCTGTTATTCTTCAGAATGATACATAACCTCTTGTTCGTGAAAACAGACAAAACAGGATTCAGTAACATTACTTTTTCTTTGTTATCCATGATCTTTTTGCCAACATTATTGAGCCAGTACACCATTTCACTTCCTTTCTTTTGAATATACCTGAAGCTCTTTCTGTTGCCATCAATGAATTAATTTTCATATAGTAGAGGATCAGATGCTTCATTTTTAACATAAGTGATGTTATGAAATGGTAAGTATAATTAAAATATGTTAAAATATTTTGCTCAATCTATCTTACTGAGAAACAACAGCACTTTAAAAAAGGCAACCAGCAAATCCAAACAGTAATTTACTGTTGATTTCCAAATTATTTTATATAAAAGAACTGCTCTTCAATGAAATAACTTTTTTTCTGAAGTAAACTTCTAAGACTACTGAATAGAGCAATTTGCATCATTGGTTTGGCATGTTCGGCAGCCCCACCGGTCAGACCAGGAGTCAGTCAGGTGCTGAAAGATCAGGTGTTCGCTGTAGAAGTCCAAATTTTCACCTCAAAGGAATGGAGTAATTTTTGACATGTCTGTCCTACCTGAGGGACTGAGTCAAAAGCTGGGAACCATTGGTAAAGGAGGTGTGTCTCTGACAGACTCAGTCCAATTAGCTAGCAGACGAGGTCAACCCATTCCTGGATGCTATCTCCACCACAATGGAGAATAGAGCAATTTGCATCACTGGTTTTAACAACAGCTGGACATTAAATTCAACATTTGTGCTAGCTGCTAATATATCCAGGTATTTCTTTATTCCAATAGCATCTTTATTCTGTTCCCTATTTTGTGAAAGGGTGCATCATGAGCAGAGTATAGGGTTCTGACTGTGTTGCTGCTGCCCATTTTAACTAGTATTACACTGTTATAGTATATATATTTTCCCAGCCTAATAGTCAATTCATCTGAGTCTTTTCTTTCATCTATACAAGACATTCCTGAACCTAGATAATTCTTAGTCTGATGATAAAAATTTAGATTTTGATAGCTGTAGCCAGGGAAAAGGTGCTATCACATTCCTTTTTTTTTTTTTTTTTGCCACCATGACTAACATGGCTCTTCTCTTATTCTGGTAAAAGCCATAGACTGTTTACCTTTGCTATATCTTTAGCAATTACTATACAGAAAAACTGAAAGATTATTTTGTAGAAGAGCTTGGAACAGTTACACAGTTGTCCCCAACCTTTCTGGCAACAGGGATAGGTTTCAGAAGAAAAACTGTCTTCAACGGACCGGGAAGGGATGGTTTCACATGCAACCTAGATCCTGCAGGTGCACAGATGAAACTTTACTCGCTTGCATATACCAATATCTCAGGACGATCTTCATCCAACACAACATACATGCACACTTTAAACCCAAGAATACACTAAGGCAGAAGCTGGTCCACCCCAAAGATAAAACACCCAGACACAAACTGAGCAACGTTGTATATGCAATACAATGAGCCATATGCAAATATGTACATTGGGGAAACAAAACAACCACTTCATAAACATATGGCACAACATAGGAGAACAAAACCATCAGGACAAGATTCAGCAGTCTACCTGCATTTAAAAGATAAAGGCCATTCTTTTGAACACAGCAAAGTCCACGTTTTGGACAGAGAGGACCGCTGGTTTAATGGAGGGGTCAAAGAGGCCATCTATGTCAAAATTGAACAGCCCTCTCTCAACAAAGGGGGAGGGATATGACATTATCTATCTCCAGTCTACAATACACTCCTTTCAGCAGTTCCAAAAAGGCTCCACATCCATTTGCACTACTCAAGACACAGACAAACCTCCAAGTGGCCTCAATAACTCTCCAAAACAATGCAAATGACCAGCTGTCTCCAAGGAATATAAATCCTTCCATTCCCAACCATCCAGTCAGAGCTGAAGAAACTTCTTGGATAAGAAGCAAAATGTCTTCAAAGAGAAACAAGAAAGTCCAGTTGCCTCTTGAAAAAAGCATCTTTAGGGTGTCTATTGGAAGTCTCAATCATCCAGGTCATGGTTGTCCTGAAGGTGCTTTTCCATAAGGCAACTGGATTTTCTTGAGTTTTTCTTTCCTTGAAAATATTTTGCTTCTCATCCAAAAAACATCTTCAGTTTTTTCAGCACAGCCAGATTTAGGATGAGTAGCTGATTGGCGGTTGGATCTGCCTCCCGGAATACTGCCTATCAACTGTTCCAGGCTGCGGGGATTGTCACCACCCATTGCCACCTTCGCCGTTCATCGCCACGGCGGCCTATCACCGCCTCCAAACGCCCCATTTTCAGCCTCTGCGTGTTCCATTTTGAGCCTCTGCACGCGCCATTTTCGGCTTCCACTCATCCCATTTTTGGCCCATTCCAGGCAGCAGGGATAGGTGGTGGCGGCTGCAATTCCCACCGCCTGGAATGGGCCAAAAATGGGGTGCGCAGAGGCCAAAAATGGGGCACGCGGAGGCCGAAAACGGGACACATGGAAGCTGAAAATAGGACACGTGGAGGCAGCAATAGCGGCGGCAGTGATAGGTGGTAGTGGCGATGGGCAGCAGTGGTGGCGATGGGCAGTGGCAATCTCCGCAGCCTGGAACAGCTGATAGGCGGTATTCCGAGAGGCAGATCCAACCACCAATCAGCTGCTCGTGCTAAATCAGGCTGTGCTGAAGCTGCCCGGGCTGTTTGCTGCAAGGAGGCAAACTGCTGGGAGGCAGAGGCCGAAGAGTGAGTGCCGGTGGGTGGGTGGGGCTTCTGCAATATTTGCTGTATAAGACGCACAGACATTTCCACCCACTTTTGGGGGGGAGTGCATCTTATACATGAAAAATATGGTAAATGCAAATTACCTTGCTATATTTGAAATAAGTTTACTCACATTAGAACTGTTTACATATAATTAAACATTATAGTACATAAATTATAATTAAACTAAGGCACATTATCCTTAGGATAATCATTACAAAATCTTTCAGAGCATAGTTGAAACATTGGAAAATTAACAAAGTAGATCTTATATTAATATCAGGTTATATATTAATTGGGATTCATTTGACAGTTTTCCTGCTTGTCCACTTGGGGGCACTGATATTATATGTTCAACATGTCTCTTGTTTATTCTAAGATATGATTCATCAATTTAAACTAATGTCACACAGTCACTTATACAAAGCAACCATTCAAGGGATTCCTTCTATTAACCAATATCAGCTTCTAACCAAGTCTTCCAAGGTACAGACTTATATTTTATAATGGCATTAACTTTCCCAAGTTAAAAAAAAGACACTGAAACAACTAATCTATTACTTTTTCTTCTTGTTGAACACTGTTTTTAGCAAACAGATGCCAGGTATGAAAGAAAAAAATTATCACATGATTTTATCTTCATAAAACAGGTTCAATAATAGCATACCCAGATCTGAAACCCAGCATGCAAAAGAAATAATCTCCAGAATATATCTAATTTTAACTTAAGAAACATAATCTTTTTCCAGAAAATGCCCCTTGAAATCTTTACCAGAATTCTTGTATAGATGTATACAAGCTTGTATAGCATTTTATTTATAAACCCAAATGGTCAGGCATCTGTTCACATGGTTTAGAGCAGTGGTTCCCAAACTTTTTCAGTCCACCGCCCCCTTGGTGCAACAAACTCATCCTCAGTGTCCCCCACTCTCACTCCACAACAGTGTCAAAAAAATTGTAAAAGCATCTCACACAGTTGCCTTTTGATAGCCAACGAACTTCTGTAGAAGTAGCAAACGATCAAAATCTTCATCTTTCTCAACACAGAGCTCTCGGAATAGTCGATAATTGAGAGCATGTACTTTAATTTTGTTCACTGCAGTAATAATGGTGCTGGTATAAATCCATACTTCAGATATTCCACACTATATTGTCTACATTTCTTCTTTGAGTTTTCTGCTTCTGCCATTTCTGCTCTGAAAATCAGAATACTTACAATATGTGTACGTTCACATCTGATTTGAAAAGAGTTACAGTTGCAGGGTGGGTGGGTAGTAGAAATCTGCTTTTTTAATTTAAAAAAATAGGGAAAGTTTGCCGAGCCAGGCAAAACAGAGCAGCACGCACGAGGTTTAGTGTGGCTGCCGGTGTACAGTATGTGTAGGCACAGGAGGTGATGAGGCGAGTCGGGCCGGAACTGGAAGTGCTCAGCTGACTGGCGGCTGACAGAGCCCCGGGCAGAATTATGCCTGCAAGGAGCCCATCTCCAACACTCCTCTGCCACCCTCCTTGCTTCTTAGCACCCCCCCTGCCGCCCCCCTTGCCTCTTAACACCCTGCCTAAGTCATCCCACTGCCCCCCAGGGGGTGGTACCGCCCACTTTGGGAACCACTGGTTTAGAGCATTAAATTTCTTTATCTCCTTTTTATGTAGATTTTCTTTGGTTATAACAGATTACTGTATGCTAAGGGCACACTGAATGTGAATGTAACTTTGATCTCTTATACTATAACTCTCAACACATTGTAACCTTCCAATGTAACCATTTCTCCCTTTGCTGTAACTCATTCTTTGAAAACTGTATCTTTCTCAAGGACGTTTACAATCACTATGTTTATTACCTCCTCTCTACAAGTAAGGCAGTGGGTCAAACTGTTAAACCAGATTCATAACCAAGCACATACTTGCATTTCAAAGCAAATAGCTAGATATTTCCCCAGGATGTGGTGAAACTTTGAAATTACGTTATCTGTTTTCTTTATCAGTGGCAAAACAGTTCCTTTGTCTTTAGCAAATATCTCTCTACTTTGCTGTATATAAGAAGTGACAAATTTTAGCTGGCAGTCTTCACTCTAGGTGCAGAGTTCAGGGACTCACTGTAGCTTATCAAATTTAATAAAAAATATTGTTGGATCTACTCCAATTTTTGGTGTTCCTTGCAAGAGATTTCTTCCACACCTTTGAACAAACTGTTTTGGAAAAAAAATCCAGAATGAAAATGTTTTGAATTTATTCCTTCCTATCAAGGTCCTTAATCACATTTTTACACCCAAATATTTTACTATGAGAAAATATGAGAAAATAAAAAATATCTTCAACATTGTTTGTGAAAAAAAGTCTTAATCACAGTTCCATGTGGAAGGTCAATTTCCCTCTTTAGGAGTTCAACACTTCTAAAATGGCAGGATTAAACCTGGGAACCAGAAACATTGATAGCTCAGTGATGAAACGATCAGTGCAGTACATGGTACAATGGACATCCCTTCTTGAATGCCTTTTGCTCAAAATCTTATTAATAAGGAGCTACTGAAGCCCACTTTTGTTTTTATGAAAACTGCTTTGCATCAGGGGTGAAATGCTACCAGTTCAGCCGAACCAGTAGTAAAAAATGCTACTGGTTTGCCGAACCAGTAGTAAAAAACGTAAAAAAGTTCTGACAATCAGCTGAGCGATGCGCAATCATCAGAACTTTTTTTTAAAAAAAACTTTTTAAGCATTTTTTACTACCAGTTACCCGGAACCGGTAGTTAAAAATACTTTAAAAAGTTTTTTTTAAAAGTTCCGATGATCATGCGTCGCTCAGCTGATCATTGGAAAAAAATTTTTTACTTTTAAAGCATTTTTTTACTACTGGTTCAGGCGAATAGATAGTAAAATTAAGCTTAAAGAAGTAAAAACAAAAAGCTTGGACGATCGCGCAGCACAGCTGTGCATCTTTTTTTTTTTTTACTTTTTTACTTTACTTTTTTAAAGCATTTTTTTACTACCTCTTCGCCCGAACTGGTAGTTAAAAAATGCTTTAAAAAGGTTTTTAAAAAGGTTCTGACAATCACAGCTGTGCCACGCAATCATCAAAACCTTTTCTTTTTTACTTTTTTAAAGCATTTTTTTACTACCGGTTCAGGCGAATAGGTAGTAAAAAAATACTTTAAAAAAGTTTTTAAAACGGTTCCGACGATTGCATGGCACAGGTGTGATTGTCGGAAACTTTTTTTTACTTTTTTAAAGCATTTTTTACTACCTATTCGCCCAAACTTACTACCGGTAAATAGTAGCTCTTTACCGGTAATACCTATTTACCGGTAGTAAAAAATGCTTTTAAAAAGTTTTTAAAAAGGTTCCCAAGGTCGCGCACCACAGCTGATTTCCCCCTCCCTCCCCCGCTATTCTACTTACCTTCCCAAGCCTCCTTTTGGTGTGTAATGTGCATGCGCACGCAGCGCATGATTGGTGTGAACACATGCGCGTCCAGCAAACCGGTAACAAACCGGTTCAGATTTCACAACTGCTTTGCACGTTCTACATTAATATCAACAATTTTCATCAATATCTATGATAATTTACATTAAAGAATCTTGATTTATCAAATCAAATTGGAGCGTAGACTTATGAACATCAGAGATTAATTCCTTAATATACATATTAACCCATCCAATAATCCAAAACAAAAACTGATCTTCTGTTAACCTTGATTTACAAACTAGTTTCTTTTTTAAAGTATAATATGCTAATCTGCCCAATTCAGCAATAAGTGGGTTGGAATGACACGAACAAAGATTCCATTCTTCGAAAGGAAGCTGTACGTTTAATGTATCTCGAGAGCCATGCGCACATCCAAGGTATGCTAGCGTTTTTCACGCAAATGTCTCAGATTGGAATAGAAGCCTGGTAGAATAACTTCCTGTGCCTTGTGGAACCAGGAATTTATCTTTGGCACAAAGGTCGAGTCTAAACAAAGAATGACTCTGTCCAGGTGAAAGATGCACAAATCCTGGCGCACCGAAAGAGCTGCCAGTTCGATATTCTGCGAGCAGAGCTAATCGCAACCAAGAAGGTAACTTTGAAGGTGAACTGTTTGAGAGTGGTGGTCCTTAAGGGCTCGAAGGGCGGCCATGTGAGCACTTGCAAAACAACAGACAGATCCCAGGTCGGGTATCTGTGGACTGTTGGGGGTAACAGGTTGGCAGCACCTTTCAAATAGCTGCGGACCTTTGGATGTTGAGAAAGAGGAAGAGGTCCCTCACCTGGTAAGATGATCGCCAAAGCCGCAACTTGTCGATGGAGCGTATTGGTCGACAACCCTTTCTCCAGACCCCGTTGCAGGAACTCCAGGACCTGTGGAATTGTTGCGGATGTAGAAACCAGGTTCCCTTTGATGCACCAGCGACAGAAGGATGCCCAGGTGGCATCATAAATCCTAATCGTCAATGCTTTCCTGGAAGCAAGAATGGTAGAAATTACTTCGTTTAAAAAGTGTCCCTTCCGGAGGGCCTACCGTTCAGTGCCAAATGGCCAGCTTTAGCCACTGAGGGTTTGGATGTTGTAGGGCCCCTTGGCTGAGGGAGATCCTGTGTGGTGGTATTATCCAGAGACGTGAAATGGACAGTGACATCAGATCCACAAACCATGGATGCCGTGGCCAATGAGGTCCCACCAACAACACCTCCGCTTCTTCCTCCAAGATCTTCCTGATTACCCCCTGGAGCAGAGGAATGAGAGGAAAGGCATACAGCAGTTCGGCCAGCCACGGGCAACGAAGGGCGTTGATTCCTTCGGCTGCTAGCATCCAGGACCGGGAGAAAAACCGGGGCAGTTGAGTGTTCTGTGGACTGGCAAATAAGTCCAGGACCGGAGTCCCGAAGCAAACTGTTATGAGGTGAAAGAGGTCTGGGTGGAGCCGCCATTCAGACTGGTTGATTGTTGTTCTGCTCAACCTGTCTGCCTTGGAGTTGGATGTCCCGGCAATGTGTTCCGCCCACAATGACTGCTCCGCCCAGAGACACAACTCCCTCGCTTCGCGCATGAGGATCTTGGAACGAGTGTCCCCCTTGCCTGTTGACATGCGCCTTGGCGGTGACATTGTCCATCAACAAAAGTACGTGTTGATTCGACAACTCAGTTTGAAAGTGGCGTAGCGCCAGATGGGCCGCTCTCAGCTCCAGCCAATTGATGTCATTGAGCAGATCCTGCTGCGACCACCGCCCTTGTGTTACATTGGAATTCAGGTGGGTACCCCAGCCAAAGAGGTTGGCGTTTGATGTCAGCACCAGTCTGGGAGGGTCTCGAAATAGGCATCCCCTCTCCATGGCTGCTGACTTCCACCAGTTCAGGGAATGAAAGTTCCGCTGAGGAACCCTGATCCTGCCCAGTGAGTTGCTGCACCCTGACCTCTGACTAGGCAGAAGAAGCCATTCTAAGGCCCTTGTATGTAAATGAGCCCATGGGACTATCGCTAGACAAGAAATTGTTTTCCCTAATAGCTAGGAAAGAAGTAATAAGGGCACTAACTCCAATGCCTGTACCTGTGCTACCATCTCCCCTATGCTGTTCCTCGGCTCCTGAGATAGGAACACCTGTGATAACTGAGTGTTGATCACTGCCCCCAAATGGGTAAGCCTGGTTGACGGTGTCAGATGGCTTTTCTCCCAGTTCACGGAAAATCCGTGATCTTGGAGCGTCTGGATCATAACTCGAAGGTCCAGTTCTGCCTGCCTGAGGGACGATGACTGAATTAGAACATCATCGAGATAACACTGCAGGCGGATGGGTTGCGCCCGCAGATGTGCTGCCACCACATCCAGCAACTTGGTGAAGGTTCACAGGGCTGAGGAGAGGCCGAGGGAAGTGCCCTGTATTGCCAATGGCGGCCTGCAAATGCAAATCTGAGGAACTTCCTGTGGGACAGTATTATGGGGACATGGAGGTAAGCCTCTTTGAGGTCTATTGATGTTAAAAGATCTCCCTGTCTGAGGCAACCCAGGATCGAATATAGGGATTGCATCTTGAACCTTTTATACTTTATATGAACATTGAGCTCTTTCAGGTTCAATATAGCCCTTTGGCCACCCGAACTCTTGGGAACTAGAAAGAATACGGAGTAAAACCCCAAACCTCTCTGCCCCAGTGGCACGGGCTCTATGGCCCTGATGTCCAGCAAATGCTGAATCTCGGCCTCCATCATAGCTTTCTTGGTGGCATATCTGGGTACAGGACATTGGATAAATCGACGTGGGAGGCTGGAACAAAATTCTAGGGTCAGTCAATATTTACAGTTTGTAAGGCCCATGCATCTGTGGTGGTATCCCTCCACTGGTTGGCAAACATCTTTAAACTGCCACCAATAGGGATTTGAGCCCCTGAATCATTTTGAACGGTGGTAAGGCCTCCCACCGGAGCCCCTATAGGGCCGCCTGGACTGTACTTCTCGAGACCTGTCTCGAAATCCTGACCTGTCTTGCATCCTGTCCATACTGTGGGAATACTGCCTGTGGAATTGTGAGGCGGAGAAATCCACCTTAGTATTCTGAAAGGGCTGCCTGCGGTAGTAGGGAGTGGATCGTCTGTCTGATCTCCGAGCCATCTAGAGTAGAACCTTCCGTTTATCCTTACCCTCTATCAGGATAGGATCTAATACCTCCCTAAACAGCTGACATCCCTTAAAAGGAGCAGCAGCCAAACACCATTTGGACTTCATGTCAGCTTGCCACTGGCGTAACCATAGCAAACATCTGGAGGTGACATAGTAAGCCAGGGCCCTAGAGGCAAATGTGGCCGCATTAAGAGTTGCATCAGCTGTGTACTCTGTTGCAGCTATTAGTTTACTGATGTCTTGTTGGAGATGGGTATCCTCTGGAGAGGCCCTGGCCTGCATCTGTTTCAGCCATAAGAGTGATGTTCTGGAAAGGAAGGAAGCCGCTGTAGCATATCTAATTGCCCAAGCTGCTGCCTGGTGAGTTTTGCGGGCAGCTAAATCCACCTTCCTATCCTCAGTTTTCAATCCTTCAGCAGTATCCGAAGGGAGAATAGCAGCAGAAGCCAGATTGGCTAAAGGGGCATCTACAGCCAGAATCTGAAGGAGCTCCTCCAGTTCCTTTTCAACTGTGTACATTTTCTTATCCATGCCACTAGGTGCAAGAACCGAGGCAAGTTGCTCCCATTGCCTTTGAATGACATCAACAAAAAATTTTGGCGAAGGAATAACTTCCTGAGTGATAACCTGCTCTGTAAAGAGACTAGCACAAAGATCCTGAGATTCCATAGGATCTACAGTTGAACTCTCCATCCGCCCCATGTTAGCAGTCATTCTGGCTTTAAGTAATAAGGTTTTAAAGAGATGGGGGCAGAACAAACTGGAATAGGCGGGTTTATCCGGGGAAATCCCCTCATCATCTGAAAATTCAAAATCCCCTAATTCCTCCTCTCCTTCCAGCGAAGCCTCGCTCTAAACTGATGGAGTGGCATGATGCGATTCCTCAAGATAACCTATATGTCTATGGGAAAGGTGATGCAGAGATTCAGACCTTAAAGGTCCTGGATGTAGGGGAGCCATCAACCCTCTCTGCGCCAGCGCCTCATCAATGCCCTGGGTAGTAGTTTGCACTATAGCATAACACAATTCTACAGACAATCCTTGATCTGCCGCCTCCGGAGGGCAGAGCCCAGTTGCTGTGAGCGTAAACCCACAGCAGTGGCAGAGGGCGCAGAGCGTTTTTTGCCAGGCCCATGCAAGGAACCTGAAGTAGACTGAACAGATGTCTCATCAATTCCTTCCTGGAAGGGAACAGCATAAATCCCTTGCGACTCTTGAGGCACATTAGGAGATTAGTTAGGCTGATCCTCCTGCACATTTTGTGGTGGCAAAGTTGGAGTTAAGGTATTAGTAGGCCTACTCTGACCCCTAGAAAGCTCTGGAGATTTAGGTGCCCTAGCCTGTTGCTGAGCCTTTGCAAAATGCTTCTCTAAGGCTTTTTGCCTTCGCTGAGCATCTTTTTCAGCTGCAGCAGATGATGATTTTGAATGCTTGGCTTGGGTGCTAGTAGAGGGCTTGCTAGAGCGCAATCTAGGCTTTTTAGGTGCAGAACACTCAGCCTGATGCTGACTGGGGGAAGACCCCTCAGAATCACTAGTATTTGCCATTATTGTACTAGAGTATTAAGCTAGAATTATACAAATCAGCTGTGGAGCTAAAAATGCTAGGCAAGCCTAGACAAATTACTCACTGCGCAGTCCAGACCTCCAGAAATCATGCCAAACCGGCAACACGGCTTGTTTGTGTGTAAAACTGTAATCAATAATAGCAATAGCAGCAGCAGCAACAATCAGGGCACCTCAGGTGCTAGAAAGGGCGCAAGACAAGCAACACGGCCACATACACCACAAAAACGCCTAAAAACCAGCAACACGTTTACTTGTGTGTAAAAACGGCTCCTCAGTGATGTCCAGGCCTTGTAGAGAAGACTGCTTGTTCCAATTGCTGCCAGGCCATTCGGACTCCAAGTTTTAACTGCTTTAAAGCTGCATCCAAAATGGCTGCCGCCCACAAAATGGTGGCTATCAGCCTTTCGATCAGCGTGCTTCCCTCTGAGCCGTGGCTCCCAGGCAGCAAAAAAATGAAGAGAAACCGAAGCCTCGGTTCTCCCCAACACCAACGATGGCCGCCTATGGCTCTGCCACATCCGTTGCTCCAAATTTGGCCCACGTGGCAATGGCTGCTTCAGTAGCGATCCAATTGCTATCCCAGCAGAGCTCGCAGCGCTGACTGTCTCTCCACGCTCTGTCTAGCCACTCCAAGATGCAATTTAAAGAGGCTCTGGTTTTTTGTTTTTTGTTTTGAAATAATCAATTTTTCCTAATTTAGTTTAATTTAATTTGAAGAGCCAACTGAAACAACTCTATCTGATTGAGTTGAAAAAAACTGAGGCTCTGCCGGGAGGAGGAGGCGTGGCCAAAGATTTTCCAACTCAGTCTCTAACCAGTCAGACGAAAACAAACCCTATCACCCTACACGCATTTAACTGGAATGGGTGGGGTAGGGGATGATTTTCATGGGGGCAGAAGAGGGACTTGGCACCAAAGGCATTTTTGGATTTGGGTAGGGGAATCTCTTTTCCAGGAAAATAATGGGAAAGAGATCCCCTCCCCGAATCCAAAAAAGGGGCGTGCGGCTGGCACTGCCATCTGAAAATTCTTTCCTCCCCGATTCCCCGATGCACATTGCATAGCCACGCACCCTCCTCCTCCTTCTCCGCAGACTCGCCTTCTCTTTCCTCTTGGGAAAGAGATCCCCTCCCCGAATCCAAAAATGCCTTCAATGCCAAGTCCCTCTTCTGCCCCCATGAAAATCATCCCTCACCCCACTCCACCCACTCCAGTTAAATGCGCATAGGGTGATAGGGTTTGTTTTAAATGGATAAAAAGATCTGTGCTGCTTGTTATCAAAATTCAAGTGGAAGTGAGGCTGTCACTGATCCTGATGCTGGTAGGCAGAGGCAGAATTCTTTTTTTCTTGTTTTTCTCCCCAAAAATTAAGGTGCGTCTTATAGTCCAGTGCATCTTATAGTCCGAAAAATACGGTGTATTAAAATAATCACAAGCAGCAAGTAAATATAGTTAATGCATACAATTCAGTATAACTATTGAAAGGCTGACTACTACTGAAACCTGAAACACAACTATGTGTCCCAAGACCTTCATAAGGGGAAGAAATGTAGATGCCAATCTAGATTTCAGGGGAATGATGTTGCAAAGACCAGGTACTATAGCCAAAAATACTCTCTTCCTGGTCCTATTACATATTCCTTATTAGATGGGACTCGCAGAATACTCTCCTGCCAGACCTGATGGAATATGGATAGATGTGGCAAGAGAGAGAGAGACGGTCCCTTAAATATCCTATAAATGGTGACCCATTCCAAGTCTTGTAAGTTATTCAACATAGCAAATCTCCAATATAGTTTTCCTATTCTTGCTTTGATCAACATATGTGCTTCCAATCCAAATCATTATTTCATAGATTTCTTTTTCCAGTGCTGATGAAATCATGTCTGTCAGCTGACCCATGCCTTGAATGAATCAGTTACTTATATAAAAATGCTAGTTTGATTACACTGAGAGCATATGCACCAAAGACAAATTCCTTGTGTGTCCAATCACACTTGGCCAATAAAGAATTCTAATTATTCTAATTCTAATTGCCATTGTAAGGGATTATTCTTTTATATAATTCTACAAATAACTGGTTTTCCTATGCCAATTGATATAACTGGGTTATATGACTTTAGAAGGATCCCAAAAATTTGGAATATGTTTGCCAAGATATATGAATTGCGTACTATATTATCCTAGAGAATCAGAACTATCTAGAACAAATCAATTCCTAGAAGAATACCATCAGAACTCTAAATTACGACAATTCTATCTTCACCAGCTTTTTTATCTGTATTATATATCTTAGAAAATGGCTGGAAGGTTATGCAAGCAAGAATAAGTTTTCTGCAATTATTTTGTTACATAGCCAATGTGTTTACACTGCATAACCACACCAGAGTTCATGCTGAGATCTTCCAAACTATTTGTCAGTTCAGAAAACTCTTATCATAATGGTATATCTTACAGGTTGATTAAGTTTACAAAAGGATATATTTCAGAGAGTTTTACAAATATTAGTTCAGTATGCTACATTTATTACCTTATGAGCCATCATTTTCATCTTCAGTTATCTACCCATGTAGATATGACCCATGTTCCAGTTGATGCTTATGCTTGATCAATTGTGGCATTCCTAAAATTGCAAAACATTTGGTGGACAATATAGTCATTCATACTGTAAAAGCAAATATGTTCCCTTTTGTTACTATAGATATATGATATGAAAATTTTGCATAAAGACAAGCAGTGAAGTGAACATTCATAACTTCTAACCCCCTTCCTGGGAGTCTTGTTCCTTTATCCCACTTGCCTCTAAGAGTTACAATAACAAAAGTTTCCACTGATACCACTGCAAATTTTCAAGATATATAACTAGCAGCAACGAAGTTACTCTTTTTATAAAGTGAAATGTTATCATGTACCCCCAAATCTCATACTCATATATACTATAGTACTTTTTCAAAGCTGTATTGTTGTGGAGGGCCAAGGGAAAAAGTGGGGGCAGGAGGGGAAATGAGTGTGAGAAGAATTCCAATTTGCTAAAAGTGATTAAACATGAAAACATCATAATATGATCAAGCTGAGAAATACAATTTAATACAGATAATCCTCAGTACTCTAAAACCAATTTTATACAATAAATATACTTCTAATCTGATTAGCTTTTAGGGCCAAATATGCTATTTCTTATGTAATGTTTTTCTACTGGTAATGATAAATTGATGTGTTATCCTATATAGGCAGGAGGGGGGAGTGGTGCTTCTGTGAGGGATGAACAAAAAATTTGGGGAGTATATGTCAAGAGTATATATTTCCAATGTGGTCACTTACGACTTAACTAAAGCAAATAGGTATCTATACTGGGCAGCAGTGATATAAAAAGATGCCAGAGGCAGTTTAGCGGCAATGGCAAAGGCATAAATTCATACAATGCAAGAGAAGGCAATGGTAAACTACTCCTGTATTTTTACCAAGACAACCACATGGAGCAAAAATATAAAATGACTGGTGATAAAGTGCTGGCCAATAGAACCCTCAGGTAGAATGGGAGTCAATATGCTACTGAAGAAGACCTGAGGCTCTTTATGACATGGCTAAATTAAAGTCTTTGAGACGTCTAACTGCTGATGCTGCCATACAGAAAATGAAAATACAAAGCTGCAAAGACAGAATTACAATAGGAACACTGAACATAAGAAGCCTGAACACAGGACAGACGAAATTACTATAAATTGACATATTAGACATTAGCAAATTGAGATGGTCAGGAATCAAACACTTTCAGTTAAAAGATCTCACCATTTATTATTCACAACTTGAAAAACAAAGAGGAAATTGTGTTGCTTTTATAGTTTGGAAATGTATAGAAAGAACAGTACTTGGTTACAGTGCAATCAGTACTGAATAATAATGATTAGACTTTGGGAGTAACCCTTTATTATGACAATCATTCAGGTTTATGTTCCAAACACTGATGCAGAAGAAGTGGAGGCTGATGACTTCTAAGGTCAAGATCAAGCTGAAATTGACAGAACATGCAAACAAGATGCTGCTTGTGATTGGAGACTGGAATGCCAAAGTTGGAAACATGAAAGAGGAAAAGGTAGTTGAATTATACGGCTTAGGAAACTGAAATGAAGCAGGAGAATGAATACTCAATTTCTGCCACTCCAATGATTTCTTCATAGCTAAAACTGTCTTCAAACAACAAAATGATACCTCTATATACATAGACATCACCAGATGGAGTATATAGCAATCAAATTAACTATATTATTACTGAAAGGAAAGGAGGAACTCAATTAAAGCCTCAAAGACATGGCCAGGTGCTGACCTGGAACAGATTACAAACTGCTCATGTGCAAGTTCCAAGTTAAGCTAAAAAAAGGAGAAAGCCAGTCAGTTTCCATAATATGACCTTAAACATATACCTATCCTTTTCAAAGAGATGATTAGGCATCATTTTAACATTCTGAATTTCATTAACAGAGAACCAGAGGAATTATGGAATGAATTTAAAGACATTGTTAAAGATAAATGTGAAAAAAGATCACCAAAAATGAAGAAACAGACGAAAGCAAACTGGATGTCAGAAAAAAAATCGTAGAAATTGCCAAGAAGAAAACAGAAGCCAAAGCCAAGAAAGACAAAACTCTCACAAAAGGAACTTATAGTATTTCAGAAAGCTGTTAGAAGAGACAGGAAGCAATATGTAAAGACTCAGAAGAAGGAAACGGACGTTGCTTATCTGAACGTCCCTTCTCCGCGCACTGCTGGAAAATCCAAAGCATGGGTAATCAATGGAGTGTTAGCCCGAGACTGAGTGTATGTTCCTCTAAATTTTGCCTTGGTTCCACCTCCTTCGCTCGACTGGTGTCAGTTTTGTTCACGAAGATGGAAGAAGCAGTAGGACTAGATCAAGGTCGGAGGCACCCGGACCCAGAAGTACAGGGTGGGTTGGATTCTTCAGCAGCGCGCCAAGAAGGGACGTTCAGGTAAGCAACGTCCGTTCTCCAGCGCACTGCTTGGAGAATCCAAAGCGTGGGATATACCCAAGCAAATTCGATCAGGGAGGGCCAGCAGAAGAGTCCGGTATGGCCACCAGATGTAATAGATTGAAGAACACAGCGACCAAAGGATGCCTTGGCGGATGCGAAGGAGTCAATTTTATAATGTCTAATGAAAGGAGACAGTGTTGTCCAGGTGGCTGCTCAGCAGATTTCTAAGATGGAGGCTTGTGTGGCCCATGCCACGGTAGTTGAGGCGCTCCTCATGGAGTGAGGGAGGATCCTCCTGGTTTACCCTTCAGAGCATAGGCCTTACCTATGCATGCCTTCAGCCATCTCTCTATAGTTGAAGGGGAGACCTTCTTGCCCAAGGAAGCCGGGAGGAAGGAAACAAACAAGGCTTCGGAGCGGTGAAATGGAGCAGTGCGTCTGATGTATAGACAGAGGGCCCTCCACATGTCCAAGGTATGCCACTGTTCTTCAGAGGGATGCCTTGGGTTGGGATAAAAGTCCAGGAGGATCAGTTCTTGTGCCCAATGGAAAGGAGAGTTAATTTTGGGCAGAAAGGAAGGGTCCATCCGTAGGACTTCCCTGTTAGGGTGGAAGATGCACAGATCACCTCTCACCGACAGGGCGGCCAGCTCCGAAATGCGATGCGCAGATGTAATTGCGATCAAGAAGGCAACCTTGAGGGTCAGGAGACGGAGGCCAATGGACCCCAGCGGCTCGAAGGGTGGAGACATAAGAACCTGGAGCACTAGTGGTAGATCCCACGTGGGGTATTGGTTCACCACCGGAGGGCGCAGGTTGGAAGCATCCCGGAGGAAACATCGAATCCGTGGATCCCAGGAGAGGGGACCGTCATGGTGAGTAGAGAGGACTGTCTCCAGGGCTGCAACATGTCTGCACAGAGTGCTGGGGGCTAACCCCTTAGTGAAGCCAGCATGGAGGAAATCCAAGACTACTGAGATGGACGCAGTGGCAGGGTCTGTATGTGTCGTGGCACACCAGGCGCAGAAGGAACGCTAGGTAGCGTTGTATATCCTTGTCGTAGAGGGCAGTCTGGAGGCTTGGATGATGGAAATTACCCCCCTCCCGGGAGGCTGTCCTTGGTCAGGAGGATCCTCTCAAGTGCCAGACGGTCAACTGCAACCATTATGGGTCTGGATGCAGTATGACCCCCGGGCTTAGAGAGATCCTGTCCCCTGGAATCCTCCAGGGAGGGTCAACTGATAGGCTCATCAGGTCCGCAAACCATGGTCTGCGAGGCCAAAATGGGGCGACAAGAATAACGTCTGCCTTCTCTGCGATGATCTGCCGAATCACCCTCGGAAGGAGGGGAAGAGGGGGGAAGGCATAAAGCAGACCCGAAGGCCAAGGGCAGTGAAGAGCATCAATATCTTCTGCCATGGGGCTGCGGAAGCGGGACAAGAACCTCGGTAATTGGGCATTGTTCGGGTGCGTGAACATGTCCAAACCAAGCGCTGTCGAGACCCACCAGCAGAGGGACTGGTGTACCTTTGGCGGGATGTGAACCCAAGAGGTGGAGTTGCTGCGGTGAGCCCTTTGGAAGGGCAGAAGGTACCACTGAAGCTGTCTGGAATGAAATCTCGCCCATGGGATGATGGATATGTAGGTTATCATTTTCCCGAGGAGCGTCAACAGGAAGACCAGAGGTACTGATGGGAGCAACAACACCCGAAACACCAAAGAGCAGATGTTGAGACGGCGCTCCTCAGACAGAAACACCATGCACCATGCTGGTCGGGTGAAGGTGACTTTTCGCAAGGTTCAGCGTGAACCCGTGGGTCTCTAGTGAGTGAGACACCGTAGCTAGATCCCACTCTGCCTGGTCGGGGGAAGACGACAGAATGAGAATGTCATCCAGGTAGCAATAAAGCCGTACCAGAACCTGTTGAAGAGATGCAGCCACAGCCGCTAGAATTTTCGTAAATGTTCGAGGGGCTGAGGAGAGGCCGAACGGCATAGCCCAGTACTGGAAATGTCGGCTGGCGTAGGTAAACCTGAGGAAGCGACAGTGCGCTGCATGATGGGAATGTGCAAATAGGCTTCCTTCAGGTCGATGGATGTCATCAGGTCTCCATGTTGTGTGCACCAGTTGCAATCTTTCCTGTATTTGAAGTCCCAGTGCTTGGTCACTCAAGTCCTGATCATCTCAAACCTGAGCTACTGCAATGCGCTCTACATGGGGCTACCCTTGAAGATTATGTGGAAGCTACAACTCATGCAGAATATGGTGGCGTGGCCAGTTGTTGTGGTCACTACGGTGACCCATGTTACATCGCTGTTGTGTGAGCTACACTGGCTGCCGGCTTGTTTCCAAGTGCAGTTTAAGGTGTGGGTTATCAGCTTTAAAGCCTTTCAGGCCATTAGTCCAAGCTGAGGATGAGGAACCATCTCATCGCAATCAGATTGCCACACCCCAACCATGGCAATAGAAAGCATGCTGCAGACCGTTAGTCAAAGAATTTTGACTGATGGAATCCAGGAGAAGAGCCTTTTCTGCAATGGTTCCTGCTGTTTGGAACATCATACCCAAACAAGGTGAGATCTGCATCCACCTTCCTGACCTTCCGTAAGGGCCTGAAGACCTGGCTCTACCACTTGGGGTCCCAATGGTGGCTATCAGATTAGAGAAGACTCTACCTATGTACTTCGTACTCCATTCCTCCCATCTTTTATTGTAATTAAAGGACCCAGATTGTGGGGTCAATAAGCTGACTTTGTATAAATATATACAAAAGTATGAAGGCTATTGCTTAATGCATTGTAAGCCGCCCTGAGTCTCTGGAGAAGGGCGGCATATAAATCAAATTTTTTAAAAAAATATTATTATTTATTTAGCATTTTAATGTTGACCAGTTTTTAATGTTTGTAAGCTAACCACAACTGAGTCCAAAATTTATGTTGCTAAGTGTGACATTTGTTAAGTGAGTTTTGTTCCATTTCACAACCTTTCTTGCCAAAGTTAAGTGAACCACTGCAGTTGTTAAGTTAGTAACACGTTAAGTGAATTTGACTTCCCCATTGACTTTGTCAGAAGATCACAAAAGTGATCACATGATCCCAGGACACTGCAACCATCATAAATATGAACTAATTGTCAAGCATCTGAATTTTGATCATGTGACCATTGGGGATACTAAAATGGTCATAAATGTGAAAATGGTCATAAGTCATTTATTTCTGCGTCACTGTAACTTCGATCCATCATTAAATGAACTGTTGTGAGTCAAGGACTATGTGATGAATCGGGGCGTGGCACAAAAGCAACACAGCCAGAGGACAGTTCTAACTCTCCTTTATTGCTCCAACTTTGCCCCCAAACATCCCCATGTTTACTACAAGTCCTGGAGCAAAGCTCTCACACGCACCTTCAACAGCCTCTGGCTGCTAGTAATCCAGTAAGCAAGGTTTGCAAAACAGTAACCAGGGCCAGCAGTCCAGTAAGCAAGGTTAGCAAAACAGTAACCAGAGCAAGAAGTTCAGCAAACTTGGGAAAGCCCAAAAATGAGCACAATAATCTCCAGGAGTTGGCAAGTGCACACGAGGCTCCACAGATTCAATGCTTGTTCCCAACAAATGCCCCTCCCACGGGCAACTCCTTATATCTTAGTTGCCAGGTGTGCCTTGTGAAGGGGGGCGGGGCACTCTCCTCCCTGGCTCAGTCTGCATTGTTCTTGCCTTCTCTCTTCTCTTCAAGCTCTAGGATCAGGAGGAGATGGCCCTTGTTCTTCTCCTGAGCTGCCTCTCTCCTGCTCCTCCCTGTCTAAAAGCCTTTCTAATCCTGAAAAGTCCTGCCTGGACTGACTCTGCCCTTCCCCATTTTCCTCCAAAGCCAACAGAGCCTCCCCTCTGTTGGAGGACGGGAGAGGAGCCAATCTCTGTTGGCTCCTGTTCCAGCTCATCTTCCCCCGCAGATTCAGGTTCCGATGGGGGCATAACAGACTACTCAAATGCAGAAAGATCAGTCTTCTGTTCTATATATTTAAAAAGGAATTTATTCATCATGAGTATATACATACACTCATTGGATATTCATGTGTTGTTTGTGTGTGTGTGTTATGTCTGTGTGTATAGACACACATACACCACATATATATGAATATCCACTGAGTGGATATGTGTGTGTATGTGTCATATCCAATGCCTTATATTTTAATCTATAGTGTTTGCACATGTCATTATATAAGTTGCAATCTTCAGTCTCAAATCACATGTCTATCAGAGTTTTAGTGAACAGTACTTGACAGCTGAATCCATTGGAAGGGAAGAGCAATCAGATTGACAAAAGTGGCTTGCCCCATAAACTCAACACTTCTTTTATAACCCTCTAGACACTGTCAGTACTAGACAGATTGAAACAAATCAAGCAATTCCACTATTATACCTAAACATGTATGTGCTAAGGGTCCTATTTCTTAGTTATATTAACATCTATGGCAATAATTCTACCATATAGATTTATTTTATATTATTTTATTCTTTTTAATTTATTTTATGTTTTAAGATGAAGCATTTTTAATCAGTGTCCCCAAACTAACTAAATCTGTTACCATGAACTCTCAAAACTTATGAACTAAGTCAAGATTGTTTGTCCTACATGTATTCATAATAAGTATTTCAAAAATGGCTTCGTTCTATATTACTTCATATTTTGTTTATGGAGTAAGGAAGACACAAAAGAATGAAAGTATGATATTAAAAATCTCTGTAAGAGTAGATCACACTAGCCAATTGGAAACTTACCAGGAAATGGAGGGAATGGGGGATGACATAGCTGCCAAAGGTAACTTTGGGTTAGTCTGGATGTTTTCTCCCTGGGGAAGTAATTGTAGATGGGTATAACTACTTATTAAGTTAAGGTTTGCGACAAATACCCACGTATTCACAATCCCCCATAGAGATGGGGAAAGAAAAAACAAATCGTTTGTCAAAGTTCTTCAAGTATTTTTCCATAACGCAGCAATGTATTTTGCAAAGCTAAGTCACAAAAATGATGCACAAATCAAATACCAGCTCCCACAATGATTAGTATCATCTACACTTGAATTATCATATGTAATTGTGTTCAATTACTATCAGGATGGATTGATTTAAAACAAGGGAACCATCACTGCTTAAATCAGAGAAAAGCACTCTTTTGATTTTTTTTATTTCTAACCAAACTTATCATTTGTAGAGCTTGCACTTTTCTTAAACAAATCTGATCACTAAAATGTAAAAAAGGTATAATTCTATATCAAATAGTGAATGCTTTGTAGTAATTTTGAATATAATCCTTTCTAATTTAAATAGTATTCATTAGCTTTGTCAGACTGTAACTGCAGTTCATTAGGAATCTTCACTCTATTGTTTCTTCTAAATCCTCCTCCAATCCTTTGTTTCCTAGGTTGTTTCTCTTAATTCCTAAGCTTTGTTTGTCTTAACTTGCTATATAAGTATAGAATAGCAATCTATTCAGACCTGTGACTGTAATTAGAAAGTGTAGATTCCACAAATTTAAATTTTTTAAAAGAGTTTTATGTTGCACTATATTTCTTTTCATGCACTAATAAACAGAAATAACTGCCCAGGTTTGATTGGTATGTAATCAAATGAGACTGTGATGATATTGGATGGGGTCACATCCAATGCTTTGAGGGTACATCTAAAGCATCGACGTCAACTAAATATATTTTTAAAATCTGGAATAGTATCAAATGCAAAAATGATAGAGCTCAGATTTTTTCCAGTGCACTGCTCCTGCAATCCATGGCTGGGTATTCCACACATGCGTAGTTGAGAACTGAGTGATGAATATTCAAATTTCTTGTTGGTGTCCGCCTCCTCTGTGCTATCCTCTCCAGTTCATTTCACTCAGTAGTTGTGAGAACTAGTGTTAATTGTTGCTCTGTGCTCTTTAGCTATTTAGCTAGCTTTTATTTATTTTTTTAGGAATTTGTTTTGGTTTTTTTGTATTTCAGTTAGTGCATTTTGACTTTCTTTTTGGCTGGGGACTGCTTGTTTTATTTTTGTCTTTATTTTTTTGAGCTGCTGTGGGGAGTAGCGAGCCTGGGGCTCCAGGTCGCTCTCCCTTCTTTGATTTGTTGCTGCTGCAGCTTTCTTCTGGATTCTGACCCGGCTGGGCAGATCCAAGCCTCATTAGCCGCAGGCGGGGGTGCTGGAGAACCGGTGAGCCGGTAAAACCGCTACCACCGCAGCTCCAGCCCCTTTTTTTGCTTAATTGCGGCTCCGGAGTTACTGCCCAGGCTTGCGGCACACTCCAATGATCCCAGCTGATTTTCGGCGCCGTGTGCATTGCTAGAGGCGCGCCTTGCTGACCGCTTGTTTCTTTGTGCTGCCGGCGTGGGAGAGCTGCAGGACTGCCGTCGTCGCTGAGAGGAGCTTGGAAATTGCGGTCAGTGTGCTGGGAGTCGCCATTTTGGCGCGGAGGCTAGTCGCGGCCGCCATTTTGGGAATGTGTTCATGGCGGCCGCCATTTTGTTTTCCTCCTATGACAGAGCGGATTGCAGTTTATTAGCAGGGCACTTGTGGGGCAAGTCAGGGTGACCCCCCAGCCCTGAAGCACGGCGTTTTAGGGCCTTTTTGTGCCCAAGCCTCCTTTATTCTGGCTTATGGAGACTGTGGTCTCCTGGCCTGGCAGGTTCCTTATCCTTCTGGCCTGAGTGGGGTTCATTTTCCTTCCCCCTGTTTTCTGCTTCTTTGGAAGTTGGGGGGGGTGTTGCATTGCAATGGTGGTTACTGAAATTAACCCAGGTTATGCCCTGTTCTTTTTTAATTGACTTTAATTGCCTCATTTCTTGCAGGCTGTCTAACAATTAGGCATGGCTGACTCCAACCTTTCTTCTGATCTGGAGGCTGAGCCCAGCCCTCCAAGGGAGATAGTAGTAGCAGACTCTAAAGGGGCTAAGGCCAGATCCAAGAGTACAGTCCCTAGGGCCCTCAGGTCACAGGCCAAGCCTTCATCTGCAGAGGAGAAGGATGCTCTCCGACGCCACAACGCCTTGGAAAAGCAACATGCTAAAGCAAAGCAGGCAGCGGCTGCCAAGCCTACTTCACCAATCCTGTCTGTACCTGTGCCTGTTTTTGGGGACAGGCCACACCATTTACCTCCAGAACCTCTCAGTTTGGATCCTGTTGCAGAGGTGGTTCAGCCTGGCTCTGACAGTTCTCTGAATCCAGAACCTGCCCTTCCTCTTCAGGCGGTGGACGTTGTTCCGAAGTCTCCTGTGTGTGCCCTCCCGTCTGCCATGGCTCCTGCTGGCCCGCAGGCCCCTTCCAGCTTGGATGTGCAGCTGAATCTTCAGTCTGTGTTGTCTGATGCATTGGCTAAAGTCTTGGCTGCTGGCCTCCATCAGAGTGTGGCTCCGGTGCCTTCGACCTCGGCTCAGCCCCCGGTGCAAGGGCGTGTGTGTGACAGACATACTGCTGCTACTAGGCGTGAGTACGTTTCCAGTGAAGAGTCTGATCCGGAGACGGAAGGTCCTGAGAAGATGGAGTTTTCGGAAGATGAGGACCTCCTACCTGACCAGCCAGTTTTTACTGGCCTGTTTAGGCCTTCAGTCTTTAAGTCGCTTCTCCATAAGGCGAAGATCACTACCAAATTTGGGCTGGCGCCTCCTGCTGCTGAGGGTAGTGCCTCATCCAAGGTTCTTCATGACCCGCTGTTCCAGAGTGCTAAACCTGAGAAGGACGTGATTCCTTGTCCCCCTCTCTTTTCTGAAGTGGTGCAGAGTGGCTGGGCTCAACCTGGTTCACTGACAGCACCGAGTGGCTTGGACAAAAAACTTTACTGTGCCGCTCCTGAACTGGAGGACCTCTTGGCCTTGCCTTCGGTGGATGCTCCAGTGGCGGCTCTTGTATCGTCCTCTGTCCTTTCTCGCGACATGGTAGATGGCCTCAAATCGGAAGACAGGAAGGCTGAGCTGGCGTTTAGAAAGACTCACCAGGCGGCTGCCTGGGCGGTTAAAGCGGCTACTGCTACCTCCTTCTTCACCAGAGCTTCTATTCTCTGGTTGCGACAGCTCCAAGAGTGGCTTCCCCCTGAGGACAGGAGACTCCACCAAGATGTCAACAAGTTGGTGGCCGCCGCTGAGTATTCAGCTGATGCTTCCCTTAATGCCGCTAAATTCGCTTCACGCGCCCTTTCGTCGACTGTCACGTCTCGTCGTCTCTTCTGGCTTCGCAATTGGAGAGCGGATGCGAAGACCAAGTGGAAGTTGGCTGCATCTCCCTACAAGGCCCCGGAGCTTTTTGGTGCAGCGTTGGAGCCTCTGCTGATCGAGGACAAGGATAAACGCAAGGTCCTTCCTTCGTCTTACTGTCGCCCAGAGCGTCGGTATACTCCGTATACCCAGAGGCAGTCCTTTCGGTCCTTCCCGGCCTCCAGTGGGGCTTATCAACAGCGATCCTACACTCAGGGGACGGATCGCCCCTCAGACAGACAGTCATTTCGAGATAGGGGCCGCAATCAATCCCAGGTCAGACGCCCATTTCGGGGTGCTGGCCACAGATCCTTCCGGAGGGGGAAATGACTCAAGGCTGTCGGCTCCCATTGGTGGTCGCCTCCAGCTGTTCCACCACCGTTGGGAAGCCTCCACAAGCGAACAGTGGATTCTTCACACCGTATCTCAGGGCCTTTGTCTCGAGTTCCTTTCTACTCCCCCCAGCCACTTCGTTCGCTGCCCGGTGTCTGCGCTGGAAGCTGGGCGTCATCTTATGGAGACCGAGATTCATCATCTCCTGTCTATCAAGGCCATCGAGCCGGTGCCGTTAGGTCAGGAAGGGACAGGCTTCTACTCAACGGTGTTTCTGGTAGCCAAGTCCTCCGGGGGCTTCAGAGGGATCTTGAACCTGAAGTACTTGAACAAGTTCATCTCTTATCGAAGGTTCAAGATGCAGTCCCTGAGGTCCATTTTGGCGTGTGTCAGGAAAGGGGATCTATTGCAGTTGGTGGACCTGAAGGAGGCGTACTTGCATGTCCCAATCCACGCCGCTCATCGCAGGTACCTGCACTTCGAGTACAATGGTCTCCACTTTCAATATTGTGCAATGCCATTCGGTCTGTCATCGGCCCCAAGAACGTTTACCAAGCTGGTGGCTGCGCAGCTCAGGGCCCTTCCGGTGCGCGTCCTTTGTTATTTAGACGACATTCTTGTTCTGTCCAGCTCCACAGCTCAGGCGACATCGGACATCGACTTGGTGATAGACGAGTTCCAGCAACACGGATTTTCGATCAACGAGAAGAGCCACCTCTCGCCTACAACTCGCTTGCTTCATCTGGGGGCGATCATCGACCCGGACAGAGGTCAAGTTTTTCTCTCCCCGGACAGGGTTCAGAGCATTGCCCTGTTGGTGACCCAGGTGATGTCTCAGAGGGCCTCCTCTCCACTTCTACTTTCTCAGCTGCTGGGGAAGTTAGTGTCTTGCATAGCCATCGTTCCTTGGGCACGCAGACACAGTCGTCGGCTGCAGTGGTTCCTGTTACGTTATCAGAGATCGGGCCGGGGCACCTCCAGAGTGCCTGTCCTGCTTCCCCCTCAGGTTCGCAGGTCTCTTCGTTGGTGGCTCTCCCCGGCTCTCCTGCGGGGCTGCACGTTCCTGGAGCCCGATCGCCTGGTCGTGACATCAGATGCGAGTCTTCATGGTTGGGGGGCCCATCTGCTCGACCACGTGACTCAAGGTCTGTGGTCCCAGGAGGAGAGAGTTCACAGTATCAACTGGCTGGAGCTACGAGCGGTCCGTCTGGCCCTGCGCCACTTCCAACCATTCTTGGAGGGCCGCCATGTCCTGGTTCTTACGGACAACATGACGACCAAGGCCCATGTGAACCGGGAGGGCGGTACTCGTTCGGAGTCCCTGATGGTCGAGGCGGAGAAGTTGCTGACCTGGGCGGAGCGTCACACCCTGTCGCTCAGGGCGGACCACATATCGGGACAGGCCAACGTTCACGCCGATTGGCTCAGCAGGGAGCAGCTCGACCCGGCGGAGTGGCGTCTTCATCCGCGAGTGTTTCAGGAGATTGTCCGGAAGTTCGGCATGCCGCTGGTGGATCTTTTCGCGTCGCCTCAGAACGCTCACCTTCCCAGGTTTTACTCACGCTTCCTGACCGCAGGTGCAGAGGGAAGCGACGCTCTCCGATGCCCCTGGCCTCCCGGTCTGCTTTACACTTTTCCGCCACTGCCGTTGATCCCGAAGGTGATTCGGAAACTGTTGCAGGACCGGGCCGAAGTTCTCCTTGTCGCTCCTCGCTGGCCTCGCAGAGCCTGGTATGCGGATCTGGTGTCCCTCTCCGTTTCTCCGGCATGGACAATTCCGTCGCACACGGTCTCTCTCAGCCAGGGGGTCATCGTCCACCCGGATCCTCAGTGGCTCAGGTTGACCGTCTGGCATTTGAGAGGACCTTGCTGAGGGAGGATGGTCTACCGGATGAAGTGATACGTACCATTTTGGCATCCAGACGGCCTTCGACTGTGCGTATATACGAGGCGTCCTGGAAGGCGTTTTCCCTTTGGTGTTCCCACAACCACGTTGATCCTACTACGGCTGACGTCGTCGACATTCTTCATTTCTTGCAGGCGGGGCTGGACAAGGGCCTGGCCCCCGCGACTTTGAGGCGTCAGGTCGCTGCTCTGGCTACTGTACTGTCCCGGGATCCAAGTCGCCCTTTATCTCAGAATCCGAGGATCGTTGGGTTTCTTCGTGGAGCTACTGTCCTGTCTCCGCCGGTTGTTCATCGTTATCCTTCTTGGGACCTGCCCTTGGTTCTTCAGGCTCTTACTTCTGGTCCGTTCGAGCCCTTGAGCTCCATCAGCCTTAAGTTTCTTTCTTTTAAGGTCGCGTTCCTCCTTGCTGTCACTTCTGCCCGGAGGATTTCAGAGCTTGGGGCATTGTCTATGCGAAGGGATCTCTGCATATTTCACGCCGACAGGGTGGTCCTTCGGTTGGATCCTACCTTCATGCCTAAGGTGAACTCCTTATTCCATCGGTCCCAGGAGCTCATACTGCCGGATTTTTGCCCGAATCCTCGTCACCCTCTCGAGAGACGTTGGCATATGCTGGACGTCCGTAGGGCGCTCCGTTGGTACCTCAAACGTACGGCTGCTTTTCGTAAGACGGAGGCTCTCTTGGTGTCCTTCCACCCGTCTTCCATGGGCCAGAAGGTGTCTTCTTCGACGGTGGGCCGCTGGATCAAGGCCTGCATCTCTTCTGCTTATGAACGCCATTCTGGACCGGTGCCGGGCAGGATCTTTGCCCATTCTACCCGCAGCGCTGCTACTTCGGCTGCATGGGCTACGCAGGCATCAGTTTTGGATATTTGTCGGGCAGCCACGTGGTCTTCTGCAACGCCATTTATCCGTCACTACAAGATCGACGCTTTTGCCTCGGCTGAGGCTTCCTTTGGCAGGAGGGTGTTGCAGCAAGTCCATTCTGTTCCGGGCTTGGGGAGCAGTCAGCCTCCCTCCCATTGAGTACGAGCTTGGGTATATCCCAGCCATGGATTGCAGGAGCAGTGCACTGGAAAATGGACGTTGGCTTACCTGAACGTCCTTTTTCTGGGCACTGCGACTGCAATCCATTCCCTCCCTTTCTGGCTGCCTGCCTTGTCTTCTTGACTTTGTTTGTTGGAGGTGTTGGTGTCTTGTTTGTTTCTCCTGTTGACTTCTAGTTCCTGTTGTTCTTCGTGAAATGAACTGGAGAGGATAGCACAGAGGAGGCGGACACCAACAAGAAATTTGAATATTCATCACTCAGTTCTCAACTACGCATGTGTGGAATACCCAGCCATGGATTGCAGTCGCAGTGCCCAGAAAAAGGACGTTCAGGTAAGCCAACGTCCATTTTCCTAGATTGCTACCTGCAGATGAACTGCACCATTGCAGCTCAGAAATTTGTGAGAATTTTTAAAAAGTTTACTGGTTGAAATCAAGCCATATATTTCAATATAATGTTACCAACTGGCAATCACACTGACTGAGATGTTTAAAACAATATATTTTATAGTTACAATTGTTATAGTTTATAATATAGTATGAGGTTCTAAATAATTTAATACAGTAAAGTAAAATTAAAGATGTCTCAGAGAAAGCAGTAAAAATTAATCCAGAAAAAGAGATTTTGAAAAACTGTCATGATTAACAAATTCAGACTCGAACCTATATTTCCATTTTACGTACATTTATAGCCTGCCAGTTCTCTAAGAACAAAAGGCAGTCTAGAAAATTCTAAGGATAAAGGAATTAAAGCAGTAATAAAAAGCACCAAAAGAAAACAAAATGGCTTCTGTGTTCTTATCAGAGTATGTTTTTATACTGTTCAGTCAGTTGGATAAGATTATTTAGTTTATTATTACATTTCAGAACTTTCCTTGAAGAAGACAGGAAAGAAAAAAAAACACACTCTAAGAAATACAATAGCTGTTTTGTTTTTTGCTTGGAACTTATGTAGTTCTTACCACCTCCATGTAAAGAGTATTTAAAATGTAGCTCAAAATTGTTTGGTGGAAGCAATGATGCATGAAAATCAATTCATTTTCACAATGGCAAGTGAAGGTCTACCTGCATGATTATAAAACTGCCTTATGATGATGATCTGCAGCAAAGATGTCACCTGTTAATACTGTAGAAATAAATTTTTTTCTTGAGTTAGTCCCAAATGTTGGAATGCTCTTAATTCAGAGTTAAGATTAGTTTTCACTCTCCAAGCATTTGGAAAAGAGAATGCATCATTATAAATGAGATGTTTTAAAATCATATATTTTTGTCTGTGTTATTGCTTATTTGTTATATACAACAATGATAACTTTTGTGAAAAGGTGCTACTATGAGGGACTGCTCTGAGCATAATTTGCAATATTCAAATACAGGCAGTCTGATGCTGCAAACTGATAGATTAAAAGAAGGGCAAGCTAATCCAATTTGAAAAAAGGGACATTTGGGGACTATATACCTGTCTTTTCATCTAGGTCAGGGGTGTCAAACTGGAGGCCCATGGAACGGATGTGTCATGCATAGGCCACACCCACTCATTCTGCAAATGGGAAAACGGTTGCGAAACATCATGTGACGGCAACATGACACCACAGGTTTGACACCTGTGAACTAGGCAAATACTATTAACAGTCTGTGATAAAAACAGGCCACCTTCAATACTAATTCAAGAGCCAAATCTTAACATAGGTGGTTTTTCATCAGCACTTCTGGTTATAAAACGTTCACCCCAATCTGAAAACTGTTAAAAAATTTATTAAAAAGGAAAAGATAGGGGGAAAGAGGTATAAAGTTTTATAGCATTGGGAACTTTATTTCATTTGTTTCTTAAATGAATCTAGCATGGATAATTATTAAACTGAGTCACTATACTTTCAAGAGTTTCCCAATTACCCACTAACATCTCAAACCCTACCAGTGACTGTGAAATTAGGATACACTGATTTTTATCCCAAAGTATATCACTTTAAACTTACTTGGATAGGGCTCTATTTGCCACATATTGCTAATTTACCTGGACATTTTACAATCTGCTTTCACTTCAGTAATTTTTTGACATCTGCTTATGTGGCTATTTCAGTAATCGTGCCTAACCAAAAATGATTAATGATTTAAGTTTCCTACGTCTTATTTTATTATTTTAGGGAATCTCTCCAGTAAGCCCTTTGATGTTATTCTTTATTATTAATCCATATTTGCTCACCGTTAGGCTTGTTTTGCCTTGAGTTTCAAATTTTATTCAGAGTCCATGTGTGGCATGACAGCCTTTTCTAGCACCTTCACAAATAAGCAGCTTGAAACCAAAACTAGGCTATTACCATAAAAAGGAACTGAAAAGGTTCTTCTTCATTTCCATATGCAAGATGCTGTTGAGTCATGCAGACAGGACTAAGTTTAAGAATAATCTTGAATTTGGAACTTTAAACTTTTAAGTTTAAAAAATACACTTTAAATTCAGTATTCATGACATGCATGTTATGTTTGGTGGTATCTATAATTCTTTAATAATAGTTTTCCTCTTCTTGCACTTAACTTAGTTATCATAGACCTACATTTTTTAATCATTAATTACTAAGCAGTACAAGTGGAGAGAATTAAAAAATGTTTTAAAAAGCCAAATATAGCCCAATCCCCACTGATGCACCTAAAGAACTCCAAAAAAAGTCTGAATTAAATTTGGATATTACAAATTAAAAATTCAGGTCACAAATGTATCAAAGGAAGTTTGTTTAATGCAGCCAATGAAAACCCAGATAATTTGGACATAGTCAAGTGTTTCTTCTGTAATGTATTTTTGATAATCTGTCCTAAATTACTTATTAATGCTTTATGTCTCAAAGGTTTAATTTAGAGTATACTTGAGGTATTCTAAATTAATGACACATTTTAAAGACTAAATAAAGCAACTACAAGAATAAAAACATGGCTACTAATAACAGATTAATGTATCAAATACATACATATCATCAGCATATTCACTTTCAGAGAAAGCAATATGTGAACTATAAATATGGAAAAGAGATTTTAAGGCGAATAAATTAAAATACATGTGATAAAGCGTAAGAAATTTACTTAAAATTACTTTACACCATGACCATTCACTACACCTCTCTATACTTTCCTGACATTAAAAATTATCCTTGCTTTTGCCTTTTCCATATACCACTTCATGCACTGTGTTTTGTTCTTTGAATTTTTTAACCCCCTCTCTTTTCAGAATTTCATCAACTCAATCCAACCATGGTTTTCAGTCTTTCCCTTCCTTTAAACTCATTCATCTTCCCTTCAAATAATCCTTTTCTAATTTGATCTTCATTCTTTCCATATGACCAAACTACATTGTTATATTTCTGTTTACTCACTTTTGAATTCAACCTATCTTCATTCAGCACCCAAGTTTCTTGACCTTTTATAACACACAGTTTTTAAATACTATATACCTGCTGGAATGAAACTTAACTAAAATATATTTTCATGACTTCTCTAACTCCTATTTCCACATAACAAAGTGGGTACAGCAATATTCATTTTTCACCACAAACATTTGCATATTTTAAATCTATTTATCCATTGTCCCATCTTCTACCAATCCATTAGTCTATAGAACCTATAGCTGTCCAGTCTATTTTCAAATGCAACTATCTTGGTTTTTAATATATTAATTTTGAGTTTCATGTTCCTCACTGTATCACTGAATGTCTAACATTCACTTCAAATGAGCTGGATTCTATATTAGGAGTTAAAGATCAAGGTTAATAATGTTTTAGTATATTGTTAGCTAATTTTAGTTTTGTACTTGTAATACCCTGAGCTAATCCTGGGAAGTCAGGGGGGGAGGGGGGGGTTGGGAAGGGTGGGATGGGGGGGAAGAGGGGGAGGGAGGGAGGAGGGATAGGGTGGGGGGAGGGGGGAATTTTTTTTTGTAATTTGTAAAACTTTTTAATAAAAAATAAAATGAGCTGGATTCTCAGTCAACAACTTGGCATCATCTACATTTAAAAATACTTGTTCATTTGCACTCCAAACACGAATGTCATTAACATTACCATAAGCATTCCTTATATCCATAAATACATTAAATAATCATAGGGATATCATGCATCCTTGTCTTATTACCTGTTACATGTTGAACCATTCACTAAGCATTCCATTTGTTCTCACATGTGCTTTACTTCCCTTATGTATTACTATTATTGCATTCAGGAACTGACCTTCAGCTTTATGCAAAGGTTTCTTAATTCAAGTATATTAATTTTATCAGACACTTCGTTTAAATCAACAAATGTACCGGTAATTTTCTAATTTTCTCAGATTCACATATTTCTCAATGGCTTAGCAAAAGATAAAACTCTCCCTTCATAGCAAAAAGCAGAACTGTCCTTCCCAAATTTTGCTCATTGCTATGTCTTGTGATACCTTTAAATCAGAAATTTACCAAATACCTTCCCTGGTGCATTTAACAAAGTACTACCTCCGTCCAACTGGCAGTATTAATTTTTGCTACTCTTGCCTGTAAGTGAAAAATAACAACATTTTTCCAATTATCAGGCACAGATGCAGTCTTCACACACATATTAAGTTTGGCATAGAGCCATTTCACAAACAAAGCAGAACTGTATTAACATTTCTCTAACTGCACCATCTATATCTACCATTTTTCCACATTCCCAGAACATTTATAATTTCTTTGTCATTAATATTTTTTCTTGGACATTAATGTTTATACCACATATTTCCATTCCACTCTTCAAAATATCACTTTAATAAATTACAAAATGCCCCTTCCAATAAATCCTCAATTCAATTTCACTCCACTTTATATCATAATTTTAACTTTTTAATTCTACTCAGATTTCTGGAGACTCCCTCTTTAACCCTCTTCATCCATTCTTCATCAAAACATCAATTCTTCATCAAAACAATATTTCTAACAAATTCATTATATATTTTTTCTGCCTCTTTTAATTGTATCCATTCTTTGCTATCTTGCGTGCATGAGGACCAGGAGAGGAGTGCAATATTACAAGGGGGTAAACAAGCATGAGAGGCAGCATGAAGAGAGGGAAGATGTGAGGTGGTGTGCAAGGATACACAGAGGTTTGTGAGAAGTGCAGCATGGGTTGGGGAAGTATGGGTGTTTCCCACATGGGGGGAAACACACTGGATCTGATTTTTGCCTCTGGACTGTGGTTGAGTGACCTTGAGATAGGGGACTTAGTCATCGAGCCCTTGTCATGGTCAGATCACTCTCTCCTTCGTCTTGACTTTCAAACCGCTGCACCCCGCCGCAGGGAGGCGGAGCCTGTTAGTTGGTTCCGCCCCAGGCGCCTGATGGAACCTGATAGGTTCCAGATGGAGCTTGGGCCATTTCCTGAGGCTCTGGCACACGCCTCGACCGGAGACCTGGTGGCCGCCTGGGATAGGGCGGCTACGGGTGCTCTGGATCGGGTTGTGCCTTTGCGGCCTCTGACCCGGCGCCGATCTCAATTGGCTCCTTGGTTTTCCGAGGAGTTGAGGGAGTTGAAGCGCCGGAAACGACGCCTAGAGAGTAGTTGGAGAACCAGTCGTTCTGAATCTGACCGGACACTAGTGAGATCCCATATTAGGAATTACTTAGTGGCGATAAAAGCAGCTAAATGTAACTATTTTGCTGCTCTTATTGCGTCATCAGATAATCGCCCAGCCGCCCTCTTCAGGGTGACCCGCTCCCTACTTCATCAGGAAGCGCGGGAGGACCCCTTGGAGGGTAGAGCTGAGGATTTTGTTCAGTATCTGCATGACAAAATCACTCAGATTCGGGAAGACTTGGACTCCGACTGGGTAGTCCCGGGGAGAGGGACAGGGGCAGGTCTTGTGAGTGTTATCTGGACTGAGTTTGATCCTGTGACCCCTGAGGACGTGGACAGGATTCTGGGCAGGCTGAACGCGACCACTTGTTTATTGGACCCGTGCCCCTCCTGGTTAGTACTGGCTTCCCGGGAGGTGACACGCGGCTGGCTCCAGGGGATTATAAATGCTTCGTTGGGTGAGGGTGACTTTCCCGCCGCCTTGAAAGAGACGGTGGTGAGGCCTCTCCTCAAGAAGCCTTCCCTGGACCCAGCAATGTTGGTAAATTATCGTCCGGTCTCCAACCTTCGCTTTTTGGCGAAGGTTGTTGAGAGTGTGGTTGCGCAACAGCTTCCCCGGTACCTGGATGAAACGACGTATCTGGATCCGTTCCAGTCGGGTTTCAGACCCGGGTACAGCACGGAAACGGCATTGGTCGCGTTGGTTGATGATCTCTGGAGGGCCCAGGACAGGGGTCGTTCCTCTGTCCTGGTCCTGTTAGATCTCTCAGCGGCTTTTGATACCATCGACCATGGTATCATGCTGCACCGGTTGGAAGAGTTAGGGGTGGGAGGCACTGTGCTACGGTGGTTCTCCTCCTTTCTCTCCGACCAGTCGCAGTCGGTGTTGACAGGGGGGCAGAGGTCGACTCCGAGACCCCTTATATGTGGGGTGCCTCAGGGGTCGGTCCTCTCGCCCCTCCTGTTCAACATTTATGTGAAGCCGCTGGGCGAGATCATCCGTGGTTTTGGGGTGAGATATCACCAGTATGCTGATGACACCCAGCTGTACATCTCCACCCCAGACCACCCCAACGATGCCCTTGAAGTGATGTCCCGGTGTCTGGAGGCCGTGCGGATCTGGATGGGGAGGAACAGGCTCAGACTCAACCCATCCAAGACCGAGTGGCTGTGGTTTCCGACGTCCCGATATAGTCAGCTGGTACCATCGCTGACTATCGGGGGTGAATCATTGGCCCCGGCAGAGAGGGTGCGCAACTTGGGCGTCCTCCTGGATTCGCGGCTGTCTTTTGAGGAGCATTTGACGGCCGTGACCGGGAGGATTTTTCATCAGGTTCGCCTGATCCGCCAGTTGCGTCCCTTTCTGGATCGGGACTCGTTACACACGGTCACTCACGCCCTCGTCACCTCTCGCCTGGACTATTGTAATGCTCTCTACATGGGGGTCCCCTTGAGGAGCACCTGGAGGCTCCAACTGGCGCAGAGTGCGGCCGCGCGGGTGGTGATGGGAGCGACATGGCGCTCCCATGTTACTCCTCTCCTGCGCGAGCTGCACTGGCTCCCGGTGGTCTTCCGGGTGCGCTTCAAGATGTTGGTTACCACCTTTAAAGCGCTCCATGGCTTAGGACCCGGGTACTTACGGGACCGCCTACTACCACCAATAGCCTCCCACCGACCGGTACGTTCCCATAGAGAGGGGCTCCTCCGGGTGCCGTCGGCCAAACAATGTCGGCTGGCGGCCCCCAGGGGGAGAGCCTTCTCTGTGGGGGCACCCACTATCTGGAACGAGCTCCCCCCAGAGTTACGGAGGATCCCGGATCTTCGTGCCTTCCGCCGTGAGTTAAAAACTTTCCTGTTCCACCAGGCGGGCCTGGCCTAATTCTTCCCTTTTCCCCTTCTGTCGTAAAATAATTTAGAAATTTTGAATTGTAATATTTTAATTTGGGGGTTTTAATATTTTAATATTGTAAATTGGGATTTTAAATTATTGGGGCCAATGTTTAATTCGGTTTTATTTGGTTTTTAAATTTTGTATATATGTTTTTTTATTTATGGCTGTTCACCGCCCTGAGTCCCCCCGGGGAGAAGGGCGGTATATAAATTTAATAAAAATAAAAAAAAATAAATAAATAAAATAAAATAAAATAAAAAAATAAATAAGAGGCACAAGTCAAGGTGGAGGGTGCACAGTGTGTGAAGGCATGTGTAAGAGGTGTACCATGTGAGTCAGAGAAGAGGTGAGGGGTGTGAAATATCAAGTGGATCAGGAAAGGTGCATGGGGTTGCACAATGGACACATCGCAGAGCAGGGAGGTTGTATGAGGGTGCACAAGAGTCATGGCACATTTCAGAGAGGGTGTACAGGGCGGTGTGAGTGGCCAACACAATGTGAATGCAGAGGGGATGATGGAGAATGCGTATGTGGGGGAGATTTGCAATCTTGTCTGCTGACCTTCCCATTGATTTTCTGGGCTGCTTGACAAGCAGTTGTAAGTGCAAATCGAGATCATGATCACATGACCATGGGAGGCTGGTATGGCTGGAACTCCAGAGACCACCATTTGTCCAGCACTGTCATAACTTGGAACTGTAAATAGTAAGAAAAAAGCAAAGCTGTTCATAGAACATTAATTGTTTGTAAACCAATATAGGAGAGAGTAAGTAACTGATTCCCCATAAAAGAAAATAAAACTTAAAATTACAATAATACAGTAATTCAAAATGGGGCAGGGCAGCATCTGAATCAAGAGAAAATTTGTGTCTAGGAGACTGCATTATTTTATGTCTGTAGCAGCATCTTAACGCAAATGCGTGTTTTCCGGCTGCACATGATTCTGGGAACAGGCATGTTTGATAAAGGTGTTTTTGACCTATCTATGGCTATGTATCCTCAGAACCACATTTCTCCTTTTAAATTCAAAGCACTGCATAGCCCTAGTGCAAAATGTATTGATTTATTACATTTATTGTAAGGTGACTCTGAGCAGCTTACAGGTTATAAAACAAGTAGAAAAATAATTAAAACATTAAAACTACACAGATTAAGGTTTTAGAGTAGAATAGAAAATGATTCTGTTCTCCCTAAAAATGAGCAACTAAGTTGAAATAGCTGCTTTTCTTCCCCTCAAGAATATTTCTTAGTAAATTGGTAAGAATTATGGGAGACAAGAAGATTCATAGCATCTACAAAGCAACTGTAGTGATAAGTAACAGCATATTGTATTTTATTATTTACATTTCAACTGACTACATTCCAAGGGCTTACGGTAAGCAACACTAATATATAAGAGCTGGGAAAATAATTTCTTTATGTTACATGAGAATGTAAGCCACACTCTTCTCTTCAATCATTAAAGAATCCATGTCTTTTCCAAGTCTCACACAATTGTTTCAAATGCTGCTTCCAGCTATCCTGAATGTGTCTACATACATATCATCCTGGGAAGCAAAATACCTGTTCATCTGTACATGCGCAAACACGAAGACATAGTACTTTCCAAAACAGCCTCATGATCCTTACAAAAGACATAGATACTTTAATAATCTGGTTAAAAATATGATCTAGTTAACTGAAGAGAAACCTTGGTTCATACTCCCACACAATGTAAAGCACCTCTTCAGTTGTTCTAAATACATAAAAAGTAAAATCAATATACCACGAAAAATATGCACCTCTCATTGTTATTTCCTTCTAATACTTAATACTATTCGTTCTTTCTTCTGTTATTTCCTTCTAATACTATCAGTCAGTCGCACTAAGTAGAATACCTTTCCTTTTAAAGATTACTATGGTTACTGTGGTAGCTGCCTTATTTTATTATTAATAAGATCAACACAAACTTTTGAAAAAGAAATCCTATTTTCAGATTAATACTAAGTCATAGGTTACATACTGGTTAATCCATGTTGCAATAATTCCTGACAGATGGACTTACTTTATGTTTCCTAAGGATCTGCACGAGACAAAAAAAGGTTTTATTCTGTGCTCACTAAATAACTCATACCAAATATTTTCTGTGCTCTATGTTCTGACAAAACGAAATTTGAAACATTTTTCATATTGTTATAATGAACAAGTTTAAAACAAGCCTTTTAATCTCTTATTTTTAATTCTATAGCTATGTGCAAGCATACAATATGTGCAAGTATTCAGGATAGTCGGGTAAAGCTCTATCCTCAAACTTATAAAAAAAACTACTCAAAGGGATTTTTGTAATGTTTAAACATTTTTAAAATTCCCATAACTACAATGAGAACAACAGTTAGCATGCTTTTTGCAATCTGCATTTCTTGTAGATCTAAGCCCAGCAAAGTTGCATCAGCACAGATTCCATTTAACAAATTATCATAGCACACACACAATGAAATAATGATAAAATTATACTTGTCTGGCTCTTGACTCAAGTTTCTTTCTAATCCATATATACAATATACCTTTTTCCATTTAGTAGTCTTGCTGTAAAAGCTCAAAATATCTAGATGTTTATGTATAAAACCCAGAAAATCAGCAGTATAACATTACAATGCACATGCATGGTGCACACATTTGAATTTTGCACAATATATACAGGAACATTACAATTCATGAATTCTCACTTATCCATAATTAAGAATTTTAATAAATATTTTTTTAAAAAAATATGAACAATCAGGCACTAATTACAACTAAAATGGTTCTGAATTCCCAAGTTAGTTTTATAGCTCCACAATCCGTGAACCTGATAGTTTGGCTGGAGCTAAGTTAAAATGGTAACTTATTTGGGAGAGAAAGTTATATTGTTTGCCTGAAAGGCGGAAATGATCCATATCCTCCTCAAAAACTCCCTTCCATTTTTATAGGTTGTCGAGAAGATGGCAAACCAGCAATTACAGAGAGCTTTAAGATAGATTTTCTAGCTTCTTTCCCATTGCAATTTAGACCTCAGTACAGAACTGAGATTGCATTGGTTATTTGGGAGGAAAATTTCTACCCCAGACCAAACAAAAAAATGTGGTCAAAGTTTTGGCCTGGTACTAAGAGGTTTCTAGGATCTAGTTGGGGAGAAAAAGTGATAGACAGTTTTTATTTATTTATTTGTTTATTTATTAGATTTGTATACCGCCCTACTCCCGAAGGACTCAGGGCGGTGAACAGTTAAACAATAAATATAGACTATAAATATTTAGAAACTGATTAAAAATACAATTGAATAGATTGATATAGAATGGAATTAAATTAAAACATTCTCAAATTTATAGGGTAGATCCAAATTTAAAGAATTTAATGGTTTGAAGGGAGGTTAGGCCAGGCCGGCTTGCATGAATAAGAATGTTTTGAGGGCCCGGCGGAAAGCCCAGAGATCTGGGATTAATCATATCTCTGAGAGCAGCTCATTCCAAATTGTGGGTCCTCCCACACAGAAGGCTCTCCTCCTGGGGGTTGCCAGCCGACATTGTTTGGCTGACGGCACCCTGAGAAGTCCCTCTCTATGGGAGCGTACTGGTCGGTGGGAGGTTATTGGTGGCAGAAGGTGGTCTTGAAGATATCCCGGTCCTAAGACATGGAGCACTTTAAAGATGGTAACCGAAACCTTGAAGCGCACCCGGAAGACCACAGGGAGCCAGTGCAGCTCGCGCAGAAGGGGAGCCACATGGGAATGCCACGTTGCTCCCATAATTACCCGCGCGGCTGCATTCTGGACCAACTGGAGCCTCCGGGTGCTCCTCAAGGGGAGCCCCATGTAGAGAGCATTGCAGTAGTCCATGCGGGAAGTGATGAGGGCATGAGTTAAAATTATGATGTATTTGTATTGTTTGGGATTTACCTTTGATTGATTGTAGTTCTGTGATTAACTGTATTTTAAACTGAATTATTGGATATAGGGATTATTAGCTGCTAAATCTGTGGCCTGAAGAAACATAAAACTCAAAGAGATTTCTACCTGCAAATGTCAAAATTAGTATCTCCTCTTATTTCCATTAGCTGGTATAAGATAGATCCTGCCATACTGGCATATGAGGAACATTAAAATAAAGTCTTAGGCAACAAATCCCCGATTTCTTCTTAGCAGGATGTGAAGACACTCAAGAGGCAATGTTTAGAAACAGTGCATTTTGCGCTACAGTTCAATTATACATCTTAATGTTGCGGTTGGTACTGTTCTCACAGTTGTACTTTACAAGTGCTGCAGAGGTGGGCTTTGTACCCAATTCTCACTGTAGCTGATCTCCAGAGGCAAAAGTCATGTGTTTTCTAGCTCAAGTTGTGTGTGATTACAATGTTGCAGCAAGCTGCATCATGTGACTGATGCTTATCAATGGAGAAGCCAGAAGAGAAAGTCACAAGACATCCCAGCATGTCACCCCTGCTTTTCCTCATGAGGACCTTGCTACAGTGAGAATCCAGGAATCTTATACTCCATAGCACCTAGTCCTCCAGCAACCTCCACCAACTTTCCCGTCACCTAAGATGACCTGCCTAAGACTCTAGGAGCTGTTATGGCACAGTGCCTAGAATGCAGTGTTGCAGGCTAATTCAGGTCACCGCCAGATGTTCAATTCTTACCAGCTCAAGGTTGACTCAGCTTTCCATCCTTCCAAGGTTGGTAAAATTAGGATCCAGATTGTTGGGGGCAATATGCTGATTCTGTAAAATGCTTAAAGAGTGCTGTAAAATACTATGAAGCAGTGTAAAAGTCTAAGTGATATTGCTACTGATCCACACAAGGATTCTGTTGACCAGCCATGGGTCTCTGTTGGCCCTCCTATGGCTGCTCCCCAACCCAACCCCCGATGTTTCCTAGCAGTTGTCACAACATCTGTGCATCCACATACTCTCTTTACCTGGGATTTCCGTCTTTTCCTCCTTAACATCTTGTACATTCTGGGGTTATAATGGCAATTGGGCTGCCAGAATTACTATCACTACGTAATACAGTCAGGTGACATCATACCTTTTAATTTAGCCCAGGTTAATTATGTCACTTCTGCCAAAAGAGCGCACAAGTAATGATTAAATTTCATGGGCAATACAGGCAAATTGCATTCCAGCAACAGAAAAACAGTTTATGGCTAAAACAGTTGCCCAATTACTATATTTTATTGGGAGCCACACAAAGTTGTCTGAAAGATAGGTAGCTGTATGTTTTAAATAAATAAATGGCTTACAACTTGACCCATATACAAACCTGGACTCATTCAATTAAATTACTTAAGACTTTCTTTCCCAAAGATGCATTCCCAAAGCAATCTTGAGATTTGAAGCTAATATGCCAAGTATTATGGCTCAAACCTGAATTAGGCTTCTAATCTCAGGATTTAGAATCATGTTTGACACCATATCTGCTGACAGCCATATCTGACTCATCCGCTGTTATCAGCTACCAATTTCATTGGCACCGTGTCTGCGTAGCAGAACTTTGGAGTCTTTGTGTGTCTCCTGAATATTTATGCCAATTAACCCTGGAAAAGACCAAATCAATAGTAAAAGAGAAAATCAGGGACATTGATCATCAAAATGTTATTATCAGTACAACTGAATTCTATTGCTAAATGTTAGATAGCCGCATGTCCTCTACTGTGGGATATCTACACAATGTAAATCTAACCAAATATAGATGGGCCTTTCCAGAGCTGGCTTTGATCTCCTCCTATTAGTTGTACTGGTGGGAAGATTCCATGGGATTCCTTATTTACAGAGACTTTGCCCTTGTATTCCAGGATGGTAGAAACTCTTATACATGTCCTCGTATGGTGATTTTTTTTAATGATGCCCCAGGATATGCTCTCATCTCCCAATGATTTTCAAATATGAGGGCCACGCTGATAAATTTTATGTTTATTACTTTTTAAGGGAGGCTAACCCCACACATCAGGTGGCCAAATATTTTCACTGAGTATCATTTTATTGTCCAATTGTTTTTTGTTTTCCCAATAACAAATTATTGTGTCAAACTATTTCTATTTTTTACTGTAATGGGTAGTCAAAGATTATAATAAAGGGATTTGATCTGACTTGACTATATTACTTAGCAATGGCAATCCTAGCCCCACTTGCCATTGTAATCTGAGGACTAATTGTAGTTTGTCACCTGGACAAATATCAATTATTATCAGTGGACTAATAGATGACATGGTTGCCTTAACTGGTTCTGTATCATTCTCATCTCTGCTCTTCAATTATCTCAAACTAGGGATGACAGATGAATATGGACCAATGTACTGGGTAATACATATCCAAATCATAGAGGCTGAAGATTTGGAGGGATTGAGGTAGGGACACAATCATAGACACCAGAAGATTTAGAACATGGAATGAATCATCTTCTTTAGTCCTGAACTTAGAACAAAACTTCAGAACACTCACAATTATTATGATTTCAGAATATTTGGCATGCTCAGGTGTTCCAAGTGAATAAATATTGGACAATAAACCAGTATCTACATGTCATTTTGCAGAAGGTATGTTAACAATTTCATTTTAAATTGGTTAACTTATTTGATAAGTTTTTACATTATATTGATATTGGGCTTTTTTTTAAACATTACACCCAAGGTTCTTTAGCAGATGGTAATAGTTCCCCACTTTTTAATGTAGCAGATGGTTATATGGATTACTAATGTGTGCTAGCATTGTGGAGTGAGGAAAAGTATATACATTATACAATTTCATGGTTATTTTTTTCTTAGTAAATAATAACTAAAACCTCTCCATTGTTTTCATGGTTGAATTTTCTAAGCTGTTTTATTATTTGTAATAAATACTGTATTTGGTACATAATTTTATATTTTGCATAAAAGAGATAACAAAGAAAATGAGAGCCTAAAAAGTATTGTATCAAAAGTAACATTCATTTAAGAACATCTGTTACATAATGAAAAACTGGGGATTAAATGGTAAACCAGAATTGTAAAGAATTTGGGTTTACCAAGAAGCTTAAATCCTCTTATCACCACAAGTTAAACAAAGCCAGTTGGAACTAAACTATGTTTAGATTCCTCTTCACCTGAAGAATTCAGTTTGATATTTTCCTGGTAAATTGGAACCATAAATTATTTTATTAGAATCTTTAAGTTATTTTACTGGCTTGTTCACAGTAAGTAGCCAAAACTCTATGCATATCTGATGACCTCTACATGTTTTTGACTTCAATTCCAATCAGCTTCAAACATTATGGTTAAAAAGAAGGAACTGTAAAAGCTGTAATCCTGTAATTTACCTTATCCTTGCATAAAGCAGAAGTATGAGAGTTGATTTAATTGCTTTGAAGAAAGCATAAGAACCAATAACTTCAAATATTAAGAAATATTTTAAAACTTATTTAATAAATAAACTGACTAGTGGAAAAGATTATAAGAATATGTTGACAATGGCAATTAGTCAAGTTAAATGGTAAAACTATTTTGTTGTAAATCAGGGGTGTCAAACTCACGGCGTCACGGCAGCGTCACATGATGTTATCGGGACTTTTTTCCCCTTCGTTAAACCAGGCAGGGGCAGGGGCAGCACGTGATGCATCTGGCCCACGGGCATAGAGTTTGACACCCCAGTGGTAAATGTTATATGTTATATAGTTATATGTTACAGTGTATATTATTTTTACTGTAACTGCATATGCATCATGATGTATATTGATGTTGTTTATATATAATTTTAACTTGTTAATTTTATTAAGGCTGGACTACTTCCATGTGTGGAGCACACTGAAAATAAGATTGTTTGTTTAACCATAAGGACTGTGCAGCACTTTGGATTTAAAGGCAAAACAGTACTCCAGACCATGTAGATATACTCACATACTACCTATAATTGCATCTTTTTAAAAGATTTGTTATCCCATCTTTATTACTTTATAAACAACTCAAGGCAGAAAACATATATAATACTCCTTCCTCTCCTATTTTCCCTACAACATTGTGAGATGAGCTGAGAAAGAGTGACTGGCCAAAGTCACCAAGATGGTTTTCATGCCTAAAAAAGGATTAAAATTCAGTCTCCCGGTTTCTAAAGCAGCAACTTAATCTCAAAGAGCACAAAGGGCCCTTAAGTTCAACCCTGAGCCAGAAATATTCTCCTTTATTGGAACTTAGCCTCTACACTAAATTAAACAAAACCTAGGATCCACAGCTGTAATACAATCCCAGGAACAATCTAGTTTAAGGAAATACAAATAAAGGTGTTTACTTAGCTTAAAAACTAATTAAAACATTTCTTAAAAGAGAACAAATTGAAAGTTTCCTTAACTAGATACAAGTTTTAATTGGCTCAGAATTATAGTTGATTCCAAATATTATGGCTTATTTACCGCATCAGATGATATAAACCAGGCCTCTACGGGTTTTTTTTTTAAAAAAAACATGATTAACATGAATTTAACTTTTATTTTTTAAAAAATTAGTTCAGATTTTTAAAAGCCATTTTCAAAATTCAGTAGATAGGGATTTCCTAGCATTCACTAATGCAACTCATGGGAGTCAGATTTGGCAGCAACACAGTCAGTGTTTATGTCAATTCTTCTTCACTGATGCCTTCTGTAAATAATACTTTTCAACTCTACGCTGTACCTCATAATCACTTTTCAAAACCAAGATGCCAGTACAATAAATATTATATCTCTTTAAAAGAACAGTAAACCAAATCAAGCAAATCATTAATACAGTGCAAATATACCACTATGCAAACTCAATAATCTGTCTTTTAATAAACAGCTATAAGGAATGTTGAGACCAAAGCCCAACTATATTAAAGAAGCTAGCTGAATGAAAATGCACGGGTACAGTATATGGGGTAGCTTGCACAATTGTAGTAACTGTGAGAGGGATCTTGGAGTCCTAGTAGACAATCACTTAAATATGAGCCAGCAGTGTGCTGCAGCTACCAAAAAAGCCAACACAGTTCTAGGCTGCATAAACAGAGGGTTAGAATCAAGATCACATTTATTTATTTATTTATTTATTTATTTATTTATTTATTTATTTATTTATTTATTTATTTATTTTATTAAATTTTTATACCGCCCTTCTCCCGCAGGACTCAGGGTGGTGTACAGCCAAAAATAAAGCCCACAACTATATGAAAGTTAAAAGACAATTTAAAAATATTAAATAATTTGGCCGAAAGAGCTAAAATAGAAACCACCCATTAAAATAGCATTTAGGCCAGCCCTGCTTGGTGAAACAATAGTATTTTGAGGGCGCGGCGAAAGGTGCAAAGGTCAGGGATCCTACGAATCTCCAGGGGCAGCTCATTCCAGAGGGCAGGTGCCCCCACAGAGAAGGCTCTGCCCCTGGGGGTCGCCAGTCGACATTGTTTGACCGATGGCACCCTGAGGAGTCCCTCTCTGTGGGAGCGTTCTGGTTGATAGGAGGCTATCAGTGGCAGAAGGCAGTCTCGTAAGTACCCGGGTCCTAAGCCATGGAGTGCTTTAAAGATGGCAACCAACACCTTGAATCGCACCCGGAAGACCACCAGGAACCACTGCAGCTCGCGCAGGAGCAGTGTTACATGGGAGCATCAAGTCGCTCCCATAATCACCCGTGCGGCTGCATTCTGGACCAACTGGAGCCTCCGGGTGCTCTTCAAGGGGAGCCCCATGTAGAGAGTGTTACAGTAGTCCAGACAGGAGATGACGAGGGCATGAGTGACTGTGCGCAAGGAGTCCCGGTCCAGAAAGGGATGCAATTGGTAGATCAGGCGAACCTGATGAAAAGCCCCCCTGGCCACAGCCGTCAAATGGTCTTCTAGGGTCAGCTGCGAGTCCAGGAGGACACCCAAGTTGCGAACCCTCTCTGAGGGAGTCAAGGTCTCACCCCAATAGTCAGCGATGGAACTAGCTGACTATGACGGGATGCCGGAAACCACAGCCACTCGGTCTTGGAGGAGTTGAGTCTGAGTTTGTTTCTTATGAAGTGTTAATACATTTTATAATGCCTTGGTAAGGCCACACTTGGAATACTGCATTCAGTTTGGTCGCCACAATGTAAAAAAGATGTTGAGAGCACAGAGAAGAGCAACAAAGATGATTAGGGGACTGGAGGCTAAAACATATAAAGAACCGTTGCTGGAACTGGGTATATCTAGTCTGATGAAAAGAAGGACTAGGGGTGACATGATAGCAGTGTTCCAATATCTCGGGGCTGCCACAAAGAAGAGGAAGTCAAGCTATTCTCTAAAGCACCTGAAGGTAGGACAAGAATCAATGGGTGAAACTAATCAAGGAGAGAAGCAACTTGGAACTAAGGAGAAATTTCCTGACAGTTAGAACAATTAATCAGTGGAACAACTTGCCTCCAGAAGTTGTAAATGCTCAAACATGGAAAGTTTTTAAGAAGAGATTGGATAACCATTTGTCTGAAGTGGTGTAGGGTATCCTGCCTAAGCACGGGATTGGACTAGAAGACCTCCAAGATCTCTTCCAACTCTGTTATTCTATTCTATTCTAAAATTGAAATAAAATAAGTAATAAACAATATTAGCCCAGAACTAAAGTTTGGCCTCTCTTTAAAAACCTACTTCTGCATCTTCCAACATGCCAACTGATAACCCTGTTCACAGAACAAACTTAACCATATGAGGGAGTCAGAAAACTTTAACCTAGTCAAGTGATTCCAATAGCTAACCATTAGGGAGAAATTTTAATTTATAACAGTTCTGGTGGTTGGGACAAAATTGATTCTCACATTCAAGTGTGCTCTCCAAACAAGTATCCCTCCAAATTTGAGATGAAGTCATAGAAACTGTCCCTTCAAATTTGCGATAAAACCATAGGGGGGAAAATCACAAAAAAGAACTTTTGTTAAGAATGCTATCACTTTTTTACTCCCCTCTGCAACCTGAAGCCACGAGGGGAAATAAAAAAAGGAGCATACAGGAATGGAAGTACATAAGCCACCCCCATGCCCCTAGCTTCTATATTACATTGATGTAATCACACCATCATAAATCATTACATTTCCTCCAAAGAGGAATAAAAATTAACAGAAGGGTAGACTGATATTTTGCCAACCTCCTTTGTCGCATCTGGAAGAATTTTTTTAAATTGCTGCTTTCTAATCCATTGCATCCTTGGAAATCATGCATTTTAGATATAGAGATGAGTCAGTTAAACCAGGAAGTGGTTTAAATTGCATGTTCAATAAAAAGTAAATTTCACTGTAGTCAAGAACCTGAGTCAATTTTGGTCATATAGCCTAAGTTCATGTTATCAGGTTATAAAAGTCTTTCAATAAAAAGTAGCTTTAAATTGAGAACTTCTGAAAATAAATTGATAATCATGATGTAGTCTATAATATATATATGATGCCCATTGGAATGGGATGGGATAATGAATTCAATGAAATGAATAAATAAAAAAGATTTGAATTCTGAAATATCCAGATTGATCAAACTTTTTATGAATCGTGCAATACACTGTATGCAAACTCTTTATTTAATAATGCACTTATTGTAATGGGCACTAAATGCAATAATATCAATATTACTATTATAAGTTGCATAGGGTTTCTTCCCTATCAAACATTTTTATAACAATATAACACAATCATAAAGCTAGAAAGAAACTACAGTTTTAAAGATAGAAGCATAAATTTGAATTTTCTTTTGCTTTGGCACTAGCTCCCCCTCCAGACCAACTTAACACTGTAATTACTTTTTTCATTATAAATACCACAGTAGCCACAAATCCACATTTTCTTCAAATTTTGGGATGATTTCAGTCTCAAAAAATAATATATTTCTTTAAAAAGAAAATCATTTATATTATCCTTATCTCTAAAACACTGGAATGTACTCTGACACTCATATGTTTGTTCTAACAGTAAACAACTTGCTTTCAAACTGGAGAAATACCTGCTACATTCAATTGTATGTACATTAGTAAGCTGCCCTGTAATCTTATCGTATTCTTACACTATCAAGGGATAGTTTGATCAATTTATGACACCTTTTTTTGACAGCCTAAGTGGCTATTAACCGATGTTAATAAAAACCCATTAACTTTATATATATTTTACTATGTAGCTCAAGCAACAGTCTCTTAAAATAAACACTGTAAGAATTTATTATACAGTATTTTATATTGAACTTGAAACAAAACTTCATCTTACTCTAGTTTATAAGACTCAAGGGAATGGATGTCAGAACTATTCAAAACAAATACATTAAATCTGCAGTCCTATACTGTACACACTTACCTTGACATACGGTAAATTCCAGAGAAATCAATGAAAATTACGTCTGAAAGAGGGAAAGGAGGTTTTCCTTTGGCATTATAGTATTCAAGTGTATATATCTGCAGAATTCAAATATGAAGTTAAATAGATTTAAGCATGCATAAACAAAACTGTTATTCAAAGTTAAACCACATCATATACTAAATTAATGGATAAATTTCTTCTTATAAAGTTCTAAGATCTTTGTTATCAGCAACTATAGACATGATCTGTAACTATCTACTTCTAATAAATTTAAAATATTGTGTTATTTTTATAATCAATATAATTTTGGAAAGACATGACAATAGCCTTGAAAGAATATTTTTCAAGATTAATTGCCATCCTTTCTTATACATACAAGCTGCTGAAGTCTGAATATATTTTTAAAACATGGATATAAAAACATAAAATTATTAATTTTAAAAAAAATACCAGTAATTGTTATTAACATTAATAGGCATCATTAAACAATTTAAATTAAAAAAACATATTCCCAAACCAAATCTTACAAATATTAATATAAACAGAATTCTAAACATTTGCAACCTGCTCCTCAGACATATGTTATTACTTTGTTTTAGATAATTCCACTGAAAAGAACCAAACTATCAATTGTTTTGCATGTAAATATTTGCAGACTTAAGGCCCAAAGTGAATTACAGAAAGTATACAGTTTCATATTTACTTCTGAAGTGCTGTGTTCAGATCAGTAGACAATAGTGGTTTTGAAAACTTTTCTAGTCAGTGACCCTAAAAAAAGATTTGGCCTTGTAATGTGATACTTATGATTTTTCCGATATTTTCATGCCATGATTCCCTCCATTGCAAAAAAAAAAACCCAACCAAAAATCCCTAGTCTTATGTTTAAAATATATAGCAGCAGGTTTTATTGAAAATCAATTGAGTGCGTTAGAGATTCACTTTGCAGAGATAGCACAATTCAAACTCAAAGTATTAGTCAGTAAAAGAGATCCCAAAGACAAACAGATGTAATTGCGCGAAGCACAAAAACATCTTGTTAAGAAATAGAACACTGAGTAAAATAGGATACATCGACAATTAATCTCCATGGATATTGACGAACTCAAACGCAGTTTCTTAATAGGAATCTTAATAGGAAAAAAGAAAATCCCGGCATCCAATTTAGACAACCCCCCCCCC
>WNWU01000001.1:34575937-34655882 GCA_012654045.1 Ptyas mucosa | reverse complement strand
CTCTCTCTCTCTCTCTCTCTCTCTCTCTCTCTTTCCCCCCCCCCCCCAGGGACGCGGGGGAGAGAAAAAATCAGAAAAAGAGGCAAGAACAGCAGCTCCGCAGCTTCTCTTTTTAAGGTACTTTTTGGGCAATCCCCGGCCTCCCTTCCCATCCCTCCGCCGCGCGCACTGCCTTCCTCCAGACACGCACCCGCAACCGGCAGCCGATGGTTTCCGCTTTCCCCCCCCCCCCTTTTTTTTTTTTTTTTTTTTTTTGGCGGAGCTCGACGAGACTCTCCCGGGCACCTCCTGTACGGATTGGTGGCTTGAAGACTTGGGCTCCCGCCCGGTCTTTTCCTCTGTGGCACCCGGTTCCTCCTGAAGCCCGGTGCAGCCGCTTTCCGGGATTCCGCGCCCACATAGCAACCGCAGCGAGTCATCTCATCTACCTACCTACCTTATCTCTCTGGCCTCAAGCGCCCTCTTTGCCTTCGCAAGGGAGCCCAGGCCCCGGCTGGGCTGACAACCCTCCTTCCTCCTCCCTGAGAATCCTGTCCCGGGAGAGCTCGGCAGCCTTGGCGGAGCCTGCACATCCCCTCTCTCCTACCCTGCCTTTCGCTGACAAGAGACAACAGCCCCCCCCCAATATATACACAAGCCGGCGCCTTGAATAACCGCTGCTTCTACGCCAGGCCCACCACGAAGAACCGGGTCGAAGCGAGCGAAAGCCGCCTCAGCCTCAAGCGGAGCATCCTCTCAAGTTTCAGAAATCTTCCCCCCCCCCCGCCCCCTTCGGAGCTCTCACAACGGCCTCGCCTTACCTTAAATCCGCGTCGGCAACCTGGCTTTTTTGGGTCTCCGCGCCTGCCAAAGCTCCCGCAGTGCCGGGGTCTCCTATGGAGGAGAAGCGGGGAGGCGGCGCGCGAGAGGAGAATGCGATGGAAGCGGGGGCGCGGGGGAGGGAGTAAGCGAGAGGTGGTGGGGGGGGGAACGACGACCGAGAAGACGGAAGCAGGAACCCACCGCCGCTTAAAAGGAGCCGCCAGAAGACTGGAGCCGGGGCGAGACGTTGACAGAACGCGGGCGTGGGGGACGGGGGGGGGGAGAGAAACGGCGCGCGCATACGCGCTCTCCCCGCGCGCCCGAAAGCCTGGCCGATAGGGAAGGAAGTAATCCGAGCTAAGGAACTGTAAAGAAACGAGGGCGCGCGCGAGTTGGGAAGGGACGCGAAGGCCCTGGCGCCCGTTGCCTCCAAAAGAGAATAGACCCGAGGGGGCGTGGACTAGATGCGCGTGATGGGAGGAAAGCGGCCAATGAGAGAAGGGTAGTCTAAAATCTCTATGCGGGAGGAACGTTAGCTTCGCGGCGGCCAAGGAGGCAGCAGCGGGAGAGAGAGAGAGAGAAAAAAAGCGTTGGCAGCACGCATGCGTGTTATAGCCCCCGACGTCGCTTTTGGTTTCCCCGGGGGTGCTTGCAACAGCTGGAGGCAACACGTGCGTTCTTGCAAGTGAGCAAAGAGGGCAGGGATCGCGCACCGAACTGGAAGGGGCTAGTAGGAAGCGAGTTGTCCGGTTTCCCGCCTCACCCCACTCCGCTCTCCGGGCGGTCGTGACTTGGGTCTGATACCCTTTGACGGAGGTTATTTAACCCCCTTCTAAAACTGGCCAAGTTGCGATGGTACCTGCTTGAGTTTAACACACGGTTTCTCAGCTTTGGCAACTTTTTAAGACGGGTGGACTTCAGCTCCCAGAATTAATGAGATCGATATATGCTGGGCTTTCTAAGTGGATCCCAATACAGTGGCAGATTAATCTGGAGAGGTCAGTTTTTCACGGAAATCTGGTCCTAACCGTTCAGAAAGTTCACCATCACAGCAGCACTTCGAATTGTACTTGGGGTAGATGAAAGTCAGCTGCGGGTGTTTCAGCTGAAATCGTGCTACATTCTCTAAATGACACCTTTAACAATATTTCTTTATTTGTTGAATTTCTTGACGGCTGCCACTCCCTTGACTCTCCCATCATTTGCAGCAATGGGCTTCTGTAGCTAACTATATGTCACTTTGCAGAAACCTGACTTGTTAGTAAATACTGTGTCATTTCCTCTCCAACAGCCAAACCGTTAAATTCAAATCACATGCTTATTTTTTGCAATACATTTTGTCTGTATTGTATTAAAATACCATCTTCGTTATATCCTTCCTGACTGTGAAAGCAACACTGTTCCTTCCTTATTTTTCTAGCCCTGACTACTGCAGTCTTCTAACCTGAAGTGTCCAATCCCAGCACATCTTAATTTCTTGATTCCCAAGATATTAGTGCTTGCTTACTGCCAAGATGTCAGTCACTATGTTGAGCTTTTCCCTGTTCATGGTTCTTACGTTCCCTATTCCCACTATAGTTCTGTCCCTGCATGACAAGATCAACAATTAAACATCCCAAAAGCTTTAATGTAACTGCATTATAAACATCATTAGTATTCTAAAAGATCCTCAACTCTTTCTCAATAGTATGTTGATTGGCATCAAGGCACCAAGTTGGAAAGGGTGGGGACCGTGAGTTCTAGTCCTGCCTTAGCTATGAAAGCCAGCTGGGTAACTCTGGGCCAGTCACTCTGTCTCAGTCCAACTCACCTCACTGATTTGTTGTTGTGTGGAAAATAGGTATAGAAAGGCATACTGGATATGCTCACCACTTTGAATTATTTGTAAAAATAAGGTATATTTAATAAATAAATAAATAAATGTCATCCACTTTATCTTACCTATCCATCTGGTCCCAACTACTCAATTGTCTGCAGAGTTGACAAAGTTATAAAGATAGACAAACATTTAATGTTGGTTTCTCTTAATTTTTTCCAATCTATAATTTGCGCTGTTTCCATATCGGAGAATTTTATGCAATTTGGACATATTTCTCGTATTAACACACATTATAGATCAATATTTGCTTAATAGTTGTATTTCTTGTTGTGTTATTTTTCATTGTTTATTGTTCTATATCTTCTGTTCATGCACTTTTCTTCCTTTTTATTGTTGTAAGTCACCTAAAGTAGCCCCAGAGTGAGATAGGAGGCAAATACATTTAAGAAATAAATACATTAAATAAATAAATATTTGTACTAATTTCGTTTTTCCTTTTTCCATGAACATGCTAGATGAATTTTTAAAAACTTTAAAGCATAAACAGTAAAGGTTAACTGCATTATGGCTCACATTTATTAAGGAAGTGAAAATTTGGGAAGCTAGCATGAGAAAACATTCTCCCATCCTACTCCATCTTTAATGGAATGCACACATGATCTTGGGGAAAGGGAGGCAAAGATGCTATCCAGGAAACAATCAGACAAGAGAGGCAGGAGCCCTCATGCCTTAAGGGTCAGAGAAAGAAATGTAGGGAAAACCTTGCCTAATGGATCAAGCAGTTAAATGTGGCAACAGGAAGTTACACTTTCTCATCTGCAAGTTTCTAAAACTGGCAGCAGGAAGTTGTACTTTTTCAGCTTCAAGTTTCCATTAATGTAACTTTAAAATAAAGTAGAATAAGTTTGTTTGGTCATGTTTCCTCTCTGATTTACGTGAGTGGGCTGAGATCACCTGAAATTCCACCAACATATAATTTATGTCAAACCTCAACCAATTTGCCATACCTTGGGGGAGGGGGGAATTGGAGAGTGTGGTGGCAAGAACAGCCAGGCGGCGGCATGCCAGGCGGCGACAAGGTTTCCGGCTGGGACGGCGTCAGCTCTGGGTGCAGCAGGCCCATTTTGTGCCGTGTTCCAGATTACCGTCCGCTCGGAAACTGGCCAAATTATTCATCACCCACATCTATCGTCTCCACGGGGTGCCATTTCCTCAGGTTAGGGTTAGGGAGACAAGAGGTGGAAATCAGGTAAGATGGCAAGAGGAGCTCCGTCTTGTTCCACGCGCCCCAAGCGCTTATTTCGGGGTTCAAAAAAATATGAACAGGGTCTTATTTTCGGGGAAACACAGTAGGTTTTATCCTACTGATATTTTGCTATTTCAGTTTGTTCTAAATTGGTTTAAAACTTTTTCTAGTTCTGGGTTTTATTAACAGAAAGAAATAATGAAAGGTGTTTTTACTATTAATAGAATAGAAACTGATTAGTTCAAATGAAATACTTTTCAGGTTGATTTTGTATGACTTTTCTTATGCATCAATATACATGTCTGACAGTCATCGTCTAAACAAATTGTTCAGACAATCTGAACCAAAGAAAACAAACGGAACCAGATAACAGCTGTAATACCAACATTAGAAGGACAATTTCCTGAGTCTTGGAAATCTATTCTCTCTGATTTCTCACTGTGAGCTGCCACTTTTAATTTCTTGCCTATTCATGGCTCAGTCCATAAGGTACAAAGGTATCCTGTTATTCAGCCATCAGATATCTCCTGTATATTCGAATGGCACCAAGTCATTTTGTTATAGATCAGAAAAAAATAAGTTTGCCTTCTGCGCTGATTTTAAAGCTGCTTCTGTGTTTTAGAAATTCCAAGGAAAAAATGCTCGTGATGTTTGAGGCACTGTGTATTAATGTAAAACCAAACAGACAAATATATAAGACATGGAAATGAACAAGGGTAATCTTAGGTGCAGGAATCACCTCCTGCAATTACAGTAAAGGCTCTATGATGAAATTGTCTCACCCAAGGGAAGTGCATTTACCTTTAGTTACTATTTATTTTCCCAATGTAAAACTAAGTGATTAAATCAAGGTCAAGGAACCAAAGACTGCTTTAAGAGAATAATCACGTTGTTTGGAAAATACGTTTTGTTATTCCTTCATACTGTATGTATGGGTATCTGCAAGGGAGAGAATTTTATGAAAGGCTAACATTCACTATGTAAAATATTTATTATAAAGCTATTATTGAGCATGTGAGTTATGTGTAACCCCAAAAAGTAATTCATTATGGCGCTATTGTATATTACCAATATATAAATTAATCTGTAAACTAATGATGAGTATATTGGAGCCAATATTAAAATTCAACACTTTCTATTTTACTCATCATTTTGTTCCAACTTACAGAGTTTGCTAACATATAATTAAATCCTTACTGTATAAACAGATTTCTCCTACCATTTCCACAGATTTTTCCTACCATTTCCACAGATGAAAAATAGTGTACTGAATGAATCTTCCATTTTATTATGTTAATATGTTTGCTCTGGGAATTGTTAGAGCTGGATCATCACCTGCAATCTGGCATGAGCCAAGTCAAGAACATGAGCAATAGATTGAATTATCCTGGCAAAGAAAAAAATTGACCAAAGCATAAGATTCTAACCTATTACCCCAAAGTTACACTAAGGTATGGAATGACTATGCCTGATGTCCTGAAACTCTTTGTAGGATGGGCTACTTAGTCAATGGCTACATTGATTAAGAATAAAATTTAAAATGTGTGTTCCCCCCCCCCTTTCTGGTACCAATGGGATGACCCATTGTACCACAACTATAGCTAAGAATGTTGTGCCATTGATTCGAATAAGATTATTTATTTAAAAATTACAGGATATATCACTTTCCTGTGCTCTTGGTGGCCTGCTCATGACTCTTGTTTCTCAGCTTTAGAACTATTTCTCAGTATTCCTCTTCTGGCATCAATTTTATTAACTTCAGGAATCTACCTATCAATTTGCTTGTTAAACATTGAAACAAGGAAGATTTTAGTTAAGCCAACAGCTTTATTTGATTTACTTTTCTATTATTTTATTTCTTTTGGTTAACCATACTTTTATTGTTCTGTATTTTGTATGTTTTAAATTAAACCATTTTATGATATCTGGGTTGACACAAAGGCCATTACACTACATATAAAATTTCAAGAGGCTAATAAAATGAGCATTAAGGCCCATTTCGAGAAGGATGAAAGAAGAAATATTTATCATAAAAGCAACTTGGTATCCAACTCCATGATAAGAAATTAAGAATACTAGAGTTATAGTCAGGTATAAATATAGACACATCTAAAAACTTTTAAAGCCGCCACATATTTCTTTGGGATTGTATAGGAAAACATGGAGATGCTTTTAAGAGTTGTAAACAGATGCTAGATTTGTGTCTCTGCTCTGAAACATCTTTTGGCACAAAATGTGAAATGCTACATTTTCTAAAAAAAATACACAATAGGAACAGTGATTGAAGTTACTTTTTTTTTGTCTAAAATTGTTCACAAAGATACCCCTAATTATGAAAAGTGAAATTGAGAAGGTATTATCTCCCATTATTATTAGACTACGCATCCCTTCATTAAAATAAAGCACCCCTGACAATTGATTATGCTGTCTGGGGCTGATACCGTAGGTATTGTAGCCCGGCAGTACAATACCCATAAGCCCATAGATACAAACTAAAGGATCTAGTCTTTACCTGAAATGGTTCTAGATGTGTGAAAATTTGGTACAGGCAACATTCAAAAGCAGCAGTTATCCATTATATGCTTTTGTTTGGTTTTTTTAAAAGAAACATTAATTTTATGACTCCAGTTAGGGAAGTTTAGATAATAATAACAGTATGCTTAAAACTTTTATTACCATGTGTTTTTGTATGCAACTCTGTTCTCCTATTTCAGATGGCACTGTGGTGCCTACTTTGAATGCTTATGTCTACATGAGGAGGAAGCATACAGTGTTGATAGCTAGGATGGATGCCAAGAGAAATCACTGGAATCTATGCTATCTAAAACTGTTTTGTAAATGCTTGCACATTCAAGAGAAAACTAGTCTTCATAACTATATCTCTGTATAAAGATAACTATATCTCTGCCAAAATTGCCCTTGTTGCACTTCCTTAATCTTCCTTTGCTTGTGTTAATTTCTCTGTGTTTACATTTACATCAGGAGCTGGCAACCATTTTGGCAAACATGTTGGAAGTGAAGCTCAAAATATATGAACGAGCTACCCTAGTGTAGACTACTGTAAATAGCATAAACTCTTCTTCGGCATGCTTTGGAGAATTGTTGAGACAAAAAGAGACAAAATTGTGCATAATATTACAACGGCAAGGCCCCAGACTGATTATATGTAATAGCCAGGTGAACAAGAATGATAAATATTGGACCCAAATTCTGTACTAAGTACAGCCACAAGAAGGGTAGAAAGAATGCTTATCATTATATAATAATAAACATGTTTATTGTTTACTGTCAATAACACTGTATCATAAGGTAGACAGAGAATATACAGCAGTACTACAACAGAGCAATTAAAAATAAATAATCAGGCAATTACTGTGCATGGTATAGAAAAGGCAACAATCAGATAAATTGGGGGATTCATAAAAGAATAGACTGGCAATTTTCCTTACTACAAAACAGTCACTGCCAATTGGTAAAAAGCTCAAACAGCAGGCAACTTGTATTGATTCTTCTGACAAAAAAGATTAATCCTGCATGTTCAGAACTGCAACTGTCCAATTTGTAATATACTAGGCAGGATGGTGGACTCTTGATTTCTAATACCAGTAGGCTTCAGCTTACGACCAAAATTGGGACCAGCATTTCTGTTGCTAAGCAAAGAGATGGTTAAGTGAATCGTGCCTGGGGTTTTTTTGCCATGGCTATTAAGCAAATCACTGCAATCAATTCTTAAGTGAATCCAGTTTCCCGCCATTGTCTTAGCTCATCGGAAGCTGGCTGGGAAGGTCGCCAGTGGTAAATCTGGGACATTGTAACTGTCATAAATGCATGCCAGTTGCCATGCACCCAAATTCTGATCACGTTAGATACTGCAACAGTTGTAAGTGTGAGGACTGGTCATAAGTCACTTTTTTCAATGCTGTTAAAATTTTGAACATTTGCTGAAGGAATGGCTGTAAGTCAATGACTACCTGTACAATGTTTTATCAGTGTATGCAATAAGGAACTGTTGCACGTTTGATCGCTGTCAGTAGAAAATATATTTTCCTCCCTGTCATGTGACTCTTATGAAGAACCGATGAAGACACTATAAGATATGCTAGCATATAAAATAAAAGCAACAAAAACAACGGGTAGGAATACTGTGTACTGCTGAAGCATAGTCTCGCTAAGTAATTATGAAGAGAAGGATAAATAAAAGATACTGAGAAGTTCACATGAGCTCTGCATCAGATTATTGCAGCAATCACTTGTAGCCAGGGTGTGTTTTCAAGAGCTGAAAGTACAGAATGGTATATTGGCATTCCTCTGAGTTACAACCCAAGGGTGTGGCTGTGACTGGAAACTCATCGTTTTTTATAATTCAGAGTCATCATTCTTAATATTTCATTACCTAAACAAAGAAAGAGAATGACTACGGAAGGACAAAAAAGCAGTGGGGAGCTGAAGCGAATTCCAACTTCCTACCATCTTCCCCACGGAGTTTCCTTGTGGGACACACAGAGCATTCAAAACATTCCTTCTTTCCTTTCTTTCTCTCTCCCTCTTTCCTCCTCCTTTCCTTCTGCACGCCTGCCCTAGGATTCCTTCTTCGCTAGAATTCTCTTTATTTATTTTGCATGTGGAAAGCTTACAGGGAGAAAATCAGTGAGTAAGAGCAGGAAGTTACAAATTTAAGGTCAGCAGGCAGGTAAGTGGCTGCTGCTGGGTGGAACGGAGTGAGGGGATACGTGAGAGGTGCATGGGTTTGTGGGGGTGCACCAGAAATGCTGCATTGGTCAGGGAGGGCACATGGGTAGGTGGCTTAGGTCAGGAAGGGTATCTGGGGGCGAAAGAGATGTGCATGGGTCAGGGAGGGCATAGTGGGGGTCAAGAAGGTACCTAAGGGTCATGGGGGTATATAAGAAGTGGCACAGGATATGTGGAACACATAGGGGGAAATGCAGGTAAAGAGTGCGTGGAGTCACAGGTGAGAGGTTCCTCATCAGTCAGGAATGGGACATGGGAGACATAAGGTGGTTGGAAAGAGTGCATGGGGGGTGCTTCAGAGTGTGCAAGAGGTGCCACGCAGGGTCAGTGATTGTCACAAAGGGTGAGATAGGTGTGCAAGAGGTGCTATACGAGAATAGAAAGGTTGTGTGCAGGTCATTGGGGGTGCCCAAGAGGTACTGCACAGGTCAGGGAAGGCACACAAGTAGCCCAGTTTGGGGAAGACTTGTAGGGGGGTGGCATGGGCCAAGATGGATGCATGGAGGTTCCTTCCTGTCCCCTTCTTTTCCCTTTCTAGCAGGCAGGTAAGTAACTGCTGGTGGAGAGGGATGGGGGCAAAGGATTGTGAGATTGCCTGGGAAACTATCACAGAACATTAAAAATGAAGATCACATAATCACAGCAGCAGCACAGCTATAGCCAGTAGCACTAAAGTAGGCACACTTTCCCAAAATTTCATTCCCCTGGGAGTCAAGGTTCCCAGATTTTGAACACATTCTGAAAATTACCCCATTTGAGACACCTTAGTTCAAAAACCGTTGCTCTATGATACACTATTTCACCCAGTTAAAGATCATGAAAACAAACATTTATCAGTTTAGATGTACTAGTACTCTTACCAGTTTATTTTAGTCATGAAGTTTCACAATTCTGAGAGAGCTAGTTTGGGAAAGTGTGGATAATCCCATCTAATTTAGCAAGAAAAAAATAGATTTATGGAAGTTTGCATTGTTATTAACAAACCATGGCACTACTATTGCTGTCTGTGATATCAGGAACACACATGCAAACAATCTTGGCTCCAGTGTTGGCCTGAAGAATTTGAGTTGGTCCATTATCTAAACTCTTTCCATCGATTTCTTAAAATTGTGATGATCTGGTTCACATAGACAGATTGTAGAGACTCTTTGTGTAGAGAGTGTTTCTCTATTCACTGAAAATATGAATACTGAATCACACAAAACACTGTAGCCCTTAAACATTCAAATTCTGACGATACTTCAGCCATTCAGGGTCAGCCCAAAAGATGGCACTTTAGGCAAAGAATACCTTTGGTACTCTCCTCAGAGCGTTTATGAATAGATAAATAGTAGTTTACAAATAGTACATTTATAATTGCATAAATAGCTCATTTCATTACTGCAGACTATGCATGCATGTTGTAGCCCTTTCACACAAGACAATAAAAGGACATAGCATTCTGATCACTATATAACATTCAGGCCATACAGCATTTGCTTCAGTGGGCCCTGAAATATTTTTTTTTATTATTCCTTGAGTCACCTGTCCCTTGATACAGCCTCTAGCAATGAGATAATAAAAAGACTTTCCTGTTATCTTGACAAGGAGGAGAATAGTGAGACCAGCTTCTTTTAGTGCATGGTTATTACCATTCCTTGACCAGAGAGAAGATTCCAGGATTGACATCCAGAATCCAGTAGCCATTTTACCCAGCCATGGTGGCACAGTGGTCAGAATGCAGTATTGCAGGCTAATTCTGCTGACTGCCGACTGCCAGCATTTTAGCAGTTCAGTCCTGACTGGCTCAAGGTTGACTCAACCTTCCATCCTTCCGAGGTTGGTAAAATGAGGAGCCAAATTGTTGGGAGCAATATGCTCACTCTATAACCATGATGGCAAACCTATGGCATGCATGCCACAGGTGACACGCAGCGCCTCTCTGTGGGAAGCGAGCCATCGTCTCAGTTCAGCTCTGCCATGCATGCGAACACGACTTCCGCCGGCCAGCTGGTTGTTGGGTCTCTGCCACGCATGTGCAGGGATGGGGTGCCTACACGCACATGCATGTGCATGCTTGGGGAGGGGCGCATGTGCAGGGATAGGATGTGTGCGGGAGTGTGTGTACATGCACGGGGGTGGTGCAAGTGCAAGTGCCGTGGGTGCATACATGGGGTGGATGGGGGGCATTGGGCACATGAACATATGCAGGACTGTGGGGCGTATGCACAGGGGGCACACACACAGTGGATTTGGGCTCAGGTGCGTGCACGCTTTGGGCACTCGGTCGTGAAAAGGTTAGCCATCCCTGCTCTATAAACTGCTTAGAGGGTGCTGTAAAGCACTGTGAAGCGGTATATAAGTCTAAGTGCTATTGCTATTGCTATTTTGGAATTTGTTCTGATTGTTGTTCATCTACAGTATTCTCTGATTACAGTTTCAGCTGAACAATAAGCATCAGTTTTCAAAAGGAGTTCCACATGAGTGCATTTTCAAGCAGCAGAGTGATGACAGATGAAATTAAACACACTGTCCATGAATGTAAAAAAAAAAATTAAACCTAATTTGCGAAGTTGTCAGAATTCTGCTCCCAGTCTGTGCAGATGATACAAAAGCAAAGATGTCTGATTGCAGAACAGGAGATAATAATCCTGAAGTGCCTCCTTCTTTTGGAACTACTTCTAAGCCATTTCCTCCACTAAAATACACTTGTTACATAACCATGGTTGGAATACTTAAATATAATCATTTCAGACAAAAAGCTTTCATGTATTCCTAGACTTCTACAATTAGTGTTAGTCTAATGGAGCCTGTACCAGCCAGGCACCATCCTGTTAAATTGGAAATATAATTCTTAGAATCTCACATCTAAAGAGCTCCAAGTTGATGAGACCTTCTATGATGAAACCATTTTATATGAACTTTGAAAATATCTGTGGTTTAAATTTTGTTTGGTTTTGCTAATGCATGATCAAAAATGGAAAATTTTATAATAATAAGCACGAGGGTCTTTTTGCGCATGAGCAAAAAGGTGTATATATGGTTGTCTTTTTTATTTTTTATAACAACCTGGTGTAATAGACTGCAAGACAGTGATGGGTTCAAAATGATCTTCAAATCTGGAGGTTTCATGGGTGGAACAAGATGAAACTGTGGTTTTTCTATTCTTGGAAGAACTCTATCTTAGCAATTGCATTATGATATACTAATCTATCACAATAGATGTGCAAATATCACATGCATATTTTGGGAGTAACATTATTTTCTTTTTTTTTCTGTCAAGACAAAGGAATTTCCATATATTAAACCACTGTAAACTATGTCTATTCTATTTATATCTCCTGTTTCCTTGAAAATTTAAGAACAAGGTTGTGTACATATTTATTACACTAGGTGACTCATAATCCTTGATGAGAACTGATGAATATGAAGCTAATCAGTTACTTCACTCTAAGAGTGACATTTGCAAGCTATAAGGGTGTGGTACAATCAAGCAAACCAATTTAACACATAAACTTGTTGGGTGGATCTAAAATTACTGCAAACGATCATGGCACTTTTTTTCTTTCACTTTTGCATTATTCTGCACTAATAACAGATAATGTAGCTGACAAAAGAAGTACTACTTTTGTTATTTGATTGATTGGGATTGTTCAGTTACAGCAGAAGGTGCTGTTAAGAGAATGTTTGGTCTGCATATTGGGTCTTGAATGGCTTTGGCCATTTTCCTCTATGCTCCAATTGAGTGACAGGCAACAACAGATCAGTAGTCTTTGTTAGAATCATGGGGGAATTGGGGGGAGAAAAGAGAAGGTTTTAAGCTCTGGACATCCACATTGTTTTGAAACCACCATGCAAATATCTTTCCTGCCTATTTCCAAATACCAAGAGAATACAGAAATCTGAGTTAGTCGGTGTTCCTTCTTTAGCTGATCAATAGGTAAACACAAACACTGAATATTCAGTCCATAACTCATTTTCTGAAGTAGGAGGAAACCTAGGGAAGCAAGAGTCTCCACTCTCAAAAAAGATAAGGAAGACCTCTTTTCCCAAAAATGGAGCATGGTATTTTGGGAAGGGAGGAAGGAAGTTAGGTAGGTAGGTTAATTGGTTTTAAGATGCCCTGGCTCCTGATATTATTCCTTTCTTACATTTAGCAATCTTTGAAGATTAAACAAGAATGTACTACTTTTGAAGCCAGGCATTTCCTTCAGTATGTCTAAGCGATATGGTATAAGAAAAGCTTCAAGAATAAGAGGATGGGCTCTGGATGATGGAGGAGCAAGCAAGAAGAAAATATTAATGTTTGTTTGATCCCAGGATGTGGGACAATCTGTGGATTCCCACCAATGAAAACCTAAGCCACCCACAAGCTCTATTTAGGTGAGCGAGAGAGAGAGAAATCAAACATTGCCTAGTTTTGAAATGAATCAGCTCAAATGTGGGGGTGGGAGGAAACCCCAATTCAGCTCTAAAAAGAAAAAGGTGATGTTGAGCAGTGAGGTAGCGTTAAAATCACCTTTAAACTTACTCAGCTGTTCAAAAATATTTAGTCTTCTCATGCTTTTCATAGTGACATAAACTCAGAAAATTGGGTCAATTTTCTTAAAATTATCATTTTCGTGAGAAGGGGGTGTTTTTACATTTTACTATTCATGGCTTCTTCTCGGTGACATCTGAAAATGCCATGTATCAGTCCCTGAGTATGAAAAGCTTATATGCTCTCACAAACAGAGCTTAGGTGCTGCACTCGATCCTCTGATACAGTTTGGCTGCATTTCCTGAAGGAAATGGAAAATTGAAAACGTCAGGTGGTAGCATTGGTTTACCAATTCATATTCAAATCTCAAGGGCATGTATTGTTTCTGAATACATAGTAGCTAGTTAGTAATACTGTACAGCAGGGCATCAAAAACAGGTTTGTGGAGTATTTGATAAAGTAACAATCTCCATAAGGAGGCTATTTTTCCTGATCTTGAAAAGATAAATACAGGTAGTCATCGACTTACGACTACAATTGAGCCCAACATTTCTGTTGCTAAATAAGACATTTGTTAAGTGAGTTTTCCCCCGTTTTATGGCCCTTCTTGCTACAGTTGTTAAGTGAATCACTGCACTTGTTAAATTAGTAATGATTGTTAGGTGAATCTGGCTTCCCAGTTGACTTTGCTTATTAGAAGTTTGCAAAAAGTAATCACATGACCCTGGGATACTGCAGCTGTCATAAATATGAGTCAGTTGCTAAGCATTTGAATTTTGATCACATGACCATAGGGATGCCTCAACAATCATAAGTGTGAAAAACAATTATAAGACACTTTTTCAGTGATATTGTAACTTCGAACGGTCACTAAACAAACTCTTGTAAGTCGAGGACTACCTGTACATGAATGATTTTGCTCTCAGTTTAAAACTTCTTACAGAGAATATGTCATTGCTTACCAGTAAGGAAATTACTCCTTTCAAAGCTCCATAACATGTTTGGGGAAAAGATCATCTAAACTATTTAAAGAACTACCGGTATTTCTTTAAAAACAAAACTAAAAACATAATATTACTTCAATACTAGCTCCATTAATACCATGCAAGTTAGATTTTTCAATCAATAATAACATAAAACCACAATTTAGATTTTTTTTTTTGGTTGCATTCATATACTGTTAATCTCTGTTTTATCTAATATTTTGGAATTATAATTCTCAAGAAAAGAAAGATTTTATAATAACAGAATGAAAAAATTATCTGCAACTCAATCTCAGTTTGAAGGTAAAATGAACCAGATGTTTTTCAGTGCTGATTTGCGCCAAGTATGCTGGTATATTCTTTTGCTATTGATTTTGCTTGACCTCTCCAAGCAGTCAAGGTATGATCTATTGCATATTTGGAATTGTACGCTAATGTGGGAGTCTAACTAGATGTCTCTAAATTACCAAGCAAACATTTTTTTAGGGAAAGAACAAATCATGCATTTCTCTTTGCACATAAGGTTATACCATGGACAGGAACACTAGGAGTGCCATTATATATGAAGATCAATGTTTTCATGCTAAATAAACCAGGATTCAGCAATTTGACACTCACCTACAATTTTACTGGATAGCACACATTGGACCCCAACATTAATTTTTAAATAAAATTTAAAAGGCCCAGATCTTAAAAGATACCCAGTGTTCTTGCATGAGATCCTTGGAAAAAAAATAATCAAAATCCAGGGAGATCATGGGATGAGTTATAGTCTTATTCTTTGGTACACTCCCAGGCAGATGTTACCAACAAAACAGGCTAAAGGAGATTAACAATAGAGGAAAGAAATAATATTTAAAAAGCATCTTATTCACTTAAGTAATTCTGGCGTACATGTACCTGTCCAAAATAATAAAATATTAAAATGTTGAACTCTTCTCAATACCGATAGAATTGTTAATATGCACAGTGTAAATGTTTCCTTCATTAGTTGTTTGGCTATTTTGAAGCATAATAAGCTTTGAAAGACTGTGTTCTCCAAAATGGTAATAGAATTTATTTCCATTTGCAGTAGCTTGTTTAAATCTAATGTGAACTTAATTGACTCTATTTCAATTTTGATATGTGACTTTCTTCTTGTCATTGTCAACAAAAAGTCAAGAAGAAAACATTACAACACCGTTTGTTCATTTGTAGACTCTTGAAATGTGTAAAAAAAAATTTAAAAAATTCTTGGAGGTTAATTAATGTGGGTATTAGCCAAAAGTGAAAATGTTTTAATGAAATTGAAGCAGGCTACCATGCTGTTGTAATTGTTTTCTAATGTTATAGGGAAATTGCTTGACCAAATTATCTGAAGGTTCTTCAGATCATTTACTGCAAAATTCTGCCTAGCGACAGAGAAAATTGAGGAATCAATGAACATTATAGATGAACTATACAGGCATATGAACATTTAAAACTCAGGACTGAAATCAGCTTAAGTGTAATTTAATCCTTTTATTTAAAAGTTGATTGAGGATTATGGAAATAGTAATATCACAAATATAGAAGAGTCCATGTTAGGGAAGGCTTAATAATGAAGAAAGTACTTTTACTAGAGAGAACAGGGTTCAAACTTCTAGACAAGCATTAATTTACACATGTGGCCTTTAACAGTTATATGGTCTTTTTAGCTTAATTTTCACTGTGTCTTGGAGAAAATGTCATAATCTCATTTAGTTTGGATTAATAATGCAAAAGGAATTAAATGGGGAGGGGGAAAACCCTTAAAATTATCAAGCGAATCAGAATAGCACAGATGGGTAAGGGGATTGGGGTGTTTGATCAGTGATGTCATTTTCTAGCTCCATTTTAGTCTGACTTCTGGACTGGCTTTGGAACAGAAGTTGCTTTGGTCACCTACTATGATCTTTCCTTAGATATAAAGAGTTTTTGTGGCGAATAGAATAAGAGAATAGGGAATAGGGAATAGGGAATAGGGAATAGGGAATAGGGAATAGGGAATAGGGAATAGGGAAAGAAAATAAAGAATTGAGAATCAAGAATCGAGTGTAGTATAGAGCAGAGTGGAGCGGAACGGAACGGAACGGAACGGAACGGAACGGAACAGAACAGAACAGCTTTATTGGCCAAGTGTGATTGGACATACAAGGAATTTGTCTCCAGTGCATAAGCTCCCAGTGTATGTACAACAACAAGTAACATAATTATAAAATACCAATAGGAGAAAGTAGTAGAAAATATGAGCCTATCCCAACTTTTTTTGTCTTCAACCTGATATATATTGCAAGGTGCAGCTATGTATGGCAAGGATTGTGTATCATCAATTATGCATGCTGTGAGGTTACAATCAGTTGTATGCGGGTTACTTTTAAAGGCAGTATGGAAATTTCAGACTGTCAAAAAGGAGCTGCAAGGTAAGTAACTATGACTGGTCCATATGCAGCCAGTACTTTGTCATCTACACTAGTTGCTTGTCTATTTTCAAGTCCCAAATGCTGTAATGTATTGTTTCTTTAAGGTAGTTGTAAGTATAGTGATTGTGATTTAGCAAATGCACAAATATAAATTAACTTCTTGGCTGTTTACCAAAAAGTTTGCTTCTTAGCTATTCCCCTTCATTCTTGTCCTTCAGGCCTTGATCATACAAATTTATCTTGAGAAGACTTGAATGCTTCAGGCTTCTTTCATATTTGAGGAAGCAATAAACTTCATAGTGTTGTCTTCCAAAGCCCTGGGTAGCTTGGGGTCAAAATATCTCAGGATTACTTTCATCCATCTGCCAGGGCTCATTCTCCAAGGATTTCCTCTGGGTACCGCAGCCAGCTGAAGTGGAGCGAGAGGTTTCCAAAGCCTTCTCAACTATAGGGCCCAATTACAGAATATTCTCCCCAGGCAAGGGCATTATTTCTATGCATTTCAATAGTGTGGTACTCAGTGGGATGTTGAATGGCCCACTTTGTACTGGGCCAATGTATTATATACTTAAAGAGTTCAGTACTGTAACTTCATGAATTTTCCAAAAAAGACTTCAGATACTAGAAATTATGTCATAACTGATTGGCATTAAGGAGAAAGCATTCAAAAATTTGTGTTAATTTTCTACATCATGAGCTCTACACTGGGATTTTTTTTAAAAAAACTAGAAATGTCATGAAGCCCGATTTTTTTAAAAATAAAAATTAGTATGATTGGGTTCATTTAGTGTTCACATTTAATATCTAGGCAGTATAAATGCAAATAAGCTTATCAGGTTGTAAGCAAAATACCAGAGAACCTCTTCATATGCTGCTGCATGAGTGCTGAAAAGAGGTAATATATGCATTGGAACATAAGCTGTGTTGATTGGACATCCTTCTCCAGTTGAAGCTCCATCTGAAAATCAAACCATCAATCCTAGACCCATCAGTTATGCTCCCTCATCTCCCCTCAAGAGCAATCAATTCCTTTGAGTCCTACCTTGTCACTGAATGGTGCTCATGGCAGTTTATAACAGTGAAATACAAACTAAATACATCCCAGAAACCATAACATGGAAACATTTTACCAGAGTGATGAAAATTATCTACTCACTATGATATTTAGCACTTGGGATTTTATTTCAAAGCACTTCCTTCAGTGATAACTACATGGATAGGAAGACAGGGTATTATGGTGATTATGTAGTTCTCCTTTGGGTCACCACGGTTGATGTTGGTGGGGGCGGGAGAGAAGTCAAGCTAGCCCTCAGATCCTTACTTGTGGGGGGTAGCTTGGGGTCCAACTGTCTTACCTCTCCTGATGTCATGTACATGACATTGCTGAGTGAGATAATCTGCTGCCACATGGTCTAATAGCATTTGCATACTAACGGTACTCATTTATTTTATTTATTTATTTATCGTATTTATATGCTGCCCTTCTTCCATAGGACTCGGGGCGGCTCACAAGATAAAACAACACAACAAAAAGTGATATTAAAATAATCCAATTTAAAATCCCCAAGCAATTAAAACTCCTGGCAGATCAGGGAATTTGCTGAAAAAGCCATGTCTTCAGGTCCCCGCGGAAAGTGCGGAGGTCGGGGGCCGTCCGAAGCCCAGTGGGTAACTCATTCCAGAGGGTCGGTGCAACCACAGAGAATGCCCTCATCCTGGGCACCACCAGCCGACATTGTCTGGCCGATGGCACCCGGAGGAGGGCAATCCTATGTGAGTGCACTGGGCCGTGGGAGGCCGGTAGGAGGTGATCCTACAAGTACATGAGATGTGCCAATCAAACAATGCTATCAAGATCATGTCCCAATGGCTGGAAACTGCAAAGGATAGGGAGGAGCAGGCTTAAATTCATTACTGATAAAACGGCATGCCTGACAGTTTTCAACTTCCCTGGTATCAGGGACACGCCATCTTTTGTTCTGGATGGGCTACTTCAGACAGGACTGGTGCACAATTTTAGGGTCCTTCTGATTCTCAGTCCAGCTTGAAAATCACTTAGCAGCTGTAGCAAAGACAGTCTTTAACTATGTCTGTGGCATGAATTCCACTTTTTTCCTGGCCCAGGACTTTCTTCTCACAGACTCTATTGCCTTAATCTCCTCATGTTTAGACTTGCATGCCCATGTGATATCTCTGCTGTGCAAGTTGAACTGTTGAGCTCCTGGATACAAATCAATGTGTAGATAGAAAACTATAAAGACCTTCATAGCATACAGGCTGGTAACCTGAGGGACTGCCTTTCTCCCATTGTTTCTGCCCACCCTATAAGAGCCAGTAGAATTCAGTTCTCATCCTTCAAACAATGTCATCTAATGAGTGCTAAAAAAAACTCTATCATGGCACCTGCTCTCTGGCACTGGGGTCTGGTCTTGTTTTTCTTGGATGTTCTCTATGATGAAATCTTATTTTTGGTTTCTTCCTGGGGAATTGTAGGGAGCACTGTTTGATTTGTTGTAAGCCGCATAGAATTATTTGAGTTGTGCAGTTCTATAAATTTGATTAAATAAGTAAATAAACATAAATATAGCACCTTATATAAAACTTTGAAGTCACATTTTCCCAGGCTCACAAGACCATACCTGGACAAGACCATATCTGGACTTTAGCTACCAGTTATCAGGCACTTAGGACACATGCCTCCTCATAAGCAGAATCTTATTTAGATATGCAACCATTGCCAAACGACAGACACATGCAGTGATGAAGAAGTCTAATCCAGGCTTAAGAGTATATGTTCAAAGCAGGAGACACATTGAGCGGGTGGCAGCATAATGGTTATCTCTAAATCTTAATCATGAAGAGAAACATGATTTGGATCACGACCCTATTATTACTATGATTATGATTATGATTACTTACTAATACCACTTCTAATGAAAAGCCAAGAATAGGTGAGGCAGAAAATTGCCTATAAAGTGGCTCAGTTGGAATCTAGCCATTTCAGAAGCAATATTTTTCTTATTATACTCTACACTGGACACTACTTCTACTAATCTGAATTTGTATCCTTGACTCCACCCCAAAAAAACTACTCTGAAGACAGAGATTTTGATTCACATAGCAGGGTTGATATAAACACTTTTATCTTAAAAGAGCTGGGGGAGTGGGGGTCGAGAATAATGTGGCTTGAAATGCTACAATTAGGGATCACGTGTAGTTTAGCCTAGGTCATTTCTGTTTCCCATAATGGTAGTTAATAGAGACACCACTGCTGGAAATTCTACTTTACCTCTAATAGGAGTGCGTGTCAGGAAAACATATCATAATATATTAGTGATGGCTGAATAGCAAGAGTGAAATTCAGCAGGTTCTAACAGGTCCTGGAGAACCGGTAGCGGAAATTTTGAGTAGTTCAGAGAACCGGCAAATACCACCTCTGGCTGGCCCCAGAGTGGGGTGGGAATGGAGATTTTGCAGTATCCTTCTCCTGCCATACCCACCAAGCCACGCCCACAGAACCGGTAGGGAAAAATTTTCAATTTCACCCCTGCTGAGTAGTCCGAGTGAACATCTACAAATGCCCATTGTTCATGTAGGATATTATAGTTTTCTTTAAAAGAACAAACTGTATCGATAAAATGCATTTATAACTATTGCGGAGAATATCAGAAATCATTCTTTTGATCTATTTTTTTTCCTGTTTTTCTTCAAATTTTTTCCTTTTTTTACCCTTTTTGCTTTGTCTTTGCTCTTTTTCTTTTTTTTTTCTTCCTTACTTTATCTTAGTTTGTATTTGTTTTTATTTTATTTTTATTTTATTTTATTTATATGCCGCCCTTCTCCGGAGACTCAGGGCGGCTTACAATGCATTAAGCAATAGCCTTCATACTTTTGTATATTTTATACAAAGTCAGCTTATTGCCCCCACAAACTGGGTCCTCATTTACCCACCTTAGAAAGGATGGAAGGCTGAGTCAACCTTGAGCCTGGTGAGATTAGAACTCACAGTAATTGCAGGCAGCTGGATGTTAAATGCTGCCTTAGTAGGAGGCATTAGCCTGCTACGCCAATCAGGCTCCTAATCTTCTATTTTTAAAGTTTAAATAAAAATCATACAGGTGTAGATGACTCAGATATAGGTGTATGTACCTATATTAATGTGCCCATCTTCTTAAAAGGCTCTTGAATCTGGCAAACGTGATAGGCACTTGGTCATGGATGAGCCACAGTATTGCTGATGAATCAGATAGTGCGGTTGAAGAGCTCTTTCATACTGGGAATAAGCCAAGATGAAGTCATCTTCTGTCAGCTTTCCCAGGTAGATCAGACAGGAAATGCAAACAGATGAATTAATTCTACCTTATTGTAAAGCTACATTAACAGTATCTTGCAAGTCTGATAGTACAAATCTCCTGCCATTTCCCTGATAAGTTAGGGAAGGTCGTTTTCGAGTTTCTTTCTCTGCCCATTATGCAGCTGTAGGCTATGCCCTCTCTTATCTGCTTGTTTCCTAGGCAGTCTCTCTTTCCCTCTCCCCCACCCCTGACTCCCAAAGTCATTCCCACATAAAATCATAGAATCACAGGACTGGAAGGGACCTTGAAGGTCTTCTAATCTAGACCAACTTCCAGTGATAGAGCACCCACAATTCCGGGAGGCAAGCTATTCCATTGATTAATTGATCTTACTGTCAGAAAAAAAAATCCTTATTTCCAGGTTGATGAGCTTCCACCCATTGCTTCTTGTCCTACCTTTAGGTGCTATGGAGAATAAAACAACACCCTCTTCCATGTGCCAATCTTTCAAGCATTAGAAGACTGCCATCGTGTCTCCCCTAAACTTTTTCTTCATTAGGCTAAACATACCTAGTTTCCTTAGTTGTTTATTATTAGTTGTTCTTTCTAGGATGTCAGCAATTTTACTTGTATTGTGGTACCAGAACTGGATGTAGTATACCAAGGTTGGTCTTACCAAGGTGGCATTTTTGGCAGCTGTAGCACACTGCTGACTCATATTTAAGCAGTGATCCACAAAGATACCTAGAACCCCCTCACACTTACTACTGTTAAGCCAGGGACATCCTATTCTACTTCTATGCATTTTTTTCCTGCCTAAGTGCAGGACCTTACTTTTCTCACCACAGAACTGCATCTTGTTGGATAGGGCCCAATGCTCAAATCTCCCAAGATCCTCCTCGATCTTGAGTCTATCTTCCAAAGCATTGGCAGCTTGTTCTTGTCTGCAAATTTATTTATTTATTTATTTATTGGTTCGATTTATATGCCGCCCTTCTCTGGAGACTCAGGGCGGCTTACAATGCGTTAAGCAATAGCCGTCATACTTTTGTATATACCTGCTTAGTAGGGCTTTTGCCCCCCCCCAAGCAATGTTCTTTTTTATACAAAGTCAGCTTATTGCCCCCACAATCCGGGTCCTCATTTTACCTACCTCAGAAGGATGGAAGGCTGAGTCAACCTTGAGCCTGGTGAGATTTGAACTCGCAGTAATTGCAGGCAGCTGGCAGCTAAGTGCTACTTAACAGCACTTTAGTCCGTTGCACCACCAAGGCTCTTTATAGTTCCCCTTCTATCTCATCATCTAAATCATTCATGAAGATATTGAAGAGCACCAGGCCCAAGACAGAACCTTGAGGTACCACACTACATGCTTCCCTCCATGTAAACATAGCTCTGTAGAGGTCTACATGCTGAGCACGGTTGATCAGCCAACTGTGAATCCATCTGGTGGTGGTACTGTCCAGGGGCGGGTTTCAAAACCCATCACTACCAGTTCACTTGTGTGCACGTGCACGCAACGCTTCTGCGCATGCGCAGAAGTATCTGGGCTGGTGGGTGGAGCCTCCCACCGCCACCACCGGTTTCCCCGATCCAGGGCGAACCGGTAGCAACCCACCACTGGTACTGTCTATTCCACATTGTTCTATTTAACTAAGAAGTAGGCTCTAATCTAATTTGTCAAATGTCCAAATAGACTACTGTACATCCACAGCATTTCCCTAATCCGCTAATTTAGTTACTTTATCAAAGAAGGCAATAACGCTTGTCTGGCATAACCTGTTTTTTAAAAAAAACATGCTGGTTTCCAGTAATCACCTTGTTGATTTCTAGATGCCCACAAATGCTCTGCTTGATTATCTTTTCCAGGATTTTCCCAGGCCAAGATGATTATTCTGTATTTCCTGGATCTTTTTGCCCCTTTTGAATATTGGAACCACATCGGCGCTTTCCAATTCCTCTGGCAGTGCCTCTTTGGTCCAGAAGCTCTGAAAGATACCATTCAGTGCAGTGGTGGAATTCAATTTTTTTTACTACCGGTTCTGTGGGCGTGGCTCAGTGGGCATGGTGTGGCTTGGTGGGCATAGCTTGGTGGGCATGGCAGGGGAAGGATACTGCAAAATCCCCATTCCCTTCCCACTTCTGGAGGAAGGATATTGCAAAATCTCCATTCCCACCCAACTCTGGGGCCAGCCAGAGGTGGTATTTGCTGGTTCTCCGAACTACTCAAAATTTCCGCTACTGGTTCTCCAGAACCTGTCAGAACCTGCTGAATTTCACCCCTGATTCAGTGGGTCCAAGGTCACACCTGCCTGCTCCTTCAGTACCCTGGGATGTAAACCATTTGGTCCCGGAAACACACTGTTAACTTTCTCAACCCAAATCTCAAACTTGCCACAGTTGCAATAGAGAGCATGTCAAAGAATTACTGCCCATATTAATGCATATCTCTCCAAGTTGTTAAACATTTCTCAGTTCCTATTCTTAAGATTATGTAAGAGACTCCATAGAACCACTCCTTGGACCCATGTAGACAGAAGGTTGTGTTCTGTTTTTCCCACAAAGATAATAGCAGAACAGGCTTCTCTGTGGAGACTCCTTTCTACTGAAGCTAGGCAGATGTTCTTTTAATTGCTTGCTTAAATGTCCATATGTTTGTCTTGGAGCTTGATTCACATATGTAGTTCTATGCAAAAGTTCAGTTGCATCTAGTCAAATTTATGTTTCAATGGATCCCTCAGTGAAAAAAAGCTGACAAACTCTACATGGTACCAAGTTAAACATTAGATCTTTCTGCAGATTTCTGGAACACTTTACATTTTCAAAACGTGAAGGTAGTAAATATTGCAGGTGTAGAAGCTCCACCTACAGTCAGCACCCTATAAAATGTCCTTTATGAGAGATTATGGAAAAGTTCAACTAGGAAATTTTCTACGGGAGAGAATTAATAAAACTGAATGTAGGGTGGTCGGATATTGTAAAATAGCTTCTCTCATCCTCCTCCCCTGCAGCCTGCAGCCCCTCCGCCCCATATCCTACAATCTGCTCCAATCCTCCAATTGTCTTTAACAGACCCTGTTAAAGACAATTAATGAAATGAATTGTGATGAAATGGTACTAACCAGAAAGGTAACAATGATGGTGTATGGAGTTAATCCCGTACCAGAATGGTCACAGAAATAGCTCCAGCTGGTCATGGGCAATGATCTTAGCTTTAAATCAGGGGTGAAATGCTCCCGGTTCGGACTGGATCACCTGATCGGGTAGCGATGGAGGTGGGTGATTCGGAGAACCGGTAGCAAAAATCCCTGGTCACCCCCCCATGCCCAGCTGAACCGCACAATCATCAGAGGCTTTTTTTTACTTTTAAAAGCATTTTTTTCTACAACCTCTTCAGCCAAAAAAATGCTTTTAAAAGTTAAAAAAAAGCCTCTGATGATCCCGCGGCTCAGCTGGGATCATCAAAGGCTTTTAAAAGAAAAAAAACCTTTTTTTCTTTTAAATGCCTCTGACGATCCAAGCTGAGTTGCCTGATCATCAGAGGCATTTAAAAGAAAAAATGTCTCTGCTGATCAGGCAACTCAGCTGGGATCGTCAGAGCCTTTTGAAAGCATTTTTTTTACAACCTCTTCACCGAAGAGGTAGAAAAAATGGTTTTAAAAGTTAAAAAAAAAATTGGCCATGCCCACCCAGTCACATTACCCCCCACCACCAAGCCACGCCCACAGAACCGGTAGTAACAAATTTTAGATTTCACCACTGCTTTAAATGAATATATTTCCCCTTAAGTGAGAGCCATTGAGTGTAGGGGAATTAATCAAAGTGCAGATCAAAGTGCAGAAAATAATAAGGTTTTCTTCCCTGGAAGTGAGAGTCCTAGTGAGAGTGGGAGCAAGTTAGGGTAGAAACCTGCTAAAAGGAAATTCAAGGTAAGAAGTTGGGGACAATTCGGATTCAGGGGATTCAGAATAGACACTGAGGATGTTGACAAGGGGATGCTTGGTGTGTAAGGCATTTGGCCACCGGAATTAGGGAAGATTTGAGATCACACCAGGAAGATCATTCTATGAGAGAAAATGCTAGACGGGCCATTAAAGAAGAAGCGGAGATGGAAATCTGATGCCAATAAAATTTTGTTATTTGCATCTTCCCAGGATACTATACATCAGATAATTGAGATAATTGAATTGAGAGCTTCAAGCTAGTGTTGTCAAGCTAATGTCTGACCCATCATGCTTCTGTTAATTGTGGAGGACAGGTTAGATTTAGCTTGCATCACAAGGATTTGGTTGAATGAGAATGAGGAATTCTCAAAAAGGAGAGATGGGACCCTTGAGCAGGTCAATCTATGTTGCTTCAGGACACGAAGTCTCACCTATTTTGTTTAACATTCCAGCATCAAAGAAGAGGAGAGAGAGAGAGAGAGAGAGAAAGGAGGGAAGGAAAGGGAAGGAAAGGAGGGGAGGGAGGGAGGGAGGGAGGGAGGGAGAGAGAGTGTGTGTGAGAGAGAGAGATGTTCTTGTCCAGTTGATGGTGCAAGTAGATGTGATACATGGCAGCATTTAGCTAGCCTGAAATGAATTCTGAAGCTAAGCAAACTTGAGTTCACTGTTTGGATGGGAGACCACCAGCAAATGCCAGGTCTATAGAGTAGACTGGAAGCTGTAACAAATTATTTCCATACTGTTGTGAAGCAAACTGTATGATTGTGTCCATGCAGTCATTATTTATAGAACTCAACCAAAGGGTACTTATTAATATGTATGTACTTACTAATTTTTGCTTCATGCAGGTGAAGAAAATTGATGAAGGTTTATGATGAAATGTGATATGTTTTCTTTATGTTGCAAAAATGTTTTCAAAACATTCAAATTTTTTGTTCTCTTCAAAAATGGAGGAGGAAAAGCATTTGTTTCCTAAACTAAACTTGGCAGTGCTACTTCTATTCAGCCATGAAATTTTGAATATTTTATAAGACACAACCCTGGACAAAGGGACAAGAGCCCTTTCTCCATCCTGGTGATGCTAATTTTTATAATGGGGACACTGTTTGAATCAAGCTAATCCTGAGTGACCTTCTTTTCCCCAGGCTTCATTCTGTTCTTCAATTAGCCACAGTGAGAAAGTGCTGTGTCCTGGGGGCATTGGCATGTTTAATTTCTACAACATACTGGGAGGTTAGTTGCTGTGAGACAACTGGAACTGAACAAATTAAGAAACAGAGTCCAATTAATTCCATAATTAAAACCAAAAGCATAACAAAGAAATGGATGGAAATGATGGTCCGCATCTTCTTCCAATAGACACTCAGGAGGTTTGACAAGAATGACAACTCAACTCACACACACCTCACAGAATCAAATTCTCAGTTTGGGCCTAAACTCCTCACTAGAGCAGTGTATGGAGACGGGAGGCCTGATTTTAACTACAAGAACACACAGCTCTGCCACACCACACTCTCTTTGAAACAAGACATTTGGACATTAAAATCTAAACTGTTGCCTCTTTGGGTGTGACATATTGAAGATTGACTGTGAAGCTTAAGTGACAATTAGATCATCTTGGTTCTTAGTCCTCCTGACATGATCAGCAGGCAACGTGAGGGAAAGCTAGAAGCAATGCTTTTGCCTTCTCCTTTCACAAATGTAGAAACAGACACAGTGCTTGTACCATGAGAGTATAAATAAAGACATCCAGAAGAAAGTAGTATAAGAAGGCACCTTACACCACATCTTACTTTTTGTCATAGTGATGAGCAGCTGCTCTCCACCTCAGACAAAGCCCTTTCTCTACTTGCTGTCTGTCCTTATGACATTTATAGATATATCTACTGTGGGGGTAATTCCTGCCTCTCTCCATGTTCATACCAGTGTAAATTTGGAAAAATAGCAGACATTTCAAAACTTTTTTCAACTTGTTCAAAGAACTCAGGAAGCAAGTATAAATTAATTTTAACTAGGAATCTTAGAACCCCAAATTTTAAAGAAATTGAACCTATATAAACTTCAGATTCACCCTCCCCCAATACATCTCCTTTGACTACTATATGAGCTTCAGCAAAAGCCACAGAAAATTCTTTCCAAATCCAGAGTTAAAAATGCTTATGTAAGATTTATTGATTCAATTGCTGTATTTTGTTCAAGAACTGTAACAAATGGCCAGTCCACCAATTGTGGTTACCCGATATGCCAGAAATGTAATGAATGGTTCTTCAGAAAAAAAAATGCCCTATTTTCTGAAAACCTAGCTTTTAGGTATGAACACCTCAAGCTTTCTAAGTAGAATAAAATGGATGGTGAGTCAAGAGCCTTGAACTTTTTAAGTTGAAAATTGCTTTGGCAATTCAAGATATAGTTGGTTTTGCAGGGGGTAGGTGGGAAGAGACATTATCCCAAACAATCCTGTGTTAGTATTTTGATTAACCACGGACGTGAGCCATAAACTGATCTTATTCAAACTCCCTTTAAATTTTGTGAAAAGGAGAATGTTCAAACCAGTATCCTGGCCAAATTCCATTCTGGATAATTACATTCAGCCCACCTACACAGATTGGCAGCTACGGAGAAATGCACTGTGTTGTTGAAACTGTAGGGAGCCAAAAGAGCATGGGCAAATTAAATCACTGCATGAACAAAGGCTTTTGTCTTAAGCTTTCTCCATGAGAAATGAAAGATCCTTTTTTAAAAGAGTGACACCAGTGGAAAGCTTCTATGCTACAAATTCAAGACACACTCCTTTGAACTATAGATCAAGGTGTTTTACATGTCTCTCCCTGTTCAAAAAAGGGAAATAGGGGTAAATATGAAGGGAAAAGTCTATTAGGCAAGGTAAGCACTTGACTTGCAGGGTGGGGGGGATCACCTCTGAACAAATCAGAGGTTTTGACAAGCAGGATTAAATTCTTGTAGGAGATAGGACTTGATTAACCATCTTAAAAATTAAGTCAAGGAGCTGGCAACCAGCAAGAAGTCTTTGAAAAATAGCAGTAACTTTGTCTGACCGGCTTAGCTTAATTAAGTGGAAGAAAGATTGACAAGTAATTTGTTGGAAAAGAACATTATGGATACAGCTAAATGAAAAATGTCTTTTACCTGCAATTGTCAAGATGCCTTACTTCTGTTTCCAGATGATTTACGTTAGTTTGTAAGTAAATAGATGTGTTTAGATGTTGCAGTCACTTTAGCAATGTGCCATAGTAAAGAAGGAGCTGCATCTAGCACCAACTTGTTAGTACCACTCAGGAGTCTTTCATTTTCAGTGTGCTTAATTTATCTGGTTTCCTTAATCCTCTTCATATATAGAATATTCAAGCAAGTGTACATTTCAGATAGCAGATTCAATTTACCTGCATGGATATACTTATATACAGTTGCACTGTTTGCTGTTTGACGTTTTATGCCACTAATTATGCAAAATTTGCCTTTATTGTGAAATGAGTTTTTTGGGTTGAGTTGGAGCCAGGTGATACCTTGTTAAGTATCTCAAACTGCTTAGAGACACCAGCATAAATACAGCCTATGTCACATATTATAGTAATGAGATGTGCTTGGTATTGGCTTGTTTGTTCTTTGAACCCAGCTGTTATTATTTGTATACCAAAATTTATGACATTGCATGTTGTGCAACTCTAGTCAGTAATGCCCTAGTGCCATGATGGCGAACCAATGGCATGTGTGCCACAGGTGGCACATGGAGCCATATCAGTGGGCACGCGAGCTCAGCTCTGGCACCCATGTGTGTGCCAGCCAACTGATTTTTGGGCCTTCTGGTCCCACCGGAAGTCAGCAAATGGGCCATTTCCGGCCTCTGGAGAGGGGTGGGGAAGGCCGTTTATGCCCTCCCCAGGCTCCTAGAAAGCCTCTGGAGCCTGAGGAAGGCAAAAAATGAGCCTACCAGGCCCACCAGGCCTTCACGTGCCAAAAATGGGGGAAGCGCGGGGGTGTCATGCATGCATGCACAGAGGGTGGGGTGCATAGAATTATGGATGTGGGCACATACGCATGTGACTCCCCTGTGCTCCCCCCACTTTTGGCATGCGATGGCAAAAAGGTTAGCCATCACTGCCCTAGTGAGATACTCAGATCTTTCTATTTCATTACATTTTGCCCCTCCTTTTGACAATAACTAACCAATTACACGCAAAGCATCCCAAAAAGTTTAATAGAGTCCAAGGAATTCCATTCCCAACATAGAAACCAAAGGGTAATGTTCAACAAAAGCAGATTACAGCTTTGAATGGCATTTTTACTATCATGTCCTTGAGCCGGTTGCAAAGATTTAAGTGTGATGAGTGAAGGTGTCATTGTTCTGACCAGTGCTCTCAATCAGGAGATAAGAGAGAAAAAACATCATTAGTTTCCATTCTTCCTCCACTTTCACCTTTTATGCTGATGAGAATAGGAGGTTATGGCTGGCACAAATGGGTCGTCTCTTATTTCTGTAATTAAGATATGCACACAACTTGAATTTCTTCATATTATTCAACTGTTTCGGAAATCTAGGCAGAATGAAATCAAAGGGAGGTTATTTAGAAATCACACACAGACAAAGTGGCAACTGATGCCATTCTTCAGCATACTGAGACAATTTGGTGATTTTAGTTTACATCCTTCCTGCTGTTGCCTTAGGTGGACATTGCTCTTCTTGCCCCCTGCTCCTGGGTAAGATCCTGGATATGCATGCTGCAATATACCCCAAGATGGCTTGTTTGTGTCTGAGATTACAAATCATGTTTATGGCAAAGATTAGATGCCTACTTTTTTCCAGGGCCACAGCACATTTCTGATCACTGTGTTGGAGGCTAAAGTCCCAAATTAGTTGTTGGAGCTGGGACAAACATTTCATTTCATTTCAATTGACAATTAAATAAATTGCAGTATAATTAATACAACTACATTTTATTGATGTAATAAGTAATTTTGTCTTTTCGCATATTACTGTCAACATTATAATTTGACAGTAACTTGAGCTGAGAGTCAGATCCAAAGATCAAGGGCTCTGCATGTGGCCATACAGTTCCTATTGGGTAGCCTTGGTATATGCTTAGTATGTCGCATGAAACCAATCCATTACGATTTGTCCAAAAGAAAAGAAGGTTAAGGAACCACAGTTCAGCATAATATGTGATCCATAGGCAAAATGTCCAGCTGCTTAAAAATTGCCTTACTCTATATGAAGGCTTATTAGTTAGATCAGAGGTCCCCAAACTTGGCCGCTTTAAGACTTGTGGACTTCAACTCCCAGAATTCTCCAGCCAGCACAGCTGGCTGGAGAATTCTGGGAGTTAAAGTCCACAAGTCTTAAAGCGGCCAAGTTTGGGGACCTCTGAGTTAGATCACAAAAAAACAATTGATTTCAAAATTCAGTATTTCACTGTTGCAACAGTATTTCATTGTTGCAGCACTCAGCCAACCTTGGCTTATCTCCAAAAAGCTAAGTTAGACATGATTAATATTTTGGATAAGAGGCCATTAGGAAATCTCACGATTGACTACATGGGGAAGGGGGAAATTCACAGAATATAATAATAGAAAACCATTTCAATACTTCTACACTGTTACTGCTAAGCAATTGCACAGTTTTATCTATGTGGTTGCCACATGTTCAGCTTCCCTGGGAGGCATTTTGGGAAAAGCATACTGTGTGAAGTACATACCCACCAAGGCTGAAGTTTAATAACACAGTACCTCTCTGGAGAGCCCCAATCAGTCCCAACAAACTCTTTGGAACTAATATTGGTATTTTCTAAAATCATGCTCTTTATGAATTCTTCTAAAAGAAGAAAGTTCTTTCTTAATTAATGACTTGATTTTTCTAAATACACAGCAGAAACATGCATCAAAATACATACATAACTTTTTACTGTCCCGTTTTTTCAGCCAAGATATGATAGCAACATTCTTCTTCCAGTAAAGGGTAGATAGAAATGATTATGAGCCACTGTGGTGCAGTGGTTAGAGTGCAGTACTGTAGGCTACTTCTGCTGACTGCTGGCTGCCTGCAGTTTGGCAGTTCAAAATCTCACCAGGCTCAAGGCTGACTCAGCCTTCCATCCTTCCGAGGTGGGTAAAATGAGGAGCCAAATTGTTTGGGGCAATATGCTGACTCTATAAACCGCTTAGAGAGGGCTGTAAAGCACTGTGAAGCGGTATATAAGTCTAAGTCTAAGTGCTATTGCTATTGCTAATGCTATTATAGAAGGACCAGGAAAAAACAGTTTCTAAATTCTCTCTTCAAAGAACACTTTGGCCCTGTGGGTGGCCCTGTCTCCACCCAAGAAAGAAGAGTGGATAACAATTTACAGAGGGAAGCTCATGGCTTGAGTGGCTTCATGCGCCCTTGAAGCATCACACTCTGCCATTCAAGTTGTTGTTAGTTGCAAAGTCATCTCCGACCCATCGTGACCCCATGGATAATGTTCCTCCAGGCCTTCCTGTCCTCTACTATCTTCTGGAGTCCATTTAAGCTCACGGCAAATGCTTCAGTGACTCCATCCAGCCACCTCATACTCTGTCATCCCTTTCTTCTTTTGCCCTCAATCTTTCCCAGCATTAGGCTCTTTTCCAGTGAGTCCTTCCTTCTCATTAGGTGGCCAAAGTATTTGAGTTTCATCTTCAGGATCTGGCCTTCTAAAGAGCAGTCAGGGTTGATCTCCTCTAGGACTGACCTGTTTGATCGCCTTGCAGTCCAAGGGACTTGCAGGAGTCTTCTCCAGCACCATAATTCAAAAGCCTCAATTCTTTGGCGCTCAGCCTTTCATATGGTCCAACTTTCACAGCCATACATTGCAACTGGGAAAACCATAGCCTTGACTATACACACTTTTGTTGGCAGGGTGATGTCTCTACTTTTCAGTATGCTGTCTAGATTTGCCATAGCTTTCCTCCCCAGGAGCAAGCGTCTTTTAATTTCTTGGCTGCAGTCCCCATCTGCGGTGATCTTGGAGCCATTCAACTATGTGGATATAAGTTCCAGGTGGTCCTCAACTTAAAACCATTCATTTAGCAACTGTTCAAAGTTACAACAACACTAAAAAAAAATGACTTATGACTGGTCCAAGAACTTACAACCATCAGAGCATTCCCCATGGTCATGTGATCAAAATTCAGGTGCTTGGCAACTGGTATATATTTATGATGGTTGCAGTGTCCCAGGGTCATATGATCATCATTTGCAACAATTCCAGATATCTTTTGACAAGCAAAGTCAACGGGGGCAGATAGAGTTGATTAACAACTGCACAATTCATTTAACCACTGCAGTGATTTATTTAACAACTGTGGCAAAAAATTGGTTGTAAAATTGAGCATGACTCACTTAACAACTGCCTTGCTTAGCAATAGAAATTTTGTTGAGGACTATCAATAGTCCACTATATTGGCAGTGGAAATATCAAGAATATCATAGATGGCAACAAAGAGTGAGAGTTTTCAGTATATCTGATCCCAGCTAATGACTTCCTGGATTGTTGTACTTTTTTGAATAAACAGATTCTCATATGTAGCAGTTTATGTAGAGTTTATGTAGAGTTTAACTACTTTGCAACCCTTGACCATGTCTCTGTTCTGCCCTTTGGACTCTAGTAGTTTACAGTGTTTGTCTCTTAGAACTCCTGCTTTGCATGAAACTTGTCTCTGCTTCCCCTTCAAGTCCAGGTCACTGGTAACAACCCTGTGCTTTCATTGGGACTAAATTAGTTTAATATCCTTGCTTTGCAAATTATCTGTTTGCTTTGTTCATTTAAGTATTCTGGTAAAGTTAGTGACCTAGGGTGGTTTTACAAGTAGATGTACATTGCAATAATAATGTTAGGCCAACTGTCTTATTCTACAAAGCACCAGAGGGCAGGACAAGAAACAATGGTTGGAAACCAACCAAAGAGAGAAGCAACCTGGAATTAAGGAGAAACTTCCTAACAGTAAAGACAATTAATCAATGGAACAGCTTGCCTTCAGAAATCATAGACACACCATCCCTGGAGGTCTTTAAGAAGAGACTAGACAGTCACTTATCTGAAATAGTATAGGTTCTCCTGCTTGAGCAGGGGGCTGGACTAGAAGACCTCCAAGGTCCCTTCCAGCTCTGTTCTATTCTACATTCTACACAAAAATGAATTTTGCAAGGGAAGTTCTTCAGTAAGACATGATGCTATGATTAGCAAGTGTTGATACAATAGCTAGGTTTCGCATAACACCCAAATAAATTGTTGCTTGGTAACCCAACCTATTACTGCTATAGAAGACAATAAATTGGCTATGTAAAGGAAATGCTGAGCCAACCGATTGAATTGGCTTAGTAGACCATAATTTAGCTATCTACGAATACAGAATAACCTTGGAAGGAGTTGGAAAGGACCTTGGGCGACTTTTAGTCCAACCCATTGCCTAACAAGGAGACTCTATACCATTCCAGACAAATGACTATCCAATCAGTGGGATCAATGGAAGGCCAGTTTATGCAAAATCCTGGACAATCACCATGCCATGCTAAAAAGTTAGGTGTTCTTATGTAGCTCTTTGCTGCCACCCAGTGATTGTTTATTTATTGCAGCAGAGATGTGGAAGCTCTGACTAAGTAAGTTTGCAAATTACTACCCACTTGGTGCTAAGCATATTTTATTGAATAACTTACAGTGGTCTGTTCATATATCATGTTAAGCTAAACTCCAACAAACTCCATTTATGCTAACAGCAAAATGTGAACACAGTCAAGTTTCTTCTCCTTGTGAATCATTTTATCTTGAATCATTTACAAGCTCTAAAGGCCCAGTAGCACTCTAAATATCCCAGGAATAGACTTTAGGCCAGAATGCAGGGAGCGGTTCTCCTGTATATATCTATCAAAATGTACGGGGATCATTCAAGAAGACTGCCACATGGCCCCCATTAATTTAAATGGATCTTGCATGAGAAAAAAGTATTCTCCCTGGATTGCAGCCTCAGGATTTAATTCCTTCTTTGTGATTGAAATGTTTGAGGATGGTAGGTGGCAATGTGCCAGCAGCCCAGAAAATACAAAGCAGATTTGCCTACAGTGCTAATCTGAAATTCTGTTTAGTTAAGTTTTACCCATCATTTGCCTGGTCAGAAGCAACCAAGGAAGGGGCTCAGCAGTGCTGAGTAGATGCTTCACAATAGGAGGTGTTTAATTAGCCAATATCATCTAGATTTGCAGATTTTTGCCCTTGAACTATGTCACTGTTTTGGGGAGGGCTAATTCATATCTAGCTCTGAGCAGCCATAATTGCTAATTAGCACTCAGCTTTTTCTTTCTAATCTGGTAGTAAAATGCAACAAAAATAAATTATAACAGCAATTATGATTTCCCCTTCTAATTGATCTTTACTGCTATATATCATTTTTCCCTTTAAAATCTCACCTTGATGAAGAATATAAATTTTATCAAGAATATAATTAGTAGTATTTTGAATGGCAACGTAATTTTAATAAACATGTTTTGCACGATTTATGTTTCTTGTTCTATAAATCTGATAGCAGAGAAGATGGCACATTTAGAAAAATAACACAGAGAGTGGCAGAAGTGTGCACATTTACTGAAAATGCTCTCTGATTGTTTTCTTCCTGTCAGTCTGATATGACAGCACCAAATTATCCTATTATGCATATCGTCTGCCATTCTTTTGATAGAAGACCATGGTCAACAATTTAAGAATATTCAAAGTAACAAACGGACCAGTTTCAGGTGACTATTAGTTTGTAAGAGGCTGAAGGAATGCTGTGCCAAATGTCAACATTTTTGTTGTGAATCCACAGCCTTAAAGTATTTTTCATTTCAGCCGGTGATGGGTTGCTCCTGGTTCCGTCCGGTTCTATAGAACCAGTAGTAAAACCGGTGGGAGGCTCCACCCACCCGACATGACGTCTTCATGGGTGATCTGTGCACGTGCGCTGTGAACCGGTAGTAAAGGTAAGTAGAACCCACCCCTGATTTCAGTTCATGATAACGTCACAAAACAAGTGAAAATATTGTGAAGCTAGTCCAAAGTAAAGGTAATGCTTCTTGCCTACGTTCTGAACTGACATCATGAAAATATCAGGAAATTAGCTGAGTTGCATTCAAATAGGATCTCCTCTTCTGAAAGCTTGGACGGTTGTACTCAAAATTATAAATATCACTGTCTCTTTAGCACAATTGGAGCGCAGTTGTATTACTGACCACATGTGCACCTGCAAATATATAATATTTTCACTACAACAATGTTTCTCAATTTGGGGAATTCTAGGAGTGGAAGTCCACATATCTTCAAGCTACCAAAGTTGAGAAACGCTGATATAGAAGCTTCTTCAAAAAAAAGCCCTGCCTTCTAGCCTTCATCATTCAAGACTTCACATGGAGGTCAGAGGCAGAATCATGCTGAGCTGAGCTGAGAAATTCTGGAAGTCGAATTCCATTTATCTTAAAGTTGCCAAGGTTGAGAAACACTACACTGGAGACTCCATATCATAATAACTAATGTGCTTTTTAAAAAATTGCTAGTTGTCTGCTTTTCTCATGCAACAGTTACTATTTTGTTCCGGAACACATTCAGACCACATCAGACATAGTCATGAATAATTTGTGTGATTAGTTGTTCTTTGAAATGCATGTAATTTTCTTGATCACCGCTTGTGCATATTTTAAAAGAAAGGGTTGAGATCTAAGTACGTTCTGCCCTTCATACTTGTTCCAATATATGCACGTATTGTATCCTATGTGTGAACCTTGAGAACAAAGCCTTATATCATTAGCATTCACAAGGGATGATGAGAGACCTTTCAAAAATTATGAAATCGGCAGTTATAAAATGCATTGAAGGACTGCAGATTATGCTGAAACCAGAAACTCTTGGCATCAGTATTATGCAGCCCTGTCCAACCTGATGCCCTCTTAAAGTTTAGAACAACAACTCCCATCATTTCACACCAGCCTGGAATGCTGGGAACTGCATATGGAGAGTATTAGACATACGGAGAGTATTATGAATGGGCAAAGCAGATGTCTTTTATTGCTCCACAAAGAGTAATATAATCATTTAATTATCTGACTCTCATATCTGTCAACAATTCCCACAGTGCTCGTATGCAATGCCCAGTTGAAATAACAACCCAGCAGGCTCTCTGATTTTTCTTTTCCCTTCCCTAAAGAATTAACAAAATGCTTATAGTCTACAATGATGAAGCAGAACGTTGAGCCAATTTTTTTTTCAACAGGTAAAATGCCGAGCGTATTTACACGGGATTGTATTCCCAGGAAGCCGCTCCAACCCACCACACAAAGAAAAGCCAGTTATCAAGAGATGGACATTTTCCAAGGATATCACATAATTCTTAACACCTGTGCCAAATCCCATTAGGTCAAGCCATCAGGAGGAGGACAGGAAAGCTGCTCATGCTGGCTCTCAAATGACATTGTGCCACATTATTCCCCTGTATGTAGGCTGTGTTTTACAACAGCAGCAAAGTCTTTCATGCTTGTACTATTCTTGTTTTGGCTTTGATAATGAATAACACTCAATTCCCTTGTGACTTGGTGGATCATCCATGAGTTGTCCTTTCCAAGTGTCAAACAAGTTCCAAATACAGACATGGCTGTCGCCATTTATCCCAAAGCAAAGAAGCCAGTGGTGGGTTGCTACCGATTCACCCCGGTTCGGTCAAACTGGTAGTGGCAGCAGCGGGAGGGTCTACCCACCTGCCCGGAGAAGCGCTGCACACAGCGTGAGTGCGCACCTGCCCACAAGCAAACTGGTAGCGACAGGTTTTGAAACCCGCCTCTAAAACAAGCACCAAGTATGCCAGTTTGGTTTCAGTGGTTAAGGCACCAGGTTAGAAATCAGGAGACTGCCTTAGGCACAAAAAACCAGCTGGATGACTTTGGATCAATCGGTCTCACACTCACAGCACAATTCACCTCAGAGAGGTGTGGGGAAAATAGGAGGAAGAAGGAATATTAGGTATGTTTGCTGCCTTGAATTATTTATAAAAAACAATAATAAGGGCAGGATTACAAATTCTAAGAAAAGTATTTAGTAAATTATTTAAGATTATATTGAACATTTTTGCCTAGAACTTTGCTTTCTTTCCTCAAAAGTTTTTGAGACTATCTGAGCTAGGAATCACCTATGACCTATGATGGCCGGCTGTTTATGGACAATACTATACCTGCTTTTGCAGTCGTAGGTAGACGGTTCAAGTTATCTTTTCTGCTTGTACAGGTAGTCCTCCATTTACAACAATTCATTTAGTGACTGTTTGAAATGACAACAGGATTGGAAAAAGTGACTTACAACTGTTTTTCATACTTACGACCATTGCAGCATCCCTACAATCGTATGATCAAAATCCAGATGCTTGGCAACTGACTCATATTTATGACAGTTGCAGTGTCCTGGGGTCACGCCAGTGGTGGGATTCAGCCAGTTCGCACCACTTCAGGAGAACCGGTTGTTAACTTTCTGAGCAGTTTGGCAAACTGGTTGTTGAAAGAAATCATTAGGGCAGAGTACCGGTTGTTAAATTACTTGAATCCCACCACTGGGTCACGCGATCACCTTCTGCAACCTTCTGACAAGCAAAGTCAATGGGGAAGCCAGATTCACTTAACAACCATGTTGCTAACTTAACAACTTCAGTGATTCACAACAACTTGCCAACAACTGTGGCAAGAAAAATCATAAAATAGGGCAAAACTCACTTCACAATTGTTTCACTTAACAACAGAAATGCCGGGGTCAATTGTGGTCATAAATTGAGGACTATCTTTAATTTGCTGCACCAACTTTGGTGAACTAGCAGTTGCTCAGATACTGCAAGTATCAAGGCCCAGTAAAAAGCTTGTGATCAGCCTCTGAAGGTCTTCATCCCATGTTTGCTTTTGCTACCTGTTCACTTGCCTTCTCCAAATGTGCAACCAATTAGAGGAGTATGAAGAAGCAATGACCCTCCCATATGTAGCCTGGGGGAGGTAGAGAGGATTTTGCTGAGAGAAATGGAACTAACAACGATTAGGAAATTGGAACACTCAAGGGAGGATTCAGCAGAACTTATTTATTTATTATTTATTTTATTTATTTAGATTTATATACCGCCCTTCTCCCCGAGGGGACTCAGGGCAGTGAACAGCCAAAAGTAAAAAACATACATACAAAATTTAAAAGCCAAATAAAACCAAATTAAACAATGGCCCCAACTATTTAAAAGCCCAATTATAAAATATTAAAACCCCCAATATTAAAATATTTAAATTTTAAAATTATTTTTACAGAAAAAGGGGAAAAATTAGGCCAGGCCCGCCTGGTGGAACAGAAAAGTTTTTAGCTCATGGCGGAAGGCGCGAAGATCCGGGATCATCCGTATCTGCGGGGGGAGTTTGTTCCAGATAGTGGGCGCCCCCACTTAAATAACACTGTGACTCAATTGTCTCTAGAGCGGTGGTGGGAATCCTACTGACCCGGAATCCTTCTACATCATTTGTGAACTACAATATGAAAGAATGGCTCATACCCATTAGAGGAAAAGGTACAGATAGATAATGTTTAAGACCTATGGAAATTCACTGGTGAGTTCACCTATAGTACAGGTAGGGATTTTTATTTTTAAACGGCAAGCTTCCATCTATGCCAACCTGTGGAAATGCATCCAAGTAAAAATAAAAATAAAACAATATCCCATCCTTATTTCCCCATATACACAGCAGTGAGGAATGTGTGTATTTACAGATTCTCTGCATCTTAAAACAGAACAGCATATGCTGTGGGAGAAGATAAAAGTGGGAGATGTGTAATGCTGGACATAACAGCCAGCAGATTGTTGAGCGTGGATGTTTGTGTGTGTTCTTGTTTGTTTAAATAACAGCTTCTGAACAGGAATAGTGAGAACTTGAAATTTCACCAGCTGTTACTGACTTGACCTTGCCCAAACTGATTGTCAGAAAGAACTACCATCCCTAAAAGGAATAAGATTGGATTGGTCCCAGTTAACAAGGAGAAAATGTAGAGAGAGAGAGAGATAAAAGTGAAAAGATAGGGAGATTGAAACTTATTGCTATATGTGGCTACAAAAAAGGGTTCCAACCATTTCCTTTTGTTATCTGTATGTGATACGTATTGAACACTAGAATTTCTTTTGTCAGTAAGACTGTGCAAAGCATTTAAGGTGGGGGGGGGGGACATTTGGCACAGATACATTTATGAAGCAACATGTACCTTCCATAGATGGAATATCTTCAGTTTACAACTGTGATTCACCTCTCTCAAGTTGAACCCTGCTGTTGGTAACTACAGGGGAGACCACCTCTCCTGAATACTATGCACAGGTATCTAGGAGAAGCCATGATGGTGCCATATCAGGGGTGGGTTCTAAATTTTTTTACTACCGGTTCTGTGGGCATGGCATATTTTGTGGGCGTGGCTTGATGGTCATGTGACAATTCTTTAGGATTTAGCAGAGGTACTGGTCTACCAGGCTTTTAACTGCTTGCAGAGCTGTACCGATCTACCCATTTATTTTTGCAGGCACTGATCTATTCATGTATTTTTGCACGCACTGATCTACTCATGTATTTTTGCAGGCACCGGTCTACTCATTTGTTTTCTTTTAACACTGATCAGCTGTAGGGTGGCCCTTTGAAGCCCAGCTGCAAGAGTTTAAACAGTTTTTTTCCCTATAGCCATCAGCTGGGACTCAGGAGGCAGCAATAGATTGGGGGTGGGGTCAAATAAAAGGTAAGAATAATGCGGGGGTGGGGGGCGGGGGGGCAGGAGGGCGGGGGGGCGGGGGGGCAGAACCAGTTTGGTGCTGTCATATCGTCACCACTACCAGCTCGGGAGAACCGGGCCAAACCGGGAGGAACCCACCACTGTGCCATATGCATCATGATATCATCCTTATACAAGGGGCACAATTACATCACAGCATGACATCTGCTGCAAATTTGTATTCTTGGCCTCAGTGCAGAAACCATTGTCTTTTTCCAGGTTGCTCTTTGTTTTTGTAGTCAAGTCTACAGGACTGGAGTTCCTTGGTGCTCTCTCATCCAAGTTCAACCTTGTTTAGCTTTTTGAAAATCAATCAAGATTGGTTTTGCACTGGGGTTGCATTTCATGTGAGGGATTTGTGTACATGCGCCTGTATACACAAGTATACTCAGATGGTTGATCTGATCTGGAATCCGTCTGAATTCCGAAAGGGGTGGGTGGAAGTTTGGATCATGAATGAGGAGATTCCTTTGTTAGAGACAAGCAATTGTTGAGAAAATTATTACTGCTCCTCTGTACAGAAAATTAAGGGTTGGGAGGCCAGTATTGTGTTGTCTGGAAAATCGATTCATTCTTAAAACATAAGTGGTCAAATGTGTATTTATTTTATCCCATCGATTTATCAAAAGCACTAGGTTAACATTATCACAATTTTTGTAAAACTACTGCCTTATGTAAGAATGTCATGAGAAAAGGGCAGTTGTTCATGTTTGTTCATGGAAAAAACTGTTAAGCAACCCATCGACAGCATTCTCTGACTACGCAGAGATTAATAGAAAACTGTGTACAAGAAAATTAAAGTTATTCCACCCATATAGTCTGTTCTTTACTCCCTGTCCAGACGGTATGTACACACATACTTGGTTTAACTCCTGGTAACTGCTTGGACTAGTCCCTGCAGTTTTCTTGGCAAGATTTTCAGAAGTGGTTTGCCATTGCCTCCTTCTAGGGCTGAAAGAGAGTGACTGGTCCAAGGTGTCTTTGTGTCTAAGGTAGGACTAGAATTTACAATCTCCCAGTTTCTAGCCTGCTACCTTAAGTACTACACCAAGCTGGGTCTCTGTCAAGACGTAGTCCTAAAATAAACAGTATTCCAGGTGAGAACTTCAATATCCAACCACCACCTTATAAATTTCTAACATTAGAATGATGATGAAATTATGGATGATGTTAATGATGGCTTATTCTACCATTCCAAATGTACTGAGATCGCAACCAACTCCTAGAATTTCCAAAACATCTGCAGAGTAGTAAGTTAGAGAAAGTAGATGTATATCATTCATGCTTTCTGCCTTACCTCAATGTTCTTCACTTCTAACTAGAATGAAAGAAACTAGAAAATGGAAACGATAGATAGAGATTCATATTTATATTTATAACAGAATAATGGAATAACAGAATAAAAAGTTGGAAGGGACCTTGGAGGTCTTCTAGTCCAAACTCCTGCCAAGCAGGAGATCCTACACCCATGATGGCAAACCTATGGCACATGTGCCTCTCTGTGGCCACGCACTCCATTGTCAGCTGCTCTCTTCCCGGTTTCGGCACTCCGGGCCAAACATGCATACTCCAGTTTCAGCACTTGGTGCCAAAAAGGCCAACCATCACTGTCCTATATCATTTTGGACAGATGGCTGTCCAATATCTTCTTTAAAATCTCCAGTGATGGAGCAGTCACAATTTCTGGAAACAAGTCACTCCACTGATTAATTGGAAACTACTATTAGGAAATTTCTTCTTAGATCTACATTGGCTGTCTCTTTGGTAAGTTTCCATCCATTTAATTACTTAAATTTAATTTAACCCTCTGCCCCCCTCCCAAAAATAACCAATATCTAGAATATCTGAGAAAAGAAAGTATTATTTTTATTTCAGCAAAGAAAGTGCATTCATCAAGAAATGAATGTGAATGTGTTCAAAGCCCAGATTGTCCACTTCTAAGACATTCTATATCCTACACTGGAATCCCTTATAATAAATAATTATTAATTGAATGGCTCAATGGGGCTGGAGGTGGAAAGGTCCAAAACAAATAACTTCAGGCTCAAATAATTTATAATAAAAGAAAACCAAACCAACATTCTGATTAAGATGAGAAATCACTCAACTGAGCAACATTGTGATGTATGTATGTATGTACTGGTATATATGTATGTATGTATGTATGTATGTATATACAGAAGGAAGGAAGGAAGGAAGGAAGGAAGGAAGGAAGGAAGGAAGGAAGGAAGGAAGGAAGGAAGGAAGGAAGATGGAGTCAACCTTTTTTTTCTAAAGAGGCCACTAAAGATTGACCTCAGTTACAAAAGAAGTGGTGACTTTTAAATCTGTTTCTCCTCTCAGTGAATAAGTAGGTAAGTATGTAAGTGCTGAGAAATAAAACCTTCCCTTTCCCCAGGGAAGGGTTATGGCCACCATCCAGTAATGTATCACTTGGACAGAGCAGGATTGCAACAGACAACGACTAGTCTCTAGGGAAAAGGGAGAGAACTAGAAAGGCCCCTAAACACCAAGATGGATGAGGACAGAGGGAAACAGAGCTGCCAGTTTAACAGAGAGGAATGTTTTCTCTCCAAGCTGAATCTCAGAAGGTTTTCAATGCTTCACTATCCCAAATGAACTGTTTTTATGCTTTCTTCAGTGAAACCACTAGTTCCCTGAACGGTCATGTGAAAAGCTTGACATCCTCTTTATTCCTCCCATGATTTTGGCCATATCTCAAAAACATTTTTCCAACATCAGCATTCAACTTTCTTGACTGCCATCAGTAATGGTTGTGCCTCTGGGCTTTTGGTCTTCTCTAATCAATGAACAGACTCAGTGAAAATACATTTGGAGGCGGAAAAAAAGTTAAATCTAGGTAATTAGGCATTTAGACCTACATTGTGAGCTCATTAAGTATAAACAATATGATTTGTCCATGCACCAGGAGCCTAATTAAGGATTTAGGAGGTTAACATTGAGAACAAGTTGTTTTATAGTTTTTTAAAGCCTTGAGCATATTTCTTGTTCTCAAATATTAAGCCACTGGCACTGGTCTTGCTCCATTAGCCAAATAATGCAGACACCACATACTGTACACACCCTACCTACTTGTTGCAGAATTACTGTCAAACTTGCAAATCCCCAATTCGAGGGAAATTTATATTTGAACAATTTGCTCTTTCTTTCAAAGAATCCTATCCATTATACATATCAGTAGGCTGTGCACAGGCAGCTGATGTGACTTGTCTGTTCATGGGAACCATCTGTTCATATTGAGACTATGCAATACATTAAAAGAAATCACAAATCAGACATTATACCAGTGGCTCTCACTTAAAGACTGCATGTTTAGTGGCTGTTCAGACTTGTGATGGGGCTGAATGCATTCTCTTCACCTGTGTGCACGCCTTGCTTCTGCACATGTGCAGAAGCTATTGCACATGCGCAGATGGCCGATGACATCCGGGATGGTGGGCGGGGCCTCCCGCCAGTTTTACTATCAGTTCTTGTGAAGCGGTCTGAACCGAGGACAACCTATCACTGCTCCAGAGTCATAGCCTGGATGTTCAGCAACCATTGCAATGTCCAGCCATCATTCAGTGAGGAAATGGGAGTATGCCTTGTTGTCAGAAATTGACAGCAGTAGTCAAACAAACCATGGTTTTATGCAATTTGTGAATAGCAATAGCACTTAGATTTATATACCACTTCACAGTGTTTTACAGCCCTCTCTAAGCAGTTTACAGAGTCAGCATATTGCTCCCAACAATCCGGATTCTCATTTTACCAACCTCAGAAGGATGGAAGGCTGAGTGCCAACCTTGAGTCTGGTGAGATTCGAACTACCAAATTGCCGGCAGCTGGCAGTCAGGAGAATTAGTCTGCAGTACTGCTTTCTAACCACTGCACCACCACAGCTCTTAATCCAATCCAATCTAGGAATCCAAGGTAGATTTTCTAGGTGGAAAAATAATTGGCAGCTGAGCAGCTGGGGAGATTATGAAAAGAAGATCATAAAATATAAATTGAGAAAGTCAGTTAGCAGGTATTTGTTTAGAAAGCAATTGATCTGGGACAGGAAGAAACAGTGAGAAAGAGAAATTAGGGATTAATGATAATGAAAAGTTATTAGTGGGAACACAAAGGAAGTCATGGAATTAAAGGCTGAGAAAAGATAGCAAAAGCTAAGCATAGCTTTTAAAGAGATTTTCCACTTGATAGAATAATTATTACTTATACTATTGATTCCTTGTTCTTGATATTTTAATGAAAAATCAAAACATGAATATAGATAAATACATATTTATAGAAGGAGATAAATTTAAAGTATATTTGAACGATATTCTCATGTGGATGGATGTAAATTACTATGGCTCACTTTATATGCTGGCTTGTGTTGCATGAAGTATGTATCGCAGCAAATCAATAGACGGGTGTGTGATAATTACAGGAAATTTAGATTCTAGGGATTCAGAGGATGATAAAAGACCGCAGACCACTCATCTAACAGTCTCTAAGATCCCTAGACCCAGTGGTGAAATGCTACCGGTTCGCACCAGTTCAAGCAAATCAGTAGTGATAAAAACTACCGGTTCAGGCGAACCGGTAGTAAAAAAAAAGCTATCGAACCAGTATTTCCGACGATCAGCTATGCCGCACGATTTAAAATCCTGCTTCCTAGTGAATCTAAATGGCGTAGCATAGCTGATCCCCCTTCACCACTCTACTTACCTTTCCAAGCCTCCTTTTGGCGTGTACTGTGTATGCGCGTGTCTGCAAGCGTGCATTTGGCACGTACTGCGCATGTGCACACAGTGCGCATTTGGCACAAAGCATGCATGTGTGTGCATGTAGTGCACATTTGGCATGCAACACGCATGCACATGCACACAGCACGCATTTAGCATGCAGCACGCATGTGCGGCAAGGAACATTTTATTAAGTGGATTCATGGGTAACAATGTTCTATTTCATTTCTATTCATTCTATAATGTCTTCATATTAATAGAGGTTTGCATATTACTTTTACTATATAGCCATGATGGCGAACCTATGGCACAGGTGCCACACGTGGCACACAGAGCCATATCTGTGGGCACGCGAGTGTTGCCCTACCTCAGTCCAGCATGCATGTACATACTGGCCAGCTGATTTTCGGGCCTTCCTGGCCCACCAGAAGTCGGTAAACGGGCTGTTTCTGGGCTTCCGGAGGGCCTCCGGGGGAGTGGGGAAGGCTGTTTTCGCCCTCCCCAGGCTGGAGAGGGCAAAAAAAATGGGCCTACCAGGACCACTGTGCCATCGCGTGCCAAAAGTGGGGGGGGAGAGTGGGAGGGTCACATGCTCATGTGTGGGGGGACGGGGCGTATTGAATTATGAGTGTGAGCACACACGCGCACAATCCTCCCCCACTCTCCCCCCCGCTTTTGGCACACGGCGGCAAAAAGATTAGCCATCACTGCTATATAGCATCCTTTACAAACCTGAACACCCACACGCATTTCATGGCTTCTCTGAAATGTTGTCTATAAAGAATGGCCCTGATTCTTGAATTATTAGATGTAACATTTTTGAAGACCAAAATATGTGTTATAAAAGTTGTAACTCATATGTCAGAAATTTGCCTTTTTTACCGTCAAAGACACAGTATCTATTTTAAAAATTAATTTTTAGTTTTTAGCATCTGTGTAATGCTAACTTAAAAATAACAAAATAGAGTCACATGTAATTTTTGATATTTCCCCAGTAACTCTAAAGGCATTTAAGATCAGCCCTTAGAAATACTTTTAATATTATTATTGAAAGCCACAGTGCTGCAGTGATTAGAGTGCAGTACTGCAGGCTACTTCTGCTGACTGACTGCAATTTGGCAGTTCAAAATCTCACCAGGCTCAAAGTTGACACGGCCTTCCATCCTTCCGAGGTGGGTAAAATGAGGAGCCAAATTGTTGGGGGCAATATGCTGACTCTGTAAGCCGCTTAGAGAGGGCTATAAAGAGGTATATAAGTCTAAGTGCTCTTGCTCTTGCTATTATGGGTTTAACTTGGATTAGCAATCAGCACTGTTTGGGACATCATGAGAGTATTTCTAAGAAGTTATGCATTAATACAATGCATAATATACAAATACAATACATCCAAAATGCATTATTGCAAAATGTCTTATTTGAAGAGTCTCGTTAAAGGGGGTGGGAGCTATAGGCTCCTTAAAAAGTTACCTAAAGCATTGGAAATCAGCTGTTTAAAATGTATGACCAGAGATCTCAGCTTGAAAATAAGTTTTCAGAACTGCTGAATGGGCACTTTGAATGAAATAAGAAATTAAGCAACCAAACAAAGATAACATACAATGGGTCAAATTTAGATATATTAGTACAATTTTTGTATATTTTCAAAATATTTTTCAAAATACACATTAGACAATTGGAGTACTTGAGTGGCTGTACCTAGCCATCCATAGCTGAGCTAAAAAATTAAATAGGATCGGCTCCTGTTACGATTTGGATGAAGAAAGTATTTGAGAATCCCGGGAAATTAAAAAAAAAACATGCTGGGGGAACAGAATAATATATTAGCTTTATATCACTCCAACAACATGGCATGGACAAGAGCATGTAAATCATCAGAACTGAACTGAACTTGACTTTATTTTATTTGAGAATTTTATTTTGTATGGGTGTTATAAATGTAAACCCTTGTACACAGCATGACCACAATGTCCTTAACGAACAAATCTAAGTAGAAAATGAACTGAAATGTGTAAATAATTGAAGAATTACAGGACAACAAGTCATGATTATCTGGGCTGTGAATTTCATAAACCGTTCGTAACCGTCAGTTTCAAAAATTTCAAAAATTTCAAAATTTTTGTTTCAAAAATTTTTACTACCGGTTCTGTGGGTGAGGCTTGGTGGGCATGGCATAGCTTGGTGGGCGTGGCTTGGTGGGCATGGCAGGGAAGGATACTGTAAAATCTCCATTCCCACCCCACTCCAGGGGAAGGTTACTGCAAAATCCCCATTTCCTCCCGATCAGCTGGGACTTGGGAGGTAGAGAATAGATGGGGGTGGGACCAGTCAGAATTTTTACTACTGGTTCTCCGAACTACTCAAAATTTCCACTACCAGTTCTCCAGAACTGGTCAGAACCTGCTGAAACCCACCTCTGAACGCTATGCTCATACCCCTTCACCCTATTTAGCCCACCACTAGAGAGTGACACGCACACAACCCCACAAGTTAGGATTTATCCAACTTAAGAGAAACCAACATTTTATATTTATCTCTTGTCCTCTTTTCTACCAAACTAGACTGGAGCCATTTCCTATACATATAAACAAGGCTCAATTATTTATCAAGCTGATTTTTTAAAAGCCACAGTAGCTCAGTTACCCTTGATATTAAAAATAAAAAAACAACCTTCTGATTCAGGGAATGTCCCTTGTATTAAACATTTACTTTCTTTTTCATTTAGTTTCTCAACAATATTCCCAGTCTAATGCCTTAGTTAGAACAAATGGGATAGAATCAGTTAATTTTAAACTAGACAGTGGCACCAAAGATGTTCATATCCTCAGACTATTAGCTGTAATAATCAAAACCCGGGCAATAATAGAATTAACCTCCAAATTTAAGCCATTACATTATGTAAAGGCTATAAATATACTCGATGGTTATGCTCTGTTGATCTTTCACTATCCAAAAATTATGATGCCTGAAATCAAAAAGAAGTTTTAAAACAATGATGTTTAACTATGGGACAAAATAGAATAAACCATGTCATTAATCACCCAGCTTCAATCATTCAGACAAATATTGACAAAATAAAAACAGGGCAGAAGAATCTTACTGCATATTATAGATTTATCTAAAAAGGGGACAAGCACAGAAATAAATAAGCTGCTCCAGAGACTTAGATGGAAATAGAATCACTAGCTCACATCACTGCCATCGAAAAAAAATAAATTCACATTCAAACATTATAAACCATGAATCAATAATCCAGCTTCAAATGCCTTTAACAGAAGTTTATTTCCTATATAAAGGCATTATTTCAAGACTATAACCTGTTATTAATACAGGTACCGAAAACAGATTTTGGACAGATATATTTGAAGATAGTTGGAATATTGTGTGAAAAAACAGTCACTAAAAATATCATCCTCCCGCTTAAAAGAAGTATCTCTCAATGTACAGATGGCACTATACTCCTATTAAATTTAATTACAATAATCCAAAAGTTTTGTTGCTTTGATGGAGAGGCTGCAGTGAAACAGCATCTTCATAGGTGGTAAACTCATGATATAGTTAATCTATTTGTGTTGGGGAAATTGTATTATTTCAAAAGTTGTAACACATACCCTTATTTAACATCAGTTCGGCTTATTCTAAACATTTTGCCAAAGTGCATACCAAAACATCAAAGATATTTTAGCAAATACAAAGCGTAGGAAAACAAGTATAGAATTTTATATAACTGACTCAACAAATTATGCCACTTATTATTACAGAAAACACCCACCAAAAAAGCACATTCTGTTATGTCCTTATAAGGACATCCGGCCGGGGATTGGTTAATCCTCCGGGCGGGAAAGTTAAACCGCTGTCATTGGACGGCTGGTCTGCCGGAGCGCTATAAAAAGGGCTCCGGCAGCACAGCCGTTCGTCTGTTCTGACTTAGTTAAGAGCTGAATAAAACTTGTTGAACAGACCCCGCTGGTCTTGTCTTCTTTCCTGCGCCTGATCTAACACTGGCGACGAAGGACTTGAAAAGAACCGCCACGCGGAGCTAAGTCACTCATCGAGAATTCCTCACTGAGCTGAAGTCACTGAAGATGGAGGCGTCACAAGCCGCGATGGCTCCGATCTCCAAATTCGACCCCAGAGTGGAGAAATGGACCTCCTATCTGGTTCGTTTCCGCCAGTTTCTGCGGGGAAACAACTATCAAGACCTCTCCGATGAACGGAAACGAGCCCTGTTCCTGGCGCATTGCGGCTCCAAGGTGCTGGAGATGGCCATCGACCTCGTGTCCCCAAGGAACATCGAGGAGATGTCTTGGGCCGATTTGCAAGACGTGCTGAAGGAGCACTACGCTCCCACTGGAACTCCCATTGCCAACAGATTCACCTTTCAACAAAGGAATCAGTTGGAAGGGGAGCCCATCAAGGACTTTGTGGCAGCTCTGCGGCAACTCGCGTCAAACTGCGAGTTTGACAACGTTGAGAACGCCATCAGAGACCGCATTGTCTTCGGCATGAGGGACATAGGACTGCAACGTAAGTTCCTCAGCCGAAAGAAAATCGCGTTGAAAGACGTCGTTGAGGAGGCAATCGCAGCCGAGATCTCAGAAAAGGCAGCTGCCGCCATGAGTAGGGCTAAAGGGGTGCACAAATTGCACCGCCAACCCAAGAGCTCGTCTGAGGAGTCGTCTGCCAGCTCCTGCTCTGACGACGAAATGGCCGTTCACAAGGTTTCCCGCCAAAACCGTCGCGAGCGCACACAAGATGGCGCCCGGATCGAGCCCTGCGGCAGCTGCAAAGGAAGCCATGCCAGGGCCAAGTGCCGTTGGAGAGACGCTATCTGCCGACGCTGCAACAAGCGGGGGCACATCGCTGAAGCCTGCAGGGCCGAAGCACCTACCCTGGGTCCGTTTCCCCCCGGCTGGGGCGAGAAACGGCAAGACAACCAGAGACCATCCAAACGGTCCTCTGCCAGGTCTCAGCAACGAGGCGGCGGCTACGCGGCAGTCAGAACTGATCAGCTGTCCTCCGGCATCCACACCATTGACGATGCGGCCGCAAAGTTCCATGCCACCGTAATCGTGGAGGGAACACCCTGTTCTATGGAGGTTGATTCGGGATCGAACTACTCCATCAGTAGATGGACTGGCACCAGTTAAAGCGTCTGAAACCGGGCATTTCGAAGAAAGACCTCAAGCCCCTACGGGCCCGTCTTGTCGATTTCGGCGGCAACCCTGTTGAGATCCTGGGGAGGACTTCGCTCCGGGTCACCTACCACGACTTCCAGGGCGTCCTACCCATCACTGTCGTGGGGCGAAACCGCCCGAGCCTGCTGGGGATGGAGTGGTTCGAGCCATTGGGGCTGTCTATCAGCGGGATCCACCAAATTTGTAGGGACGAACTCGACGCCATCATCGAAGAGTTCAAGGAAGTCTTCGATGGTAAGCTGGGGAGATTTGTGGGGAAACCTATTTCCTTCAATTTGGACAAAAATGTCACCCCAATTAGGCTTAAGCCCCGCAGGGTTCCGTTCGCCCTGAGGCCCAAGGTCGACGCACAGATAGATAAGCTTGTCGCCCAGGGGGTCCTGGAACCGATCGATCATGCTGCATGGGAGACCCCCATTGTGACCCCGATGAAGCATGATGGGTCTGTGCGCATCTGCGCCGACTATAAGTGTTCGATAAATAAGGCCCTCCAGCAGAGCGCATATCCGGTTCCAGTGGTGCAACATCTGCTGCACTCACTTGGGAGCGGATCAATATTCGCGAAATTGGACCTGGCCCAAGCTTACCAGCAATTGCCAGTGGATGAAAAAACTGCGGAGGCACAAACCATTGTCACCCATAGAGGGGCCTTTAAATGCACGCGCCTCCAATTTGGGGTCAGCGCAGCCCCAGGTATTTTTCAATCATTTATGGAACGCCTTCTTCAAGGCATTCCAGGGGCGGTCCCTTACTTCGATGATGTCTTGATCTCCGGCCACTCCAAAACCCAACTGCTTGAGCGACTGCGCATGGTTTTACAGCGATTCAAGGAGAAGGGTTTGAGAGTCAGGAGAGACAAGTGCATCATCGGGGTCCAGGAAGTCGAGTTCCTGGGTTATCTCATTGATAAGAACGGCATTCACCCCACTAAATCTAAGGTTAGGGCTATCCATGAAGCTCCAGCCCCCCCAAAACAAGACGGAGCTTCAGGCGTTTCTGGGACTACTGAATTTTTACAGTGTTTTCCTGAAACAGAAAGCCTCCGTGGCTGAACCGCTCCATCGCTTGCTGGGGAAGGCGGTTTCCTGGAGGTGGGGGAAGGAAGAGGAAGCAGCATTCAGAGCTGTCAAGAACCTGCTTTCTTCCGAGAGTGTCCTCATCCAATACCACGAGACACTCCCCCTGCTATTGACTTGCGACGCATCCCCCTACGGCATCGGAGCAGTCCTCAGTCATCAATTCCCGGACGGGAAGGAAGCACCCATCGCCTATTTCTCGAAGACGCTGTCCAGTGCCGAGAGAAATTACAGCCAGCTGGACAAAGAGGCCCTGGCCATCGTCGCTGGCGTCAAGCGCTTCCATGAGTACTTATATGGACGGAGGTTCACGGTCATCACAGACCACAAGCCCCTGCTGGGCCTTCTGTCTGGAAGCAAGCCCACACCTAACTATTCATCGCCCAGGATGACACGCTGGGCAATTTTTTTGGCCGGGTACTCTTATGAACTTTGCCACAGGCCGGGCAGTAACATCAGCAACGCTGACGCCTTGAGCAGATGCCCGTCAAAAGACTTAGTGGAGGACCCTGCCCCCACCCTGGGACTGCATCACATCGATGGCGACCTGGCTTGCCCAGTCACATCCGCAGACGTCGCGGCACTAACCCAGAAAGACCGGACTTTGAAACAAGTGATGTCTTGGGTGCTGCGCGGCTGGCCTGCGGGACCGTTGACCGACGACTTCAAGCCGTTTGCAAAGAGGCAGCAGGAACTGTCAACCATGAAGGGCTGCCTGCTGTGGGGTGACAGGGTCGTGGTTCCCCAGGCTTTGCGCCTAAAGACTTTGGAAACCTTGCACAAGGGGCACCCTGGCATCGTACGCATGAAGGGACTGGCACGGAGCTACGTCTGGTGGCCATCACTGGACAAAGACATTGAGAACTGGGTCTCCAGATGTGATCCGTGCCAAGAAGTCCGCCCCGCCCCTCCGCAAACGCCTATTGCGGAATGGGAAACACCGAGCAACCCGTGGGCGTGAATACACATAGACTTTGCGGGCCCGATGCAAGGAAAGTTCCTGCTGATAGTGGTGGACGCATTTTCCAAATGGCTTGAGGTCATTCCCCTGGCATCCATCACTACTGAAGTCACCATTAGAGCCCTCCGGCGACTATTTGCTACCCACGGGCTGCCGGACGTCCTTGTTTCCGACAACGGCCCGCAGCTGACCTCGAAACCCATGGAGGAGTTCCTGGCCAGTTTGGGCATTCGCCATGCCCTCTCTGCCCCCTACAGACCGGCTGGCAACGGACAAGCTGAGAGGATGGTGAGGTTCACTAAAGAGGCCCTTGCCAGGATGGGACCGGGCGATTGGCAAGAGAAGATCGACAACTTCCTCTTGATACAGCATATTACGCCGCATGCCACCACTAGAAAGAGCCCGGCCGAATTGCTGATGGGCAGGAAGCTGAGGTCACCCCTGGACCGACTTCACCCCCTGTACCACTCCGAGGTCACCGCAACCGCGAGCCGCCCCCTCCGAGCCTTCTCTGCAGGAGATCCGGTTTTCGCGCTTAATTTCCACGGCCTGCCGAAATGGCTAAAGGGGAGAATCGAGAGCACAACCGGCCCGAAGTCCTACACTATTGAACTGCAGGATGGAGTGGTCTGTAGACGTCATATCGACCAACTCCGGAAGCGGTGGGAAGGGGATGGCGAACACCACCCTGACGAGGTAGGACAACAACACCCCTACAAGGCAGGACAAAACCACCCCGACGAGGTAGGACAACAACACCCCTACAAGGCAGGACAAAACCACCCCGACGTGGTAGGGCAACACCACCCTGGCGGGGCAGGACAACACCACCCTTTTGAGGTAGCCCTGCAACACCCAGTCGAGGAAGGGCCGTACCACCCCGACATGACCGGCCAGCCAGCAGACCAGCTACCGTACTGCAACTGCCGAGTAGACAGGGGACTCCACGGCAACAGAAACTCACGCCTCCCCGGCAAGGCAGCCCAACGCCACCCCGACGGCAAGGAACTCCAGGGAACGCCAGTCGACCGGGACATGCCCAACCGAGAGGGCCAACGACAACCCGGTGAGGGAGGCCTACGACACCCCTGCATGCAGGAACTAAAACGCCCGTTTGAAACCTCCCGTCCAGCTGACCCCCGTCCCAAGCAACAACGACCCGACCAGGTCGACCTGCACCACCCAGACAGGGTCGACCATCACAAGAATCAACGAAACGGACAATTTTCAAAAAATAAAAATAAACCAAGGGACTTACCGGCCTACGACGATCGGCACCCAGGCCAGGGAAGAGACCAACCGGACCAGCAGATGTATTCCAACAGCGGGTCGGGAGGCGGCACACCGGAGCCGGTACCTGCAACGACCACTTCGCAGCCCAGCAGCAAGGCCGGAGGCGCACGGACAGGACCGGCACCTTCAACGACCCAGCGGCAGGCATCCCGGGGGCGAGGGTCGGAGGACACCGGAGCGGCCACCTTCCAGACGGACGACGGAGAACAGAATGAACTGCGCAGGTCGAGCAGGGCTTCCAGACGTCCCGCCTACCTGCGTGACTACGTTTGTCGATTGACACAAGCTGAACCATGTTTCATCTAGGGGGGGAGGAGTGTTATGTCCTTATAAGGACATCCGGCCGGGGATTGGTTAATCCTCCGGGCGGGAAAGTTAAACCGCTGTCATTGGACGGCTGGTCTGCCGGAGCGCTATAAAAAGGGCTCCGGCAGCACAGCCGTTCGTCTGTTCTGACTTAGTTAAGAGCTGAATAAAACTTGTTGAACAGACCCCGCTGGTCTTGTCTTCTTTCCTGCGCCTGATCTAACACATTCCAAGGACAGCCATTAAATATATAGTATTTATTGTGACATGTTTCCTATTGTCTCCTGGCTTACAAAGATAATGCACAGCCATGTTTCACCAAACAACTATATTTATTCTGGAAAGATTTCATATGTAGCTGATACATGATTTTTAAAAGGTATGAATTAGTATAGTGGTGTAATAGAAACAATGGTGGTTTGCAAGCATAGAAAGATGGGGAGAATTATAGGGAATTATATTGGGGTAAAATAGATTTAGCTCTTTTTCCTTTCCTTTTTTTCTTATCGCACGTTTTAAATTCTTTTGCTTACTACTTCTATTGCTATTCATAATATTCATTATATTCATAATATTACTTATCTTGAAAGGTGATCATATAAATAACATATATGTATGTACGCATGTAAGGGAGAATAATGGTACACTTAGCTAAAGGAAACAAAGAGCAACTAAAATTTTATTTTATTTTGTATTTTATGTATGCTTTGTTATCACTGAATTTATTAAAAGAACATTATTTTTACATTGCAACTATAATGTATTCACAGCATAAAACTTAATAATCTGCTTCTGTGTTGCTGAAAGACAATATGCCAAGTTTAATATTATAAAATACTTACATCAGAAGTACCAATGGCAGCCTATCTGATACTTCAATCCAGGCAGCCATTAGAAGACTGCAAAGAAACATAAAAAAATCTAGTTATTTATTAATATCCTGTGGCTCATAGGAGTTTTATAGATGGTAGTTCTTAGTAGTACCAACTATACATTTCAAGACTACCCATAAGCTTAACCACAGTTATCAAAACCATTTCTATACCTGGCAAAATGATCTCGTGATAAGGAATATTTCATAGTGTCTCCTGTTCCTGCATAAATAGTATAGTGTTATTAAATGCCCAATCAACACACACCCTATTACTCTAATATTACAATGCTTGGTTGAAAAAATGAAGTAAAACAAATTGGATGAGAAAAATGCATTTAAGAATGATTGCTGCAAAAAATTAATTTAAAAATTAAACGAAAGTTATTTGACAGTGTAGCTGGCCTGTTAATGCAGATCATAAAGCAATTTTACTAAGGAATTGCTAATCAATATAGGCAGTGAAGTCATGTCATTATAATTTATTCTTTTTTTTTTATTGAAAAAGTTTTAAAAATTTTACATACATTTTCTCCCCCCCTCCCCAGCCACCTCCCCCGACTTCCCAGAGCAAGTACAAAATAAAATACAGCTTAAATTCTCTAAATTAAACTCCATTTCACACTTATTATAATCATGATCATTAAACAAATAGATAAAAGGAAAGCAAGTCTTTTTTTCTCCTTATTCCATCTAATTCAACAAAATTATCTCCATTTATAATTACAGCAATTAAAACAATTAAGTATTATCTAATCAAACCTATCATTACTCAATTTGGCTAATTATTACTTAACAAATTATTAGGTCTATACAATTTAACAAAATATTTTATAACTTTCATTTAAAACAAAACAACAACAACAACAACAACAAAAAGAAAGAAAAAAAAAAGGAAACCCTCACTCAAAAAACCTCCGATTATAAAAAAAAATTACTATATAAACTCTTCCGTCCTTCACTTTTAAACCATCAAGGTCCAATTATAATCAAAACACTTAATAAGAAATAATATTAACAATAATTTTTAATTAATAATCAAACCTCTTATATCAATACATATTAACAAATCAGCTAAGAACATCATTTAAGAACTTTATCAATCCTTTAAATTCTTCATACTAGATTGAACCAATTGCTAATCTTCTTGTCTTCACATCTTCCAACAGCATATAAGATATCTTCATTTACGTCTACCCACCTAAATAAAAATTGCTTGTATATATAAAAAAAAAACCCCCCGAGTGACTTTGTAATTGTAATTATATTTGAAATGATATCCATCAAATCCAGTCAAAAATTAGATTAATAAATTCGTCAGACATATTAGGGAAACCACCAGATCAACTGCAATTGCCCTAGGTCCATAGTCCTTTTGCCTTGTATTCATTACCATCAAGCAGGAAACTTCAATTTGCTATATTCAGTAGAACTTCTGCGATTGCAATTAAGTCCAAATTTGTTGCAGTCCTTAATAAAATAATCCAAATCATTCAAGTCAGGGCATATTTCACAACCCAATACACTAGCATTGCTGTGATCTGTTTATTCTTCTCAAATATTCCAATACAGCTGTAAGTTGCCTCCTCATCGTCGCTCATCGCTTAGTTAACTGGCATTAAACTGCTGTCTGTTTTTTTTTTCTTTTTCCAAAAAATTCAAAATCTTTAAACAGTTAAACAGTACTTTTTAAGGACCATCATCTCATCAAGCAGGGTTATTTTCCATTTCTCCAGTCTTTCTTCTTTTCCTTTTTATGAACTTTCTTCTTAACTTTGATCCCTCTGCCTTTTTTAGCTCCAGTAAAATTTTGCGATTTTTGGGATTGCATATTATAAAATTTTTGCAGAAATGTAGCTTCTTCTGGAAACAACTCTTTAAGTGCAGATTGAGTTTTATAAAAAAAAATTCGTGAAACCAAAATTTCATCAACTTGCAACACTTTTTGCTCCTTATTTTGCACAACATTCTGTTGTTGTTTTTTTGCATCTCCCAACTCTTCATTCAATCCCCCACTGCTAGATTGCAACTCAGTGTTTCCATGTATTTCATTATTTCCAGCTTGAGAAACTTGGAATATAGTATCAATTCTTTTCAATAGAGCAGAGGTAATTGAACTCAAAGCTTCCTCAAATTCAGACCATTGAGGGTTAAATAACCCTCCTTTGCTTTCAGAAAGCCCAGCCATCTTGCCCCCCTTCTTCCTTCCCTTCCAGAAGGACAGAAAAAAAAAGGGGGGGAAGAGAAAAGAAAAAAAAAGTTTCAAGAAGAAAAAAAAAAAGGGAATCCTTTACAATTTGTAATTTGTATTGCTGCTTCAATTATTATTATTCCTTTCTTATTACATCCACTTTTCAAAAAGGAGTTTTACGTTTCAAACAGGGGCTTGTCAATAATTACTTTTAGCTTTCACTTCTTCACGCCCCGTTAAAACTCAAACGCCATCTTGCTTTCACTTTCAGCTTAGGAAGAATCTTTTAAAGAAAATAAATCTTTGGAGTTAAAAGGAAAAAAAAATACTTGCTGTTTGATTCGTACTGCTTGTGCTCCGCCAGCTCAATTCAAAAAATATCTGTTTAAAGTTGGTGCTGGAATGGTTAACGACATCTAGCTCTGCAAAGCAGAGGCATCCAGGGTCCGGAGTACTGACAGGCTTAACGGGGAGCTCTCATCTTCAAGCGCCAGATTATGTGTGAAATCCGGCACTTTCAGGGAGCTCTACCCCACCCGTCTACTCACTTTTCCCCCTCATACCAGGGGGAAAGTTTTCAAACCGCAAGACAGCTGATAGTCGCTGTTCTTTGCGGTTCTACGGAGCCCTGGGCTGGCGCTTCAAAAAGAAGCGTCTGGCGATGTCGCTGTCCCACTGGAAGTCCCCAATTTATTCTTCATCAGTTCTAATCTACCAAACTTTACAATCAAGTGATCCTTTCAAATTCAGTTAAGTTAGAACTAATTCGTTTATACTCCATTCCTTCCATATCAGTGAATTCATTGCAAAGAATTATATAGATTTCTAACATAAAACACTTTTTTTCTGAGAGGAATCTGTCTTCTTGGTTTACAAAATATATTATTCTAAAACTATATATAAATCACATGTCATAGAAGACTCGAACTTTAAGAGTCATTTGCTTTATCAAAGAGTCATTATTGAAAGACTTGGAACAACAAAAAGGAACAGCATTATTTCACAGTTAGGAACGCTACGTCGAGCACTATAGTTGGATATAATGCAGTCAATGACCAAATAATCTCAATTAGACTACTTTATGAATAACTCTCTAACATGATTATCATCAAAGTTTATTCTCCAACCACTGATGCGGAAGAAGGAAGCTGGTGAGATTTATGGTCAAGTTTGATTTGAAATTGACAGAATATGAAAGCAAGGTGTCAGTCCTCCCAGGTAAACCAGGCAGGAAACACCACAAGATGAGCTAATTCTACTTTATTGTAAGGCTATAATAACAGAATCTTGCAAGTCTGAAGGCACAATCTTCCCACCTCCACTTTTAACTGTTTGATCCATTAGGGCAGGGTTTCCCAACCTTTTCTATACTATGCATCCCTAGAACACTTCTAATATATTCTTGTACCCCTTACAAAAGTAAATAATTATATGCATATAGACTATAATTTTGAAACTTCTAAATCCAAATTTTCGCAGCCCCTGGAATATTGTCTGGCATCATCTGGAATATCGTCCTTGTCTTTTGATGAAAGACAAAAATTTCAGAAAAGAACTTTGAGTTTCAGTGAACTGTTAGAAGAGACAAGAAACAGCATTACAATAACATTTGAAAAGATACTGAAATTGGAAACAGACATGGAAAAACTATCAAAGTTTTCCAAATGTTCTTTGCACTCCAAATGATGTTCCAACCTCAAATTTGTATGCTAAAGGATGCTAATAGAAGCTAGTGACCAATTGAAAGAAGATCAAACAAAAAAGAAAGCAGTTTACTGAAATATAGTAGAAATGTCAATCTCCAAGATACCTAACAAGATATCCCCTATTTACAATAAATTCTACAATAGTACTGGAATTTGAAGTTAGATCAGCACCCTGGTCATTACCAAGTCAGTATGCTATAGTGGGGAATACCCACAGAAATACACCAAGCAATAGAGGAAGAATCTGTGAAAATTATAAGCAGGCTAGGCCAGAAAATCTGGAGAAAGACACATTGGCCAAAAGAGTGAAAGAAGATAATCTACATACCAACATGAAAAAAAGGAGTGTGCAAACTATTGAACAATATATTTTATTTCACATGCTAGCAAAGCACATCTTAGGATCGGCCAATGCAAATTAAAGCTCTTTATGGAAAAAGAGATGCCAGATATTCAAGGTGACTTTAGAAAAGGCTGAGAATACATGATTGCTAGATAACTGAGAAAGTCAAAGAATAGCCTCAAAAGGTCAGTTTCTGCTTCATGACTATAGAAATGCCTTTGATTGTATTGATCATGTCAAACTATCTCAGTTGCTAAGAAAAAATAGAAACCCCAGAACATCTCATTGTCCTCACAACAAACCTATATACAGGTCAGGAAGCCACAGTACAAAATCAGAACATGATAAAACAGATTGGCAAAGGAGGGAGAAGAGGCCGTGTACTCTCCCCTTATTCATCCAACCTGCAGTATATACTGAATATATATTAAAGAAGGCTGGATTGGTAGAAGATGAGCATGGTTTTAAAACTGAAGGAAGAAACATCATTCTCTCTCTGTTCATGGACTGAAAATCTTGCTTGGATTTTGACAGGGAGGTGCCCAGCTTACTAAGGTCTCCCCCATCCCTGCGAGGCACCTCACACTCTTTACCTAGGACTCTGCCTGTCTACCAACCCACGAGATCACTTAATAACTGCAAATGGGAGTGCTGGGATTACAGTTGTTGAGTAAAGCAGCCACATGACATCTTGCTTAGCAATAGCAATAGCACTTAGACTTATATACCCCTTCATAGTGCTTTACAGCGCTCTCTAACCAGTTTACAGAGTCAGCCTATTGCCCCCAACAATCTGGGTCTGCATTTTACCAACCTTGGGAGGATGGATGGCTGAGTCAGCCTTGAGCCTGGTGAGATTCGATCTGCCAAACTGCTGGCAGCCAGTGATCAGCAGAAGTAGCCTGCAGTACTGCACTAACCACTGTGCCACCACAGCTCATTTTGCTTAACTATCACTTCACTCCACAAGATCCTGGCCACAATTGTCGTCATAAGTCAAGGGATATCTTTAGACCAATTGTTTTATAAAGTGCTCCATCCACAAAAACATGCTATAGGTAAAAACATTTTGTGGTAAAATACTTTTCAAATAGATAATCCAAAAAGTGAAAATTATTTTAAAAACTAAAATCATGTTTAATATGTATTTTCAATGATCTTCCAAAAGAAAGGGTAAGACAGATGGATGCCATTTCTCGTCCCTCCTGCCCTGACTATATTGTAGGGCTAATTGAAAAAAAAAATGATAAACATTAACTTTCAAAGTACTTCTGTCTCTCTTTCAAACATTTCTCATCTTTATGATTTGCTATTTGCATGAAAATTGGATTTTAATTTTTCATGTATTTGGAATTACATCATCATTTCCTGTCTGTGACTCGATCACATCTTGTGAAGTTTGTGAAAATGTGAACCAAGAAACATCCATTGAGAAATGCAGCTAACATTAGAGATCACAGAAGCTGATAACAAAGACGGTAAAAAAAAAGAATCACAAAAGCAACCATATACTGTTTCCTGCTGGTTTTTGACAATCATTACTTTTTTGTTGTCTTGATTGAGCAAAAGAACAAAAATGAATACTCACATCCCAGATGGAATGCTATATTGTTTGAATGCTGCATATTGTTTGACTATTCTCAAATTATGCAGGCCTAATTAAAACAAGTTCTTTCCATAATTAAATCTTGCCCTTTAAAACAAAGCTGAAATATAATCTGTATAGAAACACCTTTAACCGTCATGGAGAAGAATGCTTCCAGACAAGACTTTAATTGTACTACCGTTATGCAACAAGGAATTTTATGTGTGTGGGGTTACCCCACACACATAAGTTAGCAACTCAAACAATATCTTGATTTGAAGCCTACCTTTAATTTAATCATGATTACTTTCCTCTTATTAGAAAGGAGAAAATGTTGGAATAGCTGAGCTGCAGTTTTGATTGGTAGTAGCCTGAAGATCTTGCCTCTCCATCACACCTTAAAGATGCCCACATCAGGGGTGGGTTCTACTTACCTTTACTTCTGGTTCACAACAGCGCCGCACATGTGCACTTCTGCACATGCGCAGAAGCTTCCTAATGATGTCAGGGTTGGTGGGCGGAGCCTCCTGCCACTTTTATTACCAGTTCTATAGAACTAGTCCAAACCAGGGGCAACCCACCACTGGCCCACATACATGCACCTACCACCCACCCAGACACACAGGTCTTCCTGCTGCCACTCATACCTTTTCAGTTCAAATTTCCAGGTGGTATCCTAAGACCGCAGGACATGATCCAGCAAACCAGCTTCTTTATGACAAATGCTTGGACTGGCATCAGCACTATTCTCTGTTGTCCATGAAACCCAGAGTACCGGAAGATGAATATTTTACATTTTATGACCTTTCTTGGTTAATTATTTAAAAGCAGGACATTAAAACTCTCCTAGGAAGTCCAAAGAGCCAGGGCAATTAATTGTAGTAGCAGCAGTAGGCTAGCCTGGAAACATTCTTCAGTTGCATCACTTGTTATGTGGGATGATGAAATGTTGCAAGAACGGAACATGCAGGACACAAAAGACTCTGCAAATTGGTGAGGGACAGATGAGAAAGCAGAACGTGGAGATCCACTCTTTTAAAGATTATCTGAGGCCAGATAAAATTGCTTTGATGAGGAGCCTAGCTGTTATGGAGAGGAACTATTCAAAAGACAAGATAGGAACTCAGCCGTAGGTGCTGCACAGCTCTTGCTTCAAGAACCACAGAATGCCCCTCTGCCTTTGCCAAAAGCCTGACATGCAGAAATAAAGCAGATGAAACAGTCTCCGTTCAGAGCAGCATAATAATAATAATAATAATAATAATAATAATAATAATAATAATAATAATAATAATAATAATAATAATTTAATTTGTATCCCGCCCTTCTCCCAGAAGGGACTCAGGGCGGTGGACAGCCAGAATTAAAATACATACAATACAAAAATTAAGATAAATTAAAAGATATTAAATCGATCGGCCTCCCAATTTAAAACCCCAAGTCTATAAAATTCAAAATCTCAATTTAAAACCATTTAAGCTAGGCCGGCTTGCTGGAATAAGTAAGTCTTCAAGGCTTTGCGGAAGGTAAGAAGGTCCGGGATCAGTCTTATTCCAGGAGGTAGCTCATTCCATAGGGCGGGTGCCCCCACAGAGAAGGCTCTCCCCCTGGGGGCCGCCAGCCGACATTGCTTGACTGACGGCACCCTGAGGAGGCCCTCTCTGTGAGAGCGTATTGGCCGGTGGGAGGTTATCGGTAGCAGCAGGCGGTCTCGTAAGTACCCTGGCCCTAAGCCATGGAGCGCTTTAAAGGTGAGGACCAATACCTTAAAGCGCACCCAGAAGACCAACGGGAGCCAATGCAGCTCGCGCAGGAGAGGCGTTACATGGGAGCGCCCCGTCGCTCCCATAATCACCCGCGCGGCCGCATTCTGAACCAGTTCTGAATCCTTCTTTCTGCTGCTTCTTTCAGCTGGCTACTAAAAACATGGGGTCAGCGTCCATTAATTGGGCTTGTTGCCCTCTTGTTTTAAACTCTTTTCCTCTGCCTTTAATGACAGTTTGATTTTCAGACTTTTTGCACAGATATTGACTTCTTTGTGACCATGCAGTGAAAAGTAGTATACTACAATTACTACTACTATTATTTTAAAAAGTTGACTTGGTAATTAATTCACTTTGGTGGCACAAAGCAACACAAAATGGTTTTAAAATCAGAAGGTGGTGATCCTAATCAACTGTTTGTTAGGTGATCTGAACCAAACATTCAGATTAGACTAGGGCAGTGTTGGGCGTCTTATATAATTGCTGGTTTTTCGATGCCACCCGCAAGCTCACATTTTCGGTTCCAGGCGAACCGGTTGTTACAATATGTGACACACACTCTGGACTAGGGCTACCACAACTGGGCTCTAAAATCCAAAGGAGTATTAGATTGCCTCGAAAAGATTTAGAAACCTCTTGTTTGATTTTTCCAAATCACAATAGGTGAGCCTACCAAATGCAAGAAGCGTTTCATTCAGCATTGCTTTAAATTTTGTGGTCTTATAAGGCTTCCAGGTGATTTTGACCAATGTTCACAAAGGAAAATGGAGATTTGCTCTTTCACACTTGGCTGATAGCCAAATAATCAGCCAAGTCTAATTAATACAACCTGTGCAGATTTAACAAGGAATACTGTTTGACTGTGCAGCTTTTATAATGCATTTTCATTGGTTTTGATTGATCTTTATGTTCATTCAATAAAGCATGATTTTTCTTCGGCCTGAGTAGTTCTTCCTCTTCACCCCTTTTTCACTGGACATCCTTTTTATACCTCCAATAACCAAAAGCTGAACTTTTGTCATCCGTTCTCCAATGCAGCAGGCCCAAATGTAGGGGTAGACAATAAGGCCATAGTTGATCTGCACAAGGCCCTAATTTGAAATGTGGGCAGCTAGTTTATGTGCGGTGAGAATCAGTTTGTTACAGAGGCTAAGGCTCCAGGCTAGAAACTGGGAGACCAGGAGTTCTAGTCCTGCCTAGGCATGAGGTCAGCCTAGGCGGTGATTTGGGGCCAGTCATTCTTTCTCAGCCTTAGGAAAAAAGCAGTGGCAAACTACTTCTGCAAACTCTTTCCAGGAAAGCTGCAGGGATTAATCCAGGTAGTTGTCAGGGGTCATATGGACCTGAAGGCACACACACAAGTTTATGTGCAAACCTAGAGCTACCACAACAATGCTGCAAAATCCAAGATGGCTACCAGATGGCAGCAGGAAATAAGAAGCCAAGTCCAACCTCTTCCTTTTTCTTGGCATAGGCTGACCTAAACTGAAATTTGACCTCCTTTTTGGCCACAGGTAAGGCGATCCAGTCCACCCTGGAAAAAATCCACATGAGGGCTTCCTATAGCATCACTGCTCTCATGCGTTTATTCTGATTTTGCAGCGCAGAATGGAGACCCTATGCTAGCCCAACCAATGTGTTAGTTTATTTTTCAGAGTCTTCTGATACTCCAGGTATTTAGATTAATTGAGTAAGCCATGATCAAGCGAATGAGATATGAGACAGCATAATATGTGAAGAACAGAACCCAAGTTTCTTCCATTTCATACGTTGCTAAATAACCAGGATATTGGATCTCCCAATACAATGCAAGGGAACCTATTCTTCCTTTATTTTTTACAGAATTATCAACTTCTCAGCTGGACCCTCTCACAGCAGTTTGGTTTGGAGTAATCAGCAAGCAATAATCTTTAGCTCTATGCCATAAAACACTTGCTCTGCCAGTTTCTCTCTCTCAAAATCTTCATTATACGATAAAAGAACTAGGACAGATTTGCTCATTGCTAGCATGTCTTACTACTTCCACCAGCTTTCTTATTCTTCATGCCAAGTTGCATCCCAATAAAAGTGTGGAATTAAGGACTTTGTCTTGGGCCTTAAAGAACAGGGTATGGTCTCAGAATTTCTGCCTAGAAACCTAGGGATGGAAGGAAAAGTCATACTCTGCCACCGTACGTACACAGGAAGAATCTGTGGCTTGATTCCAATGCCTCCCTAGACTAAAAGGTGTTCTTGTCATTTGTAGCTCAGAGCCTTGCCAGAAGCTAGCCATTATGCTTTGTTAATGGCTCAGTGACATTTGAGCACCTAAGCAATTGGATTAATTGAGTCAACACTGGTTCTATTAAACACTGATCCTGTCAGTGGATGTGGATGTTATGTAAGCATGGTTTATTATGTAGAATTTGTGAGCACGACACATTTGGGCTTCATTCATTTGACTAGGCCTCAATCAACTCACAACTTTGACTTCTGACTGATTGCCTTCTTTAACCCTAAAGGTATCATTGCTGGCTCGCTGAAACTATTTGTTTGTTCAATTGCATTTTTAAAAAAATTAAAACAATCCATAGTGACTTGTTGATGGAAGGTCAGCTAGTAATAATTAACTACGAATGATAGGTAAATGAAATCTCTATATTCAGATTTCCCCACAGGACAGGTGGACATCTCTCAGAGAGATCTTAGCCTTGTCTTGCATAACTTAGGCATTGTCCAAAAGGCTGGCTAGATAGGGGAAGCCAATGTCCACACAGGATCAGAGAAAGACAAAACTTCTATTTCTGTAAAGAAGCAGAAGAGGACGCCCCTGGGTTTCGCACCCCAAGAGCACGCCAGAAATTATGTACAGTTATGTTTTTCTGTACAATTTACTATAGGAAACAAAGAATTGCCAATTGGTTACAAAATTACATGATAGTCACACATGTGCAAAAAGCAAATCCATCCCATAATGCTCCATTAATTAACTAATTCTATTTCATTTTCATATAGGTTGACTACTTCTGGGTGCATTTTTTTTTTATTATGTTAATAATGAACACTAGAGCCAGACTAGAAAGCAGGAGATCATGCTTTAGCCCTGAAAGCCGTATGGGTGATTTTGGGCCAATCGCTTTCTCTCAGACCAACCCACATCACAGGACTGTTGTTGCAGGGAAAATAGGAAGAGGGACGTATGTTAGAGATGTTTGCTGCCTTGAGTTATTTGTAAAAATAATAAAGGTGGGAAATAAACAAACAAACAAACTGTACTTACCTCCTGCCTCCTGTCGCATCTAACCATTGCTTAAGCTAAAGCTCATGTCATCTTCCTTGATTCCATTAATGGTCTTATTTGCAAGTGTCTTAACTGAATATCAAAGCCACAATCTGTTAGTCCATAGAGGAGATATTTGTGGTCAACCTATGGAGTGTTTATAGTCAACTCCTCTAGCTCTTGCTGGCAGGTGTTAAAAAAATATTATTTCTGCAGGCAAAAGCACAACTAATAACTCTGGCTAAAGTACATTCATAGCTTACAAGAGCCTCTATTTACTTATTAATAAGCTAATAAAAACTATGGAAAATTTCCACTCACCCTGCACCTGTAAATCCAAAAGTCAGCAAAGAGGACCAGAAAAATACTAATTTTGCCCCTCTTTAAGGATTCACTGGATTGATGCAACCCAAAACTGGGTACCAGAACATGGGTCTGAAAGGGATGTTTTCCAAGGTTTCTTTTATACCTATAATTATGAGTTAAGAGTTTACCTCTGACTGCCAGAGATCTGGGACAAGCATTAAAGGTTGATATGTAGCAGCCCAGTTTGTAACAGGCAAATAGGTCCTAAGAAATTGATTATTAAACCGACAATCTGAAATGAAACCTAGGAATCTGAATGAAGATTCTTGCATGGCTGGGCAGGATGAAGATATGCTGAAATTCCAAGATCCCAGACGACAGAAGATAAAAAGAAAAATGTATGGCAGTAATAAAAAAAAATAGACCTTTTAATCTATATTTATATAAAGTCTATATCTGTTAATAGACAACTCAGTGAAGATCACCTAAAGAAAAGACACATTTTTATTTTTCTTATGTTTACATTAAGATTTCTTATTAACATATTTCAAAGACTTCTTTTTTTTAAATCACAAGAACTGTTACAAAAATCAGAACTTAGCTAATAGAAGTACCAAAGTAGCTTGCAATAAAATTAATTCTATTGCTCAGAACATTTATCTTGTTATAATCGTACACTGCTTCATGTCCCTTTTTGAAGGAGATGGGTAGGTTAGAAATGTGAAAACTAAATAAAATAAATAAGTGAACTTTGTATAGTCTTAAAAGAAAATAACTGATGTCTTCTTATTTAGAAAATAAGAAATACTAGTCTTTCAATGTAAAGAAAAATGAGAGTATGATCTAGATAAGTAGATAATATAATAGAGTTGTCAAAGTCTGGGATGCTCTGCCTGATAGAGTTGTCTCAGCTACAAATTGTTTTAGTCACAAATTGACTTCCGTGGACCTCACAGCATACTTAAGGGGTCCATAACCTAATGTGCCCATTGTCCCTGTCATTGTATTTTTATAATTATTCCTGGTTTTGTTTTTGTTTGACCAATTACAATAAATAAATAAATTTAGCAGTTACATTAACCATATAACTGTTCTACATTTAAGTATGATTTCATTATTTTAAAGGAACATAATTGATTATGTCAAATTGCCAGCTGCATTTTTTTTTAATATACTGTGCACTTAGTATTTAGTACAGTAACTTTTCTTGCAATGACTTTTGTCCTCAGAGAACTTGATAATGCATCATTTTGTTACCACAACAGAGAAACAGTAACTGGTAGGACCAGTCAGTGAGTGACACTCAATGTACAGGCTTCTCTCCCGTTCCATTTTGTGTGACCTTCCATGGCTGGGTAAGGTAGAATTTTCAGAGTTTTGGGATGGCTGGAAAAAATGGCCAGGAGGAGATTGGCAGAGAGAACTTGGTGCTGAAGGAACTTGCTGAATGGGTTGGTAAGCACAGTCCCCTTCGTCTACCTAGGGATGATGTGACTAATACAGCAGTTGCCAAAGGGGGAGCTCTGGGATTTCCTGTGAAGCAGCATGGAAAAATCAGACTTCAGAATTTCAGCAGCGGATTTTATGTGAAAAAGTAGTGAAGGCAAAGACATTATAGTGATGATTATTGCTGCTAATTATCACAGGCACATCTAATGCACAGCCTGCTTAGCTTGTGCCTATATCTGGCACTGCTAGGAAGAGGTTACAGTGATGTGCAAGTTGCCACCTGTGGCTAAGCAAAAGAGTGAGAAGATAAACATAGTAAAATGTGAGTCAAGACAATCACTTATGCTCCTAACCCAAATTATAACCACACATGAAAAAACTAATTGCACATTGTCTTATTTTATTTATTAGATTTTTTAAATTCAGTCTTTATTAATGTGTAAGTAACCCAAGGCAGTGAACATTCATACTACTCATTCCTTCTCTTTTTTTCCCTCCAGAATATCAACCCTGTGAGATGAGTTGGGGTGAGAAAAAGTAACTGGCTCAAAGGAACCCACCTAGTTTTCATGCCTAAAATGGGACTAGAACTTACAGTCTCCTGGTTTCTAGACCTGCACCTTAACCACTACACCAAACTGGGTCTCTTGTCTTGTTTCCTCTTTTCTGTTACTAGAACTTCAACCAGTGGTTTCTCAACTGTGACAACTTTGAGACACATGGACTTCAACTCCCAGAATTCTTCTGCCAGCACATTTTAGATTCTCCTTAGAGATTGGTAATTTTTTCCCCCTGTAATACAAGTCAGCAAAATGCCCTGTACTAAACAAATATCACCCTCTATTTTATCTATATATACAATCACCTTGCACATGCACAGGGGCAGTGTGCAGCACTTAAGATTAAAAACTCAAAAGCTGGTTTTAAAAGAGGAGAACTCTGTTAGCTACAATAGTCGAAAATCAGGAGCACCTTCTCTATTACTGTACCAGATTTCAGTAAGAGACCTGCATTTTTGTGAGCTGCAGCATATGCTGTTTGGAAAGCTTGTGCCTTTTAATAAAATCTAGTAGTCACAAAAGGTACTAACAGATTCCTTCTATTTTTATTTTTATTTTTTTTGCTACCAAAGGCAAACAAGTGCTACAGAATAGGGGCACTTGTCTCCAAGATGGAGTGGGGAGCCAAAAAGTCAAGATAGTAGCTACAGTCTTATGATCAAAACCCCACCCTTTAATGCAAGTTGCATCACACATAAAAAGGGGGAAGGACTTCAAGGGTGGTAAGTATGGCCACCGTCTTGACTTTTTCTACACTTGGGAAGCTCTGCTTCAGAGCATACAGGCCCAGTAGAAATAGCTTCTGTGCGTCACGCCTCAACCGAAACGTGCCTTGGATCAAGCAGCAGCTGCTTTAAGGAGTTATGGAGAGCTTCCCCTACGCTCTGAAGCAACTGGTTGCCTTTGAATCCAAAGTGCTGCTCACCTCTACATACATCACAGAAGTATACGTTTGTTCCTTCCTCAAAGAGAACTGGAATCTGAGATGTCTGTCCTCCTCCTACACTCATGTCTTACATTCTGCCAAACCACAGAGTAAACTTGTTGGCTTTCCTTTTAACAATCGCTAATGAAAAAGTGTTTATTTAATACAAAAGCCAGAAGACACTTCCTCATTCTTCTGTTTCTATAGGAGATCATTAGTCCATAACTGTTGACATATGGGGAGTGAAACCTCAGTTCTCTATTTGCCAATGTGGGGTACTTCAAAAAGTTGGCTGTTCTTTACCCATGATCCCAAGAGAAGTGCTTCAAGGATTACAGTACACAATTGTTTTAAATACTCACTCAACATTTGCGTTACGGAATTTGGTGCAGGGATTAAGGTGTTGGGCTAGAAACTGGAAAATCACAGATATCCTTAAGACCAAAAACTGGCTGGGTGAATCAGGGTCAGTCACTCTCTCTCTCTCAGCCCTACCTAATTTACAGGGATGTTGATGAGGGAAAATAGGTGGCAGGAGCATTATGGATGTCACTTTGAGCTGGACAAGGAAGAGGCAGGATATAGACTTCCGGCTGACATCACGACAAGATCAGAAGTGAGGAGCGGGTCTCTGGGCTCCCATGCTGAGTTCTCCCTGTTGGAAAGCTCTGAAAGGAGCTAAAGCCACCCTGTAGGGGTGGTGAAGGAAAGAGGGGTGCCCTGCAGGTTGCAAAGAGCAGCAACTCTCCTGCTTGACCCAGGGCTTCTTCCCTTTTATCCACAATGAGGAAAAGAGGCAGCCATCATGGCTGCCATGAAGCTGGGACAGCCGAGGCAACAAAGGAATGTGCAGGAGTTGTATAAATGAACAGTGACTGGAGCTGGGTGAGAAGATTCCTTTTTTATTTAGACTCTAACTTTAAAAAGAAAAAAAGAAAGAGGAAAATCTAGGAAAAGAGACTCTTAGAACTATTTCTTAAAGCAGCAAACAACCATAGAGAGAAAAATCCTAGACCCGAAAGAAAGGAACCAAGGGGAGAAAAGCTAAAGCTTTTAAAACATAGAAAATTGGATTTGTAAACTGGGTGGGCGTTGTTTTGGAAAGGCATTATAAAATGCTGGAACTATCTACTTTAATTTACTTGAATAACCAACTTTGCTTCCATAAATTGAACTTAATTTGAATTAATGAATTTATCCGACATGAAACGACACTGAAACCTAAGCTGAAGGTGCCATCTACTGATGAATGGAAAATATACCATACCTCTACAAGTCTAGGAATTCCTGATATGAGAAATAAATAACATTCATCTGGAGGTTTGTGGTGATACTGTTCTGTAACTATCTATGATTACTGGTGATTCTATTGTGAGTATAAGGAAGACTCTTAAGTAAAGTAAAGTGACTTTTGACTGTGGAAGCTGCCTGAACTACTTAAATGGAACTGATTGATAATCCTGAGATGTAAAAAACTATGATTATTTAACTTTCTGAGGAGCAACATTGGACTTGAACATATTGTTTTTGGACTTGAGTAAGAGCGGAACTTATTAAGCTAAGACAAGATGCTCCCTCAGGGGGAAATGAGTGAGATTTCAAGAGAAATGGCACTGATGTTTCAAAGCACTAGGGGTACTATGACAAAAAACTACAGAGGTAAAGAACATAATGCAAGGCATAAATGGGAAAATAGCAGGGATGAAATGCTCCCAGTTCGGGTTGGCTCGGGCGAGTAGGTAGCGATGATGGCCGGTGGTTTGGAGAACCGGTAGCAATGGCAGCTGGAGGCTCCACCTACCTGCCCATTCCCTGACTCTGCCCTTGCCGCGGAGCTGCTGCCTGCTCGCCCTTCGCCACGCAGTGTATCCTACTGCTCACCTTTCTCCCACGGCTGGCTGTCAGGGAAGGCAAGCGGCCGAAAGTTACTAGAGTCGCTCACTCTCCTTTTTGAATGAGCCGCTCTGGTCCACGTGCCGGCTGCACAAGCACACACCATTTATTTAATTCACTCATCAGCAGCAGTTTGGGTGTGCACTTGCGCAGCCGGCGTGTGGACCAGAGTGGCTCATTCAAGAAGGAGACTGAGTGACTCCAGTAACTTTCAGCTGCTTGCCTTCCCTGATAGTCAGCTGCGGGAGAAAGGTGAGCAGTAGGAGTCGGGGAATGGTGCATTCTTTGGCAGGCAATTGAGAAAGAAAGTGGCCAGGCCAGAGCAGACAACAGGATGCTTAACCTTCTTTCAGCCCCTTGGTATCCTATAGTAGTTTCCTCTTTCCATGGCTTTCCTTTCTTCATGTGTGAGGTCCCTTGCCCAAGTGCATGCTTGCAAGCAGTTGTCCAGCATCCATTACAGATGTCAAGAGGTGGTAGATTTGCTGTCAGGACCTCCATCAGCATCCAACCTTAAGCCAACTGTTGTTCTTTGCCTCTCTGAGTTCTGCAGGAATGGAAACCCTCCAGCCATTGGCTTCCATGCATAATGTGCTCACCAGGGAAGCACTCTTGTCCTGGAAAATGCCGCCTCTTGGAACCTCCCCCAGAATGGAAAGAAAACATTAATAAATTAAAATGGGAATGCTGAGAAGGGAGGGGGGTATGTGTATGTCACATCCACAAAAGCAAGTCTTGCAGAAGAAGAACAGAACGATTTGGACAGAATTAAAAGTTCAAGCCAGGAGAACAGAATGAGAGAACCAAGAGCCTGCAGGGCCTGGCTATTTTAAGAATTGTATGTAATCTATTATTTTCTGCAGCTCAGGATTTGATTTAGAATATTATATATTTCTTACAGAGCACTGTGTCACAGGCATCTGTAGCTGGTTTATGCTTCTTTCCCCTGCTCCTCTGCAAGTACACTCTACAGCAGGGGTCTCCAACCCTGGCAACTTTAAGCCTGGAAGACTTCAACTCCCAGAATTCCCCAGCCAGCAAAGCCAAGGTTGGAGAGCCCTGCTCTACAGCACCTCTTTCAAGTTTCTAGTCCTTAAGTATTAGTATTAGTACTGCTTTAGTATTAATTATAGTATTAGCACCACTTTACAAAGCCTTAGTAAGACCACACATGAAATGCTGCATCCAGTTTTGGTCGCCACAATATAAAAAAAGATGTAGAGGCTCTGGAAAGAGTGCAGAAAAAAACAACAAAAATGATTAAGGGGCTGGAGGCTAAAACATATGAAGGACGGTTACAGGAATTGGGTTAGTAAAAAGAAGGATTAGGGGTGACATGATAGCTGTGTTCCAGTATTTGAGGGACTGCCACAAAGAAGAGAGGGTCAACCACAAGAAGCAATGGATAGAAACTAATCAAGGAGAGAAGCAACTAGAACTAAGGAGAAATTTCCCAGAAGTGAGAACAATCAACCAACAGAACAGCTTGCCTTCAGAAATTGTGAGTGCCCCATCACTAGAGGCTTTTAAGAATGATTGGACAGCCATTTGTCTGAAATGGTATAGGATCTCCTGCTCAAGCAGAGGGTTGGACTAGAAGACCTCTAGGTAGGGGTGAAATGCTCCCGGTTCGGACCGGATCGCCTGATCCGGTAGCAATGGCAGCCGGTGGTTCAGAGAACCGGTAGCAAAAATCCCTGTGCCCCCCACCACCACCATCACCATGCCCAGCTGAGCTGCACAATCATCAGAAGCTTTTTTTTTTACTTTTAAAAGCATTTTTTCTACAACCTCTTCCGACGAAAAAATGCTTTTAAAAATTAAAAAAAAAGCCTCTGATGATCGCACGGCTCAGCTGGGATCGTCAGAGGCTTTTCAAAGCATTTTTTTCTGCAACCTCTTGGCTGAAGAGGTGGTAAAAAAAATGCTTTGAAAAGTCTCTGACGATCCCAGCTGAGTTGCCTGATCGGCAGAGGCTTTTCAAAGCATTAGAAAAAATGCTTTGAAAAGTTTTTTAAAAAAAGTTGGCCATGCCCACCCAGTCACATTACCCCCAACCACCAAGCCACGCCCACAGAACCGGTAGTAAATAAATTGTACATTTCACTCCTGCCTCTAGGGTGTCTTCCAATTCTTTTATTCTAAAAAGTTTGGTACCTTACTAGAAGAAAAGTTTGAAAACATGAAATTATTCTGTGCTGTGAGGCACCCTGATTTATTGCTGACAGATCTTTCAGTAACTTTGCAATTTTTCACCACTAGAAACATAGCTCCTTCCTTATCCATATCCATTTCCTCAGGAGCTCAGCCAAGGCAAAAGGCCAGCAATGAGTTCTCTCAAGTTCTTCCAAGTTAGGAATCCATTGAAACCAATAATACTTCAAAGGCGAGATGTTTTGTATACAGTGTGTGTGTGTTTGGGTAGAAGCACGCCATTTGGGTGCAGTTCAACAATTGACAATTATGCAAGTGTCTGTTGGGAATGCAAATACACAAGAGTGGTTTTTCCTGAATACAAAGGTGTTTTTCCTAAAAGAAAGAGGTTTAAGATAAGGCTGCAGGACAGGACCAGTAGCAGAGATTTAAATCCCCCTTCCCATGTGCCACAGAGCTAATCCTGGAACTGTTAAAAGACCAGACATGCTAAAAACACACTTGCATTCAACATCCTTTTGGTTTTATTTGATTAATAAATATTTCTTTGAATTAAGTTTGCATATCTTTGTAATTGCATATGGGCAAACACATTGTTTAGAAGCAAAAGGGGTGTGTTTGGAGATGATGCTGATGTGCTTGAGGCTAAGAATAGTTGAATCTATCAAGTCTGGGATTCTCTATGTCTTCAGATTTCAGCATAGGTATTTTTTTAACCTTATTTTTGCATACAATTCTCCTCCTCCTCCTCCTCCTCTTCCTCTTCTTCCTCCTCCTCCTCCTCCTCCTCCTTTTTCTTCTTCTTCTAATACTGTTCTCCAAATGCTTCCACATTTGGCAATCTTCATACCTATTTCTCATAATGCCAGAATGATATTTTTAAAGGTACAAAAATGGTTTTAAATAATATTTTTAAATAAAAATGTTTTTGTAACTTTTAAAATTCTGAACTGCATTACAACATTTAGAACAATGCAGGTGTTAATTTGTAACTGTATATAGAATTTAAAAAAATTGTCTTTAATTATAGAAAATCCAAAAATTAAGATTTGGATAAGCTTGTGTTAAAATGAGAACCAAATTACTTTCAAAATTGCAGGGGATATCATTACAGAAAGGTAATTCCCTCCAGAAATGTCAAGCTGGTAATTCATGAGGATTGTACTGAATCTATATATCAGATTGAATTAAGCTGAACCTGAATCTCCTTGACAAAGTGGAACCCAAACAATTATCCTTCAGTGTTCCGGATGATTTTTTTTAAATAAACCCTATGCAATTCAATTCTTGACTAGCAAAAAGTATAAAAATTCATATGATAGAATCAAATACATGTTGTCATAAACTAATGCATGTTTTCATAATCAGTAAATTAATGTAGAAAAGGGATGTAACAGATGCAATATTGAGATGGAAATAAGTTGATCTTCTCTTCCTTAGAAGCAGCACCTTACAGTATAGGCAGAACCTTACAGTAGTGGCCAAAATTGTGGAAACCTTTTGGGAAAAGTGTATTTTCTAAAACTAGCTAATAACACGACCTTTTGTTTGGGAGTAGTACTACATATATATATATATATATATATATATATATATATATATATATATATATGTATAAACGGAGAGATAATTTAATCAAGAATGTAATGCAATAACTTTTATGAAGGATTTGCTTTAGATTAGCAGTTACAGTATAAAGAAGAAAAGTGAAACACGTAGAAAAAAACGAGATATACAAAAAATATCACCATGTCAGTTAATACTTAGTTGAGTAACATTTAGCATGAATTACGGCCTTACAATGTCGTCCCATGGAGTAAGCCAAGTCTTTTAGTTCTGCAGCTGCTATAATATGAAACCAAGATTGAATGATTGCTTCTATTAACTGGGTTTTATTGCTGGGTCGCTTCTGACTAACAAGTTTCTTTAGTCGGCTCCATAGATTTTCAATTGGGTTAAGGTCTGGGCTATTCTCAGGCCATTCCAGCAATGGAATATGATTATCTTGAAACTCCCCAAAAAAAGTGGTGTTATTAGCTATCAAACCTCAAAAACACACTTTTCCCAAAAGGTTTCCACAATTTTGGGCACTACTGTAAAAGAAGCATTTTACCCGCTGTATGTAAGAAAGAAGGAATACCTCTTACAATTGTTGCTATTTCATGTTTTGTTGCATTAAAGTGGGGATTTTATTTAAAACAAAACATTTTGCTCTATTAACTGGAGCCTCTTTTAAATTAATTAATTACTTCACTAAGCAGTCAGTAAATATACTAATATAATAACAATAACAATAACAATAACAATAACAATAATAATAATTTAATTTGTATCCCGCCCTTCTCCCAAAAGGGACTCAGGGCGGTGGACAGCCAGAATTAAAATACATACAATACAAAAATTAAGATAAATTAAAAGATATTAAATCGATCGGCCTCCCAATTTAAAACCCCAAGTCTATAAAATTCAAAATCCCAATTTAAAACCATTTAAGCTAGGCCGGCTTGCTGGAATAAGTAAGTCTTCAAGGCTTTGCGGAAGGTCCGGAGGTCCGGGATCAGTCTTATTCCAGGAGGTAGCTCATTCCATAGGGCGGGTGCCCCCACAGAGAAGTCTCTCCCCCTGGGGACCGCCAGCCGACATTGCTTGACTGACGGCACCCTGAGGAGGCCTCCTCTGTGAGAACGTATTGGCCGGTGGGAGGTTATCGGTAGCAGCAGGCGGTCTCGTAAGTACCCTGGCCCTAAGCCATGGAGTGCTTTAAAGGTGAGAACCAATACCTTAAAGCGCACCCGGAAGACCAACAGGAGCCAATGCAGCTCGCGCAGGAGAGGCGTTACATGGGAGCGCCCCGTCGCTCCCATAATCACCCGCGCGGCCGCATTCTGAACCAGTTGGAGCCTCCAGGTGCTCCTCAAGGGGAGCCCCATGTAGAGAGCGTTGCAGTAGTCCAGGTGAGATGTAATGAGGGCATGAGTGACCGTGCATAAGGAGTCCCGATCCAGAAAGGGGCGCAACTGGCGTATCAGGCGAACCTGATAAAAAGCCCTCCTGGCCACGGCCGTCATGTGCTCTTCTAAAGACAGTCGTGAGTTGAAGTCCTCCAGTCTTAAAGTTGCCACGGTTGGAGATCCCTGTCCTAGACGACATTAAGTTCCAATGAGCATCATCCATATGATAACTGTCTTCTGGTACTTGAGGTGCTGTCCCAGAGAAGAGGGGATTGATTTATTCTCCAAATAAGTCAGAGGGCAGGACAAGAAGTAATGGGTGGAAGTTTGTTAAAAAGATATTCAACCTAGCAATAATTAATTTTCTGACAGGAAGAACAATTAATTAATGGAATAGCTTGTCTCCAGGAGTTGTGGGTTTTCCAAAATAGACTGGACAACCATTTGATTGGGATGGTGTAAGGTTCCTGCCTTGAGCACAGGGCTTGAACTAGAACTAAAAGATCTCCTAAGTCCCTTAATAGCTCTATGATTCTATGCTACCATATCTGAGCTGCAAAATTCTGGATAGTAATGGGATGGCAGCAAAGAATGACTCTTTCTTATCCACTTGGTAGTATGTAGTGTTCATCCGGATTTGTGATATCCAGGTATGAGAGACCACCTAACAGCTATGATTTCTGAGGGGTGGGGGCAGAAGTCAGATTCAGTTGAACTAAGGAGTGCTTATCAGTTGATTTTAAATACTTGACTGCCCCCTGCTGGGAGGAATGATTAAAGCCCCTTCATGTGGGATATTCTCTCTTCACAAGCATTCTCTGGGACTGGTAAAGCATCTTTATATGTGATAACTGGGGGAAAAAGGGGGGGGGGGAATCCTTCAAATTGACTCCAAAGTCAAAGAGGAAAGCATCAATTTTGACCCAAGTTGTGGGTGCTATAACACTGGAGATTTTAAAGAAGAGATTGGACAACTATTTGTCTGAAATGGTATAGGGTTTTCTGCTTGAGCAGATGGTTGGACTAGAAGACCTCCAAGGTCCCTTCCAAATCTGTTATTCTGTTCTTATGTTATGGCATTTTGTATTAAGATCATCCAAAAATTTGTGAAACATCTGTAAACTGGCTTTGCTATAGCAATTGTCCCAAAGTCCTAGAAAAACTGAAGATCTGCCCAGGTCATATTGTTATAAAGTAGAGCAGCTGCAGATCCCCTTATCTTTTCAACCAGAAGTCTTTCTCAGTGGTAGGTAAGACATTTTCTAATCTCTTGAGTTTTGATTACTTCTTTTTTCACATGCAAAAAAAATCCACAAGCATGTTCTCATATTGATCCTTATCGTTAATCAGTGGTGGGATTCAAGTAATTTAACAGCCGGTTCTCTGCCCTAATGATTTCTTCCAACACCCAGTTTGCCAAATTGCTCAGAAAGTTAACAACCGGTTCTCCCAAAGTGGTGCGAACTGGCTGAATCCCACCACTGTCCTTAATGGTCTATATTTTTTTAAATAAAGACTGTCACTTTACAATATATCAGTTAGCCACCAAGAGTCAGCACTGACAGTTTTAACACCAGGCCATATTTTCCCTAACCTAAAGTAAGGAAGAAACAGAACCCAAGGTAAAAACTATGCAGAGGGTTTCCTAGCATCTCAAAACAGAGAGCAAAGAAGCAGATTTAGGCTCATAACCTCTTTCCATTAGTGCACTCTACTATTTTACCCTCTTCTCTTAAATGGGATAGTTCCAGAAGAATGAGGCAGCCTGGCAAAAACTTGTCTTTCTGTCACATGTCCCATTCTATCTTCCACTGCCACATTTCTACTGAACATGAGAGAACACATTGTGGCCGCTGAAGATAGGGAAATTCTAGGTATTTTCGTTCTTTTTAGCTTAAAGTTGTTATTTGTGTTTTGATTACATTATTGCTTTTTTTCCCCTTATCAACCTCAGTGCCTTAGAAGCCCAAAGTCCAGATCATCAAGTTGAGCAGGATCATTCAGGGTAGATTTTTATTTCCCTGTAGTAGATGGCATATTTTGTTCCACGTCTGAGCCTTTACTCAGTTTCAATTGCCAAAGTTCCAATATGTGCTAAAGGCAGTAATCTAGCAACTAAAAGAAGAGCCAACATTATTAAGATAGAACATATTAGAATGGAGATGACAAATGGAAGTATGGAATCAGTAGCAATAGCACTTATATACTGCTTCATAGTGCTTTATAGCACTCTCTTTCAACATAATGCCCCCAATAATCTGGATCCCCTTCGCTTCATGGCGAAGGTTGTTGAGAGTGTGGTGGCGCGACAACTGCCCCAGTACCTGGATGAAGCCGATTATCTAGACCTGTTCCAGTGGGCTTCAGGCCAGGGCACAGCACAGAAATGGCATTGGTCGCATTGGTTGATGATCTCTGGAGGGCTCGGGACAGGGGTTGCTCCTCTGTCCTGGTCCTATTAGATCTCTCAGCAGCTTTTGATACCATCGACCATGGTATCATGCTGCAACGATTGGAGGGGTTGGGAGTGGGAGGCACCGTGTTGCGGTGGTTCTCCTCCTTCCTCTCCAACCGCACGCAGTTTGTGTTGGCAGGGGGGCAGAGGTCGACCTCGAGATGCCTTGTTTGTGGGGTGCCGCAAGGGTCGGTCCTCTCGCCTCTTCTGTTCAACATTTATGTGAAGCCGCTCGGTGAGATCATCCGTGGTTTTGGAGTGAGATTCCATCAGTATGCTGACGACACTCAGCTGTACATCTCCACTCCGAACTACCCCAATGATGCCCTTAACATGATGTCCTGGTGCTTGGAGGCTGTGCGGATCTGGATGGGGAAAAACAGGCTCAAACTCAACCCCTCCAAGACTGAGTGGCTGTGGCTTCCGACGCCCCGATATAGTCAGCTGGTGCCATCGCTGACTATTGGGGGTGAGATCTTGGCCCCCACAGAGAGAGCTTGCAACTTGGGTGTTCTCCTGGATGCACGGCTGTCTTTAGAAGAGCACATGACAGCTGTGGCCAGGGGAGCTTTCTATCGGGTTCGCCTGATGCACCAGTTGCATCCCTTTCTGGACTGGGATGCCCTGCACACAGTCACTCATGCCCTCGTCACATCCCATCTGGACTACTGCAACGCTCTCTACATGGGGCTCCCCTTGAAGAGCACTCGGAGGCTCCAGCTGGTCCAGAATGCGACCACGTGGGTGGTGATGGGGGTGACTTGGCGCGCCCACGTAACACCCCTCCTGCGCGAGCTGCACTGGCTCCCGGTGGTCACTGCAAAGCCATTTCCTCAGCTTCTGAGAATGCAGGGCCAATAGAGGCAGTGGTGGGTTGCCCCCGGTTCGGACCGGTTTGTAAGAACCAGTAGTAAAACCGGTAGGAGACTCCACCCACCGCCCCGGATGTCATCATAGGCGATCTTGGCGCGCATGTGAGAGTAGCGACCACAAGCGCGCGATCGCGTTGCGAGCCGGTAGTAAAGGTAAGTAGACCCACCCCTGAATAGAGGTGTATTCGATCTTCTGCACCAACACATATTTGCTGAAAAGGCAGCCCTGAAATTGTACCCTGTGCCCTTTAGAGATCTTAGCAAATCTACCTACTTTGTAGTTGAACTGTTTGACAACAGATTAGTTGGCTAAGTGAAAACAAGTTAGTTGCTCAAGATTTTGAATTCCAAAGGCGTTTGCAAATATTATATCCCAACATTTGCTACAGTGCTATACCCTTCACCCTCTGAGCTGCTTTCCCCCACTGTACCATGCAAACCATTTTAGAGTTCCTGTATTAATGTAAAACTGCTGTTGAAAGCTTCAGCAGAGAACCTCAAAAAGTAAATGTTTTTGCACATCACATGTCATGTGCATCAACTTCTTCAAAGATCATTCATTTCTAAACAAAAATGGCAAATGCCTGACTAAAGAACTGTAAAAGAATGTTTTGTTCCACCCCCATAAAGTTCCTTTCAACATTGAACCCTTCTACTAATTATAATATGTACATTGTCCTAGACAGAAGTAAAACAAAACACAAAAACATAAAATTCATTAAGTCTCACTGAACTGAAAAGATTTCTGCTGTTTCTAGGCTCATAACCATAATACTAGCTTTGTTCTTCATATATCACTGCATGAATTTTTGTAGAAAGAAGAATGGAACCCCAGTCTCATTTGGCTGACAGCTATAACTACACCACATCATGACTTTTCTGGCAGGAAGACAAGTCATCCCAATAATGTTTTCTGAATAGATGGTGTCAACATTTGCTGTGGCATTAGACATAGACTCATCTGAAACTAGCTTGGACAATTTAAGTTTATGCCTTTTTTAATCTACCATCAAATACTAAACCAATAACAACTGTCCAGAATGAATCTAGAACTATTTGTGAAACTGAAGGAGCTTCTTAAGGCTCAGTTGCAATTTGACATTGTCCTACAGTTACTTGCCATCTCTCTCTCCCTCCCTCCCTCCCTCCCTCCCCCTCTCCTTCTCTCCCCCTCTCCTTTTCTCCCTCTCTCTCTTCCTACCTCTTCCTCTCTCCCTCTATCCATCCATCCATCTATCCAATGGTGAAATCCAAATTTTTATACTACCGGTTCTGTGGGTGTGGCTTGGTGGGTGTAGTGTGGCTTGGTGGGCATGGCTTGGTGGGCATGGCAGGGGAAGGATACTGCAAAATCCCCATTCCCTTCCCACTCCTGGGGGAAGGATATTGCAAAATCTCCATTCCCACCCAACTCTGGGACCAGCCAGAAATGGTATTTGCCGGTTCTCCAAACAACTCAAAATTTCCGCTACCGGTTCTCCAGAACCTGTCAGAGCCTGCTGGATTTCACCCCTGCATCTATCCATCTATCCGTCTATCCGTCTATCCGTCTATCCGTCTATCCGTCTATCC
>WNWU01000001.1:34405079-34572637 GCA_012654045.1 Ptyas mucosa | reverse complement strand
TTCCTTCCTTCCTTCCTTCCTTCCTTCCTTCCTTCCTTCCTTCCTTCCTTCCCCTACCCACCATTTCTATGTTTAAATCTGCATCTGGAACCCATGTGCCCCCAGTGTGTTTCTTGAAAATAAGGATCATACTAGATATTGATTATTAGCACCATGCCAACTTCCCATTTTATTTATTTTTCTATTTATTTATTTATTTAGGTTACAGAGCCTGTAGTACAGTGGTTTAAAGCACCCTGTTATTAACATCTATTAACATCTGCTGCTTGCAATTACTGCAAGTTCGAATCCCACCAGGCTCAAGGTTGACTCAGCCTTCCATCCTTTCTAAGGTGGGTAAAATGAGGACCCAGATTGTGGGGGCAATAAGCTGACTTTGTATAAATATACAAAAGTATGAAGGCTATTGCTTAACGTACTGTAAGCCGCCCTGAGTCTCCGGAGAAGGGCGGCATATAAATCAAATAAAAATAAAATAAAATAAAAAAAATAAATGAATCTTTAAAGACAGAGAGAGCAATCACTGCCAGGTAAATCGATGGGGAAAATCTTGGGACTTGAATTGCAGATCTCATGGCTTATACATTGATCTAACTCCTGAGCTTTCTTGCTTCTTCATTAACTCCAGTTTTTAAGAATTGTTTTTCTGATAACATCTCTGGAGATCTTTTTATTTGTTTTGATTGGTCCTAGTAAGTGTGCCATCCAGGCTTTGAGGGGAGTGGGGAAGATGCTGAGTGCTAATAAGTGGCCCTACAAATATCATTGTCGTTGGGAACATTTATGATCTCAACTTTCTTATGGTCCATCTTCTCAGTTATGGTCATGCTGAGCTCATTCAGATTCTCATCTGCCCAATTATGCACCAGCATATTCCTAATTACAGGGCCCAGCTGGTCTCCGATTTTCATCTCTCCCAGACTGAAACTGGGGTCAAGGTACCAGGCAGCAGCCCATGAATTTAAAACAAATGATGCCTTAGAGACAGAGCAATAAACCCAATAAAAGCGCAAATGTAAAGCGCTTCTAACAGAAACATCCTTTCAGAAATTGCTATGTGGGAACAGCTCAAACTGATCTCCACCAGTTAATAATGTTTGAAGTCACATACAGAAGTCACACAATATATGAACACTAGCTAAGAATCTGTCCTTCTGTGGCTATTTCCTTCAGTTCACAAATCCACTTGATATTCATAGCACAGCTTTTGTTATATTGGTGATACTGGAAGATTGCATTATTAGCCCATTGTGAGATGTTTCATTATGTAAATATGAGAATTTCAGCTTTGGATCATTCTAGCTTTTTAAGTGGCTATGCTTGAAAAAATCACACTTTTCTGACATCTCTGGACCTTCGACAGAATAAAAGGGTGAGAAGGATGAACTGATTCAGCTTCCAGTGACCTCCTTTTTTCCTTAGACTTATTTTCTCAGGGGAAATAGCCACTTCAACACTCCAGATTCCAAAAATATACAATATAATGTAACAAACAGGCTGACAACCATTGCTAGTGGCATTGATCTACTGGGTGGTCTTTTTATTTTTTTTATTTATTTTTTTTTAATCCCACTTTTATTATTTTTATAAATAACTCAAGCAGTGAACATATTTAGTACTCCCTCTTCCTCCTATTTTCCTCACAATAACCCAGTGAGGTGGGTTGGGCTGAGAGAGAGTAACTGCCCAAAGTCACCCAGTTGGCTTCTATGCTTCAGACTCCTGGTTTCTAGCCTGGTGCCTTAAGTGCCTGAGTCTCTTTCCTATATAACAGTGATGGTTAACCTTTTTGCCATTGCATGCGCAAAGTGGGGGGAGCATGGGGGGGGTTGTACACGTGTGCCCACACCCATAATTCAATGCGCCTCACCCCCCCCATACTCCTCACATTTTTGGCACGCGATGGCATGGTGGGCCCGGTAGGCCCATTTTTCACCCTCCCCAGGCTCCAGAGGCTTTCTTGGCGCCTGGGGAGGGCAAAAACGGCCTTCCCCACCCCCTGGAAGCTGGAAACAGCTCGTTTCCCAACTTCCGGTGGGCCCAGAAGGCCTGAAAATCAGCTGGCCAACACGCACATGTGCGCTGGAGCTGATCTAGGGCAATGCTCGCGTACCCACAAATATGGCTCCACGTGCCATCTGTGGCACGCGCGCCATAGGTTTGCCATCACGGCTATATAATGTTATGTTACGCACACATAACATCAGGATATCTGGAAGAAAGTTCTTCATTCTTATATTATATCTCATTTTCTATGTACAGGGCGACCAGTTACCGGGGGGAGGGAGGGAAATCTCAGTTGTGCACACTTCCATCTGCAAGAAACCTCGACTGCTGTTTCTGTGAATAAGCTTGCAAAACCATATACAGTACAATAAGCGTCATACACTTTGCCCTTTATCGGGGAAGACTATTTTTAAGACCAAAGATCTTCCCCATCTACCTGCAAAGAAGAACAAAGCCAAAGATGTTGAGCTCTGGCAATTCTCCATTGTGAAGCTCCATGAGACCAAGAGAAAAATCTGCTTGCTTTTGTAACATGTCCCTCACCTAAAATCAATTTCTTTTAAAAGCCTTGTGCTGAACACAGAGTGACCATCCATTTGAAGCAGTACTGACACACAATAGACATTTCATATGTTTCTACATTGTGTACATGCTTCTATATATAGCAGCCTGAACAGGAGTAGGGATAATGGCTTTGGAAAAGGTTTTTAAACTTATTAGAGACACTGGCTGAGATTGTCTGGAAGCCCTTGCAAACTGTTATCTCTTCTTCTAGTAGAGAAGGTAGGTCCAGTCTTCAGAACTCAACCAATTATTGCACCTCTAAATCTATTTTCTATGTTAGAAAATATAAAGGTTTAACATCCACAGAACCAGAGAGTAATGGCTCACAATATTTTGGGATCTATTATTCAGATTTCTACTGGATGCTGAAATTTCTCTCTTTTATGCAGGATTCATGCTGGAATTAAAAAGAAGACCTCTAACCTTACAATTTCTGCAGGCTTTTCAAACTTCTCTGGAGCAGATAAGTATTCAGTGTGAAGTTCTACATTTGTCTATATACAACAACTCCTATATATTCTGTCATTTTATAGAATGGCGGCTTGAAAACTATAATTTGATAAGAATACAGCTTTGTATTAAGACCTGTATTAAATTCAGATCAAAATATTTAATCACTCCCTTTCAGTGCTTACAAAATCTCCTTGATTAACATAGTTAACACAAATCAAAAAGCAAGTGTTAAGGCCGCCAGCTCAAAAGCTTTTCCATTCCCTATGGAGCTTCTTTCTCTCTTCCTTGGCCAGACTTACCTGCTAAAATATTCTGAGAGCTCTCCTGCCCAGTCCAACTTGGTAGAAGCCATTGAATAACACTGGCAATAACACTTGGTAGAAGTTGGACTGTGACAGTGTTATTCAGTGTCTTGCTTTGCCCTTAATCTAAGAGCTTTAGCATCTGCCCTACCCATCTTTTGCTTTGCACAGCAAGCTATAATATTGATTTTGACATAATTAAGAAAAACAGGCACGCTCCTGAAGTCTTGCTGCTAAGACAGATCTCTGTGGCCACCTGTTTATGTATCTGATTTTATCTCTATCCATGAAGCAGTTTTACATGCTAAAATTCTCGGCGGCTTTTCTCTTGGCAGTTCAATGCATCCTTATTATTTCTTGTTTACTTTGTTAGGAAGAGTATCCTAACTGAATGCAGAAGATAGAATCCAACTGGAGAGCTGCCATCCTCAAGGCTGGGGCCTGCTGTGTTTCAGAAGGTCAAGGAGAGCCGTGGGGCAAAGGGGAACAAAGCTACACTAAACTATTAAAGGGGGAAAAATTAATATTATCTTTGCTTCCCACCTATAGATTTCTCCATTTCTTTCTCCTTAGCAACACATAAGAAACAACAATCAGACACGAGAGAGATGTAGCTCCAGGCACCACCTGATATAATTACTTTTAGATGATACTCAGCTCAGTGTTGCAACCCTTTTTTTTTTACTACAGTACAGCTTGCTTAACATCATGTCAATTTTGGTGCAAGCAAAAGTCAACAGTACAGGAGATGATTTTCTATGAGCCCAAAACATACATCTATGTATATGCTGCTGTGGCAAGGTCTCTTGCCATACTGCTAGGTCACTATAGAAAGCATGATTGCTAACATAACATCGTACACAGTGGTGGGATTCAGCCAGTTCGCACCACTTCGGGAGAACCGGTTGTTAACTTTCTGAGCAATTTGGCAAACTGGTTGTTGGAAGAAATCATTAGGACAGAGAACCGGTTGTTAAATTACTTGAATCCCATCACTGATCGTACAAGATTAAAAGCATGAACGTTATATTGTCATTAGGGAAACTGGCAACAGTTTGCACATATTCTGGTGTGATGATTGCAACCTTTTCTGGAGAGGAATGGACCAGTCACTGTACCATTTATCTGCTGACAAACTGCTGCTTGAATTATTGTAGAGCCCTCTGCCCTAATAAATGACTCAGATCTTTCAGCTATTGTAAAACATGACAACAAACTACTACCTACAAGCCTTTCCGAGTGACCATGTAAAATGGGTCTTAAAAGAACAGCACGTAATATAACAAGTCTGAAATAAACAATCTTTACTGAAGTATCCATTTACTGAATTACCTATTTTCAATGCTTTCAAAACGTCAAATCTCAAACCCAGAATTGAATTTGAAAGACTCCAGAAATCAATCCAAGTTGAGCTAGGTCTCTTCCAAAGTAAACCAAATATATTCCCTCTAAACTTCATTAATGACTCAAAGATTCAAGAGGATTCTTCTTCCAAAGGAAGGAATCTCTGCCAGAATTAGAAATGTCAGACAAGCAATCCCTAAACAATTCACATTCAACCCCAGGAAACTTTATGGTTGTATGAAGATAGAACCAGGATAGTGACAAAATTAAGAATGTGACCTGAGCTTAAAGAACTGAGAATCCAGACAACTGAGCAAAATAGAAAAGTAGAGTCACACTTGAATTCCAATTCACAGAAATTCCAAGAGGTATGAATCAAGGCAAATGTCAGGGTTCCAAGTAACACCCCTAACAAAAGAAGACTCTGAGGCTTGAGTTTCCTCACAGTTCCATTTTATTAGAGATGTCATATTGGCACATCTGGGAAATTTTATAGAGCAAATATAGCGGTGGGGTGGAGGGCAGCTGATTGGTGCAGCGCCAATCAGCTGTTCTAGGCAGCGGAATTCACCGCTGCCACTGCTGTCTATCACTACCGCTGCCACCCATTTGCCACCACCCATTTGCCAGTGATCGGCGGCAAAAGGGCAACGGCAAACAGGTGACAGTGAACAAGCTGCGGCAGTGGTGAATGGGCCACGGTGAACGGATGGCGGTAGTGAATGTGCGTTGGTGAATGGGCTGTGGTGAACGGGCCGCAGTGAATGAGCCACAGAGAACAAGCTGCAGCGAACGGGCCACGGCAAACAGGACATGGCAAATGGGCCACAGCAAACAGCAATGGCAAATGGGCAGCGGCAAACAGGACACAGTGAACAGGCTGTGGTGATGGAAAACGGGCAGCGGCAAATGAGCAGCGGTGAACGGGCAGTGGTGAACAGGTGGCGGCGACAATCCCCACCACCTAGAACAGCTGATCAGCAATATTCCAGGAGGCTTCAATCCAATCAGCTGCTCGGCAGCAAAGGCTCCAGCATTCTCCGGCCGGAGCAGCAGCTCAACTCAATTGACCATGAGTGGGTCAATGGAGCATAGCCCTGATGAGCCACGTGCTGGGGTTGCGATAACATGCTGAAGCTGACCAGGCTGTTTGCTGTTTGCTGCAAGGATGCTAGCCAGATGAATGCTGGGAGGCATAGGCAGATTTTTGCTTTCTTGTTTTCCTCCTGTAAAGCTAATTTTTTTTTTTTATTTATTTATTTATTTATTTATTTATTTATTTATTTTATATGCCGCCCTTCTCCCGAAGGACTCAGGGCAGCTTACAAGAAGGAGCAAAAAATGTGTGTCTTATAGTCTGGAATGTCTTATATGGTACTCAATTGATTCAGGATAGGGTCAGTTTGAAAAGCAGACAGCTACTGGCTTCATACATTACACTGTTCTTAGCTTTGTGACCAAAATAAATACAATTTTATGTCTGTATAATCCAGGTCACTACCGTTTGTTCAATGAACCATGGTTAAAGCATGACATCATTTAATATAGCACACAAATTAAGCTATAGGATCTGTAAAAGTTGGAGATTTTCCTCCAATTCTCTAAATACGACAAACTAGAATAAGGCAGGTTTCATTTGGGGGTGTACACTTTGATCTACTAGTTATAATATATAATTTCAAGTGATAAGGTTTTTAGATGACATGGGTTAAGATTTGCAGGTTCAAAACATACAAAACATAAACATACAAACAAGGTAAAAACTGAAAATTCTAGCCAAAAGAATAACTTTAATTGCAAAGCATAAAATAGCCAGGAAATGTTAGACCTGTGATGGCGAACCTATGGCACGGGTGCCACAGGTGGCACGCAAAGCCATATCTGTGGGCACGTGAGTGTTGCCCTAGCTCAGCTCCAGCGCGCATGTGCACATTGGCTAGCTGATTTTTGGGCCTTCCGGGCCCACTGGAAGTTGGGAAATGGGCCATTTCTGGCCTTCGGAGGGCCTCGGGGGGAAAATGTTTTCACTGTCCCCAGGCTCCAAGGAAGCCTCTGGAGTCTGGGGAGGGCGAAAAATGAGCCTACCGGGCCCACCATTCACCTTTTTGCCGTTATGTGCCAAAAGCGGAGGTAGCACAGGGAGGGGGGTCGCGTGCTCATGCGTGGGGGTGTGAGGTGTGGGGGGTATTGAATTATGGGTGTGGACACACATGCGCACAACCCCCCCCCCATGCTCCCCATGCTTTTGGCATGCAATGGCAAAAAGGCTAGTCACCACTGTGTTAGACGGTAAAGCAAGATATGGCCACATTTAGTATAAGGAGCCTCTGGTCCTTATCAAAGGCAGTTAAGGAACTTCTCCAGATTATTCCAGCTAGCGTAATAACACCTTTTCTTGGCAGACCCATACTGGAGTTCCCCCCAGGTAGGTTTCTGAAAGCTTATGTGTTATTCTGTTGCAATTTCCCATCCTTTTAATTATATACATTTACCGTTTAGACAAGTGGCTCAGTGGTTATAAAAAAAATATCTGAGACACTTCCACTTCAGCTCTCCCTATCTGGTTGCTGGCCTTGACAAAGCACTTCTAAATGGAAGAGATAATATTAATGAGCAAAGCTGGGTGAGAAAATGTCCAATTAAGTGGGGAGGGTGTATGTATTATGTATTTGGGGAATGCTGAAAATTTGCCTAGCTGTCCTATACACAATGATCTGGGAAAGAAATGCTATTCATACAGAAAAACACAGAAAAAGGAAGCTAACCCTCCTCACCAATGTGATCATCTCCTACAATAGCATTTACACAGGTATTGTGTAATAATATATGTAAAATATTGCTAGTTCTGTGTATAAAAAGGAGATTTTTAAAAAACCCACTCCACTTAATGAATATTCCCTTCGAAAATTAAGACCTTGTGCCTCTGCTCCCATTCCATATCTCTTCCTGCCTATTGCTATTTCTCTGCATTGGGCATAAAACAAACAAAAAGTTTTATACTGGTTTTCAATTTTCATAACTCTTGCTACTGCAATTCCTTCTCAATCAGTGGTGGGTTGCTATCGGTTCGCCTCGGATCGGGCGAAAAGGTAGCAGTGGCGGGAGGCTCCGCCCACCCATCCAGACGCTTCTGCACATGAGCAGTAGCGTCACGCGCACGCACGAGTGCACGAGTGCCCATAAGTGAACCGGTAGCAATGGGTTTTGAAACCCGCCCCTGTTCTCAATGGTTCAGGTTTGATGCTGATGGAAATCTCTATAATATATGTATTTCACACAAAGTGTCAAACAATAATTGGGTGACAGTTTTGAGGGTTTTTTTTTAAAACCAAATAAAATATTTTACCCTCTTATTATACTACTGAATTTCTTAATATTTCTTAGCTATGGCCATCTTATGCTGTAGATCATTTCATAATGACTGACCACAAAAAGGCAGGGAGAGTTCTATTAAACTACATACTTTTGGGGAAATTCAGGTAACAAAGGTTGCTGTTACACAAATGCCCGAATGTGTTCTTCTGACATTTGACAGACTCAGCAAGACATCTCAAACTGCTATAACCAGTGGTGGGATTCAAGTAATTTAACAACCGGTTCTCTGCCTTAATGATTTCTTCCAACAATCAGTTTACCAAACTGCTCAGAAAGTTAACAACCGGTTCTCCCAAAGTGGTGCGAACTGGCTGAATCCCACCACTGGTTATAACCCAGAACAATCAGAAGCTACTTGGAGCTAGTCTGCTTTACTTGTTTTTCTATATCTAATTAACACCTTCCCCTGCACCCATGAGGCATTTGCAATGTATTTATTTTACAGAGCCAAGGTGACGCAGTGGTTAGAGTGCAGTACTGTAGGCTACTTCAGCTGCAGATCAAATCTCAACAGGCTCAAGGTTGATTCAGCCTTCTATCCTTCCGAGGTGGGTAAAATATGCTGACTCTGTAAACCGCTTAGAGAGGGCTGTAAAAGCACTGTGAAGTGGTGTATAAGTCTAAGTGCTATTGCTATTTTATTTATTTATTCAATTTCTAAAGCTGGCCATTTTAGCCAAATGATTCTGGGTGGCTTTAATTTAATGTAAGAGGAAGCTGAAAACATATCTTTTTATCTCAAGCATTTTTGGAGTTTTTAGGGTTTAGATTGAATATTAGATAAGGGTTAGCAATGGATTTAGAACCTTGGGTCCAATAGAAAAAATACATATGTAGCTCAGGGTTGAACTGTGGAATCTTTGATGTTTTCTGAACTTGGTTGTTTGCTAGCAGATATTTCATTACCTAACTAGGTAACATCATCAATGCGAATAAGTGTGGGGTTTACTGTCTGTATATGTACAGTATGGTAACCTGCCCTACCAGTTTCAGTGGGGGTGTGGTTTCCTCTTTGGTAGTTCCTTGATTAGGATATTGCTTTCTGCCTGATTCTTTGCACCTTCTTATCTCAGTGTTGATTCCTGGAGAGGATTATTTTAGTCTTTTTGTTTCCTTTATAGGTTTTTCATTGTCTCCTTTTTTATCTTTATCAGTTCATTGATGGCTGATTTGGCTGAAATGCCAGGCTTCCAGGAATTTTTGTATTTGTCTTGAGTTAAAATAGTAGGAGTTTCTCAGTTGAAACTGTGGTTGAGTTTGTCCATGTGTTGTCAGTTTAAGGAATTGTCAAGCATTTTTGTGAAGTCTTCTGACTGGTAGTTCGTCTTCATAGATACATTCCTACAGGGACTGTAATAGCCACCAGAAAGGCAGAAGACAAGTAGACTCTAGCTGTCTGGATAAGACTCTGATGCTAGGATTGGTGAAAGCAAAGAGAAAAAGAGGATGACCAGCAGCAAGGCGGATGGAAGTTACAATGGCAATGAGTGCCTCATTAGAAGACCTGAAAGACCCAATTAGCAATAGCAATAGCAGATTTATATACCGCTTCACGGTGCTTTACAGCCTTGTCTAAGCAGTTTACAGAATCAACATATTGCCCCCAACAATCTGGATTCTCATTTTACCAACTTCAGAAGGGTGGAAGGCTGAGTCAGCCTTGATCCAGTGAGAATCGAACTGCTGGCGATCTCCAAAATCAGCCTGCAATACTGCATTCTAACCATTGTGCCACCACAGTTCCTAGGGATAGATTGTTATGGAGAAAAATCTATCTATGTGGTCGGTAAGAACGGTCCCCAACTTGACGGCACATAATCATAATGAAAGAATGGAAACAAACACATGGAATATATTTATACTGATGACTTTGGCTAATTCGGATAAACAAATTGCAAAGTGCTGTTTTTGAATTCACAGAAGTGCTATTGCTTGTTCTAAGATAATGAAATGTTAAGGACTTCATCTTCCTCTATGGGATCTTCAACTGTTCGTTTAAACTAACTAAACTAATTTAGGTTAGTTTTGATTCTTCATTTGGCAACCAGCGCAATTGGTAATAGTTTATTTTATTTAATTTATATGCCACCCATCTCTCTGCCCAAGGTGACTCTTACTCCTTATTTTCCTATCTGCTGCAAAGCATTTTGGAACATTGTAATTGCAAAAAGGGAATTTATAAATAAGCTTGATTTTAATAGTAGTTGAAATAATGATAGCCATGTGACCCGGTGCTGTCTAATACATAAATTAATACTGTGTCTTTTACACTCTGGAAGAAAAATGTTGTCAATGGAAGAAGTCCTGTGCCTTTTCTGAATCTGTTTAGGATTCATCAAAAGGGCTTTTATTTTATTTTTTTTACTCCAGTCTTTTATCTTTGTCAAACATGACTCTGGCCTCATCCCATGCTGGCTTAAAAGAGTGCAGTTTTGCATGCAGTGGTGGAATTGCCCAAAGGATGAGCACACAGCTTTTATGACACCCGAAACAAGACTGAGAATAAATGAAAACCTAAGTGAAGCTTTTATTTCCATGGTCTATGAAGCTGAAAATACTAACTCTTTGTGAAATGTATAACAGTCAAAGTGGGCTTGAACTCCTACCCGCTGGTGTGGGTGGGAGAAGAACAGATTCCCTCTAGCAGGATGAGAGACAAAAGCATCAGCAGGAAAGCCCTTAGGGTAGGGAAAGTTTAATTATTGTTTTAGAGTAACAAAAAGTCTACTTAAGGCAACCTTTTATTCATGATCTTTCAACAAAGCTAGTCTGCTATCCACTTCAGAACCTGTCAGTTGAAGTTAAGCTATTATTAGCATTTTGGTTCTCTTCTCTTGGATGTGACTTCTGCCACAGAACGAATGTAATCATTTTTGCTTTTTAAAAACCAAAATGGCAGGTAGGGTTTTGGTTTTTTTTTCCTTTCTAGGATTTGTGATCCTATTAATGTACACATTTTGCACATTATGAAGGCTGTCTATGAATTTCACAACTTCACCCACACTTGAAAGGCTTTTTCTTTCTTTGAAATAATTGCTTTAATTCAAGCCCATGGAAGGCAGCTCTGTGGATTTGGATGATAAATGAAAGAGCGGAGTGGAAGTGCCACAGTTCATGTTTTATCTTTTCAGTGGGCTATCAGAGATTGGATTCATACTATGGAACTTATGGGGTTTTTAAAAAGTTTTTTTCTATTTTAACTGCCAAATTTACCAATTTCCCAACATTGAAAATTCTCTTCAGATTTCTATAACCTTACTTTGAAAACTCATGAGATTTTAGCCAATTTAAAATGTGTGTGTGAGAGAGAGGGGGGGGATCACAATGACACTTCCCCTTTGAAAAAGGGATCAATTCCTACATTAGTCAATAGTTTGTTTAACTTATGATTTATTAAATAACAATGAACAGTTCAGTTCCTCCAAAGCCATAAACTATGATTTACAAAACCAGATTGGCTGCTTACAAACTGCACTAAGCCAAAAACAAACACCACACAGAGAGAGCCAATTTTTACAAAGTCAAAAGCAAAGACTCCAGGACCAACAAAAACAGGTGGAAATCTTCTCCCTGCCCCCACCCCTCTCCCAAAAGGCTTGGGCCTTGTCCATCCCCCACCACTGTCCTAGAAGGCTTCGGCCTTCTTCCCCCCATCTCACCACTCTCCTGGAAGACTTAGGCCCCTCGCTGTCCAACTCTTCCCTTTCCTTTCTGTGCAGCTGCTGATAAACACAATGTGAGGCACAGCTATTACAGAAAGCTGGCCAATTCAATGTTTCTGAAGGTAGAAAGAGCTCAGAACATTGTGAAGGCTGGCACTTGTCTTGTGATGTTTCCAGAGGTAGAAAAAGCCTAAGAATGTGATGAGACATTCCAGGTTTCCGTGTATTGGTGGAGCTAGCTAGTTTGGGCACTGCAACGGTCAGTTCCTCAGCAAAGATTAGTGAGGCGGGTTTTATAACCATAATACAGGTAGTCCTCCACTTAACAACAATTCATTTAGTGACAGTTCAAAGTTATAATGGCACTGAAAAAGTGACATGATGGTTTTTCACACTTAGGACCGTTGCAGCATCCCCATGGTCACGTGAACAGAATTCAGATGCCGTGATTCCTTTTAATGATGGTTGCAATGTCCCTGGGTCACATGATCACATGAGCTGTGGTGGCGCAGTGATTAGAGTGCAGTGCTGCAGGCTACTTCTGCTGATCACCGGCTGCCAGCAGTTTGGCAGATCGAATCTCACTAAGCTCAAGGTTGACTTAGACTTCCATCCTTCTGAGGTGAGTAAAATGAGGACCCAAATTGTTGAGGGCAATATGCTGACTCTGTCACCGCTTAGAGAGGGCTGTAAAGCATTATGAAGCGGTATATAAGTCTAAGTGCTAGTGTTATTGCTATCACCTTTTGCAACCTTTTGACAAGCAAAGTCAATGGGATAACCAGATTCACTGAACAACTCAGGGGTGGGTTCTAAATTTTTTTACTACCGGTTCTGTGGGCATGGCTTATTCTGTGGGCGTGGCTTGATGGTCATGTGACAATTATTTAAGATTTAGCAGAGGTACTGGTCTACCAGGCTTTTAACTGCTTGCAGAGCTATAGCGATCTACCCATTTATTTTTTGCAGGCACTGGTCTACCCATTTATTTTTGCAGGCACTGATCTACTTGTGTATTTTTGCAGGCATTGGCCTACCCATTTATTTTTGCAGGCACTGATCTACTCATGTATTTTTGCAGGCACTGGTCTACTCCTTTGTTTTCTTTTAACACTGATCAGCTGTAGGGCGGCCCTTTGAAGCCCCGTGGCCAGAGTTTAAACAGTTTTTTTTTCATCTAGCCATCAGCTGGGACTCAGGAGGCAGCAATAGATTGGGGGTGGGGCCAAATAAAAGGTAAGAATAATGGGGTGGGGGGCATGGGGGGGCGGGGGGCAGAACCAGTTCGGTGACGTCATATCGTCACCGCTACCGGCTCGGGAGAACCGGGCCAAACTGGGAGGAACCCATCACTGGAACAACTGTGTTACTAACTTATCAATTGCAGTGATTCACTTAACAACCGTGGCAAGAAAGGTTGTAAAATGAAGCAAAACTCATTTAATAAATGTCTCACTTAGCAATAGAAATTTTGGGCTCAGTTGTGGTTGAGCATTACGGTAGAGGAGACACATTTCCAGGAAATGGCTGTTACGGATAGGCAAACTTTAGCACCTATTTAACCAATCTTTCCAGGAGGAGAGACAAAGGGCAGGTGCTCTGTGCTGGGGAGAAAGGGGGAAAGAAATGTCTCAGATTAGCAGTCTCTAAAACAAAGAGCGGGAAGAGTGACAGACAAAATGGGAACAAAGATGGGGGTAAAATGGTGCTATATAAGCACTTATTAATTGAGCTTCTTCACTTAACGTGTCATGAAACTACAGCCAAGGTTTAGTGCTAAGCATACTTATCTTTAGGTTTCACTGAAATCAGTAGGATTTACTTCCAGATAGGCTCAAGCTGCAAGGTTCACCTGTCCAATATTGTGTTATATAATAAAATATTGATTCAGTGGATTATAGATCCATTGGACATTTTTGTTCAGACGTCACTTCAAATGATGAAAAGTACCTGTTGTTTGAAGCAGTCTGGAGAATTGATGTCATTTATATCATTTCCATCAACTTAAATCATTTGTATAATTATGCGATGGACATGTTTATGCTAATTGCATTATCATGAATTGCATAGATATGCAAATAGAGTCCATTGATGCAAATGATGTAATTTCAATTTAACAAACATTCAGAGTTAACAGACACCCTTTTCTCCCCAAATGAATAATTAAAATTAGGCTTTACTTGTATTTTACTTGTATTACTTGTAAGTAATCTCTTCCAAAAAAATTCAGTGCAGGTATTGTCATATACTTGATTTATATTCTAAAATCCTATAATTTTAAATATATACAACTACCACATAAATTCATTGTGAGATATTTAAATGGCAGCATTTCAAGGATACATTCCAATTAGGAAATATCTTCCAAAGTTTTATTGTAACATTCTGTCCCATTTAACCTTCTTCTTCTGCCATGAAATTGACTAGGTAGCCAAGAACATACATTTTTTTCCAGAGAATTTTAATCATTCTAAATTAAAATTTTTACCATTGTTCCATTCACTATGTAACTTCAGTCTTGAATTTATTATTGAATTAGCTACACTTTCTTTGATCTTTTCTTTCAAATCCACTACACTGAGGACATACATAAAATCATGCAGATGTATTCCTAAGAGATTTTGTAGTCTCTGTTTAGTAATTTGCAGCATTGGGTACCATACCAAGATACCTGATTTATTCATATATCATCTCCGTAATGGAAATGTTTTATCGTTCATTAAGAAGTTGGTAATAGAGTTGTGAATAAGTAGAGGTCAACTTATTTTATTAAGAAAAAAGGGCTTTTGTAATTATCATAGGACTAAGAGGATGTTTAAATTTTTCTTCAATCGTTCAATTCTTTCTATACCAGTACCACACAAAGCACACATTTTTATAGGAAATCTTTCATTATATTTAAATTTATTAAGAAGTTTCAACATGGTTATTTGAATTAAGTCAAATAAATAGTGCATAACTGGAGGTCCAGATGAAAACAGAGATGAGAGTGATACTTTTTAACTGAATAAATATTAAGACATCAAGCACAGAGCTGAAAAGAGAAACCAGAAACATTAATCTTGAGAGGATATGTCAAGATGTATGATCTTAAGAAGAAATACAAACCTAACTTGTAAGCATTCTGATTCATTGTTTCTAACCCCCAAAATTGGGGAGGGGGAGTTTGATTTTGAATAAATGTATACAGGTGGTCCTCAACTTCTGACCGATCACTTAGTGATTTTTCACTACAATGGACCTCCCAGGATTACAGCCCGCCCCCAGTTACGTGACTGCATTCATGGGATGCTGCCAGTTGCAGCATCACATGACCACATGACCACATTTTACAATAGTTTTTTCCCAAAAACTGGCCTCTACTTCTAGTTTTCAGCAAACCAATCCATAGTGATCAATAGATTCACTTTACGATCACTGCAAAAAAATGGTCCTAAAATCAGGTCAGTCACATGATTTTACAATTGCAATGACTTAATGACCGTTATGGGCAGTTTCCATTATGGTCAAGGACTATCTATAGGATAGCTCTGTGTCATTGTGTTAATTTTACAGTTAGAACAAATGTGGCAACTAACTCTAGCAATCAATTTCTTAATCTGCATCAATTTTGTAGGTTTTAAGAAATGAAGATAATTAATTAAGCAGGTTTTATTAGGACAGGCTGCTGAGTGATTTTTCCATTTTCTTCAAAACCTTCTCTAAAGCAAAAGGACTACTCTCATGTTCCTCTTTCCATATCATCCACCAATGGATTACCTTCGTGATTAATTCTTGATGAACTGCCAGTACGGACTTAAAAGAAATTTTATACAACAAAGGATTCCAGTGAGATTCATCAAAGTCAGATCTCAAATTATCCTGCCAGAAGTTTTCTTTAAGAATTTCAAGAGAACCTACTAAAGTTGCATACAATATTAATTGGAAATACTATCATGAATTGATCCAGCGATTCAATTTGAGCAATAATCCATGTTACAGTTAGTGACCAAGATATGTTCACCCAGTTTACAACACTGAAATGTCTCACTATTTTAATTCCAGGTGCACAATCCTATCACATTAATACCTTGCTTTTAATTGCCAATTCACTAATAGCAGTTACCTTACATTTTTCATGAAAAGTGGTAGGTGTTCCAGGTAGCATAATTGAATTTAACTTACATTTTACTCTTCAATTCAATAACATTGATGTGATTTCTTTTTTTTCAACACACACAAATACACACATCAGAAAGTTTTCCTCAGTGCAATAAATAAAGCTGGTAAAAATTAACATAGGACAAATTTGATGGGATTCAAAAGAAAAAATACTGCAAATCTTGTTAATTTCAAGAAATTTTCCCTAGAACCGTGATGGCGAACCTATAGCACGCGTGCCACAGGTGGCACGCAGAGCCATATCTGTGGGCACGTGAGCGTTGCCCTAGCTCAGCTCCAGCATGCATGTGCTCACCAGTCAGCTGATTTTGGGCCTTCTGGACCTACTGGAAGTCAGGAAATGGGCCATTTCCGGCCTATGGAGTGGGTGGGGAAGGCTGTTTTCGCTGTCCCCAGGCTCCAAGAAAGCCTCTGGAGCCTGGGGAGGGTGAAAAATGGGACTTCTGGGCCCACCAGTAACCTTTTTGCTGTCGCGTGCCAAAAGCAGGACGAGCGCAAGCATGGGGGATGCGGGGTGCGGGGGTGATTGAATTATGGGTGTGGGCACGCATGCCTGCGACACCCCCCCCCCCTCTTTTGGCATGCAACAACAAAAAGGTTAGCCATCATTGCCCTAGGAAGTTTTCAAAGTATTGCAGTATACATCTACAACTATCACTAGACTCTATTTCATTTCAGACATTCCTTTGGGCAAAATAAATAAAACCACCACAGATTAAAATTTACCATACAACGTCTCCATCTTATGGATATTTTAGAAAATGCACTTCATACAGAGACCTGAGCATTTTACAGTAAAGATATATTACACAGACCTGCTTAACATATATGGAGATGATTCGTCTCCATCCATCATTACTGTAGAAAGTACGGTTAAAAATAAACAACACATAATTTACTACTTTAAACCTGAATTGTATTAGTACATATTAAATCTACAATTTTGCAATTTTAGTCATATTTCTATTAGCTACAGTTTCTGTAGTTATAGCCAGTTAAATAGCAGTATCTAGAGATGGATGAGCTCAAAAGAAAGTTAAGTAGGCAAAGCTATCAGCACCATTCCATTCACTCAGCTCTGTTATATCATTTCTATTTCTCTTAGTTTCACAAAGTAAATATCTATTGTTCTTTCTTTAATTTTGTTCATTAATTCCAAATCTCAAACTTTCATAGGCCTGGATTGTCCCCAGATGGATATGATTCCACCACTCGTGATGGCTTTGGTCAGTTGAAACTTTCATATAAACTAAGGTCACCAGTTTTATTCAGACTGCTTGGTCTATCTTGCTACATCTTCCTTCCCACAGCATTGTGGGAAGGGTTTTTATGCATTTCTTGTGTATAGGTGAATCAATGGGATAATGCAAATAAACATTAAAGAAAACAATAAAAAATGACAATGAGAATATAAGATGTAGTGGTCAAGAAGTTGAACTGTTAACAGACTAGATATAACACAGAATACAGAATTACAGAGTTTGAAGCGACCTCGGGTGGGTCTTCTAATCCCACCCTCTACTCAAGCAGGAAAACCTAAACCAGTGATGGCTAACCTTTTTGCCATTGTGTGCCAAAAGCAGGGGGAGCGTGGAGGGGTCACACACACGTGTGCCCACACCCATAATTCAATGCCCCCATGCCTCACTCCCCCGCGCATGACCCCTTGCGCCCCATTTTGGGCCTAGCAGGCCTCCCTGAAGCCTCTGGAGGCCAGAATCGGCCTGTTTCCAGACTTACAGTAGGCCCGGTAGGCCCATTTTTCACCCTCCCCAGGCTCCAGAGTCTTTCTTGGAGCCCGGGGAGGGTGAAAACGGCCTCCCCTGCCCCACCTGGAGACCCTCCGGAGGCCAAAAATGCCCTCCCAGAGGCTCTGTGCGAACCCTGTACTTTGGCATCCAAAACAGGCTGTGTGCAGACTCCTGGGAGGAGAGGGACGGTGTGGGCAGGGCCAGCCAAAAATCAGCTGGGGAGCTGAGCTAGGGCAACTGCTTGCGTGCTCGCAGATATGGCTCTGGGTGCCACCTGTGGCACGCATGTCATAGGTTCGCCATCACGGATCTATACCATTCCAGACAAAAGTATGTCTAATCTCTTCTTAAAAACCTCCAGTGATGGAGCACCCACAACATCTGGAGCCAAGCTATGCCACTGATTAATTGTTCTCACTGTCAGGAAATTTCTCCTTAATTCTAGGTTGAATCTCTCTTTGGATTGTCACAATATTTATTGAGATATAGGTACTTGTCAGAAGTCATGAGGAATACAAATAAGGAGAATGTTAAACCAGGGGTGAAATTCAGGTTCTGACAGGTTCTGGAGAACCGGTAGTGGAAATTTTGAGTAGTTCAGAGAACCAGCAAATACCACCTCTGGCTGGTCCCATAGTGGGGTGGGAATGGAGATTTTGCAATATCCTTCTCCCAGGAGTGGGGAGGGAATGGGGATTTTGCAGAATCCTTCCCCTGGAGTGGGGAGGGAATGGGGATTTTGCAGTATCCTTCCCCTGCCATGCCCACCAAAGCCACACCACACTCACCAAGCCTCGCCCACAGAACCGGTAGTAAAAAATTTGGATTTCCTCACTGTGCTAAACAATGTGAACTTGTGGTTTGATCCAAACTCCTCTGAGAGAGACTTACTCTCTTGAGTGATGGGGAAAAGATCCATCAATGCTGAGGATGCTGGAATACCAACAGAAAAGCAAGGAGGGAAATACAAGGGCAGAGGAAACAATGAGTGTAGATGCATATGAAAGATGTGTAGCTACATCCCAAAATATCTCTTTGGAGTTCATTCTATGAGGGGTCAGGAGTGTGGCAATAAGTCACATTTAAAACTCCCCTTCAAAGAAAGCTATTGTGCATGAATGGTAGTCCTTTAGAACAACTATTAGTTTAAGTAACTTTGTAGATATTTAAAGATTTATTTATACCACAACAGTCCTTGAATGCAGCTCCTAAAGTGCCTTTATAATGACAGAGGTAGATCTGTTAAGTCTGCAGAAAAAATCATGTTAGCAGTGCTTACATTTATTAAATGAAATCAAATGCAGTATTTACTGTGGATCTATCCATTTCTTTATATTGATCCTGCCCCTTTTCTGAAGTGGTTCCTTGTCCTATCAAAGGCCTTTTATTTAAAAAAAAAGACTATATATTCCTGCTTTCTGTCAGTTCTGGCAGATTCACGAAAAATGTGCCTTTTCTTTGTCTCTCCATCTAAGATTCTTTTATGCAGCAATGCCCAATCAGCTTCTCCAAACATCAATCAAATAGGAAGGCATAATATTGTTCTTCAGAAAAAGAAACCAGACTAGTCATTATTTTGGCAATGAGGATGGCATTGGATTAGAATGGACAGCCTGTATTTCTGAGAAAGAATCTGTTTTACATTCTGGAAAATAAAAGAATCAAGATCAGATTTCAGAATCAAGAGCATCATCTCCTTACTATTTAAAACGTTTTAAACAAAATCTAATTCTAGCTCTATTTTAGTGCCAAAAAATAATATAGAAGTCACTGAATAGGCCAAAGGGTCAATCTATTCCACCTTTCTGGATCCCACAGAGGCTAAGTAGATGCATATCGAATGCTTGCATCATAGACCAGAAAGCAATATCAATCCTCTTGTTCTGTTGCTACCCAGCAGCTGGTATTCTATATGTGATCCAGAAGGAAACAATGCTGAACAGAATGCAACCCCCATTAAACTTCAATGGTCTTGTTCATACCACAAATTTAGGTGATCAAGCAGCAGTACCAAGTCACCTTAGCAGCCAAAGTCATACATTTAAAAAGGGGTTGTTTCAGAGGGCTTTGGAGTCAACCCATGACATCCAAACATACCCTGACAAATCTGAGATACACTTACATATTGCTTTTCTGTTCAACTGATAAATGATTTAGTCCTGTGATTTTGTTGTATCAGAATAATTACATCTTCTTGTTTTAGAAGAACCAGATGCTCACATCACACTAAGCTGTTAGTAATGCATGGACACATCCACTGGGGGTTGATACAACTCTGAAATACCATGGTTATGCCATATGCCTGAATAAAATTTGAGACTTAAGATAGGGCAACATGGGGGTTGAAGTTTAAAAATATTTTGGCATATCTGTGGCTTAGAGAAAAACTAGAAAATAAAATAGTTTTCCTTTCCAATTGATGTTGCTATGGCAATTGGATTCCCTTGTTAATTTTAAGTAATGTCATTTTGTATGATTCACTGTTTATTTTTAGTCATTTCCTTTTTTTTCCCCCTCCTGTTACCAATAACTGTTGGCCAGGTTACAAAACGAAGGCGAGGGGAAAAGAGAAAGAACCATGTTTCTCAGAGAATTGCACAAATAAACCATTTAGCTAAACTTAGCTAAAATAAATTGCAAAATTACTATTGAAGCTTCAATCTTATATGCACTTATCTTGTAATAAGACTCATTAAACTTAGTGCAGTTTACTTTTAAATAGACATAAATAGCTTTGTTCTGTAAGGGCTTGTTTTGCAAAATAGCCTTTAGCTATTTCATTCTTTATATACCAGTATTCAACCTTAGTAGAGCCCTGACTAAGAATATTCTTCTGCCTGCCCATGATATACAGAATTGTTAGAGAAACAACAATTGTTAGAGATGATTGCTATGGCAGTTTTATAGCTATCAGGACTATCAGTTCTAGAGAAAAAGATGTACATGGATATTATTAGTCATCCAAGTCGTTGTTGTCCCAAAGGTGCTTTTTCAAAAGGCAACTGGACTTTCTTTGGTTTGTTTCTTGAAGACATTTTGCTTCTCATCCAAGAAGCCTCTTCAGTGCTGACTAAATGCTGGGGAATGGAAGGATTTCAACAGCCAGTCATCTGGTGGTTAGCACTTTGAAGGTGGGTCACTAGCTCTCTGAGAGTCATTGAGGCCCCCTGGGAAGTTATCTGTGCCCTCAGGATCACCTGAATAGTGCATATAGGTGTGGAACCTTCTTGGAACTGCTGAAAGGACTGTGTTATAAATAGGAGATAGATGATGTCAGAACCCTCCCCCTCTGTTGAGAGAGGGTTATTCAATTTTACAGATGGCCTCTTTTACCCCTCTTTCAAACCAGTAGGTCCTCTCTGTCCAGAATGTGAATGTCCAGAGAAAAAGAAGACAACAGGACTCAATATGTTAATATAATATTTTTCCCAAATTAGTTATTCCTTAAGGAGTTGGATTACACAATCAATAGCTCCGTAGCTCATCTAGAGCACCGAATTATGCTTTAGTAATCCTATTTTATTTCCAAAAATGAGAAATTAACTTGAATTAGTTGAAACAATGGATATATCATATCTAGGCTGCAATAATCCAAATAATTACCACATGGCAGCAAGTAGTTGGTTTATGTTGTAGCTCTTTTCTGCCATCTAGAGGTCATGTGAATTTTTGCAATCCAGATCTCATAGTTATGATACCAAAGAAGAGTTCTGTTACGGAGGCACTAAGTCTTATTGTCATTGGCTCAAGTAGTACAATGCTTAAGCCATATAAGAGTCAGTTTAGTTTAGCAGCTCATATGTTTTCAGTCATTATGATTTGTAAATGAGGCTTAGTATATTGGATGACTCCAAGAGAGACAGTTCGGTCTAGTGATTAAGGCACCAGACCTTAGAAATCAGGAGATTGTCTATTCTAATCCTGCCTTAGTCACGAAAGCTGGCTGGGAGATTTTGGGCCAAATGCCCTCTCTCAGACCAACTCGCCTCACAATCTTGTTGTGAGAAAAATAGGAAGTGGAAGAAGTTCTAAGTATACTTGCTGCTTTGAATTATTTTTAAAAATAATAAAGGCAGGATTGCAACATTTAAAGATAGTATTTAGTACATTATTTAAGGTCATTTTAGCTGAACCTTTTTGCCTAAACTTTTGTTTGTTACCCTTTATAATAGCAAACAAATCCCATATTACTATATGTTTCTTGAAGTGTCTAATAAAATGCAAGAAGCTATTTTTACTACACACATTAAATTGATTTTTACAAAATCCCAAACTGATTTTTCACTATGCCATTTTGCATTTTACACAACTTTGAACTTGGTACTGCAGATAGAGAGCCAGTTTGGTGTAGTGGTTAAGTCAGGGGTGAAATGCTCCCGGTTCGGACCGGATCACTCGATCCGGTAGCGATGGAGGTGGGTGGTTCGGAGAACTAGTAGCAAAAATCCCTGCCCCCCCCCCATGCCCAGCTGAGCTGCACAATCATCAGAGGCTTTTTTTTTTAATTTTTAAAAGCATTTTTTCTACAACCTCTTCAGCCATAAAAATGCTTTTAAAAGTTTTTTTAAAAAGCCTCTGATGATCCCAGCTGAGTTGCCTGATTGGCAGAGACTTTTAAAAGAAAAAAAGCCTCTGCCGATCAGGCAACTCAGTTGGGATTGTCAGAGCCTTTTGAAAGAATTTTTCACAACCTCTTCACCAAAGAGGTTGTAGAAAAAATGGTTTTAAAAGTTTTTTTAAAAATTGGCCACACCCACCCAGTCACATTACCCCACCACCACCAAGCCACAGAACCAGTAGTAACAAATTTTAGATTTCACCACCGGGTTAAGTGCTGGACTATGGTACTTTAACCATGAAAGCCAGCTGGGCGATTTTGGATCATTCACTTTCTCTTTCAGCCCAAGCCACCTCACAGGGTTGTTGTGGGAAGAATAGGAGGCAGAAGGACTATTGTATGTTTGCCTCCTCGACTTACTAATAAAGAAATAAAGGTGGGATTAAAATCGAATAAATATGCATAGTTAAATAACTTATTGTCCTATCCTGCACTTTCAAGCTATGGTTTATTCAATAAGTACGAATTAGAGAAACATAGTTTAGTATGATTTTCAAGCCCGTCCATTGACACTTTTACTAGATATAATCAGACAGTAGACAAAGCAAAGCAAATGCTGAAGAAATAAGCCAATAACTTCAGGTGCCTATCTATCCTCCACCCTCATCCAATCCCAACCCCCTCCCTTCATTTAGGAGCACTAAATCCCTCTTTAAAATTGCTCTGCAGGCACAACATTGACATAGTAGCAGAGAGTGGTGGTGGGGAGATATGTATTGGTTATCGTCGCAAATATTTTACAGTTTATATATTTGTACCTGGTGTGGAGACAAAGAACAGACTTGCATTATGCATTTTGACACATTTTGTCATTTGATTGTCATTGTAATTAGTACTTATGTTTGTACAGAAAGCTAGAAATTATTCCCTATTTAAAGGGATGTTTAATGGATTGAATTTTCCAGAAACATTTCTCTAACTGTCCAGTAGATGGTGGATAGTTACCACAAATGCTTCCACAAATGGATTTAGAAGAGGTTTTTTTAGTTTTCAAAATATACAACTAAATTCTGTACTTTCGTATATGCTTTTATTCATGCAGTTGGTCAACTGTTTTTCATTACCTGTTCAGTACTTTAAAATACAAACAATTTTTCTCAAATCTTTCATTTAAGGCTAAAACTACAATTCCCAGAACTTTGATACTGGGGAAAAAAGACAGGATATAAATTAAACAAGTCAACTTTATCACCATTGTTGCCATCATCATTATCCTAATCCAGCATATCAAGATAAATAATTTCACTTAGATTGAGCCTATAAAATGTATCTTGAGCAGGGGAGGGTTCTAAATTTTTTTACTACCGGTTCTGTGGGCGTGGCTTATTTTGTGGGCATGACTTGATGGTCATGTGACAATTATTTAGGATTTAGCAGAGGTACTGGTCTACCAGGCTTTTAACTGCTTGCAGAGCTGTACCAATCTACTCATTTATTTTTTTCAGGCACTGGTCTACTCATTTGTTTTCTTTTAGTACTGATCAGCTGTAGGGCAGCCCTTTGAAGCCCTGCAGCAAGAGTTTAAACAGTTTTTTTCCCTCTAGCAGCAATCGATTGGGGGTGGGGCCAAATAAAAGGTAAGAATAATGCAGGGGTGGGGGGACACGGGCGGGACGGGGAGGGCAGAACCTGTTCGGTGATGTCATATCATCACCGCTACCGGCTCGGGAGAACCAGGCCGAACCTGGAGAAACCCACCACTGATCTTGAGTTATAAAATCGCAACACATATAAAGATATGTATCAGTAGAGAGCAACAGACATGCACAAATCAAAGCATTTTTAAGAGAACAGCTGAATAGTCCAGTAATAATACTATCAAAGTCAAAGAATACATGCTGAGTTGATAAGAGAAGGACAACCTTTGTCTGCAAGATTCTCCACTCAGAATTATCAATGTTAGGATGAAGCAGTTCTCCAAGAACTGTTTCCAAAGATACTTCAACTTGAAATGTCACAGATTTAATTTTAGATATTGTGTGATATGTGTTTTATCATTAAATTTAAAATGCATAGCTCCGTGAAAAATATTTTTAAAACAGCTATAGGGGTAGAATATTTCTCGTCTACTTTCACCAAGTTCACAGAATATACTGAGTCTTGGTACATTTGACATACTGTAGTTTATTGCATCCATACAATACAGGTATTCCTCAACTTACAATCAAAACTGAGATCAGAATTTCTGTTGCTAAGCAAGACAGTTGTTAAGTGAAATTGTGCCCGATTTTACAATTTTTTTGTGTCAGGATTGTTAAGCTAAATCACTGCAGTTAGTAAGTGAATCATATGGTTGTTAAGCAAATCTGTTTTCTCCCATTGATTTATTTGTTAGAAGCCAGTTGGGAACATTACAAACAGTGATCACATGACCCCTGGGATGTTGCAACTATCATAAATACATGCTGGTTACCAAGCACCCACATTTCGATCACATGAGTGGGATGCTGTGATGGTTGTAAGTGCAAGAACTAGCCAGAAGTCACTTTTTTTCAGTGCCCTTGTAACTTCGAATGGTTGCTAAACGAATGGCTATAATTCGAGTTACCTGTACAATAAGACACCAACTACATATTAGTTTTGGACAATGTGCAAAATAGCATTTTGTATTCTACCGAGAAATTTTTCACAAATATGATCTTGTAGCCTGAAAAAGCCTTATGATTTTTGTGTCATCCTGGTTTACTTCGTTTCAGTGGCCAAAGGTTGAATGGTTTTGTGGTGGCCCGTCAGTGGCCTGTGCGGATTGTAGCTGATTCTGACAGCGAGGAGACTGGTGTGGTGTTGCGCCAGCAGCCTGTGCAACTGGCACTCGAGTCAGACAATGAGGAGGCTGGAGAAGATGTGGTGCCAGAGGCAGGATTCAGCCAGGGCCTTCAGAACCTCCAGAAGCTCCTTTAAGTGAAGAGGACGAAGAGGAGGAGACTCTTCTTGATGCATGGGCGTGCAGAGTGGCCAAAAGGCAGAAATGGCTCCTCAGGAGGAGGTCTCCTCGAGAGTAAGGCTTGGGGTTAATTGGCCACTCCCTTATCTTATTTAAGGAGGAACGCCGACTGAAGCAATTTGTAGGGAACAACTTTAGTTCACTCTACTTTGCGTCTGGATTCTCTGCAAATTGCTTTGGAGCTTTCTGCCAACCTTAGTAAGATTGTGATTACTTTATCTTTGGTTTCTTGTAGGCTGTTAAGAAAGTTTATTAACAGCCTTTGTTTTGAAAAAGACTGAGTTATTTTAGTAAATTAAGTTTTGTACAAACTTTGTGTGTGCTGTGTTCTTTGGGATCCGTAGCTGGGGCAGAACAGGTTTCTCTTTTCAGAGAAAGTACCTAGTGAATCTTCAAAAGCTGGAGTTGCCATCCCATTGACTGTTTAGGATTAGGGTTAGGGCTAGGGCTAGGGCTAGGGCTAGGGCTAGGGCTAGGGCTAGGGCTAGGGCTAGGGCTAGGGCTAGGGCTAGGGCTAGGGCTAGGGCTAGGGCTAGGGCTAGCAAAAGAGGACAAGGACAATTGGAAAGGAGGGCAAATGGGGGAAGGGGGGACTGCTTAATTTACTTGGATTCTGCAACAAAATTTCAGCAAAAAGCTGTACAAAATGCACTTAGGCCTACATGCATATGAGACTACTTTTGCCAGGATCAGAAAAAATGTTTTTTTCAATCACAACATTTTTCCAGCAAATCTTTATTTTCAAGCACATTTGTTAAGTGATAATATAGAATTGACAATGTGCTTTTCAAATAGAAATGTATAACGAGCCATGTGACTTATCTGCTGCAATGATCATAGATCTGAAGCCAATTGTTGGAATCAGGAAATAAATTAAATAATATAAATCTTGACTGTCCAGTCTGTCAATAGGTGAGGGAAAGGGGTGGGGTGGGGGGAAAGCAAACAATTTAGAAAGTTTGAACGATTATGTTGTGAAAACAGCCCAAACCTCCCCTTCCACCAAGGCACTTAAAAGATGGATGATATTTAAGGCTATCCCTTCAGATGGAGGACATGAAGACAAAATATTTCCTCCTTTTGCTGGACATCCAGTAATCCTACATTATGCAGAGTATTTTGACTATCAACTCGACAGCTGATGATGACCATCAGAGCCTTCTGACAGGTCAATTACTTCAGCAAAATTGAGTTTGATTCTTATATTCTGTCTTATTAGTTGGCCCTCCTGGTTTTGCCTTAGTCACACAGACTACCTTTCCATTCCTTCATCCACTAGTTCTTTCCTCTTGTTGGCCACACAGCTTCTGCTTCTGTTACTGTTGTTATCAACTAGGTTTTGACAATACAAAAGCCAAGCATTAACAACAGCATCACTCTTAAAAATGGCTTATTGCACTATGTTATGCTTTGATTCCCACCCCCTGCAAACCTGGCATGTTTTTATTTAAAGCCATGGTTGTCAGGGGAATCCATCTGCCATCTGGTTCAAAGAACCTATAACGGACTCTAAATCTGTAGGGAGTGTTCACAACGACATTTCCCCACAGAGAGCTGTGAAAAATAAGGAAAACCAAAATATTCATGGAATATGAAAGAAATTGTTCATCAATCCAGGGAGCAATTTAAAAAAAAAAGATGTCTATAATGTGCATAAAATGTAACAAGATTCATGTATCTGCGCACAACACCTGGATTTTATATGCGGATAAGAGTTGCTAAGTATGTTCTTGTATATGCAGGAACACACCGCAGGAGTGAGAAAGCTAAGTGAATGCAATTATGATATCTTTGTGCTTCAGTGAACATTGTCATCATAATAGAGCAGAAAATTATAAGAAAGATCTGAAAGAATCTCTGCAAAGGCAGAAATGACTGCAGAACATATGTGTGCTTATGTAACTGGAAAAGTGATAATTTATCCTGCGTTCAAATTGTTGCATGTTTCCATAATGGGAGTATATCCTTAAATAGGATTTTTTAAAAAAATTATTCTACTTGAATGGTTTGCCACATAAACTTTGCATTTGGTTACCCATATCACATTAAGCATGATTTATTTAATCATGAGTGATCTGCGATTGGTTTCCCAGATCACATTAAGCATGAGTTATATAATTATGAGTTATTGAATAAGTCAGGGTTATGCAGTGCTATAGATCTGATTCCAAATAATTGTTGAAGAGTCTGTGGGAATGCAAATACAACATCGGTCTGCAACTCTTTAAAGTAGCCATATGTTCATAGCTACTTTAAAGAGTTGTAACTTGTAGACCTGTGCAACGTTTGCTTTCCTCCATACAAATTAAAGAACTGGATTCGGCACACCTTATGGACACTAATTCTTGCTGTCCCAAGCATTAAAAAACTGGATTAGTTTTAAAAAGAGAACACTTCCTGATATGAGTTTCTAGAAAGCAACAAATGGAAAAATCTTATTGTGGATTTTGCAGAGACACCTGGTTGATCACTCTTTGAACTTTTTTCTTTGTTCTTATGCTTGGCTAGAATTGATTAATGTTGGGTTTTGAGATCTTGGCTCAGTGGTGAGGAATATATACTTCATGATCAGGTCTGGCCTTGTCAATCCTTGAGGTAATCCAGACAATTGTTCCCAGCCATGGGTTGTATTGCACTTGTGTCAGAAGCACTGAGGTGCTTCTGGGTTGAAAAGATTGGCTGGTGAATCACTATTGTCTGGGGACGCCCAGTTAGGAGCTCCTTTCATATCCCTGGCAGGAACTGGAGCAAAGTACAAGAGCTTACCCTACCCCCGGCAGCACACGGGTCTCAAACACGGGCTTGCTAACCTCCAACCCAGTGTCCTAACCACACGAGCCACTGTGCTGCTAAAAATCATGGGTACTAATACTTTTTTATTGTAAAATTATACTAACAGAAATGTACAAGTTTGAAAATACCTCTCTCCTCACATACTTATTTTTACTGTCCCCAAAGCTAGGAAGGGTCCCTTCCACCCCTACCCTCCTTCGGACTCAGATTGTATTTAGCAGACTATTGTATGGGTTCCAGCTTTTCCTCCTGTTTTCCAATGTCATTCCCACATACCATTACAGACCTTCTAGATTTATCCATCCAGTTTGCCTGGCCATACCATACTCAGAGCTCACCTCACTGTGTCTGTTTTCTTACTGATCCGTTTCAGAAGTGGTTTTGCAATTGAGGAAGGCAACTTCCAACTTCATATCCCTTTCATTCCTTTGTGTGTGCAGAGGGAAGAAAAAAGAAAATGTGAGATGAGGTAAAAAGAAATGTTCCTGAAAAACCATTTTAATAGTGAACCCAAAAAGACAATTTCCATACTGAATCCATTGTCACCCTGGCCAACAAGGGCCCCATCTGGTGCTATGGTCCTTAACCTCAGTTGGTCTTCAGGAATGAGCTGGTCTTATTAAACAATCAGGTAATAGTACCCTGTTTCCCCAAAAATAAGACATCCCCTGATAATAAGCCCAATCGGGCTTTTGGGTGCATGCACTAAAATAAGCCCTCCCTGAAAATATTTAAACACAGAGCTGGAAATCAGGTAAGATGGCAAGAGGAGCCCCATCTTGCTCCACGTGCCCCAAAATAATAAGACCTCCCTGAAAACAAGGCCGAGCGCTTATTTCGGGGTTCAAAAAAAATATAAGACAGGGTCTTATTTTCGGGAAAACACAGTATTGCCAACAACAACACAGATGAAACAAAAGATTAAGATCATCAAAAGAATGAAATTTATGAATAGCAATGTCACATTTTATTAACTTCTGAAACAACCGAGGAAAGACATGAAAATACTAAGGAAAGGAATAAACAACAGCAGCTCTCTAGCTGTCAACCTTCCTACATATACCAGACAGAAAACATGAGCTAATTCTACTTTATTGTAAGTCTACGTTAACAAATATCTTGCATGTCTGAAAGTACAAATCTCCTGATGTTTCCTTCACAGCCTAAGAAATTAGCGAGCTTCTTTCTCCATCCATTATGTAGCTGCAAGATATGCCCTTTCTTCTATTTCTCAAGCTGTTTCTCACATACCATTATACTGGTAGAGAGATGAATTGAAAGGAAAAAATAGCAATAGCACTTAGACCAGGGGTGAAATCCAACAGGTTCTGACAGGTTCTGGAGAACAGGTAGCGGAAACTTTGAGTAGTTTGGAGAACCGGCAAATACCACCTCTGGCTGGTCCCAGAAGTGGGGTGGGAATGAGGATTTTGCTTCCCCCAGGAGTGGGGATGGAATGGGGACTTTGTAGAATCCTTCCCCTGGAGTGGGGTGGGAATGGAGATCCTTCCCTTGCCACACCCACCAAGCCACGCCCACCAAGCCATGCCCACAGAACCGGTAGTAAAAAAATTTGGATTTCACCACTGATTTAGACTTATATACCATTTGATTTACAGCTCTTTCTAACCAGTTTACATAGTCAGCATATTGCCCCAGTAATCTGGGTCCTCATTTTACGAACCTTGGAAGGATGAAGGATGAGTCAACCTTGAGCTTATCAGGAATGAACTGCTGGCAGTTGGCAGAATTAGCCTGCACTACTGAAATATTTAACACATAAAAAATCAGAGTATAGGAAAATACTTCCACTATTGAAAAAGACAAGTAGAAAAGAAAAGTTATGAAATACAGAAATTTAATTGTAGAAACAAATTGGCTAAAACTAATCAACTGATTTATTGCACAGTAGCTATGATAATAGGCTTCAGAGATAATACTATTAAATAAAAGCAATAAAATCAACCTCCAAATACTCAGCTCGGAAAAAATGGATAAATTACAACCTGGCACCAACAATTTGAAGAATGGATTTTATAGATGTGGCAATACCCAGGGACAGCAGAATAGAGGAAAATGGATTGGAAAAATGATATGATATAGACTTCTAACAATCAAAATAGGTAGATTCTAGAAAACTCAATCTCAAACTCAAATAGATTAAACAAATATTTTATTAGAACATCAATAGCTCTATCAACTTTGCAAAAATGGATTTGCAAAAAAAACCCAACACCTAACACTTTATTAGGCACATAACATGAAATCAGGAACCTTGAATTCCCAGTGGAATTCCAAATTCCAGGAAACTCCAGTTAAATGTGTATTTTTTATTTTTTTCTACGAACTGTACAATTCCTTGATGTACAAAATCAAATAATGCTTCTGATGGTAAGACATAGCTAATGAACCTCCTTTTTATTATAAAAAATTCACAAAAAAGAAGTAAACGAGTACTTCTTAGCTAATATAATGGGATCCAGAATGCATGCATGTAGTGCTTGTCTAAGCTATAAAAATCAGGCTCTGATCTTCAGAGAAATATAACGAACAGAATGTCAACCAAATTGATTCAAGCAGCAACAAAAGCAGTTGGATTGAGACGAAAAGAAAACGCATAGCCGCAAAGAAACTAATACATAAAGGAAAGCTCGTGCTTCTTCTTTTGCCGCGAAAAGCATTGCTAACATTTTAAATGAACAGCAGTAAAACAGCTATGATTCAGAAGAAGCCTGCTTTCAAAGGAAATTCACAGCCAAAGGTAACCAGGATCAAGAGCTGATTAGTTCTTGAGTGGGTGACTATCAAAAAAATATCAGGGCTACAGATTCAACTGGGAAGTTGAAAACACATCCATCCTGGATGAAAGCAATAGCAAATCATTTATGTACTATTGCCAAAAAAGCAGGGGTGAAATGCTCCCGGTTCAGACCGGATCGCCCAATCCAGTAGCAATGGAGGCGGATGGTTTGGAGAACCGGTAGTAAAAATCCCTGCCCCCCCATTGCCCAGCTGAGCTGCGCAATCATCAGAGGCTTTTTTTTAATTTTTAAAAGCATTTTTTCTACAACCTCTTTGGCCGAAGAGGTTATTAAAAAAATGTTTTTAAAAGGAAAAAAAGCCTCTGCCAATCAGGCAAGTCAGCTGGGATCATCAGAGGCTTAGTTTAAAAGTATTTTTTTTACAACCTCTTCAGTCAAAGAGGTTGTAGAAAAAATGGTTTTAAAAGTAAAAAAAAAAAGTTGGCCACGCCCACTCAATCATATTACATCCCCCACCACCAAGCCACGCCCACAGAACCAGTAGTAACAAATTTTACATTTCACCACTGCAAAAAAGCATTATATCTATCGAATATCCAAAGTGACCAAAAGAACACTTTTTTTATTCATATGGGCTTCTTTACAGATCTAAAATGTCTTCAAAATTGAATAAAGCAGTAACAGTCTTCAGATTGTTGTTGTTTTTTTAATTATTCTGTAATCAGCTTTGGAGGAAGGAAGAAGAATGAAATTCAATGTTATTTTTCAATGATTTCAAAAGTTGGGTTGGAAATCAATGGTTGCTCAGCCCATCCAAACTTAGAATTGTGTTGTTATGGTCTTTAGCTAGTTTTCAGAAATTAACCCTAAATTTGCTGCAATTCTCCATATGCTATATCTGTCCTGCAAAAATCCAGATAGTCACCAGAAGTAGTTTTATATATCTGCTGCTTTGTGATCACTTAAAATTTTTGTAGCCCAGATATAGTGGTGGAACTCAACATTTATATTTCTTTGGATATTGGAAAATTAATATTAATTATTTAATTATTATTTAATTATGGGTACCATCTGCCAAGTAAAATCAGCTGGCAGGAACCAGCTGTAGCCCCTGCCCTCTGGAGCATTCAACCTTCAGAGATTAGAATGACCCTGACCCTGTTAGCTTTTTGTAAGGCCATGAAGATTTGGTTGTGTGTCCAGGCCCCAAGTGTATTAAGGACCCCGTTTCTTGGCTGAATTAATATCCACGGTAGTAGTTCTACTCTGTGCCTGTATACATTTATTTTGTATTGTTTTAATTGCTTTTAATTTGTTTTTGTTTTTTGATGTACACTGCCCAGAATTACTTCTTGAAATAGAAATCAAGCCAAGTAAGTAAATGTTGTGTAACATTAGAAGATTTCATACTTAAGAGTTACAAGAGAGTATGAATGTAATCCAGGTAATGAAAGAAAATATACACAAAACTTTAATCTAGAGAAACAGAAAATCAATAAGCAATATAGTTATCTTCCCACTAAGGTAGTACAGCAATGTAAATGGTTAATAAACCATCTCCAAGGTTGGCACAGATAATAATGACATAGATAAAGTTTAGTTTTTTCAGCTGTAGTGACTGAAGAAAGATACTGCTTTTAATTCTCTATTCAATGGGTACAAATTATAACTTCAGTAGCTGCTGCTAAGATACCTCAAAGCATTATTTAGGTCAGGTTCTCAGGTTCTTTATCAATTCAAGAGCTGCAAGTTGAGCCAAAAAATCAGCAGGGTTTTCATCAATATCAGTCTTATGTTAAATGTCTTTCTTCTTGTTGTTACCAGACAATATTTTCCTACAGTGTATTTATTCTGCGTACATGAAGCATTATTTCTCTTCTGGGTAATAAAAGATGCACAAAACCAAGGGAAAACTATATGAAGTTGGATGGGAAGGTTAGAAAAGGAGGTATGACACTGCCAATTATTATTATCATTGCTACTTTTCAATAGCTGCATTAATAGAGCAACAATAATATTGCTGGGTTCCAACAACTGTATTAGCCAGTTGTTACACATTCATTTTAAATGATGTTGTCTGAGCTGATCAGCAATGAACGTGTAGTTGTCCCTGAAAGAAAAGCCAGAATGTAGATATAATTAATATATTAATGGGCAGCACTGGAAAAGTTCTATGAATATTGACTGAATAAATAGAGACAGGAAGTCCTAATGTTCTCCAAACAAAAAAGAAAGCAAAGTACAAGAAGATAATCTCTGTCTCAACTGTACAGATATGCCAATTTAGAAGGATTGGATCATTCATTCATTCATTCATGAGATTTATATCCCACCTTCCCTTATGGCATGTAAAAGAACCAACAGAAAACAAGCCAATAAAAAATAAATAAATACAAGAACAAATTAACTGAAACACAGTTCAAAATGGAACATGGTACTATAGTTATAAACATAAAACATACATAATACTATAATAACATATTACTGCTTGTTGGCAATGTAATACCATACCATACCATTAAAAAAAAACCCTTAATAACAGAAAATAGTTTTAATGGTTGACAATTGCTAATGCCAAATTGCTGAAATGTTATTGTTTTTCTTTCCATAGCTAATTTCTCAGCTAGAGACAAACTTAGGCATTAATGCATGTAGCAAAGAAAGTTATCTGAATCTGTAAGAACAACATATTTGTTTCACTCACTGGATGTACATATAGCAGATGATATGACTAAAAGAATGACATTCTGAAAATGTTAAGAAAGATTGTTTAATGTAAAGGTTGTTTTTAATCCTGGTGACAAGTTGACTAAAAAAACTGTATGGGAAACATAGTTTTGAATATAACTGAGCTGATCCAATCTGTCTGAATGCAAATGTAAGAAACTTCTGGGCAGTAGTGATAATAGAATATTTAAAAGCAACAATGATCCCTCTAGCAAAGGGGTGTGAAAGACCTGGCCTGCAGTCATGCGCTGGCCACGCCCATCCCCATTTTAACGACGGGGGGGGAGTTTCGATATGTCATGTGATGACAATGTGACGCCGCGAGTTAGACACCCCTGCTCTAGCACCAGATATGTTGTGGCATGAACTTCTGGGGAGCAACATCTAATAAATGCTGAAAAAGAAGATTTGTTTAATTCAGTGTTTCTCAGCCTTGACAACTTGAAGAAGTGAGGATTTCAACTTCCAGAATTCCCCAGCCAGCCAGGGATAATCAGCCTTACTGGTATTAGAAAAATAGCGAGTAAGAATTCTCAGAACTCTAATAATAACTTTCCTGAGAGAATAAACCTGGAAATCATAAAAGGAATTGTTTTAAGTCCTCTGGATCAGGTGCTAATGCAACATGTATACAGCATTTACCTTGAATACTTATGGACTGTACGTACATGTGGCTTTTGGCAACCATTTAGAAGCAGCCTTGGACCTGCCTGATCTCATGCTATCAATTGGCTTGAAAAACTGAGGTGAATTATTTCTGGCACTCCCATTTATTAGGAACCTGAATAAATCTGGTTTTCCCTCTTGCAGAGCCTCGTGATGGGCCATTAACCCTTAGCAGATTCTCTTGCTTCATTCTGTCTCCCTGGCCTTAGCAATATCCTTATTTTTCCTCCTGATTTCTCTCCTAGAGAGCGTCAGCATCTTATTCATTAAGCTTGTCTGTAAACATTGCTTACAATGTTATTTCCCTCTTTCCAGGTATCTCAATAATTTGTGGCTATGGTTACAACAGTAGGAAAAGCTCCTGGTTTCAGAAATGCTGGCTTGTTGTCATTCCACCTGGGCAGCTTGTAAGAAGTTTCTACTTGTAACAAAGGAATGACAGCATCCCTACCTGGCAATCACATTTTTTTTCTGTTTCTCTCAAGGAATAAGCAGACTGTGATGCCCTTCATATCCTCCAGTGCTGACGAGGACCAAAATGAGGCAGTTAGGGAATTAGGCAACAGAGCCTATTTGCTAGCAATTGATTTGAGGAGGGGATTGGACTAGAAGACTCTTCCAGCTCTGTTCTGATTAGCGTGGTGGCGCAGTAGTTAGAATGCAGTACTGCAGGCTAACTCATTGCTCACTCCAGGAGTTCGATTCTGACCAGCTCATGGCTGACTCAGGTTTCTATCCTTCCGAGGTCGGTAAAATGAGGACCCAGATTGTTGGGGCAATATGGTGATTCTGTAAACCACTTAGAGAGGGTTATAAAGCAGTATATAAGTCTAAGTGTTATTGCTATTAGACTTGGCCCCTATGATTCAGAATGGATTGAAGTCTCATCCACCTAGCCCACAAAAACATCTCTCCATCTCCATGTAAAGAGATGGAAGAGTGCTTGGCTGCAAAGGGAAACATCTGGCATAGACAGTTTTCCCAAGCAACAACTGGTATGCTGGAAATCAGGACTGAGACTGACAACTATGTTCAGGTTTTTTTCAATATTTAATGTCCCAGCTGTCTGTCTAGCATTAGAACAACATTCCACGGCCAGCCAACTTTATACACCATACACTTAGCTATTAACCATGCTGCACATAGCCCATCTAGTAAAGTTTGCTAGGAATCTCAATCTTAGCAGAAAACTGCTTCTTCCTATTGGTTGTAACTACCAAAAATAACTCTATTCTTTTTAAATTCAGGCTCTATTAATTTACTGCATCAATAAAGCTAGGGCCTTAAGGACGTTTGGTCCCACCCCACCCTTGTTGAGGTAATATATAGGGTAATATGTCCCTATTTTAGTTATATTAGTATAAAGATGGTTAGATAACTCTAGAAGACACTATAAGTTACTAATGTGGAATGTATTTATATTCAAGTCCCTATCTAATGAATTTCTGATATTAACATTGCTAATTAATTATTATGAACCCTGTGAGAACCACACAAATGTACAAACAACACATCAAAGGGGCTAGCAGTTATTTATGGTTTGTTTCAAGAAAGAGGAATTGGATTTTTGTTCTTCCAGCATCTATGATGTTCATAATGTGGTTGGTTGGTTACTTATATATTTTAATTGTTTTGTATTCTCCTAGAGTATTGGTCTTCGAGATGGTGAGCACTGATTGGCTCATGGTTCCTTGTTTGTTCCCATGTTTTGAGGTTAATAGAAGTGTGATCTAGCAGAGATCATTTTCAAAACGGCTTATAAGGAACTGCAGAATGGGAATGGTATGGTAGAGAAGTGCTCTTAAAAGTGGCTTACAGTCATTCCGTCTACACTGGGAACAGAAAGCTTGCAAGTACTTTACCATAATTTTGTATACATATATATTGTTAAGACTTCAAGCCACACAGAATTTCCCAGAGGAAAGGGCAGGAGGTGGAATCTGCAATATACATTGATAAAGCTTTTCCTCTTCTCCGTAGTCAACCTGTCAGCTGAGCCGCACTTTCTGCTTGTCGCAGCATGAGAATAGGTCCCTACTGTTTTGGGAAGGCAGCTAGTAAAGTCATTGCAAATAAAAAGATGTATCTTTGGGGGCAGGTTGATGACTTTATGCTTGGATATGTTGCCCAGGTTTGTCATAATCTTTCCCTGAAGAAGCAGATGTTTGTTTATGTTATTTTCAGAAGCAAACCCCTTGCGGATTTTTTAGCCGAGGAAGATAGTCTGTTAGTACAAACACTATTTATTCCCCTTTTTGAATTGGATTGGCATTAACAGGTCAGCTTTTGCACTCTTATCCTTTACCTTCAACAAAAAAGGAGGTATGAAGAAGAAAGAAAAATAAGATTTTCTCCTGATGCAATGTTTGTGCTTCTGAACAACTCATTGACTTCTTTATAATTTGTTCTTCAATCAATTTATTTTGAGAATGCACATGTTTATCACTCGTGATAAGGGTGTAATGAGAAGCATTAAATATACAGTTGAAATTTGAAGTAGGTTATTTAAGCAACAAAAACTAAAATTTCCATTCAGCAACCTAACTCCTGGGAACTTCATAAACTTGTAGACTCCATGCAATTGTATGGAGAAGATTTGTCATTGTCTTCTTCCTTGATGTTTTTTTATGTCTCAATGAGGCTAATTAAGAAATAGGTGAGCTTAGTAAGAGCCTTCAATAAATAGCTTAGTAAGAGTTTTCAACAAATAATTGCAAATCCAGTAAGATAACTGCATTATAAGAGAAAAAAAAGGGGGGGGGCGGTTTAAACCATTTGGCCAAAAGTTTTATAATAAGATGGCATAATCTTATTTACTTAGTGCACTGCACTAACCCAGGGGTGTCAAACTCACATTGTCACGGTGACATATCAGGACTTTTTTCCCCTTTGCTAAACTGGGTGTGGGCCTGGCCAGCGCGTGACACATCTGGCCTGTGGGCCAGGAGTTTGACAGCCCTGCACTAAACCTTAATGTAGTGCCTTTAGCTTTGACATGTGAAACCAATCACTGTAATATGTATTCTGTAACAGTGTTCCACTGAGACTCTTAAAGGAAAATATTTGTAGCTCAGGGTTGAAAGGAGGGAGAGCCTCACTGAGACTCTTAACCTTACAGAATATCTCCCAAAACAACTTCCCTAAGTGTTCCCATCTATCTGGATCCAATTTTGAAGTTGCCAGAAATACCCATGAAGGATACTAAATGTGTCTGCAAATAAGAAAAAGCACTTAGTTTAGCAACCCATGTAATTTCAGTGTTGTATGGTTAGCGTGACTCCAAATATCTTTGCCTTATTCCCACAAAGTAGACAAAAGTATATAAATTTGAAAAATAACTAATTTCCCACGTTATATGTGGGAATTTCATTCTAACCTTCAGTTAATGAAACTTCAGATAGCAAGACCTTGAGTCAATGAGAATTGAGAACTTTCAGAGCTCTGGAAAACGCTTGACTGAGTAGGCGTGCTTTCAGACTTGTTATATAAAATAAGACAATGTGGCTAGCCATGGTTCTCTTTGGGGGGAAAAAAATCTTCAAAGGCATAACATTCTATTTTTATAGGATATAACTTCTTAGCCAGGACAGAAAATCTAAAACAAATATAAGAGTCATGTAGGAACCAGGGGTGAAATCCAGCAGGTTCTGGCAGGTTCTGGAGAACCGGTAGCAGAAATTTTGAGCAGTTCAGAGAACTGGTAAATACCACCTCTGGCTGGCCTCAGAGTGGGATGGGAATGGGGATTTTGCAATATCCTTCCCCCCTGAGCCTGAGTGGCGTAGGAGGCTAATGCCTCCTATTAAGGCAGCATTTAACATCCAGCTGCTTGCAATTACTGCGAGTTCAATTGTCACCAGACTCAAGGTTGACTCAGACTTCCATCCTTTCTAAGGTGGGTAAAATGAGGACCCGGTTTGTGGGGATAATAAGCAGACTTTGTATAAAATATACAAAAGTATGAAGGCTATTGCTTAATGCATTGTAAGACACCCTGAGTCTCGGGAAAAGGGCGGCATATAAATCAATTTTTTTAAAAAAAAAGGAGTGGGGAGGGAATGGGGATGGAATGGGGACTTTGTAGTATCCTTCCCCTAGAGTGGGGTGGGAATGGAGATTTTGCAGTATCCTTCCCCTGCCACGCCCACCAAGCCACGCCCACAGAACCGGTAGTAAAAAAAATTGGATTTCACCACTGGTAAGAACATACCATTAGCCCAACAAGGTAGATCAGACTAAGAACCTAACATTGTAGCAGCTCTAGTAACAGAATTCTGCAAGTGTGATTGTGCTTTCCCCTCCCTCTCTTTATCTTTGTGTGAACACAGGAAGGGCTTGTCTGAGATGTTTTCTCACGTTGTCTTCTTGGGCCAGACTCTTATCTGGCTGCTGTCTCTTCCTCCTACCACAGATCAAGTATATGTGTAATTATTTCACTGTACAGTATAGAAAAAGGGGTATGTGGGGTGCTGGGGAGGGATAAGACTTCTGGTGTTCCACTACAGCAAAACATTGTTTTTAAAGCAATATTTTTTCTTATCTCCTTGAGGAGGAACCATAAATTCATCTATCTTTTTTAAAAAATTCAACAGTGTTTCTTGCTTCCACCACAGCTGTTCATCAAACCGGCTGCCTCTGCACAAGGTGGAACCTCAAGTGCCTTTGGCTAATTTTGCGGTTCCAAGTATCCTGTAGAAGATGCAACAGCAGCCACTTAACAAGCACCAAGATTAGCGTGAGTGAGAATTGGCCACACCACCTTTCCAGTGGGTCAAAGTCCCAAAGCATGTGGGGAGGGAGAGGCGAAAGCAACTCCAACTTCCCCCCCCCCAAAAAATAAACCTGCCCAGGTGGCCTGTCTCGTGGGGAATTCTCCACCCGTGTTACACGGACGGACGGCCGCTTTGTGGCTGGGAAAAAAAGTCAGGAATAAATGACCTATGCATTCGAGAAGGGGAGATTCAGCTGGTGCAGCCTCCCATCTCCGCACCTTCCGGCTAGAGAGAGCTGCACCTGTTGGCCTTCTGCACAGAAAACCCATCTGCCGCAGGGGAGAGAAGGCAGAACCATCAAGCGGGCTCCCCGCACCATCGGAAGGCGCCGGTTAACATCTCCAAGAAGTGTAACGTGTAGCCACGTCCGTTCTAGCAGGCGCGCTCCCCGTCCGTTCCACCTCCGTTCCTTCTCCGGGCAGGCTCCACCTTCGGTCACCGATCTTGCACCGGAGCCACTGCGCTCCTTACGCCCATTCTCGCCCGCCCTTTCATAGCGACGGCGCCTCAAAACACTGGCAGTGCGGGAGAGGCGGCAGCGAGGCTCGCAGTAGCGGCGGCGACAGCAGCGGCGGCGGCAGCACAGCTCTCCAACCGGCTCCCTCCAGTCTCTATAGCGCGTGAAAACGACGCCTCGGGCAGCAGGTAGGCACAAAAGCCAGCCCCGCCGCATCAGCCCCCTCGGGGCTCCTGAGTCCAATGCTTGAGCCTGAGCAGGAAGGTAAAAGAAAGAAAAGGCAGCCCCCCACCCCCATCTCACACCCCCACCCCACACACACACCCGGGATTCTTTTCATGGACTCTTGTCTTTCTTTTCCCCCCTCCCCTCTTCTTTCTTCCTCTCTTCAACCCCGCCCGCCCCCACATAGTGGTCTCTTCCTCGGATGAATTATGTGTAAGGGTGCGTGCGTGTGTGTGTGTGTGTGTGTGTGTGTGTGTGTGTGTGAAGGGTTTCATAGAACGTAGGGTAACATCTTAGCATCTCCTAAGCCTTATCCTTCTAAAGGGAGGAGAGCATCTCATTATGGAGGAAAGAAAGGGGGGGGATGGAGGGGTTGCCTGGGAAATCAGGAGGACAGATTGGGATTACCGTTTGATGCACGATTTGTTTTTAATGGGGCTTTGTTCTATGTGGAATTGGGTCTGGGTAAAATGGATTGGATCCCATTGCAGAATCCTGGCATCTTGAGCCAGAGCAGGAGAAAGCAGGGGTCATTCTGTCTCTTTTATCACATCAAACTAGATACTGGGTATGTCTGGTCTTTAGGTCAGATTCATTTATTCGCCCCCAAGGCCTTAGAAGTAACCCTTCCCCAGGTGTCCCCTTTGCACTTACATCTATCTTTCTCATTCTTGTCTGCAAGCTGCCTGATAAAATGTCAAAAAGAAAGGATGATGTATAATTATGCATACCAAACGGGGGGGGGGGGGGGAAGGAAGAAGGGACCAGCCTTCCACATATACCAGTATCTGGGAAGAAAGGTAGACATTGTTGACTAGCGATCATTTCAATTAAACTAAGGAGCCTTTTTTTTCAACATTGAAAGCATATATTGTGTCTAACTAATACTTGGCAACTCAAGAACCCCCAAACTACTATCTGTTAACATCAGCACTGGACACCACCTGTTCTTTATCCTTTCTTGCCTGTCTTTTTCTCATGTGGGGTTTGGATTTATAACAAGAGAGAGGTTGGACATTCCCGGGAATGACAGAATATAGAACATATCTGGAGGGAGGAGATAGTTCAGTTCATTTGTAGTACAAGATTACCACATTCAGTCCTGGAGCTAAACCTAATCATCCAAAGCATCAATTTTTCAAGCAGATAAAGAGCTGCAGAAGGTGATGTTTCTTACTGAATTAATTCACCAGCATGCTATATTTTTGCAAAAGGGTTGTCTTCTGATTGAAAGGTTGGTCAAGTACAGAATTACACGGTTATAGTTTTTGCAATTACTTCTTCCTCAACTCTCTCAAAGTTCCTAGGTCAGTTTCTTTTGTGGGTAAGGGTGGGGCAATTATCCAGCACTTTCTTTCTGAGGGGTTTTTTTTTTTTTTTTTTGCACATCCAAATGATTAGTTGTGCTCTGACCTCTGTATTTATGCAGGAATTGAATGTGTTCTGCTTCAATTATTCATTTTGATGCTACGGTAATTTCCGGCAGCTTCTCTTCTCCCAGGATCTGATGTATAACAAGAGGCTTACATTTTTTGTTTTGGGGGGGGTTTGTTTTTGAGGATATTATCCCATTCAGCCATATGGTAACTGTCTTTGTTGCGGTGTTTGTAATGAAAGAAAGAAGGGTAAACAATAGTAAGAAAATAAAGCTGGACCTGGAATTGGTCTCTAGATTCCTCTGTATTTCACTACGAGACTCTAAAGTTTACTTTTGACATTCAAGGGGAAAACAGAGGCAGGAGTCCTCAGGAATCAGTCATTCAATCATATCCAATTTTTGGAAACTGTCTGGGCAAGTCCTGTAGTTTTCTTGCAAGGTTTTTCAGAAGTGGTTTGCAATTATTGCCTGTTTCCTACAGCTGAAGGAGAAAGTCTGAATCAAGGTCACCCAAGTTGTCTTTGTGCCTAAAGCAGGACTGGAACTCACCTTCCCCAAATTCTAGCTTGATGCCTTAACCACTTCCTCAAACTAGTTTTCATCCTTAGCAGACATAACGTCTTTTCATATCTTTGTTTAAAAGATCCATAACCTCTCAGATCCGGTTCTTTCCAACTCAAGATATTTTCTGGTTTCATGAATCAGAATAACAAATTTGTATTTTGGAATTCTGAACATACTTAGCACTCTCATCGGTTACTTCATTCAGTTCTCTGAAATACAATCCGTAAAATCTTGATTAGGTCATTTGGACCAGTAATTTGTCACGCTTCCTCGTCCAGTATTCTTTCACTCTTTGTCTTTTGTTTCCATTACAGTAGCATCCACTTTCAGTAGACTGAATTAATAGGTAACATAATCAATGGATGCAGATCTACTCAACTTCTATTATTCCGCCCATTTAAGGTTTGTGTCTTATCCCTTCTTGGTAAAATGAAATGTTATCTAGTGGAAGGAAAAAGTGAAAGATGGGGATCAAAATAGGAAGAGGTGAAGAGCCAGTGCTGTCTCTATCAAGGTGAATAATACTAAAACTGGACAAGTCATCCAAAATAGAATATCTGAAAAGCACTTTTCTCTCCTGCTGAACAAACAGCATCTCCATCCTACTAAATTTCAATTTAAACCTGTTCTATCATATCCAGGCTCTCACAGATTTCAACAGCATTACCATTCAGTCTGGTTATCATCAACTTATTGCTGGTACCAAACTCCAAACCACTAATTGATTTTTCCCAGTGACTTCACATAAATGTTATATAGGAAGGGAGAAAGATCCCAGCAGGGAATGAGGGAGAAGACCTACAAGAAAATAGCCACTGGGTTGATCTGCTCCCCCAACTGAAACCGCTGTTAAGGATGGAGTAGAACCACTACAAAAAAGTGCCCACAATTCTAATCCTGAAAGACAATCCAATAAGATGCCATGATGATGCCGAAAATGATGATGATGATGATGGTAATAATGAGAATGATGATGATGATGATTATAATAATACTAGCAGCAACAATTTGGCAAGTATATAATCATTGACCGCAAGCTTCCAAGCCTTTCTCTACTACTTTAAGGGCTGCTTTGTATGTTTATGTGGAAGCTGAGATTCTTAAGGAATTTCATAGTCAAGAAATTTTTTAAAACAGAAAAAAAATCCTCACCACATCTTTTTCTTTCTTTGATAGATAGATAGATAGATAGATAGATAGATAGATAGATAGATAGATAGATAGATGTAGATTTATTTATTTATTTATTTTATTAGTCATATTTCTATGCCGCCCACTCTCCGAGGACTCTGGGCGGCTTACACCAAAGACAGTATACTAAATAGCATATTGCCCCCAACAATCTGGGTCCTCATTTTACCCACCTCGGAAGGATAGAAGGCTGAGTCAACCTTGAGCCGGTGAGATTTGATCCACTGATCTGCTGAACTAGCAGTCAGCTGAAGTAGCTGCAGTACTGCACTCTAACCACTGTGCCACCTTGGCTCTTGTACATGTACAAGTACAAGTACAAGTAGATGTAGATGTAGATGTAGATGTAGATGTAGATGTAGATGTAGATGTAGAGATAGAGATAGAGATAGAGATAGAGATAGAGATAGAGATAGAGATATAGATATAGATATAGATATAGATATAGATATAGATATAGATATAGATATTTTGGGAATCAACACTGGACTTCTATATTAAAGAAATAAGGCTCTTGTTCCAGTTTTCTCTGAGTGCAATAATCACAGTAAATTTAACATTTACTTTCTGTTGGTGTTCCCATTGTTGTATATCAATTTGCAAAAATATAATAATGTAATCTCTGACTTGTTCAGTTTCTGAAACATATTCAATAACGTTTAAGCCCTGATAGAGTTTTGAATTGTGTGTTGTGTATTTTAAATTTGGTCAAGTCTCTTCATTTTCCACATTGCATTTGTAATTCCTTTTGAAAGGAAAAGAATATCCTTTTATTACTTATTTGGATATATTGGAACCAATGAGGCATTTCTAAGCATACCAAGAAGAGCAAAAACTTGTTCTTAAAAAAGAGATTAAAGATTAAGTCTTGCAATCTATATGAATTATTATCTCTCCACTGATTTTTTTAATACATTCATCTTCATGAAAATAAACAATACTGAAGCAAGAAGCTAAGCAGCTTCTTTTGTAATTAGCCCATATTTTAAGAGCATTATGTAGAATTGAGTAATAATTTATAGATTGGACACTTCTGTTTGAATCCAACCATAAACATTTATGAAAGTCTCCTGGGAATCATGCTTCTTAAATACAGATATTTGAGAAGCAGATATGACCCAATCTTAAACAACTACCTTGATAATCTAGCTTGAGATTTGTCTGGGATGGTCCAAGGATTCTTGTCCTGGGCAGTCAATTGGATTATAAGATCCCTAAAATCCCTTCCAGTCCTACAATACTATTTATTCTATGTTATTTTACATTAGTGGCACTTAGCAATCAGTGCATTGGATAAGGCAGAGCTTAAGTCATACCTACCATCTAATTCTTATGCTTCTTCTCCTAAATCAATTTTATAGGTGTTGCACTGTTATTTTTAATTCAAGAAACTAAAATCTGAACTGTCCAGTTGCTGTCCAGTTCTTTGTGAACTAAAGTAACACCACAAGTGGTATTTCTTGTATTATTATTCAGTTTGAAGTTAGCAGTGCTAGATATGCTCAGAACTTCCCCAATATTTTTTTTCTTTTAACAATACCTTCCATCAGGGTGAAGTTGGAGCAACTGAATGGAGCCTGCGCATTTACAGGCCAGATACCCTTCCTAACGCCTATGTGGCATTCGCAGCAGACAATTACTCATTGTGGGCAGAAAGAGAAATATCTGTCATTACCTAGGATCGAATGCACACCCTCCTGATTGTGAGGCGAGAACTTCGCCTCTAGGCCACCACACCACTAAAATTTCCCCAATATAATATCTACTAAATTGTAGGAACTACAATGTATATAATTCCCTGCCAGCTTGACTTTTGGAAAATCTCAGAGTCACAAATCCATGTTTATCTGGAAGTAACCATATTAGGGAAGTTTTTTTCTGTATGAACCAAATCTGACTTAACATGGCAAACAGAAACTAGATTTCACCTAATTAGATTTTTGCCTGTGTCATTTCTATAGTCTTGTATTACAATAATTAGAAGTACTAAAAGGGATAGGACAAGAGGCATCGGTAAAGGCTTGGGAGTATTCCATATCTGCTTGTAGGTGTCACATTATTTATTAGTAGAGTTAGCATACCAACACTGCATTTGGCCAAATTACTAATTGCTGCCTTGGTAAGAATGGACTATTTACCAGGGAATTGCATTTATAGAGTGAATATGGAAGGTCCACATCAGCACCAGACTTTAATAGAATGAAGCTGGAAGGGCTCTTGGAGGTCTTCTAGTGCAGCCCCCTGTTCAAGCAGGAGAACCTATACCATTTCAGATAAGGGACTGTCCAGTCTCTTCTTAAAAACCTCCAGTGATGGAGCCCCCACAATTTCTGAAAGCGAGCTGACTCCCTCTTCTTTGTGGCAGCCCTTCAAATACCGCTATCATGTTGCCCCTAGTCCTTCTTTTCTTTAGACTAGCCAAACCCAAATCCTGCAGCTGTTCCTCATATGGTTTAGACTCCAGGCCTTTGATCATCTTAGTTGCTCTTCTCTGAACTTTTTCCAAAGTCTCAACCTCTTTTTTTGTAGTACAGTGACCAAAATTGGTTGCACTATTCCAGATGTGGCCTTACTTAGGGTTTTATAAAGCAGCACTAATACTTCACCTGATCTTGATTCTAAGCTAAGATTCTACCTGAAGGAAAGGTTGAGAACCATTGCTTGAGAACATTTGAGAGCCCCAGAAGCTTTGAAATACTAACTTTACTTTATTCATTCTCCCATTCTCATATTTTGACCTGCTTCCTTTTCCTTCTGGATTTCCAGAGGAATTCCAGAGTTCACTATATAATAATAATAATAATAATAATAATAATAATAATAATACACACACACATATATATATTCCTAATGTTCCCTTTTACTTGTATCCATCTCATGTATTCATAATTACGTCTATACTTATACCTGTTATCTAATGCATGCTTGACGAAATAAATAAAATAAAATAAAATAAGATTCCCAGCAGACATTAAGCTCAGATTGCTCTGTGATATGAATAAAAAACATATTGCAGTCTAATAGCTTGATCTTGTGTCTTGTTCTACAGCAGCCTATCCAAATAATGAAGAAATAACTGGGGATATCCTTCCCTTCTTGCCCTTTTTCTCTACTTAGGAGGCACTTGAAAGGATCACAAAGGATGGTGGACTAAAGACAGTGATCCAGCTTCCTCATTCCTGCACTGTGTCCATTGTAATCCCTGGCAGCGTAGCCCAAGAATTCTTATGTAACACATTCTTATCCCATTGGGGATCAGGATGCAAACCCTATAGCAGGATCAGAGGCATCAATTAGCAAGACAAGTAAAACTCTTCCTGTTAATACAAGACTGCTGAGTGGGATCTTGAAATGCCAATATTGCAACATTAGAGTCTGAGATTTACTTAATTAGTTTAGTTTTACTGTACAAATACAGTATTCACACTGTTCAGTACTTTTTCCTTTCCTTTTTTTTTTTTACATTCAGCCATGTAAAATATACTAGTATGAAATGCCCCAGGCCTACTGATGTATGTATTTTCTCAAGCCTGTTCCAACATTTTACTATCACACCTCCCCTGTGTAAGTTAATCCCCTTGGCTCTAATGAGTAAAGAACAAGAAAGAAAATTCTTGCTGTGTCGGATCAAAGGGTTGAGGCTTCCAGTAGGAACAACTCAGCCAGGAAAAGGAAATGATCACAATATTAAAGCATCTGACAGATTGCAAAGACGTGTGTGTGTGTGTGTGTGTGTGTGTGTGTGTGTGTGTATGTGTGTGTGTGTGTGTGTGTGAGAGAGAGAGAGAGAGAGAGTATTTTTTTCACCTTCATCATTGCATTACACATATCCGCGCATACATCTTAACACCACTGACAGCCACAGGCCCTTGGGAAATGTGAAAACACTTTTTTTCAGGTCACAACTGTTGATTAGGTTTCAGCGGGCAAGATGCTGACTACAGGAAAAATCGTTGACTGAGCTTGGCATCCATGCAGCTTGGGCCAGCATTCCTAGCCGAAAAAGAAGAGTTACAATTCCCATTCTCTTTGGGCTACCTAATCCAAATAGTGAGAATGATAGAGAAATGCATAGGGATGGAATGTTTGAATGAAGCCAGTTTGGTCTAGTGGTTAAGGCACCAGGCTAGAAAGCGGGAGACTGTGAATTCTAAGTCCTACCTCATCCATGAAAGCCAGCTGAGTGACCTTGGGTTAGACATTCTGTCTCTCAGCCAAACTCATCTTGGAATTATGCTTGGAAATAGTCTTTTTGGATTTTGTGCTGCAGTTTTCCTGGGACAGAGATATAAATCCATGTACTAATAAGAATAACGAATGAAAACACGCTAATGAAAATCAGTTTTTAGGAAGGACTGTCAAAACACCAGTATAAAATTGTCATTTTCCTTTAAATTCTCAAACTGATGCCTAAATTGAACACGCTGCACTGACGTTTCAAAAAATTAAAAACTGAAAAAATATGAAATGGATTAATTTATGTATAAACTTTATACAGGTTATTGTTGCTACAAAATCATCAGAAAGACAATGCAAAAAAGGATGAAACTTCTTACTCTTATAGAAAATGAAACTGATCTATAAATCATATAATTTTATCTTTGCAATAGTGGCAAATATCTGTAGCTTGGGTGTAGGATGAGGGTGAAGGTTCGTTCTCCGAGCCTGTTTTCCCTCTAAATTCCACTGAAGATGTTACCTAGACTGGTAACAAAACATTCAGAAACCAACCCACAAACTCGGAGAATACACCATCATCCCCATAATTTTACCTATGTTGTATCTCTGGATTGAATCTGTGGATAATCTGACCTCAACAATCTTGTGGAATTCACAGCTTAGTTCCTAAATGTATTCTCCTAAATAATATAGAAGAACTAGTGCAGTAAGTGAATACATCAAAAAAGGACAATGTTTTTGTACTACTAAGACCCGAATCTGAAATTTTCCAAAACCATAAATCTGTCTGAGAAAAGGACATTTCATGGAGCTGACATATTGTTACAGTCTGGTTATTTGGCATGAATTAAGTAAAAATTATACAGTAAAGCAACTAGACTGTCTCTGTTCTTGAAGTGATAAATGTTAAATCATATGAAGGGAGTAGTTTGATTTTTTTTCTAACTGGAAAATTACTAAGGAAAGGTGATGATTGACTACAGCATGAAGTTGAGAAGGTTCACTAGACAATTTGGAGAAAGAGGGAGCATTGGATGACAGAGACGTTGCTGAAAGAAATACTTTGATCTAGAAAGCATGTAATTTATCTTTAGTCTGATGGTTGATCAAAGGGCGTGGGAGGAATGTCATTGGAGCAGGAGAAATTTTGTGCTAGTGTGTTAGTTCCAAGAGGACCTGTTGAGTCATTTAAATATGAAAACCTCTGACTTTTGTGTGCACAACCAAACTGGACTTCATGACAATTGGCTGAGTATTGTGCCATACTCTGTGCAAGTCTTAAAAGACCAGAAATGTATTAATAACAGCCGCTTTCTGAACAATAAAAAATAAAACAAGGAACCTTTTGAAAATAATTCTGATAAACAGTTTTTAAAGTAATTTTGCTATTGAAGGATAAGATAACCTTTATTGTCATTTTTTTTCCTGTGGGTACTCTGACACATATTAAAAATGAAATTCTGTTGCCTGCTCTCAAAAGTGTACATAACATACATGTAGATATGCTAGCTATACACATACATATGCTTATACCTATACCCTAACACAGTGATGGCTAACCTTTTTGCCACTACGTGCCAAAAGCGGGGGGAGCGTGGTGGGGACACACGCACGCGTGCCCACATCCATAATTCTATGTGCCCTCCCCCCCATGCTCCCCCCGCTTTTGGCACGTGGACGGGCCTACCGGGCCCGGTAGGCCCGTTTATTGCTCTTCCCAGGCTCCAGAGCCTTTCTAGGAGCATGGGGAGGGCAAAAACGGCCTTCCCTACCCCCCCAGAGGCCCTCCGGAGGCCGGAAACAGTGTGTTTCCTGACTTCTGGTGGGCCCAGAAGGCCCCAAAATCAGCTGACTGGCGCACGCATGCGTGCCAGAGCTGAGCTCGCGTGCCCACCAATAAGGCTCCATGTGCCACCTGTGGCACCCGTGCCATAGGTTCGCCATCACGGCCCTAACATTTAAATACATATAAATATTAATCAGAAAGGAGAAAGAATTAATTGGTTCAATGGGTAACCTGGTTTGGAATTACCTGAGCTCATATATACCATTCAGTTTGCTATTATGTTTCACTCGTGAAAAAGAAGACAGACAATCAGATTAATCTCTCTCATGAATGATAAGAAAGATTTGAAATCCTTTTCCAACCGGAAGATAGTATCAACAATCAACAATTATCTTTATTGCCCAAATGATAGTCATAGTCAAAAAGAGGCATATTTTATAAGCAACTACACAAGGCCTGTATAAGGACAATGATGGCACATTATTGCTGAGAATACTTTATTGAGGTCCTCTTAGTAAACCTTGAAGATTGATTACTAAAAGGGTGTCATCAGTTAGGTATCATAAAGAAAATTCAAGCTTAACCATTTTTATTCATCCACCTTAGAGAGTTTAGTAAAATAGTTAAAACACCAGGCTAGGAACTCGGAGTCTGTGAGTTCTAGTCCCATTTTAGGCATGAAACCAGCTGGGTGACTTTGAGCCAGTCACTTTCTCCCAGTGCTAGGCAGAAGGCAAGAGTAAACTACTTTCACAAATCTTTCCAAGAGAAGTCCATGAATCTGTCCAAGCAGTTGTCAGGAATCAATAATAACTTGAACACACACACACACACACACACACACACACACACACACACATCACAATTTGCTCGGACTTCAGTAAGGTATTTGGCAAAGTAGACCACAACCTACTACTAGATAAGGTAGAAAAATGTGAGTTAGAGAGCATCACTACCAGATGGATTTGTAACTGTCTGACCTACTGCACTCAACATTCAATGGAACTGCATCAACATGGAGGAAAGTATGCAGTGGGATACCTCAAGGCTCAGACTTAGATCCATTACTCTTCAATATCTTCATCGATGATTTAGATCAGGGGATAGATGGGAAACTCATCAAATTTACAACACCAAACTGGCAGGAATAGCCATCACTCCAGAAGATAGGCTTAAGATACAGAATGACCACAATGTAAAAAAGATGTTCAAGGTCTAGAAAGAGTGCCAAGAAGAGCAACAAAGATGATTAGGAGACTGGAGGCTAAAACATATGAAGAACAGTTGCAGGAACTGAGTATGTCTAGTTTGATGAAGAGAAGGACTAGGGGAGACATGATACCAGTGTTCCAATATCTCAGGGGTTGCTACAAAGAAGAGGGAGTCAAACTATTCTTCAAAGCACCTGAGGGTAGAACAAGAAGCAATGGGTGGAAACTAATCAAGGAGAGAAGCAATTTAGAACTAAGGAGAAATTTCCTGACAGTTAGAACAATTAATAAGTGGAACAACTTGCCTGTAGAAGTTGTGAATGCCCCAACACTGGAAATTTTTAAGAAAATGTTGGATAACCATTTGTCTGAAGTGGTATAGGGTATCCTGCCTAAGCAGGGGGTTGGACTAAAAGATTTCCAAGGTCCCTTACAACTCTGTTATTCTGTTATCATTACAAAATTTTAATATGAAAACAAAACTATTCTTGTTTAAAAGGCTTGCTTATTAGAGCATCATTACACTATATTAGAATAAGGGAAGATAGAGCTTAGGAAAACGATCATTGTTGTATTTTAAAACAAGTATTTCAGAACAGCAGTTATTGTTACAACTTATTTTCCTGTTACAAACAGTTCCTGTTCAAATAAAACATCTAAACCAACAATGATAAAATGTGAGCTTTGAAAGTGGGCTTGGGAATTTAATAACTTCTAAGCTCTGGAAATCTCATTAGTGGATGACAACGAGTAAATTCCTTTCTCATCGTTTATATCACTCCAATTGGGCTACTCTCAGGTTCTTGGGAAAAGGGAACGTATAATGGTGATAAATAGCTTTAAGATAAACATGTTTTTCATTATATGAAAAAGCAAAAACAAAACAAAATCCAGTATTCTCTAGGAAGATATAGAATCCTAAGCAGTGCACAAATGCTACCAAGTTATTTACTGAACACTCAGAAGAATGTAGTGCAAATCCAGGTGGGAACAGTACAGGAAGAAAGAATTAACAATCTCACTCTTAATACCTAATCTAATTAATAACCTCCACCTCAAGTACATTTTGTCATTTTAAAAAAATAGCCATAAAACCCAAACTAAACCGATTTGACCTTGAATGGCCTTGTCAGTTCTGAGAGTATCTCAAGAAAACAGATTTGCAAGCATCAAAATTTACATCTTTTCAGAGGATTCGGACAGTCCTAGTGCTGACTGTGAGTAGGCTGGACCCAGCGGACTGGTGAGATCACTGCCCTAATTTTCATCCCTTATGCTAAACATCTGTACCTCTTGGCAAAAAGACTTTGCACGCACGCACAAACACACACACACACACACACCCTCTGTGTTATTCACTAAGCAACCCTTCGATCTGGATACAGTCATAACAGCATTTAGAATTCTAGAAAAAGCTGTTATTGAACAGAAAAAGCCTTCCGGCTTAAACTGTCAGTCCAATTATGAGACTAGCATTTCTATAACTGTCTCTGCTGACCTTCAGGGCAAAGAAACAAGACATTAATGCTGACCCTTTATAATGTTGTGACAAACAATTGTGACCTGCAACCAAATCTTGAAAAATGGAATGCTCCTGACTATTGTCAGGAGACTAGCCATAGCATTTCATTTTTCTTCTCTTCTGTTTTCTGCCCTTTACCAATCAAGGGAGTCTACAGAGTATGTTGGGGGGGAGGGGGGGGAAACAAAAACAAGATAACAACCAAAATTGTATAATTGAAGCTTTGTACATTTTTATGTCTATTTCAGAACATCCTGCTATTCACTTTGCTCTTAATTTCACAAACTGTCCTGCTGTGTACTCGGTCTTTGCTGACCTACTTCATGGGGAATTCTACCCTGGGTTGTCTCTCACCCCAATTTTGTGTGTGTGTTACTCTAAGTCTGTTAATACCTTCTTGTTGTGTTATTGGAGCTACATACAGTAGAGCATTTGAAAACCTGAGATAGCGATTAGTAACAATAATTGATATAATTATAAATAAATAAATAAAATCTTGTGGATATTATTTAAGTTATCAGTTAAAGCAAGAAATGAAACGTAAATGAAACTTGCAGTCAAACTTTATTGGCAAGTTTTCACAACCTGTTCTCCTCAGATAAGAGGTTTCAAGAGTTGTGGGTCAAATACAACTACAGGAAGCCAGGTTTGAAAATGCAAGGCATTGTAGTCGCACTGTGCCTGGCCTTTGGTTTCAATAGTGAGTGACTTGTGAGAAGACTTCTCCTAGCCAAATGCTCCTATCTGCAGAAATGAGGAGAGATGTACTTCTTGAATTGCCCTCCAAAAATCATCTCCAGAATTTTCCTATTGTGGAACAATATAGAATTGTCTGGAATTGTAGAAGGCTACAGGGTGTGAGGGAATTGTCCAAAAAGTTATCTCCCTACATTTTACTAGCAACATTTCTCTGTTGTATTTGAAATCTTCAATGATCAGAAAGAAGCTTCTATTAATAGTAGCTGAAGGTCAACCAGCCCTGGTTGAAATGTATCATTAAGGATACATAGATACATAGATACATGCATACATACATACATACATAGGATATAGAGAAGGAACTTAACTTATTCAGACATTTTATTTTTTGGTGTTTGTTAGATCTTTGGCACAATTATACATTGGAAAATGTTTGCACCAGTTGTGGGTTCTGCCTGGTTCCGCCCGGTTCCGCCCAGTTCCACTGAGCCAGTAGCAGTGATGATATGATGTCACCGAACCGGTTCTCTTTGTTCGGGAGCTGGGCCCTGCCACCCACCCCCCGCGTTATTTTTACCTTTTATTTGGCCCCACCCCCAATCTATTGCTGCCTCCCGAGTCCTAGCTGATTGGGTAGAAGGAAAAAAACTGTTTAAACTCTTGCCGCAGGGCTTCAAAGGGCCGCCCTACAGCTGATCAGTGTTAAAAGGCAGTGTGGTGGTAGACCGGTGCCTCCAAAAACAAATGAGTAGACCAGTGCCTCCAAAAACGGAGTAGACGGGTGCCTCCAAAAACAAATAGGTAGACAGGACAGCTCTGCAAGCAGTTAAAAGCCTGGTACACCAGTACCTCTGCTAAATCCTAAAGAAATGTCACATGACCATCAAGCCACGCCCACAAAATAAGCCACACCCACAGAACCAGTAGTAAAAAAATTTAGAGCCCACCCCTGGTTTGCACCCCTAATAAGACATAGGAAAGGCAAAGGAACTGTGATGGTTCTCTTCAAACAGTATGTTGCTCTGCATGCTCTAAAATCCCGAAAGCATCCAGAGTAAAGAGAGAGTTTTTATTTTATTGAGATTTCTTTTGAATTCTCATGAGAGAGAGAAGTCATTCCTTTGCCAGCATTAGCATTTCCCATCAGTTAAATAATGTTCTGGGAGACCTGAAGGTCCTCTGGTACCAGAAGGAACAGCTGAGAATTTCTGCCATGATTAAGCAATGAAAAAATGTCTAGTATGAAAAGAGAGTCTCTCTGGGACCAGAAAGCTGCTGAGCAACTGCTGAAATAATTGTACTGAAATGCAGAAAATAAAGCTGAAGTGAAAGCATTAGAGTTCAGTCCTTCGAATTACCTATTGAGGATTTGCTCATTCAGCTGTGGCATATTAACCTTGAAATCCCCATGTGGTTTATTATTATAATGCATAAATGATATGAATTATTCCTGCTTTGGGACTTTTCAGCAAAGGTAGAAGCCTCTCCTAAACAAAGCAATGTCCTATGCCAGGGCTGTCAAACTCGCGGCCCAAGGGCCGGATGCATCACTCGTTGGCCATGCTTGCACCTTGTTTAGCAAAGGGGTGTGTGTGTCACAATAAGTCATGTGATGCTGCTGTGACACCGCGAGTTTGACACCCCGTCCTCTGCTGTTACATAGATTAGTGACATATGGTCATTGGCTTCTGATAATTAGATCACAAAATGTAAACTGTAATGTGAGGGTTCTTTGCTTTCCAAGGATTGGACATGGCACAGTGTAGTATTGTGTATCTGTACACAATGCTTTATGCAGCACACACATTCCACATCAATAGTCTATTGCTCTGGGTCAAGTCCACATTTCTAGGACTTTGCAAGGACTTTTTCGGTGGACATAATCTGGGGACTATGGGTACACATCCCCATTCATGTACCTCTCAAGCCATGATAACTCTTACTGCTTTCAGGTTCACCTCAAATTAGAAGGAATCTGATAGTACATTTTCCAATTAACAATTTTAATTAAAAGGCATAAACTTTCATGAGGTGTTGCTCACCTCAACAGATGCCTGGAATAATATCAAAATATTTAACATTTCAGAACACTTTATTACAGACCTCAAAGTAACCTTGGAAAAATTAGATTTTCCTACCAGATTAGATAGGGTGAGCGTGAGTCCAAAGATGGAAAGGTTCCCTATTCTTTTATCCTTGTGAAGAGCAGTGAAAACCTGGCTTTTCTCCCAAGCATTGGACTAGGATAGGGGTTGAGCTATGAGGATGAATGGTCTGACCTGAGGGGAAGGGGAAGGTAAAAGTAAAGGTTCCCCTTGCACATATGTGCTAGTCGTTTCTAACTCTAGGGGGCCGTGCTCATCTCCGTTTCAAAGCCGAAGAGCCAGTGCTGTCCAAAGACATCTCTGTGATCATGTGGCCGGCATGACTAAATGCCAAAGGCACACGGAACACTATTACCTTCCCACCAAAGGTGGACCCTATTTTTCTACTTGCATTTTTTACGTGCTTTTGAACTGCTAGGTTGGCAGAAGCTGGGACAAGTAACGGGAGTTCACCCCGTTACGTGGCACTAGGGATTCATACCACTGAACTGGTACTTTTGTTTTTAACTGGTTTTTTTGTAATGGATTGTGAGCAGTCTAAAGTCATCATATAAGATAGGTGACCAAATCAATCCTGTTAGTAAATAAATAAATCATTTGATACTAGTTGTCTGCACTGTGAACGATTTGTAGAATACTTAATGTATGATATATGAATGAATCAAAGAGAAAATGGTTTCATGTCCACGCTAACCAGAGGTTTGGCAGGCTATTCATTTGATGATTTGATGATTCTTATAACCGAGACATTTGAAACTGTCCTTAAACATTACAATGAATGTGATGTATTAAATGCAGAAAGTGCCTGGATTTTCTAAGGCATCATATTATCAAATATGGGGATATACAGTATGTAAAATAGTCTGTTTAGCTATTGAGTTTCATTTCTTTAACATCTTGATATTTCATCTAACTTACTGATTTAATTAATTAACCAGATAGCTGAACTGACAATATACCAATTTAAAACATGATTAGGAAAAGCTCCATTTTCTGTAGTTGGAAAACATATTGTAGTTGGTTTGCAGTTTTAATGTGAGTTATAATACTTCGATTTGTTTTGACTTCCAGGTCATTAAGAGCATAGCCGCAAGTAGAATCATTTATGGGAATTTTCCAATTGTTTCTGCCACTTCAAATGGACATCTTTTAACATATGCTAAGTTGCATTCATAAATAAAGTTCATAGAAACCTTATTGTCAACCCCAGTGCTGCCTCTGGATGGGCAAGCACTAATTATGAAGGAGCCCATTTGCAGTTTAGGACTTCTTCTAAACCAGTATTTCTCAAAGTTGGTAAGACATGTGGACCTCAATTCCTAGAATTCATGCTAGCAGAAGTATTCTGAGAGTTGAAGTCCACATGTCTTAAAGTTGCCAAATTTGAGAAACAGTGCTCTAGACTCCATGATGCCTACTAGAACAGCAGTGGAGACCATCAGAAGTGGCAGCACTATTAATCTGGAATAGCCTGCCCTTGGAGATCAAACTCATCCCTCTCTTCTGGCTTTCAGGAAGTGATTGAAAATTGAATTATTATGGACGGCATTCTCTTGATTAATATAGTGCATTGTTTATTTTTAATTTTTTTTGTCACTTCTGTTTTCACTGAGGTCTTATATTGTATGGAGTAGAGTTTATGATGGATGTGGTAATTTCTGTGGTATTCCCTGTAAACCATGAGTTATTTGATTGCAGCAGGCTACAAACTCCAGAAAGAAAGAAATAGTTCACATTTTCTTCCTCTCCCAAAGTACTTCAGCAAATGTGCCATCGTTTACACTGTGAGCAGCAGAAGTAGTGCTAGAATTTGGCAAACACAATGGTTCTGTTTTAAATGGCTATGTGCTTAACAATGTGCAGACCAAAGGTGGGTTTCAGCAGGTTCTGACCAGTTCTGGAGAACCGGTAGCAGAAATTTTGAGTAGTTCAGAGAACCGGTAGTAAAAATGCTGACTGGCCCCGCCCCCATCTATTCTCTGCCTCCCAAGTCCCAGCTGATCGGGAGGAAATGGGGATTTTGCAGTAATCTTCCCTTGGAGTAGGGTGGGAATGGAGATTTTACAGTATCCTTCCCTGCCATACCCACCAAGCCACACCCACCAAGCAAAGCCACACCCACCAAGCCACGCCCACAGAACAGGTAGTAAAAAAAATTGAAACCCACCACTGGTGCAGACCTTAACATCTTTCATCATCTCCATAACCTTCCTTGGTAGTTATGTGAAGTGACTGCTTGGGCATGCTGATAACATTTGAAATGGAAGCTACTGAAGCAGTGGTCAAAATATGTCAAGAAAAACATTGCTGAATATATTTTTGTTGTATTGCTGCACATGCTGCTCTTTTGAACCAGAAGAGTTGATTATTAACTGGATCCACTACACAAACACCCTACACACACACACACACACACACACACACACACACACACACGGTTCATCCCTGGAACATGCCTTGGGAATGAGGAAAAATGCCTGGAAAATGCTGTTAACTGAACAAATGTCTGATCGGATGATACTGAATACATTATTCTTTCAGAAAATATAAATGTAGAAAGGAACCTAATGTTGTCCCTTTTTTGGATTTAAGAAGTAGGCGTGGTTGAGGGGTGGGTTCTAAATTTTTTTACTACCGGTTCTGTGGGTGTGGCTTATTTTGTGGGCGTGGCTTGATGGTCATGTGACAATTATTTAGGATTTAGCAGAGGTACTGGTCTACCGGGCTTTTAACTGCTTGCAGAGCTGTACCGATCTACCCATTTATTTTTTGCAGGCACTGATCTACTCATGTATTTTTGCAGGCACCGGTCTACTCATTTGTTTTCTTTTACCACTGATCAGCTGTAGGGTGGCCCTTTGAAGCCCTGTGGCAAGAGTTTAAACAGTTTTTTTCCCTCTAGCCATCAGCTGGGACTCAGGAGGCAGCAATAGATTGGGGGTGGGGCCAAATAAAAGGTAAGAATAATGCAGGGGGTGGGCGGGGGGGCACAGGGGGGGCAGAACCGGTTCAATGACATATCGTCACCACTACCGGCTCGGGAGAACAGGGCCAAACCAGGAGGAACCCACTACTGGCCTGGTTCTATTGTGGAAGCATCCCGAACATACTTGGACCATCTTCTTGTCATTTCCAGCCTACGCACAAATAAATACATGATGTTGGGTTTCAGGAAAGTCTTGCCATCACCATCTCTGAATGCACAAAAAAACCTCAGCCAAATAAACTATTAGAGATTTTTCAAAAAGAGGAAGATAGTTGGGAGTGGAGGGGGGAAATGATTGCTCTTCATAAAATAGGAATTCATCCCAAGTTTTGCTGAGGTAAATAACATTTTTCAAATCACTTCTAACTCCATTACACTTGAGTCGGTTGAATCCAAATGTGTTCTCTAATCCAATATTAATATCTAAAGTGAAAAAAAATGACCTTGGCATACCATCCTTTACTTTCTGCTTTTGTCAAGTGGATCTCATATATTTTATTTGTCATTTATTTCAAGTATAGCTTGCTTTTTTCATGCACTGATTCCAAAGAGTGAGAAACCTTTTATTTCAATATTTCCAAGTGTAATTCATTTGTTCTGCAAAAGAAAACAAGCATTGCCCTGAGACTGCCAATAGTGGTGTCATCTACAACACTGCTTTAAGATATGTAAATATCAATTCCCAATTATGCCACCTGGAGAATTCTGGGAGTTGAAGTCTACACGTCTTAAAGTCACCAAGGTTGAGAAATGCTGGTCTAAAGAATATTTTTACAAATGGAAAGCACTTAAACAAGATCATCACCACCCCCATCCTGCTGTTAGTTTGGATAGCAGGACGAGCTAATAAGAATGGAGATTCATTTTTCTTCCTTTATCATAGTCCCCTTTTCCTGATATTGAAATTCGAAATGTGGGGTAGGAACAGTGGTGAAATCCAAATTTTTTTACTACCGGTTCTGTAGGCGTGGCTTGGTGGGTGTGGCTTGGTGGGCATGGCAGGGGAAGGATACTGCAAAATATCCATTCCCACCCCATTCCTGGAGGAAGGATACTGCAAAATCTCCATTCCCACCCCACTCCAGGGGAAGGATTCTGCAAAATCCCCATTCCCATCCCACTCCAGGGGAAGGATACTGCAAAATCTCCATTCCCACCCCACTCTGGGGCCAGCCAGAGGTGATATTTGCCAGTTCTCCGAAATACTCAAAATTTCTGCTACCGGTTCTCCGAACTGCTCAAAATTTCCACTACCGGTTCTCCAGAACCTGTCAGAACCTGCTGGATTTCACCCCTGGGTAGGAATCAGGCTGCGCTGATTTTCCTTAAGAAAACCTGTGCTCTGGAGTTTCTCTCAAATCTGTTGGAGAGCATTGTCCTTTAGTGAACCATCATATACATGATTTATCAAAGACATGCTGTCACCCTCCCGTGTACACCTTCCAAAGAAACTGAACCCTAAGTAAGTAGTATTACCTCTGAATGTCTCTTTGCTTAGATGTAGGATGAGTGCATATGGCAGTAGCATGTCTGCAATACCAACTTTCCACCTAAGACAGTATTTAGCTCTGATGAAAGAGTCCTCCGAATTTGTAGACTGTTGATGGCAATAGACCAGCTCTGAAGTGACAGGGAGAGACAGAGATGGCAGACAAGAGATCCCAGCCACCAGGCCTTCCGACTGAGTGATGTTTTAATGAGCCTGGGAGAAGAAGGACTGTGAATGGAGCTTCATGTCTTGGCAGTGACTGACAGGCTTGTTCTCAGATTGAAAGTGACCACAGATCATGTTTTGGCCACTTGTCATTAGAATCATAAATACTGGAGCAGGAGAAATCCATTAGGTGTTATCTTTTCTTAAATCCCACCAGTGTGACTCACTGCAATCACAGAATTTGGATCTATTACTTTAACAGCATGTTTTGCTTTATTATAGGAATATTTTTCCCTTTGCATTCTTACACACACATATACACCCACACACACCTTTTTTCAGATTTCTCAAAATCATCCTTACTGTTACTGATGGCAATGAGATGGTGTCATTTAGGCCAACTTGGTGGGGATTGGGAGGAGGCGGAAAGTGGAAATGTGAGTTCTGCATTCTTCTTTAATCAAGTGAATATAATAGAACAAAGAATCAGCATCTGAATATTCATGTTTTTTGGACAGCTGAATCTTAAGAGCTTTTGACTAGCCAGCTAAATGAAATAAAGTCTCATATTTTTTTTAAAAAAAACCCAATAATAACAATACACAGCTGTTAATTTCTGAAAACTGAAACACAAGGAGATTACAACGGTAAATTAGATGGGGAAAAAGAATTAAGAATGTTTTTTAAAACTGAACTATACGACTCAATTAAGTTACTGCAGCAACAGTATTTTGATACAAAATCAGTATCGAAAATATATGTCTGGAGACATCCTGTCGATATTAAATACAGACCTAACCCGTTCCCAAACTAATCCTACCTAATTGCATTTCAATGAGGACAAAGGTGTAGCCATACTTACGTTTCTGCAGATTAACAGGTATTTTTTCAGGTTTGAGAATTAATAGTGACATATATCTTATATTCAGACATATTCTGTGATACTGTCTTCTGCAGGTTTACTAAGTATTATATCCTGTTGCATTTTCAGTGTAAAATATATATTCCTATTATGCTTCCAATAAAGAGTTGGTATCAGATGTAGCAGTGTCTGGGTTTTATCTGTTGGCTATACAAAAGTAAGTGAAGTTTTAAGGCTACTCTCTGGTCGAAAAGCAGTTTTTGAATACATTGGTTAAATTGTCTCCTCCCCTCCACCTTTTTTTTTTTTTAGATATGATGACCCAGTGGAAAGATCAAATTTTCTTTGGCCTTCTCTTCAATTTGGCCTTCTGCTTTGTATATGGCTTCCCTGCTGATTCCGGGACTGAATTCCGATCTGCCTTCTCTGTCGCTAGGACCAGCAGCATGGAAGGAAGCACCGAGATGGTGATCACCTTTGATAAGGTCTATGTAAACATAGGGGATGACTTTGACCCCAAAGCTGGACTATTTCGATGTCGTATCCCTGGAGCCTACTATTTCTCCTTCACTGTCGGAAAGTACCCCAAGAAAAATTTATCAGTCATGCTAATGAGAAACAAGAATGAAGTGCAGGCAATTGTATATGATGAACATCACCGCAAAGAGCGAAAAGTGGCCAGCCAAAGTGCCATGCTACAATTGGACTATGGTGATACTGTGTGGCTACGTTTACATGGGGATCCAAAGTATGCCCTGTATAGCAATGTGGGCCCCTATACAACTTTCAATGGGTACCTTATTTATCCAGACACCTCTAGCTACTTTCAAAATAGAGTAGGCTCTCCAGAACTAGGAAAAGAACCATCTCAGCCTCCCTCTCACGTCCTTCAGCAGCTTTCCATCAACCAAAACCAAGTCTCAGAAAGACTCCTGCTTTCTGATGAACCAGCTAGACCACAGGATCCTCGCTCTGCTTTTTCAGCTGCTCGTTCCGAAAGCCTCCTAGGATCGGATGAGAAGCAAACCCAGCACGAGCCCATCACATTTGACACAGAGTTTGTGAACATTGGGAATGACTTCAATTTTTCAACTGGCATCTTTACATGTCGTGTTCCAGGCGCCTACTATTTTTCCTTCACCATTGGTAAAATGCCTTTCAAAACAATGTCAGTAAAGCTGATGAAGAACCACAATGAAGTTCAGGCCATGATCTATGATGATAACCACTCCAAAAGGCGGGAGATGCAGAGCCAGAGCATTATGTTCCCTCTGCAAGCTGGTGACATTGTCTGGCTCTACAGTCACCAGCATGATGGCTATGGTGCTTACAGCAATCATGGCAAATACATAACCTTCACCGGCTTCCTTGTCTATCCAGAGACTAAGACAAAATCCTCTTCAGATTCCAACATTTCTCCAGGGTCAAATCTCTAAATGTGCATATATAACATAAGAAGCATAAGAGTATTCCAGATGCAGCAGACTCTTGTGCAGGTCCTGGACAAATACCACTCTTCATATGAGAAGATACAAGCATGCTATTACATGTCCAGTGTATTCCTTATGGACACCTTCCTTGTGTTTTCTGCCTGCAGAGCCATTGTTGTTTCTCTCATTCATCCCTAGAATGACATCCACAAGTTGGTGTGTTTTGTTCATTATTACTGTTAGACATAAGACTAAAGCATGAGTCAATTTGGGGAGTAAAGGAATAGGGGGAGATAAATGAGATATGCAAATTAGGACATTTGAAAAATGCTGAAAAGGGTTATATGGTCAAAGGCTCCCTCTGCAGAACGTTTGAGAATTGATAACATTCTGTTCAGCTGTTGGCAAACATCACAAGAGAGGGACAGATACAATGGGACACCAAATAAAGCCTGAAACTAAAAGGATTGTGTGTATTTGTACATTTGATGTCGCGATATTCAAGCCTTCCCATTCATGAAAAAGGATCCCAAGCTTTAAATGTGTAGTATGTTTGTAGTGTATCTCCAATAATTGAAGAATCATTTGATGTTTGATAAATTAAAAAGTACTGGATATTTTAAACAAATTTGAGTACTGTCAAATCCTTGTCAAAACTATTTCAGGGAATCTAATTTTATCCACAAAGCTATTCATCATTTAATATTAAAAGGGAGTATTATCTTGTAGGCTTCTATAAGTCTTCTTCTCCATCTAATGCAGATTCCACCTGATAAATCAACTATGGATATTTTTAACTGATTGATCTATCAGCTAAAGTACCTCACTTGTGTGTTAGCATATTGGATTATTACAAAAGCAGAGAATTTATGCCTCCAAAGGAAATTATACACACATTTTATATGATGGTTTACAATGACAAAAGTACAACAGCTGTAACAAATGAAAAGAATCAGTTTGTTGAGTTCTTCTATGGTACTTTCCTTGATGACTATATTTTTAAAAAATTAAAAGATAAGTTAAGGATTTAGTTGCTAGAGCATTTCTATATTTTATTTTGCCCACAAAGAAATTGTTTTGGGGGAACTGGAACTGTTTTGGTAGAACTGGAGATTCCATGTATAACCATCTGTTCCAACCAGTTTTGGATGCTAAATTGTCTATTGCACTATTGAGCAATCAAGTTAAGGTGGCAATATAAAATATTTCTTAGTTATGACCATACAGTCATGAGCTTGTAAATTTATATATTAAAATATCACGTAGCCTTCAGAGTTTCCAGCTTCCAAGGTGAACATATATAATGATCTCACCCTATTTACTGTATATGTAAAACTTGTTATTTTATCATTTACAAATAGGATATTCAGCATTTTAAATTGCCTGATGAAACACCTCCCAACTCTTTCTTTCAAATGTTTTGGATATTCTCTGTTCCCTTTTTATGCAGATCCTGTGTTTTAGTTGTAAGGTTTTTCACCATTGCAACAATATAACAGAAAGAAAATGAAGAAATGTTGTGGCTTAAGCACTGCTTTCTCAAAATTATCCTGCTAAATAGATAATTACGATTATAATGACAAGATCTTCCTTTTAACATGCATCTGTTTTCTTATTATTTATGCTACGTGAGAAGATAATTTGTGTTCTCTAACAGCAGTTAGCATGGGGAAACATATAGTCCTATTTTCACTGAAATCTAATCCCAGTCAAAAGCAAGGCATCTCTACTGAGAAAAGTAATCTCTGAAAGGGACACCATAGACCAGGGGTCTCCAACCCTGACATCTTTAAGACTTGTGGACTTCAACTCCCAGAATTCTGGGAGTTGAAGTCTACAAGTCTTAAAATTGCCAAGGTTGGAGACCCCTGCCCTAGAGAGAGAGAGGGAGAGCAGTGTCCAAGCTCCAGGATCAGCCTTCTCTAACTTGGTGTTCTCCATGTGTCAGGACTACAAGTCCCATAATTTTTTGTCAGACTAGTCATGACTGGGTGTTGTAAATTCTAGTATATCTCAAGGTCATTGGGAAAGGCGCTCCTAAATCAGATTACATTAAAGAACAAAGGACTGTCTACTGAAGTTGGGAAAACAAAGCAGGAAGATTGCTACTTTGGTCCATGCAGAGTCTCAGATAATGTTACAGAGATCAAAGAACTTCAAATGTATTTCTGTATTTTAGTGCGCATATTATGGGGTGAAAGATGACTCAGGTTTTGCCCTTTATTCAGGAAAATCAGTTTCCTTGAGTCATAACGAAGCTGGGGTGATAGAATTTCTTAAATGCGCTAACATAGGCAGGCATTTCCTGCCAAGGCCTGGAGGCTAAATGTTGAACAGAATCAATCAGTTCCTCAGGACAGAATTGTTTGCAGAGCTCCCGGAGGATTTCATTGACCAGCTGAGAGAAAAGGTTGATCCACAGATTTTTATCCAGGCCTTGGACAATGCGAATCTGGTAAGCAGTAAAGATAGTAGTGAAAACAAGCTGCTCAAATTCCTCCGGAGTGATTGGGGTGTCAGACTGAGAGAAGTGGTCCAGGTATTCCTCGATTCCTGATGGATTTTTGGGGACTTTATGCTGAAAGATCCAGAGTAAGCGCTTTGTAGGACGCAGAGTGGCCAATTCTTCATCTTCTACTTTCATGGTCTCGTTTGCCGTAATTTCAATTCCTCCCCAAAGTAACTGAAAAAGAGGAAGTATGAGGGAGTAGCGGAGACTTTTTCCAAGTCTCCAAATTTGGGCTTGGAAGATATTCAGTGCTGAACAATGACCTAAGTTAACAGCCTGTGTTCAGATATCACACTGAACAAAACCATGCCAAGGGAAGCTCATTGTTCTAAAGCAGTGGTTCTCAACCTTCCTAAAGCCACGACCCTTTAATACAGTTCCTCATGTTGTGGTGATCCCCAACCATAAAATTATTCCTAAGACTATTGAAAATATGTGTTTTCCGATGGTCTTAGGCGACCCCTGTGAAAGGGTCGTTCGACCCCCCAAAGGGGTCCCGACCCATAGGTTGAGAACCACTGTTCTAAAGCATGAAAATTGCTAACAGGATTAGGCAATGCTGAAACCAACGTGGTCAAAGCTGAATACTTATTTCCCTGTTAAATATTTTAAGTACCGTACATATGCAAAATATTTCATATGTATGAAATCCCATCATTTACAGTAATGATCAAAATATAAAATAATGGGAATAACAGGGAGATAGATAGACTAATAATTTAATAAATAAAAATGGATTAAAAAAATAAAGGCTATGAAAAGTCCAAGATTGGGAGGCATCATCTATCTCTTCACATTATTCCCCTTCAGAAGCAATCTAAGGTGCAGAATTAGCTCCAGGATGCCATCTCGTGGCTCTTTGCTAAAAGAGTGCCACAGGTCCCAGCCATCAAAGTTAATTTTACCAGTCCTTGAGCTGGCAGAACAAGTTAACAAAAGAAACGGGTGGGATTTTCTTACCTTTGTTTCCCTTCATACCAGGCATTCTCTGCTGGCAGCAAAAGCAAGCACTGGCCACTCTCTTTAAGGTGGAATGAGGAGGGGGGGGCACATATTGTGATGGTTTGAATGAGGGGTGGGGTGGAGAGCTTTAGCCACCTACCAACCTATCAAACAGCTCAAAGGTTTGTGATCTGCCAATTGCACTATTTGTGAACCAGGATCTATAATGTGATATGAAGCAGGAAAGACCTCTCCCTATGTTTTGGCAGTTATCCCATCTTGAAACTGAAGTGCCTTAATTAAAATAACAATTAACTTGAGATCCCTAGCTATACAAAGCTTCAATAAGCCCAGTGCTGTGAAGCAAAGCAATTTCTGTTAAAGTACAACAACCCTATCGCATTCTGCAGAACTAGGAAACGAGGAAGAATCATCTGAATAGTAATATAAAGTTGATCATCCAGTGATAGCAGCATACAATTTGGAGGCAAAAATCCACAAACACTTACTGGAGAATAATGAGGTCCCACAAGCAACTAGAATAATTAGACAACCATATTGGATTTCCTCATTTTTCTGCTAAAGAGATGGATTTTGCTTATGTTACCTCTAATATGATCTCAGCATTCTCTTGAATCTCTTTATCTGTACTGTTCTTAAGGTGAAATTGCTCATCTAGAAAATAGGAATAAAAATACATTTTGATTACAGAGATTAAGAAATAATATCCTTTGACCAATTTCCTTCATATCTGATTTGCTGTTCTTGTTTGAGGATTTAAATAAAACAAAGTGAGATAAGCTCTAATAAAAAGTTAAAGCAATGAATGATACTGCAGTTCACCAAAGTTCCAAATCACACCTAGTCACAGCTAGTTACCTAATGGGAACTTACAAAGTAAAAGAAGTATTAGCACTTAAGTTGTGAGTGACATCACAAAAGTATGGAAGCTTCATTGGCTGGCAGTTGCTTTATCTGATGCTTTGTGTCAGGTTCCGACGTTATCTCAAATACATTTCATTCTCAAACACAAAGTCTTTAATGAGATCTTCCATTTATTGAAAAATTAACGATCTGTCCTGAACTCATTTGTAGCCGAAACTGACTCTTTGATCCCAAACCCCTCCCTTCCCGTTCCTCAAACCCTCAGTGTCTCATTGGACATCTTCCAAATCAGTCATCCATCCCGGCTGTTTCAAATCACAGGAATGTCCCCCCTCCCTCCATCACCTAGGTGACGTTATCTGCCAGAAGAAACTGGGTGAAAAGCCAAGCTGCTAAATTTCAAACTGCCACTTCTAAACTTTTTTCTTTTCATGTCAGCGATGGAGCAAAAATGATTTAGAGCGCTGACACTTTGATGCAATCATTACAATCCTTAGCACTTTGGGATTGTCTGGTTTAAGCAAAATATAGATAAGATAATTGGAATCTAAGCATCTCTAACAAAGGCAAAGACTTATGCTTATCCCTACTGCCTGTCCACCACTAGAATAGATAGGCAAATGTTTTTGAAACAACATTATCTCTATGATTCCCCCCCTCACATCACAATGGTCGATAGTTACTTTAGAATTAGGAATTTAAAGTGCAGAGTTAGCTACACAACTGCTGATGGAGCAAAATTATTTCTCACATTCTCCTTGGAAGCTACTAGGTCAGTGATGGAGAACCTTTTCGGCATCAAGTGCCCAAACCAGAACACATGTGTATGTGTGTGCATATGCACCAGGGGTGGGTTCCACTTACCTTTACAACCCATGATGACGGCATGGTGGGTGGGTGGAGCCGCCTCCTGGTTTTATTACCGGTTCTATAAACTGGACCGAACCGGAAGCAACCCACCACTGATATGCACACACCGGAGTGCCGGAAACCCAAAGATCAGCTGGCTAGTGTGCGCATGCCTGTTTTTTGGCCATTTTCAGGCCATTTGGGGGACTGTTTTCAGGCTGTTTTGGGGGGCATTTTTCCGGGCCGTTTTTCAGGCCATTTTTAGGGCTGAAAAAGGGCCCTAAAATGGCCTGGAAAACAGCCCAAAAAACAACCTGAAAACAGCCTGGAAAATGGCCCGGAAAACAGTCTGAAAAAGACCCGAAAACGGCCTGAAAACAGCCTAAAAACAGCCTGGACAATGGCCTGTTTTCAGGCCATTTTATGGCGCTACAGCACCCGCAAAGACCAGCAGGCTGGCGAGCATTACGCCGGAAACCAGAACAGCAGCTGGTGATGGCACGCATGCCCACAGAGAGGGCTCTGTGTGCCACCTCTGGCACACGTGCCATAGGTTCGCCATCATGGTACTAGGTGAAGCTAATAAATACAAAGAACAAATATAAATTATTGTGTATCTTTTACTGCTTATAGAAAAAATACTGTATGGTGATCTATATTTCAATCTAAATTCATTAACTTCAGGAATGGTTATTATTTAATAACTAAATCATGCATATATTTTTTTTGAAGAAATCTATGCTTCCAGGGAGAGTTACAGGCTCTTCGATCAAAGACAGATGTTTATAATGTTCAGTGACTTTTGGGTTGGAAAGCCATTTATTTTTTTCTAATACATAACTTTTGAGACTCAAAGGCTGTGTTTTCTACATTCTGGTAAAATGACACTGAATAATTCTATGTGAAGACAGATTAAGTCCTGATAGGTATCATCTCAGGCAGGCTGGCATGACTTTTAAAAATAAAGCTGTCCCTGGAAAGTATTTCTTTGCCTCTAAGAGCCAAATAACATATTAAAACTTCCTGAAATTCAAAATGACTAATTTTTAGAGCTTCTTACATTGTCCTCTTCATCTATCCCAGATATAATTGTTTCATATTCCATAACCCATTTATAATTAAATCAAAATCTGTATAATCATTCAGCATTCTTTATTTTTGAAAAGGAAGCGAACCGCAATTGAGATGTGATTTTAAAAAGAGAGAAGCAGCCAAACAAAAACTATTAGAAGTTATACATGGAGATAGATCCATAATTGTTTTTTTTAATAATGTACACTGCCCAGAAACTTTAGTTGTGATGGGCGGCTGTAGAAATCAAATAAATGAATAAACATTCCTAGTTTATAAAAAAAAATATTTCAAAGAAAATCTATCCATGTTTATTCTGGATCTTAAACAGGAAAAAAAAATCTAATATCTTAAACAGGAAAATAAATGCCACTAAGATCTAAGATTATATGTGAAGAATATTTGAGGTTTTGTTCTGTTAAAGTCAAAGGGCTGCATTTTAATTTCTAGCCTCACACTTTCAGGCATTTACAGTATAGCTGCATAAAAAACAGCAAAACCATTAAGGCAGATTCTCCTGACATTCTTTCATAAAATCTGCATGTTCTGGAACCCTTTATCAGTTCAATTTGTTCCACGTACAGTAAAAGCCTGGTGACTCTCCTGCAAGAAAAATAACCTTTGCAAATAAATTTGCATTTGTTTCAGTCTATTAAGATTGCTTAGGGTTATATGGCAGGAATCAACAATTTCCTACACAGCTGCACATAATGGGAAGCTTTCAGGCATATGTTTTAACCCTCTAGTAACAGGAATGCAGGATTCTCTGCCCTTGCCCTTGTCCCATCTATACAAGTTATTCCAAAGGTATTTTTCCAGAAGGCAACTGGACTTTTTTTTCCCTTTGAAAACGTTTCATTTCTCATCCAAGAAGCTTCCTCAGTTCTAAATTAATTTAATTAATTAAACTAATTAATTTAGTGCTGGCAGAGGAGCCATGTTGCAGGCCCCATTCGAATCCGGCTAGTGGGACCCCGGAGAATTGTCTTCTCTGCCTTTGGCGCCTGCCCTTCGAAACATCTTGCCTCCTGGAGTGAGGTTGGCTCCAACCCTCCTGACCTTCTGCAAGAGCTTAAAGACCTGGTTTTGCCAGCTGGCTTGAGGCTCCAATGGAGGGATTTCCCACTGGGGGTGGTTGATAGATTAATAACAGACCCCCTCTTATCCTCCCCCCCCCCCGTCCCCATGTTTTAATTGGGTCTCAGTATTTGGACCTTTACAGTATTTTATTTAAAACTTTTGGCTTTTGTATAGTTTTATCTTTTAATATTGTAAGCTGTCCAGAATTACCATTTGGTAAGATGGGCAGCCAAAACATTTTATAAAGAAATAAATAGACAAATAACCTACCTGTCTGGCTCTGGGATCCAGAAATCATAAAGAGAATCAGAACTGCCCAGACAGAAAGTCTGAAGTGTAGCTGGAGTCTCTGAGCCATGTCGAGAAGAATCCTTGTCCCTTCTGCGGCCATACACTTTGGGTGAAGATAATTCTGTTTACTGCAAATTCTTTCCCCTCTTTTCAATCCCAGAGGCCACTGCTGGAATAGTTTCTTTGCTCCAGTTCCAGTGCTGGGAAGAGTTTGCAGTTGACTTCTGTTCCCAAAAGGTAGTTTCCATCACAGTGCAAATGTTGAGCTTTCTGCCAACACCAGTCCCATTTATTTCCCACTTGGAGCACCAGGCTGTTCCTTATTTTATTTCTGGCATTTCATTTTAAGTTTCTGATGTGGGTTGTTGTTGTTTTTTAAATAATGGAAAGGACACTACGTTTTTTGCTCTTAAAGCAAAGTGTATGCTTTAGAAACTAAAAGTTCGTATTAAATATTTAAAACAGACAGAGTCATAACAAGCCCATTTTCAACAGCCAAAGATGCTTCTTCCTTCAAGACAGGCAACAGCTTGCATTGCTGTGCTTAAACCATTTCTGTTAACATTTGCTTTCCAGCAGTTTAACAGAAGACCAATCCTTGCATACCATGGGAGGGTGGATCTGGCAAATCCCTCTGCTTTGCAGCATCCAGCACACATATTTCACTGGAAAGACAAGTCACTTTTCCCCTCCAAATCCACAGCAGTAGTTCCTCAAGAAGGAAACTTGGTCACATAACACACCCCTCCCCACCATCTTCTAACATCAGCCGGACTACTGTAAAAAGCTGGATATTCTTTGTGAGTAAATCCTATATGGAGATTCAGAAACCATCTGGGATAGCAGTTGGTTTTTGTTTGGTTTTTTAAAGAATTTCAGTACAACAGGATCGCGAGACATTGAAGGCTTGTATTTCTGCAGCTGGAGTGAATGAAAGGATGAAAGGTACGTACTAAGACAGTGATGGTATATCTATGACACACGTCAAAGGTGACACGCCATGATGTTTTGGATGACATGCCAGCATTCACCAACATTCAGCAACAACTGTTCTCAAAAGCATGTCCAATTCTTGTGTGATTTTCAGAGGCTGAGGATGCCAATGCCCTTGCACGGTCTATGGCATTGCACAAAAGCGGTGGTGCATCATCATCATCATCATCATCATCATCATCATCATCATCCTAGCCATTGTCTATCCATTGCACGATGAAGGCCTCTTCCACATGTTTCCAAGCAATACAGTCTTGAGCTTTCTTTTGCCAATTGCCAATTCTTTTGCCACAATACTTGATGTTGTCGATCCATCTTGTTTTAGGTCTCTTGTGTGGATGCTTTTTAATCAAGTGGAAATGGAAATGGGCTGGTCACATAGTAAGAGCAGCTGATGGCAGGTGGACTAAGGCAGTTATAGAATGGATTCCACTGGATAAAAAGTGGAGCATAATTTTGTTTATTAAATTAAAAAATATATTTGTTAAATTTATATGCTATCCATCTCCCCCATGAGGCAATTCTTGGCAATTTTGCCCCATTAATTTTGCATGGTTTTCGAAGGCCGCAGAAGAGCACTCTCTAAAACTGCTTCAAAGACAAAGGCCTCGTATGATTGAAGTAGCCTCAGGGCCTGTAGGCCACAGGAGCCTGTCAACAAAAGGAGAACACCGCCTGAAAGGTAAGCCTCATATCCTGAGGCAGACACCAACAAAATCAAGTTAGGTATTTTTCAAATTTGTGACATGCTGAGGGCAAACGATGAGTGTACTAAGACTTGGTTGCCACAAGATGGACAGCATAGTCATAGCCCTTTCAATAGAAATGAGGTGCAAAAACAAAGGCTCCAGGGTCTCATGGGACTCTCAAAAGGTTTGGAATGACCTCCCCCAACTTCCAAAGTTGTTACCAAAAGGCTTGATGGGGGAAATTATTAAATGTGTTATTGAAAATAATCATATTAACATCCCAAAGGTGATTTTTCAAGAGGCAACTGGACTTTCTGGTTTTTCTTTGAAGATGTTTTGCTTCTCATCCAAGAAGCTTCTTCAGCTCTGATTGGATGATGGGCAATGGAAGGATTTATATTCCTTGCAGACAGCTGGTCATTTGCATTCTTTTAGAGGGTCATTGAGGCTACTTGGAGGTTTATCTGTGTCCTCAGGATCGCCTGGGCAGTGCAAATGGGTGTGGACCTTCTTGGAACTGTTGAAAGGACTGTGTTGTAAATTGGAGATAGATGATGCTGTATCCCTCCCCCTCTATTGAGAGAGGCCTGTTCAATTTTCTCTCAACGGAGTGGGAGGGATATGACAAAGATGGGATTTGTGAAGAAATACATGTCTAATGCGTGTGCTCCCCAGTCTGAGGTGTATCTGAGATACTCTGTGGATGAAATATCTGCCCATATCTATTGTATAGATCAGTGGTCCCCAACCTTTGCAGCTTGGCAGCCCAGCGGAGGGGGAAGAGGGAAACCGGGGACTGGCGGACGCTCAAGTTGTGTGAGCGGTGGGCTGGCATGCATGTGCATGCAGCTCAACTAGCACAAGTTGCACAGCATGCACGTGCACACACGCCATCCTGCTGCTCACACAAGATGCTCACGCATACAGGGCCCAGTTGCAAATATGCCGCAGACTGGTAGTGGGCCCAAGCCGGGGATTGGGGACCCCTGGTATAGATTGTTCACATGGTAATCATTTTGGCTTATCATTTTTTTGATAAGGGCACAAATTACTTTATTAAAAATGATATACTGCCACCTCTTTATCTTTAGTGCTTTCACCACTGATGAGAATAGTAGGAAGGAAAATCTGCTTCACCTACAAAATTGCAAACATATTGCAAAAAGTTCAAGTGTTCTCCTTCCCCAACCACAATCACTCCAAATATATTAAATTATATCCACTGTTGCTCAAGACAGTAGGAATTAAGGGAGCCACATAACTTTCTTCTACCATATCTGGAAACCAAAATGATGATGAGGCTGATTCACATCATCTACAAAAGGGGAACGAGATTGAGGAAGATTCATGCACTCATCTCTTAGAAACAAAGCTTACAGTATTTGTGATTTATTATTTCCACATCCAATCACCTTAAGTTGCTTCACTTTTTGCTCCAAAATTGGCATGACTTCTGTTGCTTCTAGAAATTTCCCATGCTGCTACAGATTTCTAACATTTAACGTGCATTAAATATTAATGTAACTTAATACATCTGCATTCCAGATGCTGTTCTGGGCTCTAAATCCCAGTGGCAAGGAACACTTTTAATTATTTGAGGTCAAGTTAAATATTTTGCTTGCAGAACTTTTCAGCTTCCAGTTCATTCTCCACAACTTTATCATAACATCCTTCTTTCAGTGTAACCTCACCATACTCAAAATACACTTATCAGAATGTTTTGAATTGGATGTATTCCAAATAAACAAAACTTGAAATACTCTCTCGTGTGTTCCACATGGAAGAAAATTTGAAACATTTCAAGTGTGGAACAGCTTGAATGAAGAAAGCAAACCAGCTGTTCTTTTGTTTTTCAATCCAAATCTATATAGTAAAAAGGATGGTAATGAAGATCTTGCCATCCGCCATACAGAAAAGAAATAGTGAAAGAGGTGATTATTTTTTAAAAAACTGAAATTTTTACATTTTTATAGGAGACTGGAAGCAAAGCTCTAAGCACATGTTTCTCAGGCTGTTTGCACAAGCATTCACAGAAACTCAGCAAAGAACTGCGCATGGAATTATTCACTTGAACAGAGTCCATGAACAGCAGCAAACAGGGGGAAAAAAACTTATTTAACTATTGGCTTCAAGCTGTTTTTCCTCTTCCCGTGCAGAATTATAGACGCAATTCTGTACTTGACAATCTGGCACCAATATTCGACAAGCAGATAAAAAAGCAATATGGCCTTGATATTTTAGCATACAAAAACACATCAACAAGTCCAGGTATACGTTGCATTTTACAAGTTACAAGCTAAAAACTAGAAAAGCATCGTTAGCAACATTCATGCCCAGCACAGTCCATTGCAACATCAATAACAAGTTGTAACAGCTGGCTGGCAGCCAAGATCAGCCTTTAACAGTAGTTATTTTGGAGTGGCCATCCAAAATGGCAGATGTTAACTCCTTGCTTGCGTCAGGCAAGCGATGATTAGAACCCGGCAAGCATCTGTCTTTAAGCATATAGTTAAAATAAGCAGTTATTTTTCCTTCTCACCCTATCCTTTGCCAACAGCAGTCTAGATGCAAGTAGCTCCTCTTATTTTTCTGGCTTTGTTTTGCAATTTACAAAACGAACCACAGGATTAAAAGTTCTCCTCAAAACAGCCCCATTTTGTCTCAAGCTAAGATCAGAAGCAACATGTTTTATTCCAAGTATAAGGTAAATGCTGTCAATCCATGAAATTCTGTTCCCAATTTGAAGCATTTGAAGCAACCATTTCAAGCTTTGAATCTCTTGCACATTTTGAAAAGCATATATGAGCTGGCAGATGGCGAGCATGTCACTCATGACTTCCCATATTCCTCAGTAATAGACATTGAAACCCCAGGAAGGCTATTCTGATTAATGTTCCAAATAACGGTGGCTGCATGATTACAGCTATAATTCAGAATGACACACATTCCCGACAGTCCACTTCTATGATATAGGTTCCCACCTTTCTAGCTATTGAAACTCCTGACAGCTTTTTATCAAAAGTGTGAAAACATAAATCAAAATGTAGTGACAATGAATGGTTACAAAGCCTTGAAGATCTTCTCGCCCATTCTTTGCCTGGAGGCTTTTTTGGTGTCTCAAAGAGAAGCTCGCTCACCACTCCTTGTACCTTCATTTTCCTTTAATTCCTTTCATTGTCTCTCCCCTCCTTTATTCCTCAACACCCTCCCCACCCACCCAACTGGATCCCCTCAGGCCCTTCCAGAGAGCCAAAGACTGACAGGCTTGGTTAGCAATAGCCAACAGCACTTAGACTTATCTACTGCTTCACCGTGCTTTACAGCCCTCTCTAAGCAGTGTAGAGTCTGCATATTGCCCCCAACAATCTGGGTCCTCATTTCACCAACCTTGGAAGGATGGAAGGCGGAGTCAACCTTGAGCCGGTCAGGATCGAACTGCTGGCAGTCAGCCGAATTAACCTGCAATACTGTATTCAAACTCCTGCGCCACCACACAATTAGCAACTAATTTCACTTTATAGATAACATTTTCTTTCATTTCACAACCAATTTCTCCCGTACGCGAGATAAGCAGAAACTTCACACCGAGTTTTATTTTTTTTAATTATATATAAATACATAATTGGGCAGAGGGATTCCAAATGTACCCATCCCCTCCCGCCTTCTCACTGTTGTTTCCCATCTCCTTTCTTCTCCCCTGGTTCTATCTTCAAGGTTTGGGGAGGCTGGCGATAGGCAGGAAAAGCCTCCCAAGGACTGTTCAGATCAAATTTGCGGAACTCCTGAGACAATTCCAATGGCTCTGCGACCACTCGCTTCACCTCATCATCATACCTGACCTAATAATGGAGAAATAATGTTAAAATGTAGGGTGAAGACTATCTAAGGTGGCTATAAGAGGCATTTGGATTTTTTGCAAGTCATTTTTCCCCTTGATATATACAAGTGGATTGTTATTCAATACTAAAATGTCATGTTTGCCTTGACCCTTGTCTCTGTCTTTTGGGGATGCTACCCCAGACTTTCATGCTCAGTCCTCGGCTTCACATCCCCACCAATGAATGAATTCTCATTTGTAGCCTCAATCTAGAAGTGGACTATGACTAGCATTTGTGCAAGCCCATAGAACAGCGGTTCTCAACCTTCCTAAAGCCATGACCCTTTAATACAGTTCCTCATGTTGTGGTGAACCCCAACTATAAAATTATTCCTAAAACCATTGAAAATATGTGTTTTTCGATGTCTTAGGCGACCCCTGTGAAAGGGTCGTTCGACCCCCAAAGGGGTCGTGACCCACAGGTTGAGAATCACTGCCATAGAAGATCTGGTTGTGCAAGGCTGTTTGTCTTGAAATTATTTCCTAATTGGCAAATCACAACTGTATATTTTCAGTAGTTACCAGCTACCAGACAACAATGACAAAAGAAGACTTATCATCCCCTTTGTATATCTGTGAGCTTCCTGAATGCATCTGGGTGGCCTCTGCAATGCAGGACCAGATGGGCTCTGCTTCATTTATGTTTGTTATTATGACTGAATAGGTACTGTAGAGGAGACCAGAAGCCAGCAGAAGCTGGTTTGCTCAAAGCCGCTTTGGGAAATTATTTCATCCTTGCATTTTATACCCTAAATTTGCCTGCAAAATATTTGTTATACAGGTGATGACAGATTCTAAGTACAGGGATGGCATTTTTTTCCTTAGATCAGTTTGCTGGCTCTGCTTTGGAATGGAGAATCGGTGAGGGAAGAGGGAATCTCTGGTGGTGCAAATATTGTTGCTACCATTCAGCCACCTCCAACCCAGATGGACAATGAGGGATGACAGATTTCCCACTCCTGGATTAGCCCGTTCTTGCTTGCTCTCCTGTCTACCTCACAAGAGAATTCCATGGGAAGCCCAGTTTTCTATTCCTCAAAATCAAAAAAGTCACATTATGGATTCTCAGTCTGTTGTGAAATGACTTTGTAAATCATTATCTTATTCATACCTCCACATATCCAGAAAGAGGAAAATCTTTCCTGAAAGGATGACCTTCAAAACCGTAATCTGTAAGAATTCGCCTCAGATCTGGGTGGTTGGCAAAGAATACTCCAAACATATCCCAGACCTAGAAAAACAGAAATTGGGTAAGTGAACAGCTCAGGATGTTGACTTTACAGACGCTACCTGATTAGCCTGATTTGGATGATTTTCCAAACATGAAATATTAGCTATTAATTGCTAGGAATGTAGGCAGCTGATAGAAACAACTGGAACTTAAATTAACAAATGCTTGAGATCTACGAAAGTATCAGTTGTTTTATTTATTTATCGAATTTATATAGCTGTCCCATCTCACCAGAAGTTACTCTGAGCAACAGAACCATTGTTTCACCATTTGTCGAAGTAAATCACCAGGGGTAAGCACAAAATGAGGAAAACATTGTTTTGAAACTGGAACAAACCAGATCATCTAGTTTGGAAACCATAAAATCCAGAAAATATATTACCTGTTATAGGTTTCAGAAATCTAGATGGCTTGCATAGGCCAAGGCTGGTGGATGCCACTCCCTTCACTCTGCAACTCCTGACATAATATATTTCACTGACCTGCCTCACTCCCCTCCATCTTCCCAACAGCATGTATGTCTTCCTTGCCTTCAATTGATCCCAGCAAAGTGTGCCCTATCAGCCTACTTTCCCCTACTTTCCTTCTTTTCTCTGAGACACTGTTGTCCTTGATTTTTCCCCCTATCCTCCACTATGCCAATATTTCTGCCTGGAACAGAGTATCCCCATTTTGTTCCATTCGTATAAATCTTGATCCCCAAACCAATAAACACAAATCCTGCACATCTGGAAAGATTTAAATTAAGAGTCATCAGATATGGCCCATCACAACTCATCTTGGCATGCCATTCACCTATGATGCTATACTTTCCTTTTGCAACACTAACAGAGATTGGCTCTGTAATGGAGATTGGCTCTGTGAAAAAGATGGTGCTTATTTGAATTACTCAATTCGCTTTTGGCTCGAGTCAACATAAAACTTTTTCCCCACCATTTGGTATACTCTTTATTCACCCTAAATCTTACCATTAAGATAACAGCTGTTTGTCAAAAGAGAGAAAAAGCGATTTGGATAATCAAAATTCTCCTCTGTATTTATATGAAGATTTTAGATTGCGTTTCTAATATACAATCAGCATCTTTGAGAAAGTATTCCACAGTATAGAAGCACTAGTACATTCCTTGAAATAAGAATATTAGCATGCATGGCAAAAAATGGAAGGAATGAACATTTATCACTTCCTAAAAGATTTACAAGTAATCTAGATTGCAAGTGTCAGAATGGCTGACCTGCAAATATTACTGTAAGCTGTTCAAAGTTCCTGTGAATGAGTTGGGCAACAATATACATTTTCTTGCAAAAATGAATGAATGAATGAGTGAATATTCTCAAATGAGTTAATAAACAGCAATGGGAAAGAACCAATTCCTTACTAGATTCCCAGGGTTATCATTCCTAATGCTTACCTCTCTTTCATACCAATTTGCCCCTTCAAATAATGGTATTATAGACTCAATTGGTGTCAGTTCATCAGTATATGTTTTCACACGAATTCGGGAATTATAGTGTAGAGATAAGAAATTGTAGACAATCTATGACAAAAAAAGTAAAAATATTGAAGTGAACAGATTTTAGACACTGTAAAAAGAAGAAAGAATTGAAATGACGGATTAAAAGATGCTTGCTTAGCAAACTCATGAATTAACAAAATCAAAATTGGAATGACAAGGTGCAGCGAGAAAAAAAAAAGGCAAGAGGAAAGGGATAAATCTCAACAGGGATAACATCTGTGCAAATAAATCCAGTGCAGATCAATATTAAATTATTTTTCAGAGACATTTAACAGACACTGTTAAATTGAACAGTGCTCCACCTGTAAAATCGTTATGAGTTGTTTTAAATTATCCTCCAAACCTGGAGTAATTGTCCAGGCTTCACAACAGGTTCACACAGAAAACTCACACAAGATTAGATCAAAAACGTTTGAATCTGGAAGTATATAGGAAACCCTAGATAGCTATACAGACACACCCATAGAGAAACAGACACACATATCCATATGCACATGTGACAACACAAGGATCAAATTCTGCCCTGATTCCTCTGTGAGCAAATTAACTTTGGGCTGATCTTTTCTTGATTCCGAAGCAAACTGTCACCTAATCTTTATTTATAAGCAACTTTATTTGGCTGAGAATCAAGAGTTCTTGTTTCACTAATTTCCACTTTGACAGTAAGAGGTTGATACACCCACATCCAAAATGGGATGGAAGACAGATCTTACTTTCTCTGATATAAGTGTTTTACAAAATGATGTTTTGTAGTGATCTGACTGGCTTTGCGCTTTTTTTTTTAAACTTTAGCTGAAAAAATCTTCTGGATACTATAGAAGAAACATGGTTTCACAGAACTCCACTCATCTTGATAATGCCAGACTTTAGTCTTGTTGTTTTAATATTTAACATTCATTTTCCATTTTTTACTTTTTACTTTTCACTTTCATAATAATCTAAGATTTTTTAGCCAACAAAGTGATGTTATTTGCATATATTTCCAACTGTTAACATTTTCAACTGTAACTTTAATTGCGGCCATCATCTCTTTCAACCCTGTCACTCTTATATTCACTACATAAATTAAATGTTATGGAAACAATACTCATTCTTGGCTCATCCTCTTTCCTATTCTGAACTATTCTGTTTCTTTATAATAAGAAATTGAATTCTTATTATAAATATTTGGGGTTCTGGCAATTACTAAGCTTAATACATTCCACATTCTGGCATGATCTACATCAGGGGTGTGGCCAGCTCGACGTCACTTGTGTCAGAGGTGCCTGTGAGCAATCTGCCAGCGAAAATGGGCTCCTGAGTTCCGTTTTCAGCTGTGACAGCCTCCCGCAACCCTCTGCCAGCAAAAACAGACCTCTGGAGGGCCACCCAGCCATTTTCACTGGCAGAGGCACTATGGGCTGGTCCTTTGCTGTTTCAAGGGTGGCCCCATGGGCCAAATCTAAGCATCCTGCAGGCCGGATCTGGCCCCCGGGCCTTGAGTTTGACACCTGATCTACATTCTACACAAAGACTTTGTTGTAGTCATCGAAACAAATACCTCTTCCTCTCCTTTCATTTCTTATTCTCTCCATGCTCCATCTTGTATTAGCAATCCGATTGCATGTCCTGCTGTCTTTTTTGAAACCTACCGGCATTTATTCAGCAACCTTGTTTATGTAGCAAATTTGTATTTGGTAATTTTCTTTCATTTGCATCTCCCTTCTTTGGTACAAGTACATATGTCAATACTCCTTTTTTTCTTTCTTTCTTTCTTTCTTTCTTTCTTTCTTTCTTTCTTCCTTCCTTCCTTCCTTCCTTCCTTCCTTCCTTCCTTCCTTCCTTCCTTCCTCTCTCTCTCTTTCTCTCTCTCTCTTTCTCTCTCTCTCTGTTCCCTCTTTGCTTTTCCTTTCTCAATGTAACTATCTTCCCCCAATTTATTTCTTGTTATTTCTGCTGGAAGGGGAGGGTTATATATTTTTGAGTGTGTGCTTTCGAGTGTGACAGAGATCATCTGCATAGTAAGAGGATAAAATAACCAGTGAAGGAATAATGCTGTATGAGTTATTGTCTATCTGTTCTCTAAACTCCTGATCTTCAACTCTGTAAACTATTTTTATGACTTTATATCCCTTCCCGTGAACCCTGGCTTTTCCTCACAAATGGACTGCATGTAAAGTCCGGCCATCACAGTTGTTCGCTCTCTCCAATAGTAAAAAAAAATTAGATTGTTTTGCATAGGCTATAATAGAAACAAACTGACCGTGAAGGGGGGAGCCACTTCAAAACAAAGGCAGACTGTATAACCAAATATTTAATATAAGAAATAAACAAATTTAAAATATGCTAGCAGAATATTTTAAATAGTCTGCTAGCAGCGATCATTCACATGCTATATCCAGGGAATAGGAAAGGCAAGGAAAACACTATTGCCTCCCCTCACCCTAACACTGAAGATAAATTGTTATGAACCAGTTAAATTGTTTAAGCATCTATCTCTTCAACTCTCTTTTTGTTTACCTAGAGTACTTTGCAATGGACTCTTAGAAACTTATTTTCGCTTGCAATATTTTCAAAGGAAAAGAGAAAGCGGTCCAGTTCAGCTGAAGAAGCAGCAAGGGAAACTCATTGATTTGATCTGAAGGTGAAGATCATCAAAGCATATGATCCCAGAAAGAATGTGGATATTATAGCACAAGAAGGACTGGCCTATTCCACCATCTTCACAGTTTTGATGGATAGGAAAAAGATCAAAAAGGCAATGAAAAGATCATCAGGAACCAGGAGCAGTTATAAAACAGCAAAAATTGCCCATGTTATATTTTGAATCAAAGATCAGATACAAAAGAGGATGCGATTAGCCTTCTTCCCATTCTGGCTAAGATACACAGCATTCTCAAAACACTGAAAGAATGAGCAGAGCAGATGAGGACTCTACCCAAGCATTCCCCAGCAGTCATGGTTGTTTTGAATAGATTCAGTGAAGATTTAATTTCCACAGTGCATACACACACATCAGGTAAACTGCACCTCTCTAAGAGACTTGTGCACCTTCCCTGTACCTTCCACATACCACCCTCGTGCACCTTTCCCAACACTCACTGTACCTCTTTTGTACACTCATGCACCTCCCTCACACCCCTCTGTGCACCATTGAATCTTCTCCTTGCACTAGTGGTGGGATTCAAATTTTTTTTGCTACTGGTTCTGTGGGTATGGCAGGGAAGGATACTGTAAAAGCTCCATTCCCATCCACTCCAGGGAAAGGTTACTGCAAAGTCCCCATTTTTTCCTGATCAGCTGGGGCTCGGGATGCAGAGAATAGATGGGGGCAGGGCCAGTCAGAGGTGGTATTTACCGGTTCTCCGAACTACTCAAAATTTCTGCTACCGGTTCTCCAGAACTGGTCAGAACCTGCTGAATACCACCTCTGCCTTGCACTCTTGAATCTCATGCACTGCCTTGCACTTTTGAATCCTAAATGGCTGTCATATTCATTTAAGAAAATTTACACAAGCAAATCATTACAGAGAAGCTAATACTTTTTTTCAGCTATAGTAAAATAAAGCTTCTTATAATACCTTCTTGTGGGGAGGGAGAAACAGCCTTCCCAAGACAATTTTAAACAACTAAGGAACTTTCTTTCAAATTTTACAAAATAAATGTGTGGGTTTTTTTACATCGTATGGTGCATGTTAAATATAAGAAACATTTCTGCCTTGGTAACAATTTCCATCTACAGAAGGTGAAGAAAACACCTTTGTCCCAAAACTTCCTGATAGGACACCTGGAAGTCAGGAAACATGAAGCTAGATGGATCCTAAATATGTGAATATACAAGAAGAATACTTTCACATTTTCTGACCAGACAAGCTAACCCTAACACTTTAACCTTAGTAGCCTTTGTGTTAAACTTATCATAGAATTCTACAGGCAGTACACATTGAAATGTAGAGCTTACTTCGAAACGGTATTGCCGAGTTGGAATATCGACTGCTGTTAGGTCAACTATGTTTCTGAACTGGGCATTTGTGTGCTCTTTCAGAAAAGCTATCACAGGAAGGATTCCATCTGGATGAATTAAAATTTCCAGCTCACTGAAACATGTTATCTGGTAGAGAAAGAAAAAGTTAAAGGGATTAGCTTCTTATGAAAACTGCAATGCTAAGCAGGCTCATTTAGTGCTAATCTTTTATTTCAGTCACTGACGAGCAAAATTTACAATCTTAAAATTAAAACCACCATTATGCCAATAATTTAATCTACCTGGTATAAAAATAACTAGGGTTTAAAGTGGTAGCGTATTTATGTGTATGTGCAAAATAACATTTTTTTTAAAAAAAAAAGTAAATTTAGCAACTAACTATAGCAATAATTGTTATTGGCCATTTTGGGTGGAATTTATAATATAACAACTTTCTTACTTTTTAAGAGACAAAGAATTATTTTGATAGTGTAAATAGAAATAATAGAAAGACTTGGAAATTTAGTTAAGAGGGATACCCAGCTGGTGATAAATGTCCCTGTAAATCTGGCAATAAAGAAGAACATAGGCTATAGTTTCTACCTCACTGTGCTGCAAGGACAATATTCAAAATAAATTCTTTATATTCCCCTTTACAAAACAGATGTGGGAAAGCGTCAAAACAGACTAAAGCCCTCCTAAATTTATGGGTGCTATTTGGTATAAATATGAAGTGATTGGGACTAAAATTTGATAAATTATACATATATCCTATGGGAAGGCAGCAGTTTCTACTTCCACCTTCTAAAATCCTCTATCTCAAGGCTAGTTTAGCTTCATCTAGCCCTCATAGTAAAATAGCATTACTGGAAAACCATGATAGCTTTTTGTCTTTTTTGTTACTTTTTCCCAGGAGGATCTGAAATTATCTGTCAGCTTTAGGTGGCCAATCCAACAAGAGTTGTGGAGTAATTTCAACAATTAAGTAAGAATATTTAATCCAGGACTGGATTGATTCCTGCTTCCCACTGAAGTGCCACTTTAGCTGCTCATTACTATGGTACTCATTTAAATACTACTTAATACATTTATTTATGAAAAGGCAGGATATAAGCATAAGGATATAACGATAAAAGCAATGATTATAAACAAAGATAAAAGTGGTTGGATTGTGAGAACTGAAAGTAATTTAAACTTAGGTTGCATAATTGCAGCAGAAAAAAATTATTGTGCCCTTCTAGATACTCTTTAGCATACATGTTCATTCCAAAGTGAGCTGGCATTTCCTAATTTAAGACAAATAAATTGGCAGAACTCACCTGGACTTGTTGAACATATTTAGGCAGAATTTCAGCAACATATTCTCCAAAGGCAGACAGCTGTTTCTGTGTTATTTCATCCTTGGGTCTAATTGTGGCTAAAAATAAAGTTCAGAATGGTAAGTTAGGAAAATAATAGTTTTGTGTTTTGCTCTTCTTTTATTAATTAAAAAAAACAATAAAAATAAAATTAACAAGTTATGAAAATAATAGCTGGGGCCAAAACCTGGCTCACATAAAGCAACTAAATCACTTTGAAAATACAACATAATTGTATGTGCATGCATTTAAGCAATAATACAGTATATACTGGACCCCTTTGACACTTTGATGCGTGACCCTGAGTGAAAAGAGAACCAGAGCTTTGCCCACTACAGTACATTTCAAAGGCAAGACAAAGAAAAGGCAGGCCCAGTGGAAATTACAGTATGACATTGGAATATTTTCAGAGAAACCCACCCATATGGACGTATTATTATCTATCTCTTCCTATTAGGCTAGCATGCATGGTATGTTTGAGTTATAGTCAGTGAATAGAAACAAATTGGTTTACTGGGCCATAGGTTTCTGGTTGAGTTTTTTCCCAGTCACCACTCAGGGACACTTCAACTTGTTGTGAACGTTTCCTTACAAGGGCACCATACTTACAAGGGTAAGTATGTGGCTGGGTGTGGGCGTGGGGGGAGACATCTCATAGATTTGGTAGTGATTGCTACGAAACATTTACATGTGTAGGGAGGGGATGATGGTATCAGTAATCTTTTACCATGGCTAGTATATTACTATAGAACTAAAGCAAGCATAAAATTATTCCAACTACGCTTGAACCAAGAGGCTCAGATGAAGTAAGGATTTTATTTTCACCAAATGGACTGATACCTAAAACATTCAGCTTTCCACAAAGGGAATGTACTATTTGGGAAGATAACTGTTGTCATCCTATATGAGACAAGTTTAAAAGGGTTTTTAGTATAAATGTTTCAACATTTGTAAATGGGTAACAAAAGACACATTTATTTATAGTACTTGAACAGAGCTATAATTGCACTCAACAATGAACTAAAGGGCCACCATCAGTGAGCTGTTGGACAGTATTACTTGATCTGTTGTGTGGATGTTTAGGTGGTTTAGGGGTGGGGAATTGTGATGGGTGGGAGTGTGTTTGAGGATTATGTGTGTGGGACCTGGTCTTTGGGTGTCAAGTAAATTTCGTTGTATGTGTATACTGTGTATAAACATACAATGACAATAAAGTTTATTATTATTATAACATTGTCACAATCTGCTAACTCTGGGCAGTTTACAATAACTTGATTTAAAACAACAATTTAAAACAAAAAATCCACATACACCAAATGTGGGCTTTACAGAAGACTGACAATACAAGAGTTCAGGTGGATTATAAGAGCAAGGAGATCCATGACATCAGAGGCAGGCAACGGCAGAGAAAGCCTGCCTCCAAGTCCAAGTTCCCTTTACTTATTGCAGAGATGAACTCTGAGAGGTTTCTCAAATGATGTTCAAGCAGAAGTAATCATTTTGAAAGAAAAATAGAATCTCATCAGTAACTTGATGTACTACCGTGTAAAACATCACAATTCTGAATTCAGTTCAGAAATTTATAATGAGTACACCAGCCAAAGAACAAGTTATGTTGCAAAAAAAGTTGATATGTTTATCAGCAGCTAGACTGATGCAAATGATGTCACCTGTACTTTTTTCATTATCTTTAAGGACAGCTCCATATGGAGTACATTGCAGTAATCTAACCATAGGTCACTGGCACCACTGCTCCTTAGTGCAGATAAAGTTGTACCAGATGCACCTATACAAAGGCTACATTAGTCAGAGCCTTCACCCACTGTGCTACCAGGTACTTTAAGTCCAGAAGGAGAGTGTAATCTCATCCAGAAATCTCACAAAACTAGAACCAATATATTTCAATAACTCCTTTGGTCTAGAATTTAATCTGAGCATGTTTTATCCCATGCCCCAATCTTTTATAGCCTGCAGAAACCAGTTCAAGATATTTTAACATTTTTAAAAAAGCAATTAACAATATTAAAAAGAACTGCTAAAAAGACAAATAATTACTTTTTCGGATGAGATATTCCAGACACAAAAACCACTCAAACATTTCTAAAATTTTTAAACTTGGCCACAAATTATGACATGCCTTACATGTAACATAAAGTTTTGCAATGATTGAAAGTCAAATATACTAACATGAAGGAACTAGTAGTTCCATTCTAGGATGTCCATATATTGTTGGATTACAAATTCCACAATCCCTAGCAAAAATAAAAGGAATTATAATCCAGCAATATCTTAACATTTATAATTAGGGAAACACTGCAGTGTTAAGCAGGAGCCTGAGTGGCGTAGCAGGCTAATGCCTCCTATTAAGGCAGCATTTAACATCCAGCTGCCTGCAATTACTGCGAGTTCTAATCTCACCAGGCTCAAGGTTGACTCAGCCTTCCATCCTTTCTAAGGTGGGTAAAATGAGGACCCGGTTTGTGGGGGCAATAGGCTGATTTTGTATAAATATACAAAAAGTATGAAGGCTATTGCTTAACACATTGTTAGCCGCCCTGAGTCTCCGGAGAAGGGCGGCATATAAATATAAATAAATAAATAAATAAAAGAATTTAAGCATGAATTAGATACAATATTTTGGAATTTCTCTAGCCACTCCCAAAATCAATGTTCTAGATGCACTGAAATAGACTGTTGACCTACCTAAACTGTCCATATTGAAAATGCTGCTTGAATATTAAGTAAATCAGACTTACGCTTAGTTTCAGCAGAAGATTTTCCTTCAAACCGGGTCTGCAATAGGACTGCAGGGCGCCTAGCAGCTACAAAATTGAAAAAAAGTCTATAAAATTATACATTATTCTTTATGTTAATAAACAAATTATGTAACGATCATCACAATTGGTCCAAAATTGGAAGTGGACCAAAGCTAATGTTCCATTGGATGATCAACAGGAAATCCCTGAAAAGATAATGCTACTGAAAAGAATTCAGAACTATTAATTAAACTACTATTGCTTCATAGTTTAGAGATTCATACACAAAAATGTTATGTTTAAATATTGTTCTCATCTAAGGAACAAAGACTACATATATGGGATTTAAATGAATTTTCTCAGAGAGATGCTTTAAAATACTAGGCAGCTGTTAACACTGTTCATTCCAGAAAACAGAATAAAATCACACTGCTCCAAAATAAGTTTTCGTTTTAGTATGATAAAAACCCGTGAACTTTAATTTGTACGTTTATTTGGGATAGATTATATTCCAAACTGTGATAGATTAAAACGGTGGACAAATATAAGTTTAGGAACCGCAGAGCAAAAGAAATCGACAGAACAAGGAAGAGACACCACGGTTAAGTTCATGTTCATAATAGAAAGAAGTGCTTGTTCTCACTACGGTATACACAGTAACTGTCCAGGGATCCATGTTTACAGAATCACGGGAATTGTAGTTTTGATGAGGTAGTTATAAAGACTCTGTTACAGTTCCCTAATCTCCTTAGCGAACTACATTACCCGGCAACCCCTGGGAAGAAAAAAAAAGACATGTCCTCCAGAAATAATCGATGCCCTTCTACCAACAGTACTAATAATCAACATTGCCCCACCAGCGAAGAGAAACTTCACCCAATTCTTCCCATGAGAGTCAGGCAATTAAGCAAGATCACCTCTCAGCCCGACCCGGGCTAGCCCTCGAACTGCCGCAAGCATCCCACCGTCTCAGAAGCCCAATCCACAGTCCAGATTTTTCAAGGACTTCAATACCGATCCATCGTGCGCTTGCGCAGCGCTGCGGCTCCTCCGATTGGCCCGACGGAGAGGAAGTCTCGAGACCAAGGCTGTCAGAGGCGCTTCCATCGCAGAAAGCCAATCACGCGCCTGACGGTCAAAAAAAAAAAATAATGATCCGGAAATGAAAGTCGCGCGCGGCTCGGACGATCACCTAGAGCTGGCTTCCGGGAATGCTCATCTCGAAATCGGGAAGCGCAGCAGCTCCTCCTGTTGTACCTCACGACCGATCCCTCCGTGCAGTCCCGAGACGGCGGAATGAAGGGGGGAATCGCAAGTAAGAACTGCCGTTGGCCGAAGCCGGGGCGGTTTCTTGACTGTTGAGGGGGCGGGAAGGTTCGGTAGCCGTCCGCAGGCGAGGCGGGGCGGGACGGTGGGCGGCGCGGTGGGAATTCTGCAAAGTGGTGGCATGTCGGTGCGGTTGTGGAAGGCGGCCGTTAGGCAGCCCTTGAAGGAAGCGCCGCTGAAGGAAGTCCCGCGAGACTGATGCTCGCTGCTCAGGAAAGATCACTCAGCCCCGCATGATTTCATGGCCTTGGTTGTCGTTGGTTTACGTGTTAATACACACAACACTCCCCCCCGCCCCCCAACTAAAGTAGTCAACTCCTGCAATCCTATTAAGCCCATTTTGGAGATCAAGAGTTCTTAGGTCTTACTTCTAAGAGACTCTGTATCGGATTGGATAGTTTCTAATCCGCCAATACTTTATTATCCTCTTATTCCTTTTTCTTCTTCTTCTTAGAAATAACCTGTTGCTTCATGGTCTACTCCGTACAGTGTAAGGAAAAAAAAGGGATGCTTTTAAAACCTAACTACATTTTAGGCTACTCCAAACCAATCATAGCCTCCATAGTTTGAGTACTATATAATATTAAGATGTTTGCTTAACACATCGAAGTATGCTTCAGTGCATTTGCATCATACATTGAGCGGCAAAGCACCCAACCATGTTTTAGCCCACAGTGGATATGGCTTAAATATGTTTAGTTATAATTATATTTGGCAGATTGCAAACTAGCACCTTAAAAACAGAATTTATTCCAAGGCTCTTTGTGTCAGTAGATTTTGGCATATACAACTATGCATAAAACATTCAGCATTCATTGGGCTTGATTTTGTACTGAATTTTATATACTGAAAATGTAACTGGTAATCTCTCTGTGAATGAATTATGAAAGAAACACAAACTTTCCTACCAATTACATGAATTTACTGAAGACACTTGTCTGAATATATTTCTCATGAACTCATAAATATCATAGCTAAGTTCTATTTTTTGTTCTGGTATTTACTTATGTTCTATTTGTTTTTTCAATATACACACATTGAAGTATATTTAACATACTTCATAAAATATGGTACTTAGTGATTATCTACTACCAAACATAAGGTAAAGGTTCCCCCGCAAATGCGTGCTAGTCATTTTCCGGCTCTAGGGGCGGTGCTCATCTCCGTTTCTAAGCCGCTGTCCAAAGTCAACTCTGTGGTCATGTGGCCGGCATGACTAAACTCTGAATGTGCACGGAGCGCTGTTACCTTCACCACCAAACATATCTGGTGTCTTTTGAGATACCTGGTTTATTTTTTGAGATCTTATAAATAAAATGTATTATGTACTGTGTAAAAAAATTGATTCCTGTTGCAGTTGTAAGAAATTGCAGAAATCATTATCCAATAATTAACTCTTACACAGTAAGATGCATTTTTCCACTTTCCAAATTGTATTTTAAGTAAACTTAATATTAGATTGCTTTACTTAAGGCACAAAATACCAGAAGAATTCCCAATGTCTATTGCATTTCAGATTACTGGAGGTCAAATCACAGCAACAACATGGATTCACTGGAAGAGACAGGTGGTTCCTCAACAGGGGATACTGGAAATTCCTCAAATGAGGAAAACTACTTTATGAATTATACCTTCACTGATCGTTCACATTCCAGCCGTGTGGCCCAAGGAATTATGAAGTTGTGCCTTGAAGATGAGCTCTTTGCTGATGTTACCATTTCCGTAGACGGCAAAGAATTCCAACTGCACCGCCTAGTCCTTTCAGCTCAAAGCTGTTTTTTTCGTTCTATGTTCACTTCCAACCTTAAGGAGGCACACAACCGTGTTATTGAGTTACAAGATGTTAGTGAGAGTGTCTTTCAACTTGTGGTAGACTATATTTACCATGGAACTGTGAAATTAAGGGCAGACTATTTGCAGGAGACGTATGAAGCAGCAGATATGTATCAGCTAACTGCTCTTTTTGAGGAGTGTTCTCGTTTCTTGGCTCGAACAGTGCAAGTGAAAAATTGTTTGCAGATTATGTGGTTGGCTGATCAGCATAGCGATGTAGAGCTCTACACAGCAGCCAAACATTGTGCTAAATCGTACTTAGCGCAGCTTCAGGAAACAGAGGAGTTTCAGCACCTTCCTCTTCGTTTCCTGACAGACATTGTCTCAGGTAAGTCAGTTACTATGATCTATGATGGTAATGATGGCTTTTTAACTCATTTTTAATATATTTATTACTCTGATTCATGGCCTAATTCAGATTCAAGCTCTGTTTTGGGATAGATAAAGTTTTGTTTAAACTGACATGTCAATACAGGGTCAGGAGAAATATCTCCACGTTGTTTCTCCTGAACCTTTTTTCAGCTTTCAATGCAATCAACAACTGTGTCTTCTGCAATATTGCTGTGGATGAGACTTGGAAAAATTGATTAGGTTCACACATTGCACACAGTCATATTTGGGGGATACTGCAATATGTGACACCAGTGGTTGTGGTTTTGTATAAAGTGTAAACTGGGCAACTGTTTCGTCAATAAAGTATGATTTTAAAAATGCCAAATTTGCACAACATTTAGACTGTATGTATGGAGATTCTTAAATATAGAGGTGCATCTTAAAATAGATGAGGTAGAATTTTTCTTGAAAAAGTAAACTCTACCTTACAGTTTTGACTCTGGCTACTCAGTTTTGACAGTGGAGCTATGAATGGTGTACTAGATAATCCTTTTTGTAAAGAAGACAGATATTGTTGTGTTTATACATTGTCTAATTGCCCTGCAATTGGATAAGTCAAATCCTGTATAGAATAAAGTCATTAGAAAAACAAGTATATTGCTCCCTTATTATTTCCAGGTCCAGTTCAAAAGGGCTTTGGCAGAAGCAGATCATCTGGATCTATTTCAGTTGGGTTTTAGGGACAGGTTATATTACTGAGATTATGTTGATTATGCTGGCAAGACAGAGAGGTTGGTGGTGTATTGATCAGAACCCTCCATCTCTCAGTGGCTCTCGGTAACTAGAACCAGGATAAGCATGGGCATGCTATATGCTAGTGATATTTTTACATGAATCCCAATTGTATTTTTAAAACTTTTATTTGTCCTGTTTCAGAATGGTGTCTATTTAGAGCAGAGTTCTAGTGATGAGATGAATGGTCATATAAATCTGTTTATTAACTAAATAAAGATGCTGCTATGACATTTATACCGGTAACCTTATACTATTTAGGGTTCTGTTTAAATCTATCCATACATTAAGACCATTATAGAGGCCTCCTGTCGCTTGTAATCTAAGAAACTGAATTTCTAGAAAGGTTTTTCCAAAACTATCCGTGAAGATTGGAACTACCTGTTATGTGGGAGGTTCATTATCCTTTTCATTGGCTTAAGTAAAATTTTATGTAACTTTCCATGTGTCCTTTCTTGGACATGAATACTGAACATAGTTTTTACCTTTATCAATATCTTACTGTGTAATTCTTTTTTAATATTGGTTTGTTATTAATAGAAGAGAGTATGTATAGCTTGCTACAAGTGATGAGGAGCACTTTATAGCTCTCTGAGTTTGGTGTTTGCTTGCAGACATTTCATTATCCAATTAAATAACATTGGTGCAAATAAGTGTGGGGTTTGCTCCCACAGTAGCTTACTGTGCCACTTTTAGCAAAGATGTGGGCAAACCCCACAATTATTTGCATTGATATTATTTAGCGGAGTAATGAAACGTCTGCAAAGAAACAACCACGTTCAGAGAGCAAACAAGTAATCCATTTTTCTTTTTGTTGTATTTTATTTTTATTAGCTATGTGAAACATCACTATAAACATGGCATATAAGCATTTGTAATGAAATATTATATGCAAAATTTTATAGCAGGGGCATTAGAAGTTTCCAAAAGCATTATAAAGTACACGGAAAATAATTTTACCCTTAATTATGTGCAGCTTATTTATAGTGAATATACAGCATTTAAAGTTTTCCTTATATCTAGACTCTCGTCTTAAACTACAATCTTTTTAACAGTGCTGGCTTTTACAGCCATTAATTTTCTTTGTTGTAATTAGATCAGCCAAACAACATAGACTTTTCCACAATAGTCGCCTATACTGATGATTAAGAAGCCAAGTCTGGGACTACATCTAACAATGGACCTCATTACAGTAACATTACAGCACATTGCATTGTATTACATTGAAAGTGCATATTCATAATCATTAATTCTATGAACTGCAACAAAAAGTATTAAAGACTGAGAATATCCACTCAAAATAAAAAACTGGTATTTGAACAAGAGTGCAAGAACAAGAGGAAGGTAATGTGTTTCTTTAGCCAGTGTTGAGTCACATTTCCCAGGTGAGTCACATATTCATTGGGTAGTCTTGGGAAATAGAGCACATTCTTGAGTTTTGTAAGATAGGAACTATAGTATTCAAAGGCAGTTTAAATGGATGGAAAAGAATCTGAGAAGATTACTTGTTCTGGCCATTTTTACAAGAGTCTATGTTTGGTTTACCTCTGCAATCATTCAGATGGGGTCCCGTGCTCTCAGAATCCTACAGCTGCAATAGAAACCTGGATTGGCTTCAATAAAGAAGAGCGGGCAGGTTTCTTAGAGTTACTGCAATCAAGCTTAAAGGTAGAGTCATGTGCTCCCCATATTGTATCTGCCCAACGCATAAGATTTGAGTTCAGACTGTGTCCCCTTCCTTGCTCAGGAATTGCCAACTGCAGAAGTGCATTAGATTGCTTTTTCCCTTCTTTTGGAATAATATTCACTGAAACCCCACCATTTCCTTTCAACTTTTAAATAGTTGGTTCTTCCAAAGAGATTGGAACAGTATGGTTAATCCCTCTAAAGTATGAAAAATATTTTTATTTTGGTTATGTATTTCCAGTCCTAGACACATGATTTTATTTATTTGTATCCTGCCTTTTATTAGTTTTACAAATAAGGCGGCAAACATATCCAATACACCTTCCTCTTATTTTCTCCATAGCAACCCTGTGAGGTGAGTTGGGCTGAGAGAGGCCCAAGGTGACCCAGCTGCTTTCATAGCTAAGGCGGGACTTGTACTCGTGGTCTTTTGCTTTCTAGCCTAACCCTTTTGACTAATGTATGCAAGGCTAACAAAAGTTCCCTTTCTTCCTTATTAGGAAATTGGAGAGAATGTTCATATCTATCTGATTGGAAAGGAATCCTCTCGTACACATTCCCTTGCTGTCTCCTTGCACTGTGCTGATGACGACTCCATTAGTGTTAGCGGTCAGAACAGTTTATGCCATCAGATCACTGCAGCCTGCAAGCACGGCAGTGATCTCTATGTCGTTGGAGGATCCATTCCACGGCGCATGTGGAAGTGCAACAACACTACAATAGACTGGGAATGGTGTGCTCCCCTGCCCCGAGACAGGCTTCAACATACTCTGGTTTCTGTACTCAACAAGGATGCAATCTATTCATTGGGCGGCAAAACATTGCAAGACATCCTCTCTAATGCCATCATATACTACAAAGTGAAAGACAATGTGTGGACAGAAACAAGCCAGCTGGAAGTAGCAGTGTCTGGGGCTGCAGGCGTGAATCTCAATGGTGTCATTTATTTGTTGGGTGGTGAAGAGAACGACGCTGATTTTTTTACTAAACCCTCTCGGCTGATTCAGTGCTATGACACTAAAACAGAGAAGTGTTATGTGAAACCTTATGTGTTACCCTTTGCAGGGTGCATGCATGCTGCTGTGTACAAGGACCTGGTGTTCATAGTAGCACAGGGAGATTCTCTTTTGTGCTATAATCCTCTGCTGGATAGCTTCACTCGGCTCTGCTTGGCAGATGCTTGGAGTTCAGTCCCATCCCCTTGGAAAATTGCCAGTTGCAATGGTAACATTTACATCTTCCGAGACTGTTACAAAAAGGGAGATGCCAGCACTTTCAAACTCAATCCAGCCACCTCTGTGGTATCTGTCACCCGTGGCCTCAAAGTGCTACTTACAAATTTGCAGTTTGTGTTGGCTTGAAAGCCAGGATATTTCAGGGCCAGGACAATGGAAACATCACATTCCGTAGTTCAGAGAGATGCGTAGATCCTTATAGCTGTTTTCTTGAGGCTGATCATAGTATTTTAGAGAGGTTTCCTACTTTTCACAAGTATCAACATCTTAGCTATACACTTATTTTCACTAGCACTTAATTAGTGAATCTGGGTTATGGCTGAATTATTGTTAACATTGCTTCTCCTACTGGTCATCTTCTTGCCTCCCAAAGTCAAGGCCTGAATCCATTTCTAGCAGCAGTCTTAAGTAGCCAAACTCTACTAGACTCTACTAAGCCATCTAGAGCTAGGGCACATGCTGTGAACTTTACAATTTTTCAAATGTATCTCTCCAATAAGTGATTTCCTATAAAGTCCTTCTAATTACAACTGCAAAAGACAACTTTTGAGGTAGAATTATTTTAAGTACCGGTAATACATATTTGAGATTTCTTGTTTTTCTAAGACAAGAAGGGGTTGCTGTTAAATCATTTCCACCTGATATGAATAGCAAAATTACCCTTGGCATCATTGAACTGAATCATTATCCCAATATTAGGTGTCAATCCCACTTATACATACTGTAAGAACTCTGGATACAAATCTCAATAAAGGCCTTTACTGGAACAGCACTATGATTTCATAATATTTTATATCAGAGAGAGAAAAGCATTGTCAAGAAGTCTGAAGCATCTATTCTAAAGTAATCAAACATAGAGATGGTATAAAAGGCAAAGCATGTTCACCTGTTGATTGCAAAGCAGGCAGTAATTAAAACTCTTATTCTACAAGAATAGAAACACTGATAACTTGCTCCTAAATAATAAATTAGGAACTAGATGTTTTCAGAGGAGAACCTTGAATATCTTCCAGTGACTTTCTGTCTCTTTGCTTATTCTGTGGTAGTTGGTGTTTTGTATCTGTCGGCTTCTGCTGTGACTGTGCAGGATTTTCATCAGTTACAGCCTTATGAAAATCCTCTAATAACTCCAGCTGTTTACGACGAACAATGATATGAGGACGAATCTTAGCAATGACTTCAATTGCTTCCTGAGGAGTCCAGTGATGGACCTATAAGAGGCCACAAAATCCAAATATAATTTCTATTTATTGTTAAACTACAGCAGTATATTCCAGCATTATAATTAGGAAGCACCTAGGAAGATAAAGTTCTGTGAGTCCCTTCCATTTAAGTGAATCCCATTTTTTTCTTTCACATCTTGAATAGTTTATTCTTAATCAGTTATTTTGCCATTCCATTTTTGACCTGTTCATCAAAACATAGTCTTACCTGAATTAAATAAGCAGCAACCATGGTGGCACTGCGACAGCGTCCAGCTTTGCAATGCACATAGACACTGTTTCCACATTCACGATGTTTCAATACAAACTTGACACCTTTCTGGAGATTTTCTAGTGAAGGGATTCCAGTCAAGTCCACAGTGCTAAGACGCATTTGTTCTACACCCATTGCCTCCCATTCCTGTAATTAACCCCAAAATGAGAATTAGATTTAACGAGAAATTGTAAGGGAGCTATTGAGTAGATTGCAGGAAAAGATGTTGTACACTGCCCAGTCACTTTGAGATGAGTGGCCGTATAAATTTAATTAAATAAACATTCATCTAGAATAGCACATGACTACCGTGTTTCCCCGAAAATAAGACTCTGTCTTATATTTTTTTGAACCCTGAAATAAGTACTTGGCCTTATTGCCATGCGCTCAAAAGCCCGATTGGGCTTATTATCAGGGGTTGTCTTATTTTGGGGGAAATGGTATTTCAACATAATTAAAAGATCATTGAGGAAGACTTCAAAAAGAGGCTAATAAGGCTAGAACATTAGATGATACTATGAAGTAATTAATAGAGGTAAGTACAATATAAATTAAGGCAGCAAACAGATCAAGTACCTTAAAAAGCAGAAGTTTTGGATCAGTGAAAGTCCTGCCTAATCCTACATGTGTCACATGGCAATCAACCAGATGAATTGGGAACCTAACAGCAGTGACCGTGGGGTCACTGCTGCTCCTAAATATGATATTTTAAGGGATACTGCCTTTCACTGAGAAGGCACTATAAAGCCAGCAAGAGTGCTTAAAGCCATGCATCTAATAGCTGTGTATTCCATAGTTAAATGTGTTTCATAAAGATGTATTTTCTTTAACATTTTCAATGAATAAGGGTGGACAAAAGAAAATTCTACACCATGCATGATTTTGTATGCTCCTATCGTGCTTTTTAAGCAAAAAAAAAAAAGCCTGCGGTTTTAATTCTTTGTAGTAAATCTTGTGTAGTGTCAATTTGTTCTTTTGTGCACCTTTTAACTTCATAATGGTGTATGTAAAATTGAGGGCATCTCCTAGCACTTGATTGCATTCAGCACATCAAACTTAATTGGCCTGCTTGGATAAATCCTTTTGATTTTCCTATCCCAAATTATTTGTTCCTTACAAATCTCTACTAGAAAAAAAGAATAAGCCTTGGCTTTTTTGCAAATATGGTCAGGACATTGCTATGTCAAACAGATGTTATTAAACTATATTGTTTCTTCACAAAGAATTGGTACTCTGTACTTGGGTTTGTACTCTGTTAAACTGATAGTTAGTTGCATTCTCTTAGTGATATACTGGTGATGATGAGCAGAACTTACCTCTGGAGAGCAGCATAGGAAGCGAGTCTCATACTCTTCATTCATAGTGAGTACTCCTCTGATATTCTCTTGTTCTATCAACTGCAAGAAGAATCACTTTACAACATGTTCTAAATGTGTTTTAGTTTATATTCAACTTGTATTCTCCATATGTAATGATAACAGTTCTGAGAATTCTTAATTAGTCTCTAAACTGACTAGGAAGTTGACAAGTTGTAGCCAACAATCTGTAAAGTATCAGAGAATATCAGCTCCTTTATTGGTCATGTTCTACAATAAAAAAAAATAAGTTCAGGCTCTGGTGACTACATGGATACATCCATGCATATTTTTTACTATAGTACTGAAGTGGCTTACAATTGATTTTTTCTTAAATTGTTGTTCATTTTTCCAGTTTATTCTACACCTTGGAATTCCTTAACAACTTCCCGTCCAAATACTAACCAGGTCCAAACCAACTATGCTCTGATTCCCAGTTCAGATAACTATTATTATTCACTTAAGACTTCTCTTTCCTTATGGCTATAAAAACAAATGAAATAGGCGATAGGAGGTCAGGAAGTCTTCTTTTAAAAGTATGGAGAGTCCTCAGCTTGCGACCACAATTGAACCCAAAATTTATGTTGCTAAGTGAGAAATTTGTTAGGTGAGTTTTGCCCCATTTTACGACTTTTCTTGCCATGTTTGTTAAATGAATCACTGCAGTTGTTAAATTAGTAACACGGCTGTTAAGTGAACCTAGCTTCCCCATTAACTTTGCTTGTCAGAAAATCACAAATGACCCTGGGATATTGCAATCGTCACAAATGTGATTCATTTGTCAAGCATCTGAATGTAAATCATGTGATCATGGGGATGCTGCAATGGTTGTAAGTGTGAAAAATGGTCACAAGTCACTTTTTTCAATGCTGTTGTAACTTTGAACGGTCACTAAATGAACTGTTGTAAGTTGAGGACTACCTGTATGCTTTTGGTGAGGCATTTTTTTCAATAACTAACAAGCAAACTGAGATGACAAAGGTCAGTAAATCAGTTCCATTATATTTGAACATCTCCGAGGTGGTATCTTATATGACATGGAAGAATGTTTACAGCTAGAATTAAACTGCTCAGAAGAAATCTTTGTCTTAGTGTTCTTCACTTCTTTAGAGCAGGGGTGTCAAACTTGATTTCATTGAAGGCCACATCAGGGTTGTGTTTGTCCTCGGAGGGCCGAAGGTGGTGGTGGGGCATGGCCGGGGTGGGTGTGGCCATGGTGGGCATGACCATTGTGTGTTTGACATAGGCAGGCTCAAGATGCATTTTCCTCCTTTGCATTCAAAAGAGCTATTCCAGACAAAGGAAGATTTCCTTTCTGGCACAAATAACATGTAGAGTCCCCAACTCCTATGGGGCTTGACTCTTTTGTATAGGAGCAGAGTATAAATGAACGGACAATTTATCCAGATGTCTCTAAAAACTGCCTGTTCAACAGTCTATCAATCTTTGTTACTACCTTTGACATAGCCATAGAGGAGGACTTAATTTTACAAAATTGATATACCACCTAATTCCCAATGATCCTGGTTGGTTCACAATTAAAAAAATTAAAATTAAATCTATCACAGGTAAAAATTTAAGATAAAAGATGACAAACTCAGTGATACAAGGGGGCTCACTCTCTCTCAAAAGACCTGGATTAAGAGCCAGATGTTTTTGGCTCTTCTGAACAACAGCCATCCAGATCCTGGAGGGTACCTAGTTCTAGTTGGCAGATGCTGCTAAAGACAAGGTGAAGGTGCTGCCTCCTACAGCACTCTGACAGCCAAAATGGGGCACGGAAATTGATGTATCTTCTAATGAGCTTCTATTTAGAAAATGATTTGAAAAATGATATAGACATCTTGCTGTATTGAGGCCTAGTCAGTTTTGATACAACTGTATTTGTCATTATGTCAGTAGTTCAAAGCTTAGCATCAGGTTCTCCTTATCTGGATTTAGAAGCTAAGCAGAGTTAAGCCTGGTTAATATTTGGGTGGAAATAGGGGGGATGGGGAATAATTCAATCATGGAGGGTACCTAGTTCTGGTTGGCAGATGCTGCTAAAGAGAAGGTGAAGAAGGTTCTGCCTCCTGCAGTACTCTGACGGCCAAAATGGGTTTTGGCTGGCAGAGGCACTGTGGGCCGGTCCTTTGATATTTCCAGGCTGGCCCCACGGGCCAGATCTAAGCAGCCCACAGTCCAGATGCGGCCCACGATCCTTGAGTCTGACACCCCTGCTTTAGAGGAAACAACAAAAGTCAAGTTGTAGTTTAATATCCCCACTCTGCACAGCCTAGCCCAGGGCTCAGCAACCCGCAGCAACCCGCTCTTTCATCCCTCTGCTGTGGCTCCCTGTGACTGGTCAGGTCCACAATTGATAGGGCTTTTGGTTAGGACAGGCAGAGGAAAAAGGTCGCCATGCTAGGAGGAGACTCTATGGTGGGGGAACTGGACTTCCGGTCAGCTCCAGAATTGAACGGAGGCTTCCAGTTAGGACCTTTGTGGCTCTTTGAGTGTTTAAGGTTGCCGACCCCTGGCTTAGCCCAAGGTAATGCATTAATATACAGGTAGTCCTCGACTTACGACCACAACTGAGCCCAAAATTTATGTTGCTGTGTTGAAAAATTTGTTAAGTGAGGCTTGCCCCATTTTACAACCTTTCTTGCCACATTTATTAGGTGAATCACTGCAGTTCTTAAATTTAGTAACATGGTTGTTAGGTGAATCTGACTTCCCCATTGGCTTTGCTTGTCCGAAGGTCACAAAAGGGAATCACATGTCCGTGGAACAATGCAACTGTCATAAATGAGTCCGCGTCTGAATTTTGATCACATGACACGGGGATGCTACAACGGTCGTAAGTGTGAAAAAATGGTCCTAAGTCACTTTTTTCAGTGCTGTGTTGAAAGTTTGAATGGTCCCTAAATGAACTGTTGTAAGTCGAGGACTACCTGTACTGTACAGGAAAAAGCCTTTCAAATCAAATTCCTGACGGAACACTTGTCACCTTATCCTGGCATTATAGAGCAGGGGTCCCCAACGCCCGGTCTGTGGGCTGGCACTGGGGCACGCAAACACGCTAAGCCCCATCCACGGGATGCAGGCAGCATGTGAAAACCATACCCCCCTCCAGGTCTGCAGAAAAACCTCTCTCCATGGAGAGAGATGTTCAAATATAACGGAACGGATTTACTGTCTTTAGTCATCTCATCTCAGTTTGCTTGTTAATTATTAGGGGGGGAAAGCCTTACCAAAACCATCCAGGTAGCCCACGAAGAACTGGTTCCTGGTGGCCAAAAGGTTGGAGGCCGAGTAAACCAGTGGCTCTCAACCTGTAGCCCACGGACCCCTTGGGGGGGCCGTGATGTCCTCATGCCTCCCCCCAAAGGCTTGAAGAAATGTTATGATTTTAAATCTTGAGTTAAGTCTTGGGGATCCGTGGGCACAAAAGGTATCGAAGGGGGGGTCCGTGGTGAAGAAAAGGTTGAGACCCACCAGAGTAAACGATTTTTTTTTATCCCTCCCTCCATTTGCGCCAATTCTCGTTCTTTCCCACCACCCGACTCGCATCAATCAGGGCGTCCGCAAAAGTTGTTCCCGTCTTCCAGAAACGAGCCGCCCTTGAGTCCACAGAAACTCGCCGCCAAATCCCCTCAGAGCAAAACGCGACCGGGCAGCCACGGATATTTCCGAATTGCAGAAAAGCGCCCGGTCGGACGATGCGGGCAGCAAAGGCTGAAGGAAAAAAAAAAACCTTCCTAAATATCTTCCAAGGCACCCGGGAAGCTTGCGGGGAAAGGATGCCTCCTTCTCCTCCTCCTCACATCCCGACCGGCTAAAGGAGGCGACCGAGCAGCCCCGTCGACTGAGGGGATCCCGCAGACCCTCGTTTTCGTTACCTGGCGGCAGCGTCCCCTCAGCGGAAGGGCCCCCAAGACCACCGCGCGGTCGATGCGGTTGAACCACGACCGTCGCGACCCGGGCAGCCCCGCTCGCACCAGCGTGTAGAAGAGGGTCGGGTAGTAAAAGATGCGGGCAATCCCGGGGCCCAAAGCGGCGGAGATCACCATGTTCAGATCGGTCAGGGCTTCCCAAGACCGTCGAGGCTGTCGTGAAGAGTCTTTAGGGAAGGGCGGTGGGTGAGTGGGAGAAGGGACGCCGGGGACGGGCATCTAGGCAGCATCAGCCGCCTGAGGAGAACTGGAATCGGGCGCTTCGGCTCTGGGAACCAGCTGAGCGCGCTCATTCGTAAAACGGAGGGGAGGGAAGAGAAACACCGCGCTTGCGCCCTTTTTTCTTTTTTCCTTTCCCCCTTTTTGCGCGTCTCTCCGGGAGCTTCTCGATGGTCTCTCCCGGAAGTGCCGCCATCTTGCGAAACCGGCCTGAGGCGGAGGGAGGCGAGCGAGCGAGCGCGGGCGGATCCCCCTGGGGCAGGCGAGGGCGGTGGCCGCCAGGAGGAGCCCGGGAAGGGCAGGGAAGGGACAGCGCGCAACTGACGGTGAGTGCGCTCGGTCTCTGCAACGTTGGGGTGACTTGTCTGGTATCTCTCCCGTTTTTTAAAGAACGCTCTCCTTTCTCTTTTAGTCGGGGCCTCGCTGCTATCGGAACCGCTTGGCTCGGCTTTCCCCCTGCAGGGGTGGGAGGTTGGGAGAAGTGGGGGTGGGGGGTTGGGAGAGGAACAGCTGGCTACTTGCCCCCTCTACTCTCTCCCCCCCCCCACACACGATCTGAGCGTGGGTGCTTTGATCACGACGCCCACCCCGTCTTAACCGTGCGGGGGCTGCTTTCCTTGTACCTACCCAGCTGTAGTGAGTGTCCCAAGCCCACTTAGGAGGGTATAGGGAGCCCCTGTGTGTGGGGTGGGGTGAGGAGGGTGGGGGAAGCTGCCTTCCCAGCCTGTGCTTGAAACAAAACTCTTAAGCCAGGCGCTCCATGGGGTGGGGAGGAGGGGGGTTGGGCTGTCTCCGGGGTGGGGGAGGTGGGGTGGGGTGGAGAGACGGGTCGCAGATTCGGGGCATTGCAAGTTTGCGTCGTCGCCATCCCAGGGCCAGGGGGCGGGGCTCGTCCACTGGCGGCCGCTTGAAGGCTCGACGCGCAGGGTTTTCTTCTTCTTCTTCCCGTTAGGAAGCTCTCCCTTCGCTCTAGAAAAAAAGCAATTCAATCGCCCTGCCCTGCCCTGCCCCGCGGCTGTGGTAAGCGATCCCCTCGGCACCTGGCTTGGGTAAAATGACCCCGAAAGTGTGATGGAAGGAAGGGGGGGAGGGGAAGGGAGATGCATTCCTGGCCTTTGCTGCATATGAACCCGGATGGGTCAAGAGGAGGAGGAGGAGGTGGTGGGAATCCCTTGGAGGTTTAGGCACGTGGTACGGTGGAAATGACGATTTCCCGGCTCCCGTGAAACTTTGCGTGGATTGATAATGGAAACCTTGGGGTTCTCCCCTGGGAATTTGGCTCGGTCAAAGTAAGGGGTGATACAAGCTGCTCTGAGTAGTCAGCATAGAAGATATGGTCACTTCAATATGAGACAGATGAGGAAACGGTAAGGGAAAGGGTTAGAGAGACCCCCCTTTTTTAAAAAAAGGGGGAAAACGTTGCGTTTGTTTACTAAATGAAATTTAAGGACTGCCAGATTCTAGAAAACTCTGGGCCGCTTGCCTTGTAAAGCAAGGCCGCTAAAAATATATTTTTTAAAAAATAAAAAAAAAGTCCTGAAAGCAAAAATGTTAAAATAAAGGCAGGAAATTTTTGTTTATTTTGTTTTGGTGCACTGTTCAAAACAGTAAGGTATGAGCTAATTATTTTATGATGTACACTATGAAAGTTGTACGTCCTTGGAATAATTTTAAAAGATCATTTAATGCCCCAATGCATGTCATGGTTGCCATGTATTCCACTGGTTGAAGCAATTTTTAGAATACTTTGACATAGAAGAGAACATGCTGTTGATATACCATACTTGGCACAGTTTTATGTAATCTTGTACTATTTATAGTTTATTAGAACTTGCATAAATTAAATAATATTTCAAATACTTTTGGAAGGTTTCAGTTTATTACATATAATAACTGAATACAGCTATTATATATTGACAGTTTCCTTGTTGATTTTTGACTGAAAAAAGTGCAGTTATAAATTAAAGCCAAATCAGACATTATTTCAAACAGCAAAGATAATATTGAAAACTGTTAAATGTTAAAAGCCTCAATAAAACCATTCAGGGAGTGAAACAAACAAATGTTTTGTCAGTAGAATAAGAAGGCATTTAGCCTTTTATAATTCTAGGACATATCCCAGACTCAAGAAGCTTTGCCTAGTCCAGAATGCAGGTAGGTAGGCAATTATGGCTATCTCTATGCCCATATTATACCTGAACTGGCTTCTAGTTTGCTTCCAGATGCAATTGAAGGTGCTGACTATTACATACAAAGCCCTACATGGCATGAGCCGAGGGTATTTGAAGGACTCTGTTACTCCCATAATTTCTAACAATCCATTAGTTTTGGTAAGAGGGGCATGCCTAATTTCCTCAGGGTCCCATCTATTAGGAATTGTTATCTAGTGGGATTCAAGAAACATGCCTTTTCCATAGCTGTGTCTGCTCTCTGGAACACCATTGCCCAGGATTTGATTGGCCCAGGCTCTGCTTGCTTTTTGGAAAACCTTATAAACCTGTTTTCCCAGGCATAAGGGCCAGGAAAGTAAGTGAGCCCAAACTATTAGTGAATGGTGTTTTGGAGAGCTGTTTATTGTATTTTAATTCTTGTTAGCTCCTGTCAATCACATTGGTGAGATGGTTGGCCAAATAAATAAATTAGGCACAGTCCCTGAAGAATATATAAACAGACTCATTTGGGAAAAAGTAGTCTTTCAAATTATCTTGGCTCAACTGTGAACCATATAGGCCTTTATAGTTAAAACAAAAAAAATCCCTAATTGAGTTTTTTTTAAACAATATATTAATTGCTTTTTAAAAATCTAATTCAAGATAACAGCTTTCCTGAAAAGGATGCAACTATTTCTATAGAAGAGATAGAAGAGATAGAACAGAATAAGAGATAGAACAAGGGCCACATTATACAATTATCTCTTTGTAGGAACCTTTTTGCACTCAAATCATAAAATATTTTGCTAGTGTTTTTCTACGGTATATTACATTAAGTTGATACAACTTTCTCTTCTATAATTCTTTTATAGAGAGCCTCAAGCCTTATGTTTTTCCTCCAAATATTTATTTGAAGATTTGTTGGAAAAAATAGTTTTGTTACTATATGCAGAGCCTTACATTTTGTTATTTGTTCTCTTTGTAGTAGTTCCCTCTTGTACAAATATTGTGAATGGTGTGAGAAAACATTAACAAAGTATGTTAAACCACAACTTAAGTTTTCTGAGCAATTATTGATTCATGCAACAAATTCAACCAACTATTCTAATTTAGCTCAATGTGTGAATCCAGTTTGGGTTATAATTCATGGCTTATTAATATGTGTGAATCAGGATATCTCCTATTACACAAATAGTACATTGCTGTGATGCATTTAGCCAACTAGAGAGAGGGAACTACATTTTGGATGGGAGATAGTTAAGGATTACAGTGAGCATAAGTAATGATATCACCAGAATGTAAATAGCTCAGGTTTTAGTACAGTACTTTTAACTTATTTTTATGCTTCCGTTAAAAAAAAACACAGCTTTACATAACTGTTGTGTTTAAAGTGTTTTTGTTTTGCAAAATTTTAGTAGAAGACATGCCATATATATTAGCAATTTGCTGACCAGTTTATAGTTTAGTTTACTTTATTGTCATTGCACCTCATACAACTAAATTAAATGCCATCTTCAGATAGGCATAGGTCACAAAAAAAGAGGCCTGGAAGCCTCACATGCTTCATGGGTTGCTTGCTTCTTAACCAAACCAGAAAGATTCTACTATTCATTTTTTCAGTTATTCGCTAGTGTAGCTACAAAACCTTTATTTTAATTATGGTTTGTCAGATCAGATCCCAAAACTATAGTTTTCATGAAACAAGCCAGTTTTAGATTCTTAACTATGAAACTGGAAAAAAACCTATATTTAAAGATAATAATTCAGTTTTTGCAAATGGAAAGCAATAACTAATCTCAGAATCATGTTGAAATAGGAAACAAGGAAAAAGGTCTGAGGTTTGCTGTAGGTAAAATCCATCATGATAATCATGGTTAATATCTGAGCTGCTCTAATGACTAAGTTCTGATACATTTTTAACAATGCAACTCCTAAGCTTTTCCTTTTAATACCAGAAGTATTGCTTTGAAGATTCATGTTTATCATTGCTTGTTGACTGTCTTGTTCAGTACATTGAGCACCAAAGTCTTCAGAAGGAATTCATTAATATTTTTTTCTTTCTCTGTCTAGTCTCAGAGAAGATTGGAATATAACCTGATTTAATTTTGTCTTAACAAAAGTATTTTTGGAACACTTCCTAGTAAAAGGAAATAGCTGGATTCACACATCACAGTATGCTGTACTTAACTTTGGTTTATTAAGCAATTATAATGGCCAAGTTAATTTGATGTAATACTGAGCCATAAACAGTGGCTGAGTTCATATTGTATGCTAAGACAGCAACCAAAGAAAATGTTTTGGCTTTAATGCAGTGTAGAAGTGGAATGCAGCCAAACTCTTGTCTTCCTGACCATCTAGATGACCTAGTGGCACAGGCCAAGCAAATATTTCAAGCTCAGTATCCAGTTACAAATAATAAATTGCACATGTTAGAACGTACAATCAAACATAGTATTTAACATATCTATCTCAAATATATTAAAATGTCCAGGTTAATTATACTATTAATTCTACTGGTTATAACTTTGATGGGCAAGAGCATCTAGAAGGCACACTGTTTAAAACAACATATTATATTAAAAAAATCAATCAACCAATCAAACTTCAACACTAAAAACCCCAGGAAGGGCAAGCAACAGGATGAGATTAAACCAAGCTTTAACAATATTAGTACCTAATTGGTTTTTGCAAGTGACAGAAAACTGTGGGAAACAGTGGGCAAGCCATAGAAGCTTCTTCCTGGTTTTTAGCCAAAAAGATGTATGTTTGAGAACATACAACTGCTTATTAGTTTTCTTAATCTAGTTCCAAATCATACCAAATGGCTGCCAGCTAAGACTAGAATGTCAGCATATCTTAGTAAGCATGTTGAGAAATGACACTGGTTACATTCATACAGCAGAAACCAAAAAAATTGCTTTATAGTTTATTGCAGTGTGTGGACACAGTTATGCAAAAAAATCCCAAGTAAAATCATAATTGATAATGGTATAACAATAGTATTTGCATTAACATACTGTTGTTATTGTCTTGTATTATAAAAGTAGATACTTTGCTTAAATGCATAATTTAGAATCCAAGTGATAGGTCTGCATACATGCAAACATGCCATATATTAGGAGGTATTTTCAGTTTACAATTAGCAGTGTTGTTTATTGATATTATATAGTATGTTACAGAGATAGAAAACAGGGAGGTTAAAGTGCCTTCTAAGACTTATATTTCTAGAGGTTTAAAATACTTGTGTTTATTTTTTTTATTCATATAATGCCAAATACAGTAAACCTATTGCTTATCCCAAGTCTAAATGCAAATGTCAATTATTTATGAGAGGTTCTTTTAAAGCCAACAGAGGCCCTAATGGGTCTTGCAAAATTCATAGACTAGTCTAAGTGTAATTCATAGAATAAAGAAAGTTTGTTTTTAAAGTGAGTAGAAATATTTTCTTTATTTTTTTGCTATATTAAATATATAAGTGCTTATCAAATATAGGTGCTAGTAACATTTGTATTGCAAATTGGCTTTTCAAATTCAATTTAACCCAGATTGCTCATGTTTGCTTTTGCAGCCTGAGACTTGGTCATTTCTTGCTTGCTATCATGTGTAGTTCTCAATGCAAAGTTATGGGTAATCCAATATGTATGCTTGGAATGAAAGCTGATTGGTAGGTTCACAAAAATATCTTTGTCCTGTGTAAAATTGATATCCCAGAGTGCATAATGTCCCTGACAGACATTAAAGCCTGTGAAATCTAGCCCTTCCCATGTGCACTTGTCCTTTATATATATATATTTTGGAACTGCCACAAATGTTGCATAATTGGAACTGGGTTTTTGGATTAAGAATTAGACTAATGTAAAGTTTCTTTTACTTTCTCGAGTTTCTAGATGACATTAGTGATTAATGTCTTGAATTTTTTTTCTCTGAGCAGATTTTTCTTGGTTTAAGTTACCTATTGTCAAAAGAAGTTACCCTGATTTTTAAATGTTTGGTCTCACTTGAGTGGCACCTGCTAAAACTGTCCTGGCCCAATCAGTTTTTTAAAAAGTGATGAATAACTGATGAACCTTTAGATCAGTGTTGGTGAACTTTTTTAGGCTTGACATGTCAAAAATTCAGAAAATGCCCAACTTTGCTCTGCTGGCACATTACCCACACATACACACGCACACACCCAGCAAAAGAGAAGCAATTATATTTTCCCCATTTAGGCTATCCTTAATAATGGCATGCAGAAGCAATGCTAATGCTAAGCCTCAAGTAGAGGCCTGGGGCTCAATTTTAGCCCTAACCTGACTGCTGCCACTCAAAAAGGCCACTTGGTGCTGTTCCCCAATCTGCTGTGTGCCTGTTACCTTTGGTAAGTATTCTCTTTTTATTGACAGGCCCCTGTAACCTACCCAAGGCTGCTGTGGGTTGCATGAGGCCTTAGTTCTTGGGATTGAGTTCTTGAGAATACTCTGAAACTGCATAAAAGCACGCTGTTTTCTCACACAATTTTCAGAGGGTTTAGAGGCCAGGTGATATCCCATTATCGTGTGGCCTCTGCAGCCTCTGAAAACCACACAAGAACAGGTCATGCTTTCAAGAATAGTTATTAGGTATTGTTAAATGCTGGCATGCCACTCAAAACATTGTGGCATGTCACCATTGAGAGCCATGTCATAGGTTTGCCACCACTTTAGATTCTCTTGAATTTCAACTCTCCAGTGTAGCCAGCATGCCCGTAATGAAGATTACTATGATGGTCAGTTTATCAATCTCTAGTTTAAAACTTTCCATTAAAATGCACATTCTAGGCTTACCAAATTATTATATGTCATTATTTCCACTTCTGTTTCATTTGTTTTCATAGTCATTTGTTTCTGTTTTTTCCAAAACAGAAATGACCACTTGGAAAACAAAGAATGACTCAAATATTATAGAAAATACTAGGCAGCTTTTTGAGGCAGGAGCATAACAGATACCCCCATTCCTTTGATTTTTATTTTACTTGTTAAAATATTTTTCTCAGATTATCATTGATGCTATCTATACCTGAGTACTTTTCATAAATATATTACTAAATAACTGTTTCTTATGTTACATTTTTCTTAATATCTGGCTCCTTGCTCATTTTTTTCTTGTGTCCTGAAAGATAAAAATCCCCATGGCACCATCATTAATCTGTCTAGTGCTTTAATAATTCTTGTCATATTGCTATTATGGACAAGTGAAGGCAGTTTCCTGGAATTTGTCAGTCATCTTATTTCCTTGTTTATATGTACTGAGATGGCATGTAGACAGAGCCTTATATATCATGTCTGAACATCAGAAGCCTACCTCCCATGAATTGAAATTGGAATATGGGTGAGCTTAATACTTTCATTCTAATGAGACTAGCTTTCCTCTGAGTTCTTTAGCACATACACATTTAGAAGAGGCAGTCATTTTTCCCCCATTGGAGTTTATAGCTGCAGAAACAGCAAAAGAAATGTATGCTGCTTCTCCTACTTTCTCAGTACAGTTCAGGGTAATATTTACTTTGTTTATTACATAACAATCCTTTCCTTTCAATTACAGGTAGTCCTCAGTTAATTGTCATTCATTCAGTGACTGTTCAAAATTACATTGAATGAATTCTACTTATACCTGGTCCCTGAAGTTATGGCCATTGCAGCTTCCCCATTATCACATAATCAAAATTTGAGTGTTTGGCAGTCCTCTACATTTAAAACTTCAAGTCTCCCCATCCACCTCTCCCCCCCCCGCCCAATAATCTCTGCCCTTGTGGCCACTCTGCTCAATGGCATTCCTCAGTGACCGTGGTACTGAGATTGAAGTAGAAGCCCAGGACCTTCAGCAGTCTCAGCCAGCCAAGAGATTAATGTCACGTAGGGCAGGGAGCTTTACTGATACCAAGGGGTATATCAGAGACACATTGCCTATTTCTGCCCTAGAATTTCAGTAGTAATTATAACTAATTCAGATCGCATCTTTATAAGTATGAAGCTAAAATGTGCTTCAGTTAGTATCAGTTTGCACTTACTCTCTCACTTGCCCTCCTCTCAATTACAAGGGTTAATATTTGGTGGAGCCTAAATATAATTTCTACTATTGTTGAAAAATATTCACAATTGAGGTTGTATGTGCTGAAGTTTTGAAGATGTGTCTCAATGATCAGCGAATTAGTGAAATGTAATGGTTAGGGAGTTGAATTAAAACTGGGGAAAGAGATTTAGGTTTACCTCTCAGCTAGGGTTGCTTCATGGGCAGCTTTGAGTGAATCAGACCCTCTCAGCCAACTTGCCTGTAGGATTTTATTGTGGGGAGAAAATGGGCAGAGGGAGTAATATCTCTCTACTGTTGTGAACTGGAGACAAGTCAGTATATAAATAAATTATTTGAACAAGCAACATTGCTATTGTAGACTGAATTTAACTTAAAATTGCATGCTGCTTAATATGGGATAGGTTATTGTTCTAACCTTTTTTTATTGACATTGATTGGCAGACACTTCCTTTCTTTCAGGCTTTCTTTTATGCCCAGGATTAAATTTGGGACCTTCGACTGTCATAATATGTGCTTTATCATTGAGCAACAACCCTTTCTATTTGAAATCCTTAATTTTTTCTGAAGATTGTAAATTTAAACCTTTTCAAATACTGTGACTGATGGTGAAATCTGCAGGGAAGATGGCTAGAGGCTTCTTCAGGAAGCCCTCTGTGTATTTGTACGCTTAGTTTATTTACTACTTTTAGGACAACACTTCAGTACTCCCTGTTACCACCACCTTTCTACCTACTAAATCTATTTTATGTGAGAGGTAGGTCTTTTATGCCCTAAGCTGCTATTCTGGCAATTAAAAAGTCATAATGCAAAAATTGAAATAATTTCAGAGGTGCCTCCTCTTGACTCTGAAACTTAGAGGCACAGGGAGAGGATTCACCCTTTCCTATTGACTTCTGTGAGCTAAGCCAGTTTCACAAGGCATAAACAAAACTTTTTAAAGGAAAAGTAAGATGTAAATAAAACAAAAAAAAATCTGTTTTAACTTTGAGTAATAAGATATAAACATTCATTGTTGAAATAAATTGCAGAACTGTCCAGTTCAAGTTATATAGAAATTGGCAAATTGTTAAAAAGGAAAAATCTAAAATACACATGGTGCTCTTCTATTAAAAGTGGAGGTTTCTATACCCAAAGTTTCCAGAAAAAGATGAGCAAAGTTACATATTATTGTTATGGATCACAAGAATTTCCAAAGAAAAGCATGTATCTTCAGCAGACAGCCTGAAATATAGATAAAAGATCTATCTCCAGATATCATACCCTATATGAAATTGTGACACCTCATACCAGGCAAATAAATAAATAAATAAATAAATACATAAACAGACACAAATGCCTGGCTTGAGATTTTTGCTATTTACTATAGAAATAGCAGGTTTCTGAAGCGAATGTGTTTCTACCTCAGTTTCCTAGACTTTTCCAGCTTCTTGCAAATACAAACTGTTACTCAGAGATTGATGAAGAGATGGAAAACCTTGCTCTTTTCCAGCCACAGTCCACAGACTTCTGGTGAGTTCTTTGTTGTAAAAGGATCAACCTTTTGTATTTATAGCAGAGGGAGGGGCTCAGGTAATCTGACTCCGCACATAATTAAGAACCATGTGTCACTTATGCCGTGGGGGGTGTTAATACGTTCTATCTGGCAAGCAAGTTACAATCACAACAGCTACATTGGCTGGAATCCTTCTGTTAAAGAGTTCTGTATCTTTTATAAAAACTTATATGTCCTGTACAAGTTTTGGTAGCATATAGACAACAATATTGGCTCACAAGGCAGAGAGTAGTATAACTACAGTAGAAAGCTTCTGACCACGACCAAATTAGGTTCCGACCAAAAAAATTCACAAAATTTTTGATTCTGGTCACAGACATATACTTGGGTAGCGATCAAAACAGCCATGGCCAATTTCCCCCTTCAGCGCCATTTTTTTTGTAAGCGTCAAATTTCCTGTTGTTTGTTTACAAAAAACAGCCACTCACGTATGGCCACTGCATTAATTTTGCAATTAACCATGGCCTCTAATCAGGTGAGTCTGTCTTGGCTTGGTGATGGATCCTGCCTCACTTGGCCATCATGCCTTCAATTCCTCTCACTGTCCACTCCCCGAGATGCCCAACTTTTCTTCCAAGCGCACCTCCTAAGGCTTACGCTACTCGAAAAGTCGCTTCTTCCTCACTTCCCCCAACCAACGCTGTTGCTGCTGGGGCCCCTCACCCTTTACACCGCTGCCCCAGCCAGACTGCCATTAACACTCCCGCCTCGGCCAGTCTTCTCAACTGCAGTCCAGAGAAAAGAGCCGATTGCCAGCGCTCTCCGGCTCCCGGACCCCCCTCAACTCCATCGTGCTGCGGAAATAGCCGCCCTCTTGGCCACCATACAGTGCCCCACCTCTCTACTTCTGTTCGCGGCTGCCGGAGCAGTGCTTCCGCCTCTTCTTTAGAGTTTCTCTGATTTGCCCCATTATACATTTATTTGGTATAATAAATTATACAATTTTACTTGAAGTAAAATTGACAAAAACACCTGAGAGAACTACAAAACATGGACTATCATGATTTAGACTCTGTCTTAGGCGTCTAAGAAAGTGCCTATGTAGAAATACGAATGAACTACAGTTTGTAGGGGTCTGGAACAGATTGATCGTATTTACATACAATCCAGTGGGAAAATTAGGTTTGGGTCACGACCAAATTGGGTTGTGACCAAAGTTATGGAACGAATTACGGTCGTGACCAGAGGTTCTACTGTATATGGCCTGCTGGTCATAATATTAAAAATCTATGTTTAATATTTTCAATGAATGCTGTATGTATTATGAATACAGCAAATAATTTGGAAGGTTACATGTTCTTTATCTCAGTAAAATATATTAAAAGTCTTGATTGACCAAAATTATGCAGTGTGAAAGAACTGCTGGCCTATCTGGGAGTAGACACACACATGGAAGATTGAGACTTGAAATGTAAGAAAAGTAAATGGATTACTAAAGTCTGGTATGTGAAACAAAAAACAATTGAAAAGTTGTAATAAATATTAAAATATTCTGATTTTGTGGAGTTGATAAATGCATATAGGGAAGTGAAAGATGTATTTAATTATGAATGAGAAGACTAAAATGTCAGAACATGTGATTGCTATCAGTTAGATTGTGGGTCTGTATGAAAATAGGAATTTATAAGTTGCATATTTTTATGGGAGTATAAATGATAATGGAAGAACCAGAGCTCAGTTTTGGTAAAAATTGTACAAACTGCCCCCCCCCCCCCCCCACACACCGGGTGTCCTCAACTTACGACCCCAATTGAGCCCCAAATTTTTGTTGCTAAATGAGACATTTGTTAAGTGAATGTTGCCCCATTTTACGACCTTTCTTGCCACAGTTGTTAAGTGAATCACTGCAGGTGTTAAGTTAGTAACATGGTTGTTAAGTAAATCTGGTTTCCCCCATTGACTTTGCTTGTCAGAAGGTTGCAAAGAGTGTTTTACATAACTTTGGGACATTGCAGTCATCATAAATATGAGTCAGTGAATAGGTAGTCTTCCAAGCGTCTGAATTTCGATCATGTGACCATGGGGAAGCTGCAGTGGTTGTAGGTGTGAAAAACGGTCATAAGTCACTTTTTTCAGTGCCGTTGTAACTTCAAACGGTCACTAAATGAACTGTTGTAAATCGAAGACTACCTATTCATTTTCCTATCTTCTTTCAAGATAAGCAACGTTATGTGAATCTTTGAAAAGGCGTAAGAATTACAAAAACACTAAAGGCTTAAGATCAGAAAAAGAAAAGGAAACATAGTTAAAGCTAGTTTATTCCAGTGCTATTTTCAGGTTATGCCAGTCTAGAACATAACATGCATACACTGTTCTGGACATACAGCAGATACGTTTTGGTGGTCTCTATTTGGATTGAAATGCATATTCTGGTAGAAGTCTTTCCAGTAAAGGATGTGATACTGCTAAGGGGGAAAAGGGGGCACATATGGGAGAGGAGTGGAAAGAGTGCAAGATTTACCAACTTTGCCCAATCAACAAATGTGCAATAATGTTTTATTCTAAAATTCATATATGCATGATGTATGAACATCAACTTGAGTACAAAGATATTATGTAACAAGAGGGAAGAAGGAAACAAATTAAGTACAAAAAAAAGTGATCCAGTGATTCAGAGAGCCAGAAATGAATACAAAGGATAATTCTTTGATGGACATTAGATTTTTATTTTTAAATCTCCATTTTGAATATGTAGACTAAGCAAAAGGCTTTTCATTTTATACACAAGGAAACAAATGAACATAATGTGATCATTTTACGATGAACAATTTAGAAAATGACTATTAGATGAGAATATTCAAGTTCTATTTTTAAAAAAAATTAGAAGATAAATGGATTGATTGAATGAAAATTGACTTTAGGAAAGAGAATGTATTAAAAGCTGCTTGGAACAGAGTGAGGCAAATACATACTTCGGTGGAACTACTTTGCTAATTGTGGAACTCTACATTTGCATACGTAGACTTATGCAAATAAGAATTATGAAAAAAAGATGCTTCATGGAAAAAAGATGTGAAAAAAATGACTTGGAAAATCAAAATCAAAAAGATAATGTATATTAAGCATATAGAGAAAAAGATAGTTGTAAAGTATTAATTAAAAAGGTCAGAAACATGAAAAGAGAAAGTGCAAAGCAATTTTAATGAAAATGTTTCAGTAGGGGATGAAACAATTATTTTCGTGAGATTGTGGGGGTTACTGTGTGAATCCCAAAATAAGCACAGCCTTTTAAAAAGTGTATTACACTTTTATTTCTATAGATCCAAACAGTTGCATGTCTGTACAGGTGATCCTAGACCTATGAACATTTGGTCAGTGGCTATTCCAAGTTAAGACAACAGTGAATGAATGATGGGTTACAACTGGTTCTCAGAATTCCAGTTGTCCCAGCATCCTAATGGTCATGTGATTACCATTTGCACTTACAGCTAGTTTACAAATATCCCACAATCATATGATTGCGATTTTGTAACCCTGTTCATTTCCCTGGAAAGTCAAGAGGGAAATAGACAGGGAAGGTCACAAGCCACTGGGGTATGTCTCCCCACTCATGCACCCTCCTCATCCTCTGTGCCCTCAGTCTGCATAAGTCATTTATGCATCTCCATCAGTGTTGGGTTTCTACTGATTAGCCCCAGTTCAAGCGAACTGGTAGTGGTGGCAGCGGGAGGCTCTGCCCACCCGCCCAGACGTCATCACAGATGTTCTGCACATGCGCAGAAACACCGAGCATGAGCAAAGCAAGTGCACACATGCACACACAATTTCGAACCGGTAGCAAAGGTAAGTGGAACCCACTATTGATCCCCATGCATCTTCCCCAACCCACAATGCATCACTTTACACCCTTCCCAAGCCATGTGACGTCTCTTGCATACCCTCTCTAACCCACGCACTACCTGTTTCCCTTCACACCCTCCTTGACTTATATGGCAATTCTCATACTTGCTCCCCACTCCCTCTTCTACCCAGAGCATCAGCCTATTCCTCATGGGCTCGACACTTATAACTTCCTGCCTTTGCAACTTCCTGTTGGCTTACCCACTCACCCTCTTTGGTTGTGGGAGGCTGGAGGAATTTGCCTCCCTTAATGAGTGTGGTTTTCAGGTAATGATAGGAACCAGTACTATAGGGATTGCTGTCATTAAGCAGTGCAATTGTACTTTACAGATGCATTGCTTAGTAACAGAAATTCCAGTCTCCATTGCTGTTGTAAATTGAGGACCACCTGTACAATAATGTGTTTATATGAAGGAGCTTTACATGTGTATTCTGCTAAATCTCAGTTCTTACTTAGATTATGCCAGAATTAGGACTTAAATATAGCCCAACATCTCATTTCTCTCAGTGCCCAACCACAAGTTGACAAGAAGCACTCAGGAAATTTAGGACAAATCAAAACAATTTTTTTCAGCAGCAAGTGGTTAATTTAAAGCATTTGTTACAGCAGAATAATAACCACTTAGATCATGGCTTTAAGAGAGCAGATTTCTACTAGTAGTTATCAGTACATCATGGCATTTTCTGCAACATTAAAGGTTAGTGTGCCACTGAATAATAGAAACACTAGGGAAATTCTTATATTCATATTCTGCTTGTGAATTTAATGTCTTTTATATGTTTATATAAGCCCATCTGTGTATAAACCTATTTTTGATTTTAACAAAATCATAAAAATGTGTCATGTGTGGATAAACCAACCTCAAAAGTTGTATTTTAATTTTCACAATTGGTTTATCCATGGGTGGCAAATTTTTCATGGTTAAAAATTTGAGAGATTGCTAATAATTTTAAAACATATATATTCTCAAAGATAAGCCCAGCTGTGAATAAGCTTAGCCCAAATTTTGGATGTATTTTGTTACCTAAAATTCTCAGATTATCCCCAAGTACGTGGCAGGCTTTTCTCTCTTATGCTCTTTTATAGGGGCATTCTCTGTCTTCTCATCTATGTAGAAATAGGTAGAAAATTTGTGTTATCTCCAGTTCTCCAGATTATTGGATTCACAGTTAATCATTCCTCCTTATTTGTGAGATTAATGGGAGATAGAATCAAGCTACATTTGAAAACTGTAGTTAATACATTAATAAGAATTAATACATGAGTGAGATTTAAAAATATATGTTTTAACATCTTGGTATTTGCCATGTTAAATGCAGATGTTTATTGATTTTACCAAGGGGAAAAAAAGAAGAAAATAATGTGAGTATAATTTTTGCCCTAATATGTTGTGGAGTAAAATTGATACTGAATCAGCAAACATAACTTATTGTGGTGTTATCCAGAATCAATAAATATAAAATGCAACTGTAAACAAGCAAATATATTTGAAGTAGATCGAGATTAATGCATTAAATGTGTATGGCAGTTCACTTTGGGGGGAAAAAGTATAGAATTATATCTTTGAATATTCTAATGAATGTGATTTTAAAAACCTGAAATTTTGCAGGGTTTTAAAATTAGACACTCATAGGTGGTGTACGTGACATGTATTTTGATAGAATTGTGTATGTGTGTATCTCTTTATCTCATGGTGGCATAGGGGAGTTGGAAGTAGATATAAGACAGGCAACCATGGCTCCTGTTGCTAGGAAGCCTTTTACATAGAACATTTTATGGCATGTTTTTATTTAGTTAGTATCCACACAGCTTACTTGCTACATGATAAATAAGGACAATTATATACTCAAAAAATATTTGCCGACAGTTAGATTACAGAGATTTATTCAACAACATTTTTAGAGCTGCATTGTTTTTACAGGACTAAACCCTGAATTTGAATCCTGTAGAGCTTGTATCTTGAGAAAAAGCATGCAAAGTAATAATTTCAACGTAGTATTAGTATTGTTCATTTCTATGGAGGAAAGATCATACTAGTAATTTGTTTGTATTTTCAAGAATGTTTGAATAGTTTCTGAATTTCTTTAACAATGAATTTGTGGAGCTGGCAATTATCGGTAATCCTTGACTCGCAACCACAATTTGGTCCAGAATTTCCATTCTAACTTGGTGCAGTTTAAAGCAAGTCATCATGTGACTAGACCCAATTTTAGGACCATTTTTTTACCACGGTCTTTACCATGATCACTGCAGTCATTAAATAAAACTTCACGATCCGTAAGTGAATCTGGCTTCCCCAGTTGATTTTCCTTGCTAAAACTGGCTGGGAAAGTGGCAAATTGTGATCACGTGATTGCAAGATACTGCAGTCCTTATAAATGCAAATCAACTGATCACATGACTGTGGGGGTAGTGCAACAGTCATCAAGGCTGGGTTGTCAGTCACTTTTTCCGAAGCCATCATAACTTTGAAATGTCATTAAACAGTTGCAAGTTGAGAAATACCTGTATATATAGTGTCTCTTGTATAGTTAGTTATACATTCAAGGCAGAAATAATATTTGTTTAGTTATTTTTCACATTTTTAAACCACTCCTCCCTTATAATTCCTTATATCTGGGTTTATAAATCTTACTGGGAAATACCAGGTGGGGTGAGACTAGTTACATATTATTTTTACCTGGATCAAATCAGCATGCACTACTTTATAATATTATCTTGCCTCATATCAGGAGCATAATGTAATGAGTACACACACCAGGAACTTGGTGTATTACTGAGTCCTGTAATATTGTTCCATTTAAATGTAATATTTACTATCATTTTTTGAATAGAGAGCGTGATTAGAATTATGAAGTAAGTTAGAGTTCCTTCTGCTCTGTTGCACACAAACATCTTTGTGGATCTGACACTGTTTATCTAACAGTGCGCTCAATACTGCTTGAGTAGGGGAAATTGCACAAAACAAGTCCAGTGCATCAGCATTTTCATTGTATACTGAGCTGAGTCTCTTCATATGGTCACATCCCCTTTTTAATCCTGGTCCTCATGTTTCTTTCCCAGTCCAGCCTGTTTTTGTGGTGTCTGTTGCTGGTCTCCCTGAGCTTATGTTCCTGTGGTTTGAATGTTTTTCTATGTGGCTCAGTGTGTTAAGACCTGCAGAACTTAAGTGGTGGTATTCAATTGGTTCGACAGGACAGTGATCTAGCATTAGTGGTTTGTGGTAAGCAGAGAAGTGATGGCTGCTTTTAAGTTGGATTTCCTCCCAGAAATGATGGTGGATCATTGCTCCTTGAATGCCAGCCCGATGTAAGTATTTTGTTTTCAAAGTCATCTACATTGATTGCTTTGAGTTTATTATTTTGAAGGGTTTGGGGGTGGGAAATTTGCTCAATTGAGATTTTTTTAAAAAGCAAATACATGTATTTAAATAATAAAATGGAGCCTGAAATATATTTAGTTAGATCAGTATTGGGCAAAATAGCCAATTGTTCCATAGTCGGCTAATTCTAGGGAGATACATTTCATTTATAAATATGTAGCTAATAGTAATAAAGCTGTATAATTTGGCATGTCATTCTAATCTAGGAAGTAATGCCCTAAATACATGTAAATCTTTGTAGCTTGATATTTAGCACATTAAATATGCAATTTAATGTACTATATTTCCCCACGCTTTGCTATATTTTAAACCCAATTTTTTAAAAGAATTAATTACTATGGGCCACATAGTTATTGAAGTATTACAGTTATCTATGATTTATTATTGAAGTATTCACTACATTGGAATAAATTGGCTTCAGGTAAGTGTGCAAAGTATGTTGACTTATATTTCTTCAGATAAACTCTCAGTATGCTTTATGTACATTAGAGTCCCTCAGTCTTTATCAGTACATGATAACTTCTCTGAATTAATAGTTTGATATGGTTATATGTGTCCATAGAGTTTTCTAGAATATAAGAGATCAAGTCCCTTCCTCACATATCTTGAGGAAACTTAATTCAGTGAAAGAAAAAGAAACACTATGGGAAGGGGAAGAGGAGTTCGAATTAGAGATATATAGGAAATAATGCATTACTTCAGTTGGAAATATTTAGAATGAATCACAGCAGAAATGGAAATGTGTCTATCAACACTTATATCCTAAATAAATTGCCTCTCAGACAGTACTCAACAATTTATAACTGTATTTAGTTTTACTTGATAATAGTTTAAGGCAGAAATTCTCAGGTATGCATTTTATTTATTTATTCAATTTATAAGGCCACCGATATCAAACAAGTGACTGAGTGGTGAACAATATAAAATCAATTAAAACAGAATTACAAGCACAACACAAAGAAAATAAATACAGCTGCCAAGAAATTACAATCCAACCAGCAAATGGGACCCTTAACAAAATGGGACCCTTACCAGATCCCAGTATATAACTGGGTCTTTAAGATCTTACGAAAGGCCAAAAGGGTCAAGGCTATTCTAATCTCTGAAGGGAGAATGTTCCAGAGGACATTTTTGTTAAGCTGTCAGTGTTAATTGTATGTACCACCATGATTGACTAAAATACTTCAACGTTTATATTTAATATCAAAATGTAATTGCTTCTCCATTTGGTAGCGCTTATCCCATATCTTCATTTAAATAAAGATGCATTTTTTTCTTTAAATATATTTCTTAAGTTTTGAATTAATTAAAAAAGAAGTCACAACAGTACCTTAAATTTGTTCATTGATTTTAACAAATTAAGTATAAGATGATAACGGCCATTAGAAACGTTGAAAATTTTGAAACAAATAAATATTGAAAGAAAGTAGCATTAAAATTATACTTCAAATCTCACTTGAATTATCATTGTTTTCCCTCCTGATGGTCAGTAAAGAAATAGATGTTGGCACTTCCCTGGAAATTATGCTGCATATTCCTTAGATAAATTTAAAAAATGCCCCATATACATATTCTACTTCAGTTCTAAACTCCAAATATTAAATATATATTAAAGGAGAAGGAAGATCATGTATGATATAAAAGGATTAAAGAAGAAAACCCTTGCAGTCTTGTTACTTTTAAGGATTAATATCAGAGAAATTATTAGTTAAAATTATTCTACAAATGCTGTTAAATACTTAAAATTTAGCATACTTTATTCCTTTGAGGTGACTATTTAAAGCAGGCGTGTCAAACTTGATTTCATTTGAGGGATGCATCAGGGTTGTGTTTGACCTCAGGGGGCCAGGGTGGACATGGCCAGCTTGATGTCACTTGTGTTGGGGGTGCCTGTGGTGGCCCGAGTGCTCTGCCAGGGAAAACAGGCTCCTGAGCTCCTTTTTGGCTGTGACGGCCTCCTGCAACCTTCTGCCAGTGAAAATGGAGCTCAGGAGGTGAGCTCCATTTTTGCTGGCAGAGACACTGGGCCAGTCCATTGCTGTGTCCAGGTCTAGTCCTTTGTTGTTTCCAGGGCCAGATCTAAGCACCTTCGGGTCGAATCCGGCCCCCCGGGCCTTGAGTTTGACACCTCTGATTTAAAGCAATGATTAAGACCAGCTTGAGCCCCACAGCTAGATCAAATCTTCTCCTTCTTGTAGACTGGACAATGTGACTGAGCAAAGAACCCTTGCTTCTCATTCAGACACTTAATTCTACAGCACGCCTCCCAGAAAAGTAATATCTTTAGGAATCGTCTAAAATGGATGTAGCACCAAGCAGCCATAAACCTGAAGGCATTTCTCACTGTCATGCCTTATGTCTTTGTATCTGACATGTCCTACCATGTATATTTAAGAAAGGAAGCCTAGCAAAGTGGAAGCAGTAAAGTAACACTACTCTGAAACATTCTCCCAGGTAGGTGTACAAGAGGCTCTAGTTGAAGTTCTGATAGCTAGATGGATGGCTTTGGTAGTTCACATTAATCCCATGAGGTGAAGGTTGGATTTAAGTAAGAGTGAGTATACAAAGAAAGAATATTTATTTATTTATTTATTTTATTTATATTAAATTTATAGACCGCCCTTCTCCCTGAGGACTCAGGGCGGTGTACAGCCGGAATTAAAAAACACATAATATAAACAATAAGAACAATTAAAAATAGAATAATAAATTTCGGCTCAAATTAAAAATACCAATCCCCATAAAATTTAAAATTTAAAATACTGCTTAAGCCAGCCCGGCTTGTTTGAAGAGGTAAGTTTTTAGGGCACGACGGAAGGCACTGAGGTCTGGGATTTTCCTTATCTCGGCGGGTAACTGATTCCAGAGGGTAGGTGCCCCCACAGAGAAGGCTCTCCCCTACATTGTTTGGCTGACGGCACCCCAAGGAGGCCCTCTCTGTGGGAGCGCACGGGTCGATGGGAGGTCGTCTGTGGCAGTAGACGGTCCCGTAGATAACTAGGTCCTATGCCATGGAGCGCTTTAAAGGTGATAACCAACACCTTGAAACGCACCCGGAAGACCACTGGGAGCCAGTGCAGCTCGCGCAGGAGTGGTGTTACATGGGAGCGCCATGTTGCTCCCATCACTACCCATGCGGCCGCATTCTGGACCAGTTGGAGCCTCCGGGTGCCCCTCAAGGGGAGCCCCATGTAGAGAGCATTACAGTAATCAAGGCGAGAGGTGACAAGGGCGTGAGTGATTGTGCACAGGGAATCCCGATCAAGAAAGGGCCGCAACTGGCGAATCAGGCGAACCTGACAGAAAGTCCCCCTGGTGACAGCTGTCAGATGGTCCTCTAAGGACAGCTGCCTATCCAGGAGGACTCCCAGATTGCGAGCCCTTTCTGTGGGGGCCAAAGACTCGCCCCCAATAGTCAGCAATGGAGTCAACTGACTATATCGGGATGCCGGGAGCCACAGCCACTCAGTCTTAGAGGGGTTGAGCCTGAGCCTGTTCCTCCCCATCCAGGTCCGCACAGCCTCCAGGCACTGGGACATCACTTCAAGGGCATCGTTGGGGTGGTCTGGGGTGGAGATGTACAGCTGAGTGTCATCAGCGTACTGATGGTATCTCACCCCAAAACCACGGATGATCTCACCCAGCGGCTTCACATAAATGTTGAACAGAAGGGGCGAGAGGACCGATCCCTGCGGCACTCCACAGATGAGAGGCCTCGAGGTCGACCTCTGCCCCCCTGTCAACACATACTGCGACCGGTCGGAGAGAAAGAAGGAAAACCACCGCAACATGGTGCCTCCCACCCCCAACTCTTCCAACCGGTGCAGCGTGATACCATGGTCGATGGTATCAAAAGCTGCTGAGAGATCTAACAGGACCCGAACAGAGGAGCAACCTCTGTCCCGAGCCCTCCAGAGATCATCAGCATCATATCCAGTTTGTTCAATTTTTTTAAAAAAAATCTAAATCATCTCACTGTTTTTTAAATGTAGAATATTGGGATTTACATTACAGTGGGATTCATACATAACATGATTTTCAGCTAAACCTGTTGAAGCACATAATGGAAACTGAATTGGAAACTATCAGAATTGAGAGCTGTCAAGAAAAAGGGAATGAATATAGTATATCCAATTCAAAATTTATTTTTATCTCCAAGGAAAATAAGATAGGAGTTTTAAAAATGTCTTTTATTGATTGAAAAGCATAAATGCATTAAGGAGGCAGCTGTCATCGAAAGCAGTGCAACCCACAATGAGTATTTTATCTATAGTATCCATGGCAGCTTAGCGTCTTGCTAGCAGCAGCATTTGGGGAAGAATCCATTTAGATGAGCTTATTTTGATCATTTTAAGGTAATTATTTAAAGTACATCCATTTTTATCATTTCTACCAATTACAAAATTGACGAATTACTGGTAAAAATGGGTGGTTTACATTTTACAAAGGAATATATGCCCTTATCGAATTTATGTGCCTGCATTCTACCTCTTAAATTTTTTTATCTATTTCCCCAAAAGGAGAAAATCACATAGACTTAGTCATGCAGTGTTCTGTAGGGTCACCACCACAAGTTCATAGCTGAAGGGCAAATGTTTGCAGGCTATTGTATGATTTATAATCAGATGCTTAACTGTTTTGAAACTTAATTAAGACCTCAGAATAAATGAAAAAGTATATCCATAGTAGAAGCTATTAGGATGTTTATGTAAAATTCCCCAAAGTGGAGGGAACTGGATCTCTTAGTAATCAACTTTGTTTACAGTTTGTGTTTGGTATTCTGGACAGTATCTTTCTCTGAAATTACAACTGGCATGCCAGCTAGTTGATTCCCTATTTTATCATAAACAGACATTTCATGAAGCTAGAAAGCAATGTGGATTCTGTGATTTTTTTCCCCATGTTATCTCTAGGTTAAAATCCAGAGTTTCCAGTTTAAAGTTAAAATATAACATTGTGTTAATTTATAATCATTATATCTTAAAAATAATTTATTATGTTTGCTGAAGCTCAGTTCTACTTGCATTTGGTAGTCCTTTTTGGGTTTCACCAGCATTAACACAACTGCAGGGTGTACAGATAGCTCTCAAGTTGCTAGGGTATTTGATACTGGAATTTCTGTTCCTAAGTGATGCAGTTGTAAAGTGCAACATCACATGACTGTATTGCTTAGTGACAGCAATTTCCTGCCAGCTGCCAACTACCAGGTCAGTGGAGAAGGCAGCAGGAAGTTGGAAGTCCCAGATGGCTTATAGTCAGGCTAACAGATAGGTAAGCAGCTCCTGCTATGTAGGAGAATGAGCAAGGGATGTGTGTGAGGCCGGGGAGACGTAGTGCTAGTGTTATGGGACTTGAAGTGCTACTGTTCGGTAGCTGAAGATGGCCAGAGGGGATGCGCAAGTGTCTGGGGGGGGGGGGGGGGGGGGGGGGGGGGGGGGGCTGCAGTGTAAGTGCAATAGGGCTTGAGGTGGTTGCTGCTGGGTGGGAGAGGGTACTTGAGTGCAACAAGGCTCAAGGAGAATAGGAGGCTGGCAAGGTGCATGGGTGGAAGAGACTTATCCAAGCAACTTGCATCCTTTTTTGTTGGCCTCCCCAATGACTTGTGGGAAGCTGGCAAATTCTGATCCCATGACTATGGAATGCTGCAACAGTTGTAAGTGTGAACTGGTTGCCAAGCATTGGGATCACAATCACCGGATTGCAGGGGTGCTAGAAGAGCTGGAACTTCAAAGTACAGTTGTAACTATCACTTGTTCAGTGCCATTGTAACTTCGAATAGTCTCTGAACAAGTGGTCATTAGCAGAGGATTACAGTGCATATAGAAAGTCTACACAAAATGTAGAGATGTACATTTTGAGATGTAAAATAAGCAGACTAAGATAAAACACTTCAGAAATTTTTTCTCCTTTAATATAACATAGAAGCTGTATAATTTAATTGAAAAACAAACAAATCTTTTAGAAGAAAAAATAAAAATGAAAAACTAGAATAATGTAGCTGCATAAATATTCACATGCTCTTATAAGTAGGGATTTGGCTGGGTTCAAAATTAACCAATCGCACTCAAACTGATGATAAATACAAGTAGTCCTCAACTTACAACAGTTTGTTTGGTGATTGCTCAAAGTTACAACGTCATTGAAAAAAATGACTTATGACCACTGTTTTTCACAGTTACAACCTTTGCAGTATCCCCATGATCACGTGATCAGAATTCAGATGCGTGGCAACTGGTTCATATTTATGACCATTGCTGTGTCCCAAATTCATGTGATCACCTCTTGCGATCTTCTGACAAGTAAAGTCAATGGGGAAGCCAGACACACTTAACAACCCAGGTTACTAATTTACCAATTACAATGATTCACTTAACAACTGAGACAAGAAAGGTGGTAAAATGAGGCAAAATTCACTTAACAAATATCTCACTTAACAACAGAAATTTTGGGCTCAATTGTGGTCATAAGTTGAGAACTACCTATAACAGTGATGGCTAACCTTTTTGCCATCGCGTGCCAGAAGTGAGGGGAGTGTAAGGAGGTCGCTTGCATGGGTGCCCACACCCATAATTCTATGTGCCCCACCCTCCGCACATGCATGTGCAACACCCTCCCCCTGCACTCCCTCCACTTTTGGCATGCAGTAGCAAGGTAGGCCTATTTTTCGTTCTCCCCAGGCTCAAGAGCCTTTCTAGGAGGCTGGGGAGGGCGAAAATGGCCTTCCCCACTCCCCCAGATTCCCTCTGGAGGGTGGAAACAGCCTTTTTCATGACTTCCGGTAGGCCCAAAAGGCCCAAAAATCAGCTGGCCGGCACGCGCATGCACGCCAGAGCTGAGCTCGCGTGCCCACCGACAGGGCTCCATGTGCCACCTGTGGCACGCGTGCCATAGGTTCGCCATCACGGCCCTATAGTAATCAGTACACATCTTCCATCGTTTAAAGTGACTCTGATGACGCCCATATAAAATTCAGCTGTTCTAGTAGGATTTATCTGACATTAACTCAGTTACCTTTTATAGCAAAAGCCATGGTCTGCAAAGAGCTTACAAACCAACAAAGGATCTCATTGTTGGAAGGTATCAAGTCAGGAAAAGGGTGCAAAAACTTTCCAAAACATTGGCTATACCATGGAACACAGTGAAGACAGCCATCAACAAGTGGAGAAAACATGGCACAACAATGACAAAAAACTGGTTGTCCTTTCAAAATGGATGAAAAAAACAAGAAGGAAATTGGCCCAAAAGGCTGCCAAGAGACCTGCAGCAACCTTAAAGGAGCTGGAGGAATTTCTGGAAAATACTGGGTGTGTACTACATGTGACAACAATCTCCCATATTCTTCATGTGTCTGAACTGTGGGGTACTGTGGCAAGACAGAAGCTTTTTCTTACAAAGAAAAATATTCAAGTTTGGCTACATTTTGCAAAAACTTGCATTAGGGTGGATTTGATTTAAATCAAGTCAGTTTAAATCATGATTTAAATCACTAGTAAAAAGGCTTGCTTTAAAATCAACTCGATTTAAATCATAATTTTTAAAGAGCAACTGTCATCTCTGTCCCGCAGCACCTCATCCTCTGACCCGCTGTTGACTTACCGACAGTCCCAATATTACAGAATATACAGCGTCATGCTACATAACTAAGCTCCATTTCATGCTGAATAAATTACATTATTAATGTATCTTAAATAGAAAACTATCCTTAGATAGATTTTTACTCCAAAAGCATTTTATTAATTTTTTTTGATAAAAATAAGAAAAATCCAATTTAAATTTTTAAAAATCCTATTTTTTAAAAAAATCATTGCTTTTTATCCACCCTGACCTACCTCAAGTCTCACAAAAGCATGTGGGAAAATGTATTATGGTCTGATGAGGTTGAGCTTTTTGACCAAAATTTCAAAAACTATGTTTGGTACAAAACTGTGCATCACCATCATCACAGTTGATGTTTGGTGCATCAACTATGCATCACTGTGCATCACCAAAAATACATCATTCACCATGAAGCATGGTGGTGACAGTATAATGGGACTGCTTTTTTTCCCATGTAGATCTGGGGCTTTAGTCAAGGTGAAAGGGATTATGAACAGTTCCAAATATCAGTCAATTTTGGCACAAAACCTTCAGGCCTCTGCTAAAATAGCAATAGCAAATCACTTAGGCTTATATACTGCTTCATTGTGTTTTATAGCCCTCTCTAAGCAGTTTACGAGTCAGCATATTGCCCCAGCAATCTGGGTCCTCATTTTACTGACCTCAGAAGGATGGAAGGCTGAGTCAACCTTGAGCCAGTTAGAATTGAATTCCTGGCAGTGAGCAGTGAGTTAGCTTGCAATACTGCATTCTAATCATTGTGCAACCATGGCTCTTGAAAATGCTGAATAGGAAGAGGAATTTTATCTTTCAACATGACAGTGATCCAAAGCACATCTCAAAATCAACAAAAGAATGCCTTCACCAGAAGAAGATAAGTTTTGGAGTAGCCCAGCCAGAGCCCGGACCTGAACCCAGTTGAAAATCTGTGGGGTGATCAGAAGAGGGGCTGTGTACAAGAATTGCCCTCACAATCTGGCAGATCTGGAGCATTCTTGCAAGGAAGAGTGGGCAACGATTGCCATGGCAAGATGTGCCATGGTGATGGGTTCTTATCCCAAAAACTGCTACTATAAAATCAATAGGTTCTTCAACAAAGTATTTGTTTAAGGTGTGCACAATTACGCAACCACGTTATTGTAAGTTTTAAAATTATTTTCCCCCCTAAAAGATTTCACTTTGGTTTTCGATGGGTTGTACAAGCTTATATGTTATATTAAAGTTGGGGGGGGGGGGAAATGAAGTGATTTATTTTATTTTATTTTTTTACATCTCAAAAATCTGGCATTTTAATGGGTGTATAGACTTCCTATATCCACTGTATCTGTAGAAAATCATGGAAGGTCCTTTTTTTAAATTTAAACCAACAGAAATTTTATTTATTAATATTTATCCAATTTATATGGCTGTCCATCTCTGGCTCTTATACAAGGGAAAAGATTACTTGTATATTAGAGTGTTTATTTATTGATACAAGTAATCGTTTTCTGTTTATTTAGTCTCAAAATTATAATGCTATTCTGGTGCTTGCACATTCATCAAAACTTAACAATAAATACTTCTCAAATTCAAATACTTAAGTGAATAAAACAAAGGAAAATGACACTGGATAAAAAGCAGGTAGATGCAGCAACTGAAGTAAAGTATTAAATGTAATTTATATTTCTTATAAAGATTATCCTAAATAAAAAGGGTGTAATCTAGTATATTGGAGAAGAGTTAGATTGTTTAGATATGCCCAGTTATGGTTCTTTCTCTTACTTCGATAACTGGACATTTATTATCATTCAACCATAGAAAAAGGCTTTATAGTTTATGAGATGCACAGTTCGGAAGACAGTGCCCTTCAAACACTTTGGCCCTAAGCCCTTTAGGCCTAATGAATTGATATTTGCTCTTCTTGTAAAATAGGTGTGTTATCATTATTGACAAAAAATTGTTTTTTTATAAAATTAAAGAATTAAAACATTAGGAGTGACATTAGGAGTCATCTAGTCCAATGCCCTTCTCTCTAAATCATCTCTAACAGATTTAACATCTACCTTGTGCCCAAAAATCTCCAGCAAAAGAAAACAATTTTCTTGTAGCCTTGACCGACAGCATATACAGTCAAGAAACTCTTCCTGAATCTAGCCAGAGTCTACTTTCTTAAAGGTTTTAACTCAATGGTTCTGATTTTGACCTTTGAGGCAATAGAAAACAAGATCATCCCATCTTCTGCATAATAGTTATTTAGATACTTGAAGACTATCTGTCTCATCTCCCTGTCCCCAGCATCATTTTTTTCCTCAGCTAAATATAACCAGATGTTTTAACTGCTCCTTACAGGTCTTGATTTCCAGACATTTTACTGCGTTAGTTGTCTTTGAAACTGCTTCTATTTGTCAGTGTCCTTAAAAGAAACAAACACGACCTTTGGTGACTAAAACAGAATATTGCAAATGAGGTCTGATCAAGGCAGAGTAGACTGGAAAAATTAAGACCCATGATCTGGAGTTTGTGTTGCTATTAATCCCCCCCCCCCCATTATCTTCCTTTCTAGTTAATGCATCACACAGCTATCTTAACGTTTAATTTGTGATTGAGAAGGACACCCAGATTCTTTTCATGTACATTACTATCAAGTATCTCCCCCATTCCATATTTGTATCTTTCATTTTTCCTGCCAGATAAAGAGTTTTATTTCCTCCCTATTAAATTCCATTCTCTTCATTTCAGCCCTTTACCTGTTCCTTTCTAGATTTCTCTGGATCTTCCATCCACTCTGCACTAGCCATCGTTACCAGCTTTGTGTCACATTTAATCGCCATCCTCTCAACTCCCTCATCCATCAGTGACCAAAGTGTTAAACAGCACAGGGCTCGGTTACGGGCTTGTAATCATCCACTTGATGCTACCCTCCAAGCAGAAAGCATCATGAGATAGTTCTTCAAGAGTTTTGCTGAAAACATTTCCCTGATGTGCTAACCTAGTACCTCTCTCAAAATATAGCATGATATATTTGCAAACAAATGTGAGCTTCCTTACTCTTGTTAATTAGGGCATTCTTGTCAAAGTGCTGTTTAATAATCTTAGGGTATTATACATGAAATTACTGACAGGTCTGTAGTTCCCCAGATCTTCCTTTTCAAGGATGTGGATGACATTTGCTGAGCCTTGCCAGTCTTTTAGAGTTCTGAAAGATTATTGAGAGTAATTTTGTGACCCCCTTCATTACCCTAAGATGCAATATATATGACCCTGGAAACTTGAATTTATTTAAATTAATTTTTTTTTACTCTCTTCTTGTCTAACCTAAACTTCAGTTCCCTCCCATGGCATCATAATGACCAGTTAGAGCTAAATTCCTCTTCTGGGAGAAGTCTGGCATAAAATAGGAGTCTTAAAAGTTCTGCCTTCTCACTATCACTCATTACCAATACGATGCTTTCTCTTGGCAATGGAGCACTTTGACTTACCTTTTATTTCTAAGTAGCTCCAGCTCATTCTGAGATTTAATTTTTCTGACATAATTTATAAAGTCCATTCCTATAATTTATAAAGTCATTCCTATAATGGAGGAAAAAACTTTGTTTTATCTTTCATTATGCATTCCTCCTTTAGTTTTGTTTTAAGTGTTTTTTTTTATCTTCAGGATTTTACAGTGTTTGTTTTGTTTTGTTGAAGTTAATGCTTTGCACATGCTTGTGCTTATGCGATTAGTAATCATTCTCAATCTTGTTAAATTTCAGTTGTCAATATCTATCCATTATTGTAGAATTGCAGTACCATATGTTAAATCCAGGTCTTCTTGAATTAAATATGGCTTCCTTTTTCCTAAATTTCTATTCAGTTTTAATATGTCCTTCCATTAGAAAATGTGTGATTTAAATAGAAAGAAGTTTAAGAATCATAAGTTGAAATAAATCACTGTGACATTTCCCCTAATATTTAATTTAGTTCTTTAGTTCAGCAGGCAGAATTATTCCCATTATCTTCTGTGAATGATGTGGCCCACCTTTGCCAGGTCCAGAGTTGGTGATCACAAGTTTCCTGTGTTGAACAGCATCATAGGGTTTAAAAGTCCAATGGGTGCTGCCCATCTCCATATTACAATGATGTACCCCTCTCCTGAGCTCAGCTGCCTATTGCTCTGGAGTAATCATTCCATTGTGCTATTGCAATACAGGTAGTCCTTGACTTATAACCACAGTTGAGCCCAAAATTTCTGTTCCTAAGTGAGACAGATGTTAAGTGAGTTTTGCCCCATTGTACAATCTTTCTTGTTACAGTTGTTAAGTGAATCACTGCAGCTGTTAAATGAATAACACAGTTGTAAAATGAATCTGATTTCCCCTTTGACTTTGCTTGGTCTCAAAAGATGTTCACATGATCCCGGGATATTGCAGCCATCCTAAATATGAGTCATTTGCCAAGCACCCAAATTTTGATCACGTGACCATGGGGATATTGCGGTGGTCGTTCATGTGAAAATGGTCATAAGCCACTTTTTTCAGTGTGGTTGTAACTTCAAACATTCACAAATACGTCAAGGACTACCTATAGCAGTGATGGCTAACCTTTTAGTTATCGTGTGCCAAAAGCGGGGGGAGCCCGGGGGGTGTCACGCATGTGCCCACACCCGTAATTCTATGCGCCCCGCGCATGCATGCGAGATTTCCCCCCCACGCTTTTGGCGTGGGGGGGAATCTCCCCCAATAGTCCCGTTTTTTGCCCTCCCCAGGCTCCAGAGCCTTTCTAGGAGCCTGAGGATGGCGAAAACGGCCTTCCTCCCTCCAGAGGCTGGAAACGGCCCATTTGCCAACTTCCAGTGGGACAGGAAGACCCATTTTTTGCTCTCCCCAGGCTCCAGAGCCTTTCTAGGAGCTTGGGGAGGACATAAACAGCCTTACCAATGCTCTGGAGGCCCTCCAGAGGCTGGAAACAGCCCATTTGCCAACTTCCGGGCCCACCAGAATTTGGGGCCCACAGTATTTACTATGCAAAATCCTTATGGTTTGATACAAATCTGCATAATTATTCTTCAGTATCCAGAGACAGTTTCATTTTTAGAAGTACAAGTATATAGAACAACTATGTTTTCCAGATTAAGTTACATTAAAAAATGGAACAATTGAGTTGTCTAAAAAGCAGGTATATACTTTAAAAATAATTATGAGTTGAACCAAATTCTAATTATGTTTAAGGTAATTATTTTGAATATTTGAAATACATTTTTTCATGATGTACTGGAACAACTATCACTGATTTTTAAATTATAGTGCATTAAATAAAATTATTTATTGACTTTATGTGTACTTTTAGAGAGTGTTTCAGTCTCTTTAAAGTATTTATTTGCCCTGCTCTTATTTGTTTCAAATGATTATTTATCCAAAAACATTTTCATTTATAAGCTGCTAAATAAAATTAGAAACTTTCAGCCATAATTGGAAGAAGGCAGTGAGTCATCAGCCAACCACCTTTTTTGTGTAGAAAAATATATTGAATTTTTGTTTCTCTTAGCATTTCAAATTTGCGAGTTCTGTTTAAATATATTGAGTTTTAGCAATTTAAACACTGCATATGAAGTAAAAGGTTGATTGATTACCTTGCCAGTAAAATCACTTATCACATTTTTCTCATTGATTCATATAGCTCAAAGAAAATGAATGGCACATTGGATCATCCTGACCAACCAGACCTAGATGCTATCAAGATGTTTGTGGGCCAAGTCCCACGGAGTTGGTCTGAAAAAGACTTGCGAGATCTATTTGAACAGTATGGTGCTGTCTATGAAATAAATGTCCTGCGAGACAGAAGCCAAAACCCTCCTCAGAGCAAAGGTGAGAGGTTTTCTTCTTCCCATCAAGTTTTAGAAAGGCAGTATTTGGCTGCACTTAAGGCCACATAGAGAACCAAATGACTTAATGATTGGCATCAAGTGTACTGTAATTTACATTAAAAGTTTTATCCAATTGTTTCCATTATTTATACCAACATATAGAGGCACCTACTGGCGTCATTCATTACTATATTTAATAGTAATACTGGTAGTAATAGTAAATTACTACAGTAATAGTTAATAGTTAATAATAACAATAATAATAAATTGAACTTCTTTTTTATATTGTTATCCACAATGATATGTGCTAATTATGTTTTATAAATAGTGTCCATTTAGTATCCAATGAACATCTACAAAATTGGGTTCATAGTATACGCAAGACTCTTTTATAACACTGAAAATTGTTTCTGACCCCCAGTCCAGTTTATAAACTACTAATTTATTAGGAGGACAAGGACATTATTAAAATACTTGATTCATATATGAGGTGTGTGGGCAGTTTATTTCAAGAGCAGATGAGTTTTTGTTGGGCCAGTTACAAATTACAGTTTGGTGGTCTTATGTAGTAGGATGATACTGCAAGTTCGAATCCCACCAGGCTCAAGGTTGACTCAGCCTTCCATCCTTTCTAAGGTGGGTAAAATGAGGACCCAGATTGTGGGGGCAATAAGCTGACTTCGTATAAATGTACAAAAGTATGAAGGCTATTGCTTAACGCATTGTAAGCCGCCCTGAGTCTCCGGAGAAGGGCGGCATATAAATCAAATTTTTTAAAAAAATAGCATCTGTGTCACTTCATATGGTGGGTAGAGAGTGTTGGAGTAGAGGTAATACTGGGAAAAAAATTAGAAAAAGTAAGTCATCTTGCTCTGCTTTTTATTTGCAGGACATTTGGGTTTTTCCCCCGCACAAAATCAGAAGAAATAATTATATAGTTCGTACCAACTCATTGTGAAGTATATATTAACAAGGTCTAATAAACATATAACATTTTAAATATGCTGTCTGATCTAGAAAGGATTCATCTGCAGAACAAGTTTATTCTCCCATCCCCTGAAGCATTATTATCAGTAGGATATTTTAAACCATTGTACTGTAAGAAATTACATAGGACAGAGTGAGTTAATAAAAATCCCCTTCCTACAATAAAATTGTCCACTTTGTGTAGAGCATCTCTGGATCTAACCTAAATTGTTTAAACATAGTCTATAATTAGGTAGTTTTCATATCATACATTCCACCATAAATTAACATCTAATTAGTCAAGATTATTGAAAGAAACAGCTTTCAGTCTTAAAAAAAATTGTTAGTGGTCATGTGAAGGCTACATCTGGAATGTATGGCATTCAAATGTGTATTATATGTCTCAAAAAAGTTCAGAATTAGGTTGCTAGAAATGCCCGACTTAGATAATTAACTGATGTGGTAATTTAGGCTTGAAGTGGTTTTTAATATGTGTTACAGAATGTGTTTATTTCATAGGGTGCTGTTTTGTTACATTTTATACCCGTAAAGCTGCACTAGAAGCACAGAATGCTCTTCATAACATGAAGATCCTCCCAGGGGTATGACAAATTATGTTATTTCTTGTTAATTTACTCTGTATCAGCAAATCCTCACTGGAAATACTACATTTTCCGTAGTAGATTATGTGGAATCCTTTGTCCTACTGTTTGTTTATGACTTATTTTGTATCAATTTAAATTCAGAATGATATTTTTACAAATAGAATTATAAGTTCCTAACTATAACATGTTTCAAATTAATATATTTTGTTATTTTATGTATAAGTGATGTGTGAGGCTTCGTAGGATGTGCTCAAGACTTTGAATTCAACATTTTTCAAGCTTGAAATGCCCCATTTCAGTTATTAAATAGTTTCAAGCCACCTTAGAAGTGATTTAAGCACAAATAGGGCTAATTCATATTCAAAATACTTCATAAATGGACAGAAGAGATCATTCTAAGCGCGAAATGATTGTTTCATACTGGAAACATTTTGAATTTGTTTTGCATATTCCAAACAGTTTATTTTGAAAAATGTAATATTCCTCCATTACTTTCTTATCACAGATGCACCATCCAATTCAAATGAAGCCAGCTGACAGTGAAAAGAATAATGGTGAGTATGGGTAAAAGATTGTTTGGCCTTGGTATGTTTTATCACGTTGTGGCAACATTCATTGCATTGTATGTCAAAATTGCAACTTATGGACATTTTTAAAAAATTAAAGGCAGATTCCAACAATGCCATCTATGAAATAAACATCCTCTCACAGTTTCATGTTATTCTGTTGAAAATCAGAATAACAAATCCAGACATTTTATTTCATATTCAAAAGAAGGCAGCTTCAAGTCTGAAACACTTCTGATAATGTTGAAATAGATTGTTTGAAACTCAAAATGTATGTTTTCAGTTCATTGCTTTTTGTACACGGCTCTTCTACTAAACTCTGAGATAATAGATTTTCTGACTCTTGCTCTAGACCAGGGGTGTCAAGCTCGTGTCATCACATGACATATCGCAACTCCCCCCCCCCTTTGCTAAAACAGGGGTGGGCATGGCCAGCATGTGACACATCCAGCCCATGGGCTGCGAGTTTGATACCCCTGCTCTAGACTTAAGATTCTAGATTTGTAGTGGCAGGGTAAAGAAAGTATTCCAATGCTTATGATAATATTCATTTTGGGGCAACTTACTGGTAAATTTTGCTGGATTGTTTTATAAAATCAAGGAAACTTAATCATGTAAATAGTCAAGCCACAACTTTTGTTGTTGTTGTTCTCTTAGCAGTGGAAGATAGAAAACTATTCATTGGGATGATCTCAAAGAAGTGCAATGAAAATGATATCAGAGTGATGTTTTCCTCTTTTGGTCAAATTGAAGAATGCAGAATTCTACGGGGTCCTGATGGTTTAAGCCGAGGTACACACAGACCTGTTTGCAACTGATGATTTCTCCTTCAGACCTCTCTTACTCCTCCTCGTCCTCCTTCTCCTCTCTCCCCAACCCTTGTCTTTCCCCCATCTGCATACACATACATACCCCTTATATTTAATTGGGAAGTTTTAGAAATGTTTCTTTGTTCAGGAGATAGCTTGAATATACTGCTACTTAATTTTGATTGTATTCCCTTCTCAGGTTGTGCTTTTGTGACTTTTACCACAAGAGCAATGGCACAAACAGCAATCAAAGCAATGCATCAAGCACAGACCATGGAGGTATATAAAAAAAATACCAATTTTGAGAGACTTTTATGTTTGTAACTAAGTATTGCTAATTGTATTCTAAGGACAATTTAAAGTGTTAGTTTTAACTTTTAAAGCCTACACCATTTAGGGCGTACTATCTGATCATTGAGTTTTATTGACACCCATTATAGTCAACAGAATTACACCCTTCACTTGAGATTCTTTTCATGTTTAGCTTCCAAGCTGTAGAATGTACTTTGCCTCTCTCTTTGCAGTATTGCTAAAGGAGTTAATACTTTCCTTCTCAGCCAGATATTTTAGTTTATATTAAAAATCCCTTAAAATCCTTGTGGAAACACTTAAATCTTTATATAATCAACTGTTTTTGAGTTTTTAAGATTTTATTTTAATTGTATTGATACCTATGGGTATCTATGGGTGATACCTATGGGTATCTATGGGTGATAATAACACATCCAAATCATAATAGATAAATGGTTGGTTTAAGCTTTCCAGTTACTATGTTAACATCCCTCAGTTCATACCCCCTGCATGGCACATACCCACACTTCTCTCCAGTTGTACACAAAATAGGAAAGATATATATGATACATGAATCTGCACTGGAATTCTGGAATGTGACAGGTTGCTTTAAAAAGAAGACACAGTTTCTGAATGTATCTTCTTTTTAAAGCAATTATTTAAAGAATGTAAATTGTTAGGATTTTGGAAAGATGACAAAAGCTACAGCTGTGTGAATTATATTGCAGGGATGCTCTTCTCCCATCGTAGTGAAATTTGCAGATACTCAGAAGGATAAAGAACAGAAACGAATCGCACAACAACTTCAGCAACAGATGCAACAGATTAGTGCTGCCTCTGTTTGGGGAAACTTGGCTGGACTGAACACACTTGGACCCCAGTACTTGGCAGTGAGTGTGCTTGACAGCTTCTGTTCAGAATTGCTTTGTAAACCGTTTAACACACATTTCTTGTTCGCAAGTATTCTCATTCTGAGGCTCTGTTATAAGCCCAAAAATAGGTAGTGGTAGTAGTGGTAAGTACAGATGATTGAAATGTTTTTTAGCATTGAAGCCTTGCCATATGTTAGGATTTCTTTTGGAAGAAAGAATGTGGCACTTAGTTGAGGACTTATGGACTGTGTTGTAGAACTTTGCATTTATATAGCACAGTTACCAGCTTTGTAGACCGGTGCGGGAGAGTAGGGAGAGGGGATGGTTTCATGTGAGTGGCAGGCAAGCACATGCATCCTCTGCTTGTGCAATTGGAGCGTGCATGCACACGCTTGCCCGCCATTTTGGGTGGTCCAGTTTTAAAACACCTCACAGCCCAGTAGTAGGCTAGAGGTTGGGAACCTCTGATAGAGTGTAAATAGGGAATTAAAGGTTTATTTTTGTTTTTATTACAGTATCTATATACGATACTCTACCAACTTGTATATCATCCGGCCATATACACATATATGAAGACATTATTATTGCCTGTGGATTTGCACTTAAAGCCTTCTTTCCTTGTTTTTATTTACCTTGCCTCCTCCCAGAGTATATTTATGGTATCTGAATAGGGAAGAGTTGAATATTTCACCAGTGTTAGAAACCTTTGTAGCCACATATTGGTGGCACACTAGCCATGAGTAAAGGGAAAATATTTCACCTGGAATTGCATGGGAAATTGGATTGTTCCTTTTCTAATAACATCCTTCTTGGTATGAGATCACTGCTGCTTTGTGTGTATTGGTGATATGTGTGGTCAGTAAGAATTGTGCTTGTAACGGCATTCTGGCTGTGGTGTAGTGCAGTGTCTCCCAGAAATGGAGCCAGCCCTCATTGTCACTCTTGTTCTGTTTTTGGTGTAATGTCTAGCTTTATTTACAGCTCCTTCAGCAGACAGCAGCTGCTTCCTCTGGGAATTTGAACACACTGGGCAACCTTCACCCAATGGGAGGTAAGTTTCTTTCTCTTTTTTCGGCTTGGGATCCCTACAAAAAGGGTCAGTAGCAGAGTGAAAATTTATTGTGTCCTGTGATATATTAATATTAGTGAAGACAAATCTTGGTTGTCTGTATAAGAGCTCAGGCACAGATGGTATCAATCACAAGTTTTTAACTTGAATATGAATATGCAGTAGCTGATCTTTTCACAAACGTAAGCACTTATCTTTAAAATTTGCTACATTCTATTTTGTGGGAACAGGTGCCAATCTGACATTATTTAAAAAGGAATCAAGGAATACTAAAGAAAAATTATGGGTCAGTTAATCTCACACCTGTTCTGGAAAGGAATGATTGAAAGTATTGTTAGAATTTTTTTTAAAAATGTAGGAGACTTACTGAAAAGGAGTCAGCATGACTTTCAGAAAGATTAGTCTTTTTCACTGATATTCTAGACTATTTTAGGATGTAAGCCAGAGTGTGGACAAGGCTGATTCCATAGGTACATTATACCTAGATTATAAATAAAGTCTTTGGTACAGAATGAGTAATAAAAATGGATTTTAAAGATTTATGTGCCAATATCTTTTTAAACTTATTTACATTGAAGTACAAAGGGATAAAGGGGTACCCACAGTAGATAAATGGGCTTCAAAATGGCTTATTCAATGTGAATAAGTGTAAAATGAAATTGGCCCACAAATCCAAACTTCACTTGTATATTTATTGGATCCTAGCTGACAGAGGCTGACCAGAAAAGCGATCTTGAGATTACAGTGGAGAGCTCAGTGAATAAATCTGTCTAATGTAAGCTGCTGTTAAAAAAATAGAGTGAGTGAATTTCATGCATGGAATCATTAGGGAGAGAATTTAAAATAGAATTGTTGATACAATAAAGAGCAAAAAAATATCAGTCAATATGATAAAGGGGCTAGATATATCAGCAATTAAAAGTTATTTAGCTTGGAAGAAAAGGAGTAACGGGAGACATGAGGGAAGTATATACATAGCAATAGCACTTGGACTTATATACTGCTTCACAGTGCTTTACAGCCCTCTCTAAGCAGTTTACAGAGTCAGCATATTGCCCCCAGCAATCTGGGTCCTCATTTTACCAACCTCAGAAGGATGGAAGGCTGAGTCAACCTTGAGCTGGTGAGATTTGAATTGCTGAACTGCTGGCAGCCAGCAGAAGTAGTCTCCAGTACTGCATTCTAAGCACTGCGCCATGATATATGCATTCATGATATAGATAAAATGGATAGTGATAATTTTTTTCAGCTTCTCTTATTATCTTAGGACTTAGGATCATCATTGAAACTAAATGAAGGGAGATTCGGAAAGCTTTTCTTAAATGACACAAAATTAAACTATGGAATTTTCTGTTGTGGTAAGGGGAATAATCTGTTGAGAATGGATGATTTTGTTAAAAAAATGATTTAATTACTTTATTTGACTCTTGGAGACCTAGCACGATGCCTGCATAAAACATGTTCCTTCAATATGCATATCATGTGTCAAGACATATGTTCTTTAATTTTACTGGGCTGGTATATCTGGTGCTTTTGTCTGATCAACTTCATAAAACTTAGTTTAGTTTTGAAAAAAGGATAATTTTTCTATTGAACAAGTTCCTATAATTTAGCACTGACCTGTTAGTCAATTCAATGTGTAGAATATTTGAAACTATTTTTAAAATTAAATTCTGTTAAGGAAGAATTAAAGCTGTATTGTTAAGCTTTTTATTTGAAAGAAAAATTGGGAGATGAAGGTAATAAAAATAAAAGCTACTTTGAGACAAGTTGAACAGGAAGTAATATGCATAACATGAAATGAAGTATTATATGAATTGATAGACTTATCAGTTATGGAATGACAACTGTTTTTTAAAAAATAGTCATTAAAAAAATATGGAAATAGGCAAGCAAATTTGGGGCCCAATTCGATCTTATAAAGTACTTTGCTCTGGTTTGGGAACATTAAAAAAAAGACAGGTAGCTAATCTCACTGATAAATTGTCTCCTTTTTCCATTCTTGTCTTCTACCTAATATTGATAATAAAATGATAAATAAATGACAAATAAACCTTGTTTAAAACAAGGAGGAGTTCTTGTTCAGTGTGGTTTGGTAATAAGATTATTACTTATTACTACTACTTCCACCAAAACCAGTGGTGGGTTGCTCCCGGTTCGCAAGAACCGGTAGTAAAAATTTGTAGTAGTTCCGAAAACCGGTAATAACATTGGCTGGCCACGACCCCAAACTGGTCCCCGGCCCGGTCGCTTTCCCCACCCACCTCATCAGAGGCTTTTTTTTAACTTTTAAAAGCATTTTTTCTACAACCTCTTCAGCCAAAAAAATGCTTTTAAAAGTAAAAAAAAAGTCTCTGATGATCCCACAGCTCAGCTGGGATCGTCAGAGGCTTTTCAAAGCATTTTTTTCCCTGCAACTTCTTAAGGTTGTAGAAAAAATGCTTTTAAAAGTTAAAAAAAAAAGTTGACCACACCCACCCAGTCACATTACCCCCCACCAAATGACATCCACAAAATAAGCCACGCCCACAGAACCAGTAGTAAAAAAAATTAGAACCCACCCCTGACCAAAACCCATTTAAGAGTGCTGCTGCTGCTGGGTCCACCAGTGGTTAATGGTACAGAAACAGACACATTGCATTGATTGATGTGTTGCAGGGTTGAATGCAATGCAATTGCAGAATCTAGCTGCATTAGCAGCTGCAGCTAGCGCAGCTCAGAATACCCCAAGTGGAACAACTGCACTCAACTCTTCCAATAGTCCATTAAGTGTGCTCACCAGTTCAGGTAAGGGAGTTGTTTTATTTATTTATTTGCTGTTTGATTAATTAACCTATTGTTGCCTCTCTGCATATATAACAATAGGACCAGTTACCATGATTCAATTATTAAACCCTGCCCTTTATGAAGATAAATAACTACTAGAGAAAACTTAAATTTCACAAGACGATATTTATTGTTTTATAAATGTAATTGATCCATTTGTTCAGTGAGCACCACCAAGGTTCTATTACATTCTCTTGGATTTTCTTTGCAGATACAATTTTTTTGAAAATTGAGATAGAATTTAGAGACATTTTGTTTTTACAGTGACATTGCTTGTACCTTATACTACAACATGGCTTGCTTTAATCATGCTTTTTGAACAAACAAGTTGGTCTCATAGATGAATGTAGTAATGGTTTATTCCCATTCAGTAGTTTTTAACTTTAACATCTCAGAACTGGATGGGGCAGAAAAACTTAACAAGAATAAGCCATATAATTACAAATGAGGCACCTCTACAAGTTTTCACATCATAAATCACAGCAAGGCAGTAACATCTTTTTTTTAAATTTGATTTATATGCCGCCCTTCTCCGGAGACTCAGGGCGGCTTACAATGCGCTAAGCAATAGCCTTCATACTTTTGTATATTTTATACAAAGTCAGCTTATTGCCCCCACAAACTGGGTCCTCAATTTACCTACCTTAGAAAGGATGGAAGGCTGAGTCAACCTTGAGCCTGGTGAGATTCGAACTTGCAGTAATTGCAGGCAGCTGGTGTTAATAACAGTGTGCTTTTAGTCCACTGTACTACCAAGGCTCTTTTTCTCTCAACTTGTGGCTTATTGCTGTAAAACAAGGGATAATTTATTTCTAATCTTATTTACATATCATGGGACGAAAAGCAAGTCACGCTTGGCTTGATACTGGAAACTTTTTATATCTGCTGACTGGAATTAAATGATAGTAATTTTAGATATGGATGAAAATAAATGAAACTTAAGAAAACCACTAAAATTTAAAATTAAATCTGCCTGTGCTTGACTGACCTCTTGCACCTCTTCTTATATTTTGTTGCTGTACTAAGATATGATATCAGAGTGTGGTAGGTACACATAATATGGAAAAGGGTTAGTCACTGAGCCATCAATATTTTGAGATGGCAAAAGAGAAAGAATACTGTAGCCCCGCTCATTCTGCTTAAACAGTAATAAATTCAGTTGAGAGTTAGTAAGGAGCAAATGATTCCAGTTTTCTGGATGAGCATTTCATTGGATACTACATGGATACTACAGAGGTTTTTCTTCCATTGCAATTTACATCTAGGCAAAAAATAGGATTGCTTCTGAATATTGGTAAAAATTCTTGCTATTTCTTACCTGAATCATACTTTACACAAAAAAAGATATTGAGACTCTAGAAAGAGTGCAGAGAAGAGGAACAAGGATGATTAGGGGACTGGAGGCTAAAACATACAAAGAACGGTTGCTGGAATGGGGTGTGTCTAGTAGTTTAATGAAAAGAAGAACTGGGGTGAAATGATAGCAGTGTTCCAATATCTCAGGGGTTGCCACAAAGATGAGGGAGTCAAGCTATTCTTCAAAGCACCTGAAGGCAGGACAGAAAGCAATGGATGGAAACTAATAAAGGAAAGAAGCAACCTAGAACTAAGAAGAAATTTCCCGACAGAACAGTTAATCAGTGGAACAACTTGCCTCCAGAAATTGTGGGTGCTCCAACACTGGAAGTTTTTAAGAAGAGATTGGACAACCATTTGTCTGAAATGGAATAGGGTTTCCTGCCTGAGCAGGGGGTTGGACTAGAAGACCTCCAAGATCCCTTCCAATTCTGTTAAATATTCTGTTCTGTTAAATGAAAAGCTACCCATTTTGGAACCAAGAGGATGCCAGGCTAAAGATTGGTGATTGCTTTTCACTGAAAATTCCTTTGGGAAAATAGAAGAGAGAGAAAAAGGAAAGCTTATCCCACTTTCCCCGGCCATTTTCCACTTGATATTTTAGAAGGATCTTGAATGTGCTTTATTTAGGCCTTTCAGAGATTGTGTTAAGTCATTTTGATATTGTTGGAAGTTGTTGCTGATGTTTTAACACTCTCATTTTAATAGCAGGTTCGTCACCCAGTTCCAGTAGCAGTTCCTCAGTAAACCCAATGGCTTCTCTTGGAGCGCTGCAAACACTGGCAGGGGCTACTGCAGGCCTGAATGTTGGCTCTTTAGCAGGCAAGTTCAGTGCATTGTAAGAAAAAGTCAGAATCCATCTTTGCTTCAAACCCGTGTCTCAATTTCCCTTACTTGATCAATTGTCTGAACTGAAACCTTGTTGAAACAATTGTATTTATTCATGTTTTCTGTACAGGAATGGCAGCCTTAAATGGAGGGCTAGGTAGCGGTGGCCTTTCAAATGGCACAGGGAGCACAATGGAGGCCCTAACTCAGGCATACTCTGGGATTCAGCAATATGCTGCCGCCGCATTGCCCACACTTTATAACCAGAGTCTTTTAACACAGCAGAGTATTGGTGCAGCAGGAAGTCAGAAGGAAGGTAGGTAGGAGGCAGTGTTGTGAAGTTTGTTCTTTAGCTATGGCCTACTGAGGTCTAGATGTCATGTTATACTCAAAACTTTCTTCTCCAGTGATACAGAATCTGAAGTTACGGATAAAACACGGGACATATAGACATTTTACAGTGCATTTTGCAGGCATTTTTACAGAATAGTCTGGCTACTCTGAAACATCTAATTCTAAAATTCTGTTTAGTTTTATCTTTCACCTAACCAAGAAATTCATTTTTAAAATCAATATATACAGTATATTATATTATTTTTTAATAATTCCAGTCATATTTTTGAACTATCATTAATTATTTCTTATTTATGAGAAAGTACATAGTGGGTTTTGCATACAGTATCCTTAATCTGTACAGTTGCTTTGCAAGTTATTTGGCCAGTGCTGTTAACTATTGCAAATGGGAGGATTGAAATTGGCAGAATCTTGGTTTAGTGACAAAAAAAAAATTGGTTTAGTGAAAGGTTATCTAATTAATTTTACCTGATGTGAGAGTGCTGTTATTTTATGGATAACATTTTCTTATAGATAATATATTTATTGTGATTTTATCACATTTTAAATACATAACAACCTTATTGAAACATTAATCTGAAGGTCTAGGCTTTAAAATGGAAAGAGTGATGGAGCTCTGCAACTGGCTCCATCCCTATTTTTAATTTTATTAAAGAAGTATAGCCTGATCATCTTAATCAACTTTAGAGCATCACAACTTTCTGAACTAGGCTAGGAAGTGCCTATGTACCAGTATTTAATTATCAAGATGTGTTTCTTTATTTCTGTTCTTTGACTGAAACTACAAATAATGATCCTTTTTTAAAAAAGTATTTTTTATTTTTACTCTATTGCTATCTGTTCTTATTTTTTTAAAATGAGCACTAGGTATTATTTTTAACATTGCGAGATAATTGATTCCTGGAGACAGATTTTTCAGGAATAGCATGAGTTTTGACTGTTAAATAAACATGTGTTTACTTCTCCTTTATTCTCTATATTAAAATCCAAGAAGTTCTGCTGGTTTTAATTTCCTTCTAAATGAATATTTTAAAGGTCCAGAAGGAGCCAATCTGTTCATCTACCATCTTCCCCAGGAGTTTGGGGACCAAGACCTGCTACAGATGTTCATGCCTTTTGGGAACGTTGTCTCTGCCAAGGTTTTCATTGACAAGCAGACCAATCTGAGCAAATGTTTTGGTATGTTCTGTTACATTGTTTTTCCTAAAAGAGAAGAATATTCATATCAGAGCAGTTGTTTGGAAGGTTTGTCCCACCATCTTCCTCTAGTTCTTTCTCTCATCTTTTCCCCTCAGAAAAGAACAACCAACTGATGTATAATGAGCTGGTACAGAAACTTTTATTGTGAAACATTTAAGTCAGTAAATTGCTGCTCTGCAGCTAGCAGCTTAAGTAAACAGGTGCATTGAAAGAACACACTGTAGTATTTCAAATAACTAAAATCTTTTGAAAATATATCCACACAAACACATTATATGTAAGCAAAACATTGGTAAATAAGAAAGCAACATGACTCGACTTAAAAATAGTGTTAGCATGATTGCTCAGTCATATATTTAACAATTGAGCTCACTAAAAATGTCAGGTTTGGATGGCATCTGGAATATTCTAGCTCTTTTCCAAAACATTAAATTTATCAGTAGAAGAATTGGCACTTACAGATTATAGCACTAAAAAGACTCTTAACATCTGCTTGTTTGTTTGAGTCGAGTAGGGAATTGTATTTTTTTAAAAGCCTATTCCATTTAGTTACACTAAAAGTTAAGAGTGGTTTTGTATTTTAAAAAATGCAAGTTGCGATGGTGGCGATAATGATGTTTTTCAGAGTATAAGGCACACCTTTTCCCCCTAAAAGGGGGTGAACATTTAGGTGCATCATATATATCGAATGTAGCCTGCCCACCCACTGGCCCCCACCCTTTGGCCTCTGCCTCGCAGCAGTTACCTCCTTGCAAGCAAACAGCAAGAAAAAACAGCTCCCTTCAGGTTCAGCACAGCCTAATTAGCATGTTGATTGGATCGGCCTCCCGACTCTGTTTTGCACATGGCTCTGCTGCTTGCTGCAAAGAGGTAAATTGCTAGAGCAGATTTTTTTTTTCCTTGTGCTAATCAAGCTATGCTGAAAATGAAACTGAAAGTAACGCAGTCTGTTGGCAAAATTGCTCAGAGGCAGACTTCTTTTTCTTCTTTTCCTTCTTTTCCTCACCAAAAAAGGTAGGTGCGTCTTATAGTCCGGTGCGTCTTATACTCCGAAAAATACGGTACTCATATTCTCTAATTGCACTTAACTGTGAGTTTTTCTTTTCTTAGGTTTTGTAAGTTATGACAATCCCGTCTCTGCACAAGCTGCCATCCAGTCAATGAATGGATTTCAAATTGGCATGAAGCGACTGAAAGTACAGCTCAAGCGCTCTAAGAATGACAGCAAGCCATATTGAGTGCCCCTCCCCCTGGAACTGGAGTGAGAAGGATCTTCTGGTAAGTTGGGGAGGAGCCCACTTAGGGATTCAAAAACTCTTTAAGGCTGTATTTTTACAGTCACGGAAGCTGATTGATACCATTCTGTCTGGCACATCTTCCCCTGAAGACTCAGCTGCAGCCTCTACTGAGAATTCTGCGGATGGAGGACAACTTTGTGCTTTTGTTTCCAGTGTTTTACTTTGGAGCTTAGGTGCCATATCACTATTTTTTTTAAAAAAAAAGTTTGCTGTGTTTGTAACTGTGTTTTTGAGAAGGACCAATGCCAGCCACCTTGGAGAGGAAAGGAAAATAGTAAGTGCAATTGGAAGTGACACTGCATGACTTAGATATGAGGAGACCCCAATGATACTTATGAAAGGGGGAAGCAGGAAGCTGAATCCAAATCATGTGGTGGTTGGTTAATGAACAACCCCTAAGAAGCTTTGCCAAGCTATTTGCTAGGTTTATTTAGTAAATGCCTTATGTGAGAACTGTATACAGAATCAGTAAGTTGGAAGATAATAGTTGGGCAAAAATATTCATGTGGTAAAGGAAAAATGCAGTAATTATAATGCTAAAATACGTTTGTATAGTGCAATGTGTGTGGTTGCAGCTTATAAAAGTATCCAGTGATGTTTTTTGATCAGCTGTTTACACTTTGGACAGAACAACCTTTTTAAAAATTGGATAATATGAATTAGTGTTTCAATTTCTTGGAAACTACACTTGAAGTTAGTTAGTTTAATGAAGTTATCTATACTTTAAGATGTAATCCAGGAATTCCTGGATTTAATTTACAATCTTATTACAAAACCAATGTCACATGATAAAATTTGTTCTTCCCCTGTTCTAGAACTTGTACATGAAGAAATGGTGCTTATAAAGTACAAGTTAAAGTCTCCTTAGTGTTAAACTGACAGATGGTTTTAAAATGAGCTCTTATTGCTCTGATTTCTGGCATTCTTTTTTTCCCCCCCAACTTCGTACAAGTGTGTGTCAGAATAATACTGGCCCAAAGATTTTTTCTTGTTTCTTATATAGATTTATTTTTCACAAGTATTGTCATCTTGTTACATAGCAGTTTTCTTTTGAGCATGTGCCAGTGCAAAAGATTAAATTCAAAGGACTGAATCTGTGCAGAATTTTGATCTGGTCTACATATTACCTGAGCTCAGTGCCTAATAATTCAAAGTCCTATTTCTTCCCCTTCTAATACACATCCTTTTTTCACATGGGTGTAACTGCCAAAAGCATTAATTTTTTATACACACTAGACCTGAATCCAAAGGGAATTTTTAACAGTATGTGTTTGAGCCATGGCAAGAAGTTACGTAAAATCTAGTCCTGAGGCTAGAAAAAGCTAGTCCTATTGTTAGGAAAGTTTACAGTGTTATATATAGATTCAATATATTGATACTTTCTGAATATGCTCTTTCTCATTTGTTAAAACATTTTCACAGCACGCCAGTCAACCCATAAATTTTGTATTTAGAAACAAGACATTTTAGGGGAGGATGGAAAAAAATATTTCCAAGAAAGATCCAAAAGCTCATCAAGTTTAAAATGCCATTGTATAATATAAAACTCAGTAGGATATCCAGGCATTTACTAGGGACTGGGTCCCCTTGTTTACTAAAACTGTGGCATTATAATTTGCATAAGACCACCCATCTGTGATTCAAGTTGTTTTTCTGATGAATTTGGAATCTCACTGCAGATTTATAACTTGATGAATGGCATAGTAAAAATTAAACAGCATTTATTTAAAAAGCATATATGGTGGTGATAAAAAGGTTGAATGGTCAAATTGCCAAATTTTCCATTTGTGCTGGCATGTGGTATCCTTCAGTGTTGAATATTTGGGGTCTAATTTAAAAGCATATGCATACACTTAGATAACTGTATACCATTTGAAGTTTGTGCACTAGGAGAAGTTGTATCCTGATATTATGAGGATGGGGGAGTGTTGGAGTGCTGAGGGTCCCAGAATTGTCAAGGGATTTTTTAAATAAAAATATACTTTCAGGAAAAAAAAAGAGGTCATGGTTGGGAGCAGTTGCTCCAGTTGCAACCTGATATAACCAAGAATGTTGTTTCTATTTTTATAGAAGTTTTATACTGCTCCAGGGTGGAGAATATTTATTATCTAAATTATTTCACTGGATAAGACCAGGGTTTTGCATAATCCTGAATGTGATTGTGTAATGCATACATAAACAATGTGCATGATTGAAACTACTGACTTTCAGTGGCCTGTTTGTAACTAGGCAAACTGCTAAATAGGATAAGAATTAATGCTGTGAACCAGTGGAGGAGGAAAGCTGTGCTCAATTTTTGCTATAGTCACTCCTCCCAGTACTACTACTCTTCTCAGTCACTATTACTAGCTTTTCTAAATACTTTGTCACTATTTATTCAATGTCCATATACTTTGTAACTTTTCTGTATGCTTCCATCATGACAACTATGGGGCAACTTTCCTCCCGTTGAACTAGCAACACAATATTTGTGTTATGCTTATCCTATAATGTTTCATAAGTATGATCAATGCAAGTGCCCTAATTCTACTGTCAGAGTTACCAAAGTTAAGAATGCAGGTTAAATTCTAAAAGAGATCTTTGGAATAGATTGGCAGAATTCTTGTGCCTTCAGTGGTGCTGTTCTGAATGATTTAAGATAGAATGCTTCAACCAAAATACTTGTTTCTCCTGAATTTCCCTTGATCTGGCCATACAAATGCTTTTCAGAACAAATAATGATTTGTTTTCCAGGGAGATTCCCACTTGGCAAGAAAATTAATCTGGTTTATACAAGGATACATATAGATTCCCTTTTGGAGTTTTGCTTCCACATATCATTTTTCTGCATAGCTTGTTACTCAGTCTGCTCCCTCTGCCCAATCTTTGGCCAAAAAAAAAAATCACTGAAGCCGATCAAATTGAAACATAATCATTTAATTACTTGATATCATAGTTACTTATAAACACATCCTCAGATTAAAATGGTGAGTTTGGTAATACACACGCAGAAGGCAGAAATTGATAAAGAAGTTCAAGTTATACTGAAAATTCTATTGAGCAGAGTTTGCATTCATGAAGCAAATTTTGCAACACCAGAGCCTTAGTATTATTGGGAGAGAGGGTGGATATCTTTAAAATGAAGTAGTCATCATGGTTTTGCATGTAGCTTTTTAACTATATATTTTGTTAATTCATGTGAATGGATAGATTCTGGGAAAGAAAATGTTATATTGAGATTTTGGGGTGTGTATTTTATGATAAAAATAATTTAAAAACTGTCGTATTTTAATTCAGCAATTTAACTTTTGTAATCTCACCCCACCCCACCCCCCAAGGGTAGGAGCAAATGCAATCTTTGCTGTTCCTTAATTCAAACATATTTAGGCAATTGCACACACCAAGAAAAGATACTGCTTCTTAATAGAGCAGTTGACAAGTAGGGGTGCCTAAGCCAGATCTTTGCCATCTTTGGACATGAACGCTGCACATCTCTAGTTGGATCAAAACTTTTTCTGCCAGTGGGAGCCTTCTTGGGTTCATTAAGGATACTCCAGGGGAAGTGACTTTACTAATTTACTTCTCTTAGTATTACTATCAAATTTTTTCAATGAATTCCCCAATCCTAGGATATTCAGGGGTATAGGGAATTATAAAGAGGAAAACAAAGTTAATTCCCTTGTTTCAGCTGAAGAAGGGTTGCCCTAGATCCAGAACTAATGGAAGGATGGTTTGTTTAAAGATCATTCATTTTGATTCCAAGCCAGTGTTGTTTTTAAGTAAGTTTAAAATTAAATAACATAGTGTAGCTTGACATTTGTTAGAAAAAGTAAATTGCATTCACACAAATGTATACTTCATTTGTATTATTCAGCTGAAATAGATCTCTGTATTTAAATCAAAATGTTGTAACATGCATTTATTATAATTAGGATGGAAGTGAGGGCAAATCTAAGAACGATACTTTTTCCAATAATCGTATGCTGCTTCAGACAATTGCTTATGAACACTATGTTAAAAAAATGCTTAAATGTGTTTGTCCTTGATATTTAGGCCTCTTGTGTTGTGATCCTGTTAGAGATTCTGTCACTTTGAAAATCTCTTACAAGTCTCTGCAGATAAAAATCCTTCCTTTCAAAACTGGCAGAGGTGACTGTAGAACTTTTGAGAGTCCAGAATTCCTCCTCACAGAATCAAAGAGCAACATTTATGTATTGAAAAGAGTTGCAAAGGAGGGTGGTGGATTTTTTTGCAAGTATCATAGTAAAAAGGGCTCAGCTGCAGCAAGTCTTAACTTGCAGTCAAGTCTTAATTCTTTCCTTTCTGTGGGGGCATCAGTTTTACTCACACAGTAAAATGTTTAATGTCATTTTAATGCCAGAATCTACATACATGTACGTACATACACACGCATATGAGTTTCTATTGCTTACGTATGCCCCATGGTAAGAAGAAGAAAGTGTTAAACTATCAGTGCCCAGTTGCCCAGTGATCTCTGCTTTGTCTTCCACCTGTTATGTGAACTGTCCTACCATTACATTTTATGAAGTCAGGTTCTAGTGGAAGGGAGGGGTGCTACCTTCCTCATGAAGACGTAGTAGGAACACTGACTTAGAGCTGTGTTGAATGCGCAGCTGTATGCCGCTAAGTCAGAGTCCATTCTGTAGCCAGAGTCTAAAGGGAATCCAAGGCCTCTGTTCCATTTAATTTCTGACAATTTTTACATTTATTTGGTGTCTTATGCACTTCAACTTTTACTTGTTCATTGTTGGCATGTGCTGCCCTTCCTTGTCAACTCCCCTCCCCAAGAGGTCTCATTGTACAGTGCCCATTCCTGTTTCACTCTCTTCTCTCTTTCTCTCTCTGTTTGGATGTACTGTTCTGTGTAACTCAGTAGGTCTCCTTCTTTCTGGTTTGTTTTTTTCTAGATTCCTGCCGTTTGTTCATCGTTGTGCCTAAAGCATGTCGATGTGGCGTTCAAGTACATCGTCCAAATCCTTGTCTCTTCAGCTTCTCTGATGCTTGAACTCTCACCCTTTGACCTTGTGTTGACTTTTGATGCTGATGTGTATTTTTATTATGTTTGTTTCTTCTTTTTTTCCTTCTATTTTTTTTTTGTGCTGCCAAATTGGTTTTGCTAGAAAGACTGCTGATGGGGAATATTTAAACATGCATTTGAATATAAAAGAATTCTATTTTTCTAGAACTTCATAAGATAACCACTTGATTTTGTGATTCTGATTCTTTGTAATTGTCTTCAGAGCAGCCTTGCTAGCATACCTCGTGGAGTATTTGTATTTCTGTGAACATACAGCCAATCACTTTCTAGGCTTAGTTTTTTCTGTGTGCTTAGTTTCAACAAAAATCTTTGAAGGAAAAAGTAAAAGGATGCAACTCAAAAGCTTTCAGGAGGCTTCTGGTCACATTTTGCTGAACCTACTTGGCCATGCTTGAGGAGAGAGCATGTGCTCATTGACTTGAGTAGCTTCAGCAGAAAACACTTGAACTACACTTTTTCCTGATTGTAGCTGCATTTTTGCCCTGGCACTTAACTGCTTTTTCCTTCCTGTGTGATTATCAGCCTTTGTCTGCAGTGAGAATTTAATCAAAGTTGGTGTTGTATTTTGTTAAACCTTTGCATGCTTAGTTTTTTGTAACTACAATCTCCTCAGCAAAATGTGAGTTTTTGTTTTTGTTTTGTTTTTCTTTTAAAATTTCAAATAATGCCCCTGTAAACGTTTTGCATGTTTCCTGCTGTGTTCTTCACAATCCTGTATATATATATACACACCCTTCACCTCTGTTTTCTATAGTTGGTGCAAAAACTGAGCAATTTATTAGGTTTCAAAGCTGTCCTTTTTTGGATGCCAGACTTGTGATCATATGTCATGTAAGGACATCTCCTGTGCATTTAGACTGCTTTACACAGTATCTGCACCTTGCTCTATTATCACAGCTATGGAAAGGTCTCAGGGGCTTGATTGCACTGTTCAGATGGTCATGGTGGCAGCGGCAGGGATACAAGTTTAACAGAAAGATGTGGGATGTTTGCGTAATACTGCTTCTGAAATCCAACGGAGCTCAGACTCTTTTGGGGTAGCCTTAATTTGTACCTCTTGTTTAATATGCGACTTGCTTTGTGAAATTTTAACACCATTAACTCTCAGTGAATGGAAGCTTGATTGCTCTCCAGTTCTTACACTTGAAATAGCATGTCGTATATATCCCATAGAAGGAATCTGTAAGCCTAGGCACAAAACTGCTGGCTCTTTCTCCAAGTGACAAGCACAATATAACAGCACGTTGGCTGTTACCTGAACAGGGTACCAACCCCGGCTCCTTTTCTCAGGGGCCTTAGCTGGGGGAATCTCCTCTGTGGAGAATTTTTTTAAAAAGTTTTGTTCTTTAATTGGGTTAGGAGACATGCAGTTTTCTTTCTTTTTTTTTTCTTTCTTTCTTTTTTCTGGCCTGATGAAGAAATAGGACAGATTATCCTTCTCTGGGAAACATGCTTCAGCTTTGCTGCACATATGATCTGCTTTAGAAGCTGAGATATAGTCCGGGGGCTTCACAGCACCTGCAAAAAGTCCTGTGGTAAGGACTAAGCACAAGGGGCAACGGGGTGGAGGAGAAGCTATGAAGGAATTTTAACAGGAGGAAGGAATGTGAAACAAAACATTTGGAGAGTAGAAACATGTAAGAGACCTATCTAGGCCTTAGGAAGCTTTCACTCTATTGTTGGCAAAAATCAGCTGCCAACTCTCTTGCTGGATGGGTAATCTCTCTCCGTGTTTGTTTTTCTCTCAACCTTGTGATCAGTATCTCTAAGGATGAGAGTGACTTGAAAGGGGATATATCATTGCATTATTTGGGGTACAGCTGTGAGATGATTGACCTTAGGCTCACAGTCACAATGCACAGGGGTGTCTGATGGCAGGGAAGTCAAGGCCTTGCAGTGTATTAATTAATTTTGCCAATACATTTCTTTATAATGCGCATACAGTTTCATGAGAAACTCTGGAGAATCCTGTGGTAAAAAAAAATCTCTGGAGAAAACCAAAATGCCAAACATTAGATGTTCCTTTCCTTTCTTTCCTTTGATTGTTTTAATAATTCTGTGGTGGTTTTAATGGATTTGAGACAGTAAAGCAGCAGCTGCCTTTTATTTCTAGCTGCTTTTTGTGAATAATTAAAAAAAAAAGAAAATTTACATTTTGGAAAAAAAAACCTGTGGGCTTTTTTATTGGTACAAACATTGTATTTAACACTAGGGGTTTTGTACAGTTTTTTGCCTTTTCTACTAGAAAACAATGTAAAGTGATTCACAAATGTGACAAGAAAACAAATTGCCACTATGACCAAATGTAGAATCTGTTCTGCAGTTTAACAGGATTTAATCAATTCAAAGTCGTGATTCTGTTGTAGCAATGCTTTTCTTTACCCTGTTTGAACTGTTCCTTTTTCTTGTTTGATTTGCAAAACAAAATGTCTTTTTTGTGTGAAATTGTGTTGTACTCTGTAGAAAATTATGGATTTTACTTTAGTGGTTAAAAAAGAAGCACATGTTGCTTTTCTGATCACGGAGTTTGTGTAGTGGATTTAAAAATGAAAGTTTTGTTACAAGTTTGGAACGAGCGAGTATGTATTAAGGAATTTTCTTCCTTTTGTGTGTGGTTTCTTTTTGTCCCACTGGGGAACTTAAAGCTGTTTTAATTGCACAGACACACAGACAAGAAGTCATTTTGTATATGCCAAGTGTGGTATCTCCCTTTGTTTATTTGCTATTAAACTGTTTGAGAAGAAATTTCTGTGTCATCCTTGTATTTACTTATATAGAACAGGCAAATTGGTATATTGGTACCTGGGTATTTGAAAAAAGGTTGCTTAGTCTAAATGTATGAGAAGGTGGAATATACACATCATCTTTTCTGTCACTGGCATGCTGCTTCCCTAAATATAAAAGCTCACCTTTTTCCCCTCTCTTAATTTAAATTATTTTTCTGAGCATTTCACTTTAAGGTTTACTTTCCATCCTTGACGTAAATTGGCTGGGCCAGGATCAATTTCATCAAAGATTTTTCTGATAGGCAAATATACACATGAGGAATAGTTTATTATACAAAAATGCTTCTCCATCCAGTTTTTTTCTGCTAAGTTTATCTTGTTTAAATCACCTTGGGAAAGCTGCCACATTTTTAAGGTATAAAAATAAACAATGTAGATAGTATTTTAGATTCTTTCTCCTAATTCCTGCAATTCCTGTATTTGCATCTTTAGTGCCCTTGCAAAACTTCAACACTTTCTATTATAACTTCATTATAAGTATTTATATTGAATATAAATTATAATTATTTGTACTACAAACAAATCTTAAGGCCTATATTGCAGGATGCATTTCTTCAATTTGTTTTTATTTTTTACCTTACCAAATAAAGGAAGTAAAATCCTACAAGATAAAGATTATGAGGTTTTGGTAGAAATTCATTTAAAAGTCAGCTAATTGGCATTTTTTTAAACTTTTACCTTCTAATAAGCATTAAATTCTACCACTTAATAAATACTAATAATTGTTTGGATTCTTCCTTAGATCAAGTTAAAATGAGAAACGTTTGTCCTTATAATAATTTTTTTAATGATGTGCATGAACCATTTCCGCTATATATTTTTTCCTGCTAGAATAATCCCTATAAATGATTTTGGAAATGTTTTAAATGGCTTAATTTCAAATATATGGGGTGAGTATTTAGTCATCATTGTTCCTTCTGTTGCACCATTACAAAATTCTGCATCACTTGTTTTGTGGTACATTAAACAACAGAAGATTGAAAAACTATTTTAAAGTCATTTATAAGCACGAGTGGAAAACTGAGGAAACACTTGAACAATAAATGACATTGATAAAAATGGTTACAAGCATCATTATATTTCTTATTTGTTAATACTAAAGTAAAACCAGTGTTGAATGAAGTTAAGAATTGTGTAAGAAAGGCCTCTGCTTTGCTATTGGTTTCTTATTATCCTCCCCCAACTACATGTTTAAAAATCTAATCTTTAGGTGAACCATAGACACACTTCCAGATTTCCTGTGTTTTTGAATGCTCAGGTAAAGCCAGAACAGGAACACAAGTCCCTTAAAACATAATCTGGTTATTAAATGCACCTTCATGATTTTTAATTCCAGCCTGATCTAGTAGGCTGTGCCATTCTTGAATTCTAATAAATAATTTTTAAGAATTAAAAACTTGATTCCAGTGAAATCCCAGCAATACTACTTAAGTATTTGTCATATTCTGAGATAAACCATTTTCCATATGGTTCAATTGTCATTAAAAATTTAGACAGGGATGTATCTGATTGGGAATTGAGTCTCATACATTTACATAGCTACTAAATTCCAGCTCTTCCCAAAGTTTTTGTTAGGTACAATTGCCCAAAAAAATCATATGGCATTTTATCACATACCAACTCTCTAGTGACTGTTCCTCATTTGCAATGAAATGAGATAACAGTGAATTGAACTGCAGATGAAGGAATTTCTGGTTATTAATTCTGTTCAAATTAAATGAAGTTGGTTACAGTATAGTGTTCTTATGAGAAGTTTTTATGGATACTATCTTTTTTTTAATACACAGAATTGAAAACAGATTATTTCTAATCTGGGATATAATCTCATTCTGCATGTTTAGAGTAGTTAAAAGCATTTCTAAGTAGATTATGTTGGAATTAAATGTTTAAAATAGACAAATTTCACATTCCTAATTGGCTCAATGAGGGTTGAGCTATACAATGCAAGGGAGTAATACATTCCAAGAGAATTTTTTTCCCCTCTCATCTCAAAAATAAAACATTGCAGTGGCTATTTTAGAGTACTGACTTACATAGGTGTCTTAACTGTCTTAGCTCTTCTCTACAGCTATTGAAGTTTGGAACTGAAAAGGAGCTTGGATTGCCAGCTGACATATAAATCAGCTTGATATGCAGAAATCTTTTTTTTTAACCACATACAGGTCAAGTTATTTGATTCCCGCAGGTAAACTGCTCTTTCAATACACTGCAGAAAAAGTTAATAAAATGTTGAAAATACAGCATTATCACTAACATAAATTTGTGCATAAATTAGTTGCTATAAATCTGATTCCCATTCTGTCTCCCAGAATCAGTGCACTGTGTACTGGGACAGTTGTTTAAGAAATTTGGAAGGGTGATTCCAATAAAATGACATGCGTATTCACAGGATTTCCTTGCTGCCCCAGATACAGACTCTGAGTGACTCACTATAAAAATAGAGAAACACATAAAGCAGCATTTCAGCATAAAATCCAATGAAGTTAAAATTACAGCAACTATGTAGATACATTTTAGGTGATTGGAAATGCCCAAACTGCCAAAATGCCCAGACTTAAGATGGGATTAGATTTGCATTGTTGCACAGCCACTAGAGCAGGGGTCCCCAACCCCAGTCCATGGACTAGCACTGGGCCACAGCATGGCAGAAACCGGGCCGCAAACAAAGCGGGGTACAGGCAGCATGGAAAACTACGCCCCCTCCAGTCCGTGGAAAACCCTCCATGGAACTGTTCTCTAGTGCCCAAAAGGTTGGGTGAGGTTGCACTAGAGAACCAGGACTAACACCACCACGCCCTTCCCAGGCTCCATGGAACCTTATCTATCACTTCCCAAGAGAAGGCAAGCAATCTGAGGAGATTACTGTATAATAGGCAGAATGTAATAAAGTAGTTAGCTTGAATTCTACATGTGTGGATTTGGCTGCTTGCACTTGACAGCATTGTATCTAACAACCACTTTGTAAATCTGGCAGAGAAGGATCCCATTCCTCAAAAAATGGGCAGTTATCTTATTCTTCCTTAGGGCTATAGCAACATCCCTTCTCAGTATGGGCAGAATCAAAAAGTACACTGTCACAAAAGGTAATAAGGATACAAGCCATAAACCACAGGTATAGGTCATCCCCAGCATTTCATACTTTGAAAGCTTTTAATAACTAGTGTCATATCATAGCATAGCTGCTACTTTGCTAAAATAATTTTCATCCATAGACAGTTAGATTTTTAAACAATTGTAATTTCTCTACATTTTAAAAGAGCAGCTCCAAGTAGAACACATTATAGTAATCAAGTGTGAACTGATAAGGCTTTGATTGACTGTTATGCAGGTCTCACATTCCACAAGCAAAGATGGTTGGTGTACCAGATGAAACTTGGTGAAGGTCTTGCTGTCCATGTTTGTACCTGCTTTCAAACAGGATCTTGAATCCAGGAGAAACCCAGTGCTCCAACTGATGGAGTTTGACCCAATCTAAAATCAGTGTTGAAACTGACATGAAGCCAGATGACTTCTGGACCTACAGCTGTTTTTTTTTTTTTGGCTTGTGATTTAAATTGAATCTGTTTCATTCCATTGAGTCCCTCACAGCTTCCATACACCAGATTGGGATTCTCACTGGGGTTCCTGCTCAACCCAGAAGTAGAGCTGCATATCTGGCAATAATTGCCTGTTCTTTCTCTGATATTTCTAATAAAACCCCCAAGGAGACTGAGCTAATACAATGTAAAGCGCTCCATTTCCTTGGCTTCCATGGGTTCCAAAGAATGCCAGGTGACTTCACAAGAGATTGCCTCAGTCACCTCATTGGTTTCTGCCCATGATGTGTCCAACTCACATGAGCAATTTTATCCAGAAAATGCCTAGTAAGTCACAGTGGCTTGTAAATCTGCCAGTAGATTCAAAGATTCAAAGAATATTACTTTTAATTCTAATCCCTTCCATTCCATGTGTCAATGTTTGTCATAGCTCCCTTTTTAAAAATTTCTTCCTAGTTCCCTTTTCATTTTCTTCTTTTATGCTTCCATGTTTCATATATTCGTATGTTCATTTCTGCACATTCTGTTCCCCCAAAGAAATCAGAAATAGCAATGAAGTATCCATAAAGTATCTAGCTTCTCACACAGCCTCTTTCATTCTGAAAACAATGTTCTTCAGGCCCACATTTTCAGAAAGAGCTGATTGCAGTTCAGCCATTGGAATAAATGCTGTTTTATGGAAATGGCACACTTTTTTTCTTTCACATTATAGAGTAAGATATAGAGTAAGATACACCATGCTAGGATGGGGTTTTAGGATGAGAACTGGCAGATGACTTGACAGAGAGAGAACAGCGCAAATACTTTAAGCTAGAATAATGAAAATTGACAAGCAGGAGTCCTTCAGCTGTTCCTCTTTCTTCCCCCAATCCTCGTTGCCAAGAAACAGCCTGCTTTTTTCTTTTTCTTCTCTGTCAAACCATTATTTATTTCTGTCATGGTCTCCCAAAAGTAGTTTCTTAACTAAAAATCTCCTAGAGGTTTCAACTTTCCTTGTAAAGTAGAGAGAACAATCTCCTGGTTGTTTTGGATTGTTCTTTTTTGCATTTTTAGCAGTCATACAGCATTCTATTTTTAAAACAAAAATCAGATTGTCAAAACTGAAATAAAATACTGTATATAAAATGTTCATTTCTATCTCTATCTGGTGACCATCCCACTAGAAATAATTCTAGTAATTATTTTTTTCCTGTTAATTGGTTGAAGAAAAGTTTTTTTCCTTTTAAAGCTCTGAAACTTCATCTACAATTTCCCTTCATTTTGCGTTTGCCACTATACATGAACTCGTTGAAAAAGGGATCCATTTGGCCTCTCTGATGTATTTATATAAAGGCAGCGTAGAGGGAAGGAGATTGGTTCCTCCGGCTTGCTTTCTGACCTTGGGGGTTACCAAGTCTGACATTCCTGTGAGATCACATGGCAAGGATTGGCGGGCACAGCTGTCCCCAATGGAAGGGAGGGGCTTGGGAGGGTCCATTCCGATTGAATTTCACTCCAGCCACTTAGGCTCTTTCCTGCTTTCCTCGCTGTGCTTTTCTTGTCTTCCACTTTGTTTGTGGCCTGGGTTGTAGAAAGCTCTGGTAGGATAGCAGCACTGAGGATGCTATTCTAGAAGATCAGGGTGGTTGCTTTAAAATTTGGGTGGGACTTTCTTTCTCATCTCCGACTGACATTCCTCCAGGCTGAGCCATCTGAGATTCCGGTGGGCCCTGAGCTTTGGCACCATGCAGTCCATCCTCCTGTTTTAGCACCAACTTCACTGTAATTGTTTCTTTTAGCCCATCTAAACAGCCACTCCGACAGGTCTGCTCTTCCGACAAGTTGGTATATGCAGCTCCGGACCACGAAGAAGATGGGACAGGACCAGACCAAGCAGCAGATAGAAAAAGGACTCCAATTGTATCAATCCAGTCAGACAGAAAAGGCCCTTCAAGTCTGGTTGCGGGTTTTGGAAAAGAGCACAGATGCAGCTGGCAGGTTTCGAGTTCTGGGATGCCTCATCACTGCTCACTCGGAGATGGGCAGGTACAAAGATATGTTAAAGGTAAAGCATTCTGATTGGCTGCATGTCTTTTTCTCTTGCTATGTTACGGAGAGGATGGTGGGTAGAAAAGTAGGGCTCCAGATTACAGTTCAGCCACAATCAAACAGTAAACATAGCTGTTTGACGTTGGGATTCTTTTAAAATTGCAGATCTTGAAGCCCTGCCAAATTCTTGCCTTTGAAAATTGCCACTCTGCATTTCCACTGTAGTCCTAGACCTAATGAGCAATCTAAAAGTTTCTCATCTGTAAAATTAAGTATGTTGGGTGTCACAATGTTAGCCATTTGCATGTATACCTGGAGGTTGTGTGGTTTTGCAAAGCTGAGATGCCGTATGCTGTGGCTCTCCTTAATTTTGTAGAATTATCAGCTGTATAAAATAACTGTAGATTAAACAGTACCGTATATGTGTGTGTAGGTGTGTGCGTGTGTACACAAACACATAGTTTATACTAGTGAAGGTAGCTTCCAAATGGCACCTCATTAGATTTTTCAGCATTATTTATTTGAATAGAATGTTCACTTTTTTTCTGTTCAAAATAACTACTTTCACAACGTGATGATTGCCGTAGAAGCCACCCAGATCTCTTTTCAGAGTGAGATGGGTAGCATATAAATCTAATAAATGAATAGATGCGCTGAGAAGTTGTTTTCTATTAAATGTTGCTTTGGAAGATCTTAAATTCGAGATCTTCTTACTTTTGGGTAAATACTGCAGAAATCTTTCATCATTTTCAATATACGTTGCCTTGGATCCAAAAGTCTTTTCTTTTTAATTATTACTTCTGTTTGAGGGGTGAGGAGGATTTTTACAAGGCAATCCAGAAATCCAGAGTTGAAATGAGATGTGAATTACGATTTTCCTATTCTCGATTCATTATCTTGTGGATGCAACTTTAGATCTTCTGGAAAGTAGGAAAGAGAAACCTGTGGAAAATCTAATGTAGTATTGAGTTAGAACCCTGATCCCCCAACACCACTGGTGTTGTACAGTGTACAGACTTACAACAGTTCATTTAGTGACTCTTTGAAGTTACAATGGAACTGAAAATAGTAACTTATGACCGTTTTTCACACGACCATTGCAGCATCCCCATGTGGTTGCAGTGTCCTAGGGTCATGTGACCACCTTTTGCGACCTTCTGACAAGCAAAATAAATGGGCAAGCCAGATTCACTTAACGACCGTATTACTAACTTAACAACGGTGGCAAGCAAGGTCGTAAAATGGGGCAAAATTCACTTAACAAATGTCTTGGTTAGCAACTGAAATTTTGGCTCAGTTGTAGTGGTAAATCGAGGACCACCTGTATTTGTCGTTTAGAAATATACCCATTATCTGATTAAAGATTATATAGACTGCTATATTTGTATTGTACAATTTGGGTTGCAAATGGTTTTAAGAAGTTTATTAAGGGATCAAGACTGATAAGCCTGTGGGCTTTCAATTAAGGTATATTTGTGTTAATGGGCCCCTTGATGAAATATTGAGGAACAATATTTCTTGCAGATGTAGTAGTAACTTGGTTGTAGAGCAGGGTTTAGGATTTAAATCTACATCCAAATGGGATCTATAAACATTAAACAAAAAAGAGAGGTTCAACTACTTTTGGAGGGACTGACTAGAGCAGGGGTGTCAAACTCATGTCGTCATGGAGGCATCATGTGACATATCGGGACTTTTTTCCCCTTCGCTAAACCGGGTGTGGACGTGGCCAGTGTGTAACGCATCTGGCCTGCGGGCTGGGAGTTTGATACCCTTGGACTAAAGATTTCTAAAATTAATTCTTCAGTTTATGGGAAGATTTTTTTAAACTAACTATGAGAGATCATGTATAGAACAAAAGATTAGAGTGTTGTTAATAACAGTTGATACCAGTTGCTGATTGGATGATAGGAAAAAAAACATTTTATAAGGAAGAAGAGTTCATCCATCCATTGATATTTTGAGGAGCATTCTAGATTGCAAATTTGTATTATTAGGTTTTCAGTCCCATGTTTAAAATCCTCCACTCTCTTTTTAAATAAGATGTTACAAAAAGCAGGCTGGGGAGAGGAATAGAAAGATATAATGCTGAAGTCAGTAAATCTGCGTGTTCATAAATTGTAATATAAGTTCCATAAATTCACAGAAGTTTGAACCTGATGTGTTGATCTGACTCCAGACTGTTAGGATGGATGGTGTTTTTGAAAACACAATACGCAAGTAGATATTCTTTCAGATGTTTTGAAGGGGACTATATTCAGAGTACCTATACAGCTTTTATAAGATTTAAACTAGCTTGATACCCATGCTTCGCTATGAAACTATGTGAGGGGCTTGATAAATTGACACAGCTTGAAATTTAATAAGTAGTTACGATTGGCCTCTCCTCTCCCCTTCTCTCCCTCATGCTTGCCCCACAGAAGCCTCCCCATCCTATCCTCTCCCTCAGCCTTGCCCTACAGAATCCTCCCCTATCCTATCCCCTTATCTCCCTCAGCCTTGCCCCACAGAATCCTCCCCTATCCTATCCCCTTCTCTTCCTCAGCCTTGCCCCCCAGAAGCCTGTCTATGCTATCCCATTCTCTCCAGAGTTATTTTCAAGTTGGGAGGGCGAATAGAACATCTAACTAATTAGCATCAGAGCGTGTTATAATAAAATAGGAAATACTAATGCTCTGATGGTCATTTCGAAAAATCCTTTCTTAGTGAGCACCTAGAAGCCAAGAGGAACATACGTGGCAAATTTCAAGTTTGTAGGCTTTACGGTTTTGGAGATTTCATGAGTGGTTTTCCCTTTTATATATATATAAATTGATAACGTATTAAAGTAATTTGGTTAAAATGGTAGGAATTGAAGGAAAAAAATCAATTGAGGTCTGAAAGGGATTTTCCGATTATTATAATTTATTTTTATCCTGATTTCCTCCAAAGAGCTCAAGTGAAATTTGTTCTGTGAACTCCATTGCCAATTGAGTATTTCAGTCCATATCTCCACAGTTCTGGTTATAACAGTACTTTCTGTGCTGAATTAGCTCTTTAGTCTATTCTGGCAGAATTCATCACAGACAATTTGCTTAGAAGTGCTGTGCAAAGCATTTGAAAGAGGCCCTTTGCAAAGCACATCCCAAAAAATATGGCTAGTTTAACACTTTGCACACAGGTACTAACTCATATGCAAAATGTCTGTTTCTAACAACAGCCCTGTTGTTCAAGAACTGATTTACAGAATATGTTTTATCTATAGGATTAAAGGGTTTGTTCAGGCAGTTGCCACAAAATAACACTTAATTAGAAAACACATACATACATACATACATACATACATACATACATACATACAATATATAGCAATAGCAATAGTATTTAGACTTACATACTGCTTCACAGTGCTTTACAGCCCTCTGTAAGCGGTTTACATAGTCAACATATTGCCCCCAACAGCCTGGGTCCTCATTTCACCGACCTCAGTAGGATGGAAGGCTAAATCAACCTTGAGGCGGTCAGAATCGAATTCCCAGAGTAAGCAGTGAGTTAGCCTGCAGCACCACTGTGCCACCACAGCTACGTACATACATACATACATACATGATAGCAACACTAACTGTAAATCACCCTGAGTCCTAGCATAAGAACAGATCAGCTAGAAACTAACTGTGATATGAAAAGAGATAAAATGGCATTAGAAGGCCTGTAGGAAGAAAATAAAATGCAGTTTGAGAATGCAAATATATAAGGCTTTACTTTAATCTATACAGGATATTAGGAAAGAGAAGAAACTGCTTTTTCTTCTGTACTGTTAAGTACAGTACTAAGAGTTAAATACTACTTCGGAAATACTCTTCTCTCTTTTCATATGATTCCCCTTTGTCTTCAAAACAAACTGTTCATCAGAGTTAGAAATGTCTAGAGGAAGGGAAAGGAGCTTCTTCTGAACCTTCTCCATACAGGTCAGCATTTCAGTTTTCTGCCAGAAGTTAATTGAAGACTGGTTTGAAAAGCATCTTATTGCTTATACCGAAAGAGAGACTCCTAAATATCAGGATGCTGTGGATGTAGCTTTACTCAGAATGAGTACCAGGCTTCTGCAAATCCATTTAATTTATTTCTTGAACATGTGCAGAGAAAGAAATTAATAAAACAAAATCACCAAGACAAGGCTGTATGTAAAAATACATCAATAAAAGGAAATAAAAACAACAGGTTATATAATGTAATATTATTTAGTTTACTTACACAATTTTTTCCATCATTTCTATATTTCATTTAAGTGAAGAGAAAAACAACCATATCCTTCTTAATTTTTTATTAAAAATCGGATGTTTTTTTCCAAAAGCAGACAATCAAAGCATATGCAAATAGGATACCACATTCCTTAGCATTTGCCTGCTTTCCTGAGCCACTATTTTGCACATGGCGCCATTTGGTAGAGTTTAGCTTTATAGCAAAAAACAAGGTAAGTTTTGTAACCCTGAGCCTTGTCTGCCACACAGTAGATCCAAATTGTCAACTCCAAATCCAATTGTCTATCTTGATGTGAATATTGTGGTTGGCTCCATTCTGAATTCATTATAGTTGGTGAAAGTGTCAGAGCCACCAGAGATGGCAAAATTAGCCAGTTTGATTAGAGAGGGATGAATAATTACATTTATCAGTGATTGGAAACCCCTTTTGAACTTTTTGCTGGAAAAAAAGGAACTTATAATTTATGGGTTTATGGTTAGCGTCTAGAAAGAAGGAAATTATGAAGTAACCTTATAGAAAAAAAGTGTAAAATATAAATGCCCTTATAACTGTTGCCCAAAAGATCAGAAGCCACTTCTTTATAATCTTTTTTTTTCTATTTTCTTTTACTTAATTCACTATACTTTCTTATCTTCTTTGTTTCTTTTTTAATGCCTGTATTGGTTTTAATCTTGTTTAAAAATTAATAAAATTACACAAATTCATTATGACTGAAGTTTAGGATTAGATTTGTTGCTTCTTAAATGTTATGTTCTTTTGCTAAAAGTTTGCAGTCATGCAGATTGACACTGCCCGAGAACTGGAGGATCCTGACTACCTTACTGAGAGCTACCTGAATTTGGCACGGAGCAACGAGAAGCTTTGCGAATTCCCCAAAACCATCTCCTATTGTAAGACCTGCCTGAACATGCGAGGTACAACATTGGGCCTGCAATTAAATGGCCAAGTCAACCTCAGCATGGGCAATGCCTACCTTGGCCTCAGTGTCTTCCAAAAAGCTCTGGAGTGTTTTGAGAAAGCTCTACGATATGCACACAACAATGATGACAAGATGCTTGAGTGTCGCGTCTGTTGCAGCCTAGGAAATTTCTACACACACCTCAAAGTGAGTATTGCAGAAATGACAAGAAAAAATGTAGATCAGAAGTTTTAGAAATGCAGGTGGAAGAAAAGGAAATGGAGACACTTTTCCTACTGTCTGAAGGATTGTACAGATGGTAGATTGAGCCTAGAATGCAGGGGCTTCCACCTGTTTTCTTTCTGTGAACCATAACTTTGTGATCTGAAGCTTATGAGGACCATCACATAAATCAGAGCTCAAGTCCATGGTGTTTGGGGAAACAATGTCATACACAACTCCTCTAAAATGGTATCTCTGGGGTGGCAACATTAAATAAAAAATAATGTTTTGATTAGGAAAGACCTGAAATCTTGCAAATTTGCTTAGTTTCACAACTTTTTAGAATTATGATCTAAAATCTTGAGACATCAGGGAAAACATGCGAAAATATTGTGTAGCTTTGTAATATTGTGGAATTTTGATTATTAGTTTGGTGCCCACATAAGATACTAGGTACAACCCTTCGTAATCCCCTGCCTCGATAGAACTATTGTTTCAACTCACATATTTAGATAGGGAAAATCTTCCAGAAAAAGTTAATTGTTGTATCACAGATTGCCATTTTGGACATGCATATTATTTGTCAGAAAATTAGATGTTGATTAGCTAATGGGAAGACTTAAATAGTGTTTTTCTACATTTTGGCTATCTAATTTTATCATTCTATTTTATTAAAGTCTATTTTTGGATATGAAACAAACGAACACTGAGAAATCACAGTAAATATCTGTAATATTTTTCACCAGTCTAACAATAAATGAAAGAAAGGAGAAAACTTTTCTGATATTTCAAGGATTTGATCACACAATCATTTTCATATTATTATAGCTTAAGGTAGTATCACATATGATCACATACAACCTATTCTATGCTAATGCTTATGGATCCATTTGTGAGACAAGATTATCAAATGTATAACTTAATATCTATTACATATTGCTGTATGTAAAGCTCTTGGAGAACATTCCTTATTTTGATAATGTTTTGAACATGAAATTTAAAGCATTTAAGCTATTTCTAGAAAAATTCATGCCCTCAACATTAACATTGCTTATTTTGGTATAAATTTGGATACGTTTACTTGCAATAATCATTTTTCAATCTTCTTACTGTGAACTCAAATGAAGTGCGAGGACTTGCCTTATCTTAACAGAGACTTAGGATATATAGATTAGTTTTCCTATTTAGTGGAAACTTGCCATATTGAACTCTCATTACACATTTCAGAATGTGTACATGTATAATCCACATGTGTTACAGTACTATCACTTCATTTTTTTAACCAGAAAAATATAATTAATGGGGTAATCTTATATTCCAAAGAATTTACCATTCCCAAACTCCATGTTAGTGCTTCTTATAAAAGCAGGTTGAAACCATGGCTTTTTTCACTGTAATTTTTAAAGGAATCAATCTAGGTTACAAGTTGTCATAAACATTATTCTTTGGCGGATTTATATCCCACCATTAACCATAGAAAAATCAAAACCAGTCAAAACAGCTTAAAAGATTTCATAGCTTTAAACAATCATAGTTTTTAACATTTCTGCAGCCTTTCTGTATCTTTCCTTTCAACCTCACTCCTTGCTGCTTCTTCTCTTTTCAAGGATTATGAAAAAGCTCTGTTTTTCCCATGCAAGGCAGCAGAGCTGGTGAATGATTATGGAAAGGGCTGGAGTTTAAAGTACCGAGCAATGAGCCAGTTCTACATGGCCGTAGCCTATCGGAAGCTGGGGCGCTTGCCAGATGCTATGGAATGCTGTGAGGTAAAAGCACGGCTTTTTGGAGTAGGGGGAAGTCTACTTGGTAAAGTTAAAGGGCTCTCCGGTTTTGAGGGAGGGGTGTATGTTAGTTGCATCACTTTCTGAAGAAAGCAGATTTGACCACATCACTTAAATCACTTTTTTGTTTAGACTATTGCAGCAAACCGATTAGTTTTTGGTGTGTTTTGTTGGCTTTACTACAGCCATCTTGCAGTAACTGCATCGACTATCAATACAGTTGTTTTTGGTTATAAAGCCCCGTTATGGGGCAAAAAAATTGAAAGCCATCTTTATCTATAAACATCAGTACACGCCACTATTTTTTAATAAGAACACAGATTCTTTTCTTTGGTGGAAGAAAGTGGGTTTTGAACTGCGAAGGAACCCAATAAAACTCCGAAGCAATGGCAAACTATTTTGACCGTTTGAAGAAAGTCCAAGCTGCATAACCTACCTCTTCCTTCAACCATTTATTTTGTTGAAACAATTTGGGAGAAGGGATGCTGTCTTTAATATGGGTCGTGAATAGGACAAGACATCCTTTCCTTCACTCAGATGCCCGTTTCTTAGGTCACAATTTAGAACCTAGTATGTGATAGAAGTTCAACTTGAGTTCAAATTCTGAAAGCTTGTCTTATTAGGAGTCAATGAAGACTGCCCTTCAGCATGGAGATCGTCCTTTGCAAGCACAGTGCCTGCTCTGCTTTGCTGATATCCACCGCAGCCGTGCAGATGTACAGGTATGACCCTCTCCTATGAAAGAGGCTGCCTGAGGGCAGTAGTGGACAGCAACTGACACATTTTCTTACAACCCAGACAGCTTTTCCCCGCTATGATTCCTCCATGAGCATCATGACTGAGATTGGAAACCGTCTGGGACAAGTTCAGGTGCTGCTTGGTGTAGCCAAGTGCTGGTTGATGCAAAAGGACCTCAACAAGGTCAGTAGTAAGCTAAAACTACAGCCTATTAGATTCATTTGCATTTTTATGAGCCACCAAAATGGGCTCTAAAATGCATGAAGTTTTTTTTCCCTATGGACAGTCTTTCTGTCCACATAGTAACATCCATACCGAGGAAACAAGTGTTCAGCTTGTATTCAAAACTGTTTATCCAATGTACCTTTTAATGAATACCCTAGTTGTGTGACACAGTTATCTCTAAGCAAAATGAATAAATGGAATAGTGCTGGGATTCATCATGGGCTGCCTTAACAAATATGATTTACTTATTGTAGTTGAGCATCTAGAAATGATCAACTTAAAAGTTGTTTTCTCATAAGATATGCTGACCACAGACGTATACATGTCGTTTCCTTTCTGACATTGCAGAAGACACTAAAAACCATTGCTTATCAGCAGGTCTTAGGCCCAGAATGAGAACCTGTGGGCTACCCAGCTCGTTTTAGGGCTATAGTTGGTTTACTGTGAAAAGCATTATTAACATTTATTAGGGTTATAAACTATGGCTTGTACACTGCCCAGAGTCTACTGATAGAATATATATAAAAATAAATAGTTATGTATAATTTGAATGCCGTGAAATCTTGATTCTTGGCAATTTCATAAACATAGGCAATTTTCTTGGAAACATTGTGGAAGTGGTTTAACATTTCATCCAGGATGCTTTTCAAATCCCTAGGGTTGACTGTCAGGTCTAGGGCTGAGAGTAACTGACACAAAATGACCCATCTTGCTTAGTAGTGGGATTCAAATCTGGGCGCTACCGTTCGCTATTGGGAATGTACGGGTGCTCTCTTTGCGTGCTGGATGTTTCTGCACATGCACAGAATGTTCTACGCATGCGCAGTGCGTTTTTGATGACATTGAGTGGGTGGGCGGAGCCTCTCACCGCCGCTACCGTTTCGTCTGAACCGGGGCAAACCAGTGGCAACCCACCTCTGACCTGGCTTCTATTCCTGTGAGAAGATAAGAACTCACAGTCTCCTTGCTCTTAATCCAATGTCTTTAATTACTACAGCAAACTGGTTCTTTTTGTACATGTGTATGTGTATATGTATTTATGTATATATTTTATAGAATATATACACAAATAGTTTTATATATGAGTAGTATTTATTTACCTATTCTAAAATAGAGAGAGTAAATCTTTCTTTGTATTACCTAGACTTCCAGGGATTAGGTTAATGCAGTTCTCCCTATCTTGGCACCCTCTGAACCTCAGGTACATATCACAGATTCAAGCAACAAGTTCTTCAGAATCACCATGTATTTCAAGACATCATCTTACATACCTTGGCACTTCACCCTCTTCACCTATAAACACTTCGTGGCATGGGGCCTGATTACTTGATGGACTATCTAGCTGTGATAGGTTTTGCCTGTCCCATACAATTGGACTCACAGTCCAAATTCCTTTGGTTAAACAGTGTCGTTTATTAGCACCCAGGAAGCATGCCTTTTATTGTTGTAGTACTTACTCTTAAACAGCATCCTTCCTGAGATCTGCATGGCTCCTGCCCTGATCGTGTTCAAGATGTCTTTGAAAACCTGGCTTTTCCTCCAGGCCTTGGGTTTGGATAGTTATCAAGTCCTAGGATTTTATTTGACTGTTGTTGTTTTTTCCTGGATGCACATGATTTACATTCATACTGCCTTATTTTTGTGTTACCTTAATGTTGTAAAATGCCCAAAGTCTTATGGAGTTGACTCAAATACATGTATGTTCTGCTTTCTACAGGCATTAGAAAATATTGAGAGGGCTCATGAGCTGGCAGAGGGACTAGGAAACAAAGTAAGTTGTCCCATCTGCATTTTTTTTTACTATATCCATGATAAACTATAAGTTCTGTTTAATGTGGGTTTATCTATGTATGTCATAATTCTGCCTGATAACAGACCTCCAAAGTTTTGAAAATGTAATGATGTACACAAATATTATGTTGAATCATTAATAACCCATTAATATCATGAGGGAGGGATAAACAGTAATGGCCCATATTTGTGTTCCAACCCTTTAGACATTGTTGATGAGGTTCTGTCACTCATCAGAAAAATAGCTCTCCCATGAGGGTTACATAGCAGAATGGAAAGCTAGCCTCAGATGTTTTGATTCTGGGTAGTGGGGCATCTCCTAAAGTGGAATAATTGCAGCTCCTGACTTCTGAACAGTAGGGTATTTAATTGTGGCTTTGGAAAGATGATGCTAGGAAAGACTATATCTTAACCCAAAGATCCTGAAACAATCTGAACCTGTGGTTTTTGTGGTATCAGGGATATCCACACAAAATTTCTTGCACTGAGAAATCCAAGCCCTAAACATTCTACGTTGCTAGCATTATTCATGTGGAACTCATCAGAAGGGAGGATTTTGAAAAAAGAAGTGTTTGCTGAATGTATAAGATAAAATGAAGAGTGAAATCACCCATTTTCCCCCAAAGTACAAATAGGAATGGTAAAAAGCAGTTTGGGAAGAGGAGGCAGCAGATGGCCAAAGAAAAGAAGGATCTGTCTTGACAGTTGGTCAGCTTCTGCTAAGTAAAATAAAAAGCAGCAGAAGGGATGAGAAAAGAACATCACATTTCAAACGCTTAAAAGATGCCATGGTTTGGATAATCAGGAACTAGGAATGAGCTGGGCCCATGGTGTGCCTCCTTTATAATGTTCTCTTCATGTGGTTATTTTTCTCTGTCTTCTCTTTTCTGCAGCTTTGCCTGCTGAAGGTTCATTGCCTCTGTGAAGGGATCTATCGCACAAAGGGTCAACAGAGGGAACTTCGTAATCACGTGGTGAAGTTCCACGAATGTGTTGAGGAAATGGAACTCTACTGTGGCATGTGTGGTGAATCCATTGGTGACAGGAACCACCAGCTCCAGGCATTGCCCTGTTCCCACGTTTTCCATTTAAAGTAAGGAGCAAAAGGGGGGAATGCAAACCATGCTGGAATAAGAGAAAGCAAAACCCTAAAGACAAAAAAGGGGATATAATTCAGGGGTGAAATGTAAAATTTATTACTACCGGTTCTGTGGGCATGGCTTGGTGGGGGGGTAATGTGACTGGGTAGGTGTGGCCAACTTTTTTTTTTTTACTTTTCAAAGCATTTTTTCTAATGCTTTGGAAAGCTTCTGCTGATCAGGCAACTCAGCTGGGATGGTCAGAGAGGCTTTTTAAAAAATACCTCTGCCATCAGGCAACTCAGCTGGGATCATCAGAGACTTTTCAAAGCATTTTTTACCACCTCTTCAGCCAAGAGATTGCAGAAAAAAATGCTTTGAAAAGCCTCTGATGATCCCAGCTGAGCCACACAATCATCAGAGGCTTTTTTTT
>WNWU01000001.1:34375436-34405069 GCA_012654045.1 Ptyas mucosa | reverse complement strand
ACACAATCATCAGAGGCTTTTTTTTTTACTTTTAAAAGCATTTTTTCATCGGAAGAGGTTGTAGAAAAAATGCTTTTAAAAGTAAAAAAAAAACCAAAAAGCCTCTGATGATTGTGCGGCTCAGCTGGGCATGGGGGGGGGAGGCAGGGATTTTTGCTACCGGTTCTCCGAACCACCCGCCGCCATGGCTACCGGATCGAGCAATCCGGTCCAAACCAGGAGTATTTCACCCCGATGTAATTCCTCCAGAATGAATGAAACAAGGAAGTTCTGTATTGGCATTCATAATTTTTAAAAATCCCTTTCTACCACTCCATTGAAACAACAACTTATCTCTGAAACCTTTATCCTTGAAAGCTGGGATACTTTTCCCAAAATTGATTTTTAATCTCCTACTTAGATTTCCTTCTCAAGAATGCATCGTTTTATCAATGTCTTACCTGGCTTCTTACATCCTTACAGTCCAATTTTAATGAGTTCTGACTTAGGTATAATATCTACCTACTTAGAGGTAGATTTTAGCGTGATGAATCAGGGGAACAAGCTTGAGAGTTAGACTCCCAAAACTCATGACCCATTGGGAGCCAAACACAGTTATCAGCTGTGGTTAACAACTTGCCAGCAGCCCTGTTTACACTGCCTATCCAAAAATAGACAAAGCAGGTATATATTAAGCATGCAGCGGAATGTTCTAACTTGGTCAGAAGCTGCATTTAATTAGACATCACAAGTTGTCCAGTCCTGTGCTACACAACGTGATTGAATTGAATGTGTGTTGCGATTATTCCCTTTTTTTCCTGGTGCTTTCTCATTCAGTCATCTATGCATTAGAAAGCTGAGAGCTAGAAAACTAACAAGCTAGAATTGCAGAGATGTTAACAAATGTGCTTTCCATTTAAAATATGCACTTGAAGAAACAATTTAGCTGAAAACTAACTTAATACTATTACATACACAAAACATGTATATGTAGTATATGCACATACTACATATATGTAACGAGAGGGGGGGAGACAACAAGCACTGGCATTCTTGTTCTTGTGTTATTGGAACATTCAGAATGTGCAGTTTGAGAAATATTATCAGCTACATGTAACGTTTCCTCTTCTGGATGTAGAATCCATGCACATAACAATTGAATTGGGTTGAAAGATGAGGTGAGTACGTTTCTGTACAGATAGTCCTCGACTTATGACAACAATTGAGCCCAAAATTTCTGTTACTAAGTGAGACAGCTGTTCATTTTACAACCTTTTATTGTCCCATTTTACAACCTTTCTTGCCACAGTTGTTAAGTGAGTCACTGCATTGTTGTTAACTTAGTAATAGTTATTAAGTGAATCTGGCTTCCCCATTGACTGTTTGTCAGAAGGTCACATGACTTTGGGACATTGCAGCCATCATAAATATGAATCAGTTTCCAAGCATCACCTTTGGGATACCCTATAATCAGGTAAAAACCAAGAACTAGTACTATACACTTATAGTACTATACATTAGTACTATACACAGTCAAAAAATAAGTTGCATCAGGGTGGCATAGACTCAACTTCATTAACTGTGGACCTAATGGGAAGCTTTGGGGTCATTCCTTCTTCAGGTTTTAATTTGTACTGTGCACAGAAAGCATTGTTAAGAATTGATAACCTGTGTTACCCTCCTCTCAACTGAAATAAATACCGTATTTTTCAGACTATAAGATGCAGGTTCCCCCCCCCCCCCCAAAGTGGGTGGAAATGTCTGTGTGTCTTATACAGCAAATATTGCAGCGGGGGAGGTTGGGGCCCTGATCAGCCAGGGAATGGGCCGTAGCGACAGCGAGCGAAGTGGTGGCGGTGAACAGGAGGCAGAGGCCGATTTTTTTCCTTCGTTTTCCTCCTCTAAAGCTAATGTGCATCTTACAGTCCGGAGTGCCTTATGGTCCAAAAAATACGGTATATAGAATCATAAAGGCAAAATATAAAATAGATTCTGAATCTACCTCTGGATTGGAAGAATTGCTTCAAACAAAATGCCTAAAATTAATGGTAAGAAATAGTCTGTTTAGATTTAATTCTGCTGTATCATGAGAAGCGATGCACATTGGCAGATCAAATAGATGCACAAGATCTAGAAAAGTGTTGATGTATTCATCCTGTTTTTCTTTTCAAACTGAGCACTCAACCTGAGTAAAGGAGTAACTTGGACAGCCTTTTGTAAACAAAGAGCTATCAGGGCCCACATTACAAGAAAAATAGCAAATGAACTCATGGATGTGTGTTTTTGGAAGCCAGGGTCTGACAGCGAGGTTAACTTTAGAGTGCACTAAATAGCACTGCAAATATTCAGAAACCAAAATACTTCTGTGAACATGTTGCCCTGGCCATGACAAATAGTGAATGAGCTAAAACATGTAGTGTTGCAAAGCTGTTCAGCCTTCTTCAATAAAGAAAACAGGATCTGCAACAGTTCTGGCAAACAGCAAAATGAAACAAGTAACTACTGTCTTTAAAATTAAAAGTCAGATGTGTGGCAAAATGCTCTTAAGAAGAATGTTCACTGCTTAACATGTTAATCATTGCCAGTTGAGAAAAATGAAGGAAGGAAGATTAACACCCTTTGGAAGATCTAGTTCAGGGACAGGGAATCTTTAGTTCATTCTTGTACATGGCCCTACAGAGGCCTTGCCTTATAAGAAGAGAATGTTATGAACAACCATCCTCTGCCTATTTTAATTCTCAAGGAAATGGGTAGCCACCTCACCATGCATTGACAGCTGGATCAAGACATCACCCTAAGGAACATAAGAGATAAATTGTATATTAGAGTAAATGCATTCAGCTACTAGGTTTTCTGTCACCTAAACCAGTTTCTCTTCTTATAAATCTGGTTAAAGAAGATAAGGTGAGAATCTTGATTTTGGCTGTAAATGGCTACAGACTTCAACATTAATTTTAGCAAGGTATTTTTTTCCTCTTGGGGATAGAAGTTAATTTCATGTTAGTGATATAGACCATGGCAACCAAATAGTCACCAGTGCCACATTTCAACACTACCTACAGAAAAAAATGTTCAGATGTTTTGTGCTTGTACAGTAATACTCTGCAAATTGCAACCCTCTCTTTTTTCCTGGGATCAAAGGAAAACATTACAGATACAAATAAAAAGTAGTAGTTCTTTTTCCGGTGTTAACCAGATTATTTTTATGTGGTGAAAAAAAATGAATGCAAGAAGAAAATAAATTGGATCCAGTGTACTTTGTTACTAGGTCTCTTTAAAATCAGAACAAACCATCATTCTAGTCCTATTTCAATCAGAGATTAACATTCATCAAATTTTATTCTGCATTGCAACAATACATGTTGCTAAACACAGAGAGCTGAGTTATTCCCAAGTAGCTTGTAAATATATAGTATAATGGATTGTGGAAGAGAGGACAAAAGAGTTCATTATTGCTGATATAATTATTAATTTTTTAAAAGGTAAGTACCTAAATAGCTTTAAGAGACCAAATATTATATCAATATTCAATATATCCTCAAAGCACAAAAAAGCAGCAGTTAAAATGATGTTCATATTATTGGTTCCCTTCTTGAAGTAATCACTGTGAAAATGAAATGCTTCTCAGTTAATTCAAATAATTTCAAATGAGTGAATTCCGATTAAATTATCATTGTTTCAATTATTGTTTATTTCAAGTATGTATTATAATTATATTTGCTTATGTTGCATTTCTTTATAGGAATAGAAAGATAAGATAGCCTTAAAATATTAATATTAAGGAATATATTACAGTGTTTAAAACAATCACTTCAATGAAAAATGCAGGAAATCACAGCAGAAAAAGTCATGACCTCCTCCATCAGGATTTGGAATATAAAATTGAACTTTATTCAGACTCCTGCCTAAGATATTCTTTACTGTCTTTTCCACTGCAGGTGCCTGCAAACTAATGGAACACGAGGTTGCCCCAACTGCCGGCGTTCATCAGTTAAACCAGGGTTTGTGTGATCTGCTGATGAACTGTTGACCTAAGAAAATTCATCCAGTAGGTGTGAAAAGATGGAGCACTGGAGCAGTTCTGTTACATAATCTTGAGATGAAACCCATCATATAGATACAAAATCTCCTACAGAATTGATGGCAAATGAAGACCTAGATCTTTGTCATGACTTTCACACATCTGACTTTTCACACCTCTTCCAGGAATTCTGTATCATCTCCTTTTTCAAAGGAGAGACAATAAGCCATCTTCGCTCCTTCAACGTTAGCTTGACCTTCCACAATCTCAATTTGATTTTAATTTTAATTTTGTGCTTCTTTTGATAGCTTCCTTCAGGGCCAACTCTGACACTCATACTTCACTTCTTTTTATTCATTCCTTATGGGAAGCATACTGATCCTGCCTACATACATAATGCTTCTTGGACTGGCACAGTATTGCTTTCTTGTAGGCATGGTGACAGCTACACTTTTCCAGACATTGCTTGAAGTTACTTCAACTTAACATTCTGACTGATGTTTTTCGTAATTTATATTGGTACCTAACAGCTGTTAATGCTTTAAAACAACTGTTAAGCCATTCATAATATGTCTTTTTCCATTTACAAAGAATATTTCCCAACTTGATGCTCTCCAAATGATTTCCAGAATTTTTGGGTAGCCTGGGAATTATGGGATTGAAAGTCCAAATTGTCTGGAAGGAGCCAGATTGGGCAATTTTATGTCACTTAAGAGACTGTGATGTCCCGCCTGCCGCTCTGCAATGTAACTCTTTCAGTATGTCTCTATTTTCAGTGTACAGACTCCTTCAGTTTTTCTGAAAGTATCTGATACCTTTAGTTTGCTTACATTCTCACAGAACATTCAATTTCTGGGACTGGGGGTGGTGGGGGGAGCCTTGTAGTGTCCCAGGGAATGTTTCTTGCCTTTGTGTTCCTTTCCCATCATCTTGTAATGTTACATGGGCAGTGATCGGTCCAATCATGGAATTGTCAGCAATGTATTTATACTTTCTGTAAACTGTTTATACTGGAATAAATAAAATCATAGTCTAGAAGTGAGTGTTTTCTAAAGTTGTAGCTATGTTTTCATCTTTCAGAAACCGCAGAAAGAAGGAAAAAAGATGTATTTTATTTATTTATTTGATTGATTGATTGATTGATTGATTTTTATACCGCCCTTCTCCAGCAGGACTCAGGGCGGTGAACAGCCAAGGTAAAAACATAGCATACAAACATTAAAACAGTTTAAAAGATATTAAATAATTTCGGCCCACAATTTAAAACAACCCAGTTAAAATTAAATTCAAATTAAAACCAAAGGATGGGATCAAGCCAGCCCGGCTAGATGAAATAGGTGAGTTTTAAGGGCCCGACGAAAAGTCCGGAGGTCTGGAATCGTGCATATCTCTGGGGGTAGGTCGTTCCAGAGGGCGGGTGCCGCCACAGAGAAGGCTCTTTCCCTGGGGGTCGCCAGCCAACATTGTCTGGCCGACGGCACCCTGAACAGGCCCTCTCTGTGCGAGCATACTGGCCAGTGGGAGGCAATTGGTGGCCTAAATATATATGTATGTTGTGGGGGATATATATTAGAGATGGTATGAGTCATCTGAAAAATGGCCCAAAGGCACTAGCAAAGAAAGATCAAGGACAGATACTTGTATGCCCAGGGCACGATCAAGATAAAGGCAGATTTAGAACTTACAATATTCTAGGGAGCCAGAATAGTTCATAGAATGATATTTTGAAGGGATACAGGCAGAATTCAAGAAGCTGGATGTTGGAGGAAGGAGTGTAGGAAAGAGGCATCAGCAGGGGCTCAAGAGAAGGAAGGAATATAAAGGAAATGAGAATATAAAGGAAATGAGAAGTATGAAATAAAAGCAGAAGTGAATTGAAGCAACTGGGATATAAAGGTCAAGGATATAAATAGGAGATAGAAAAGTAAAAATTACAGCTTTAGAGGGGAATACAAAATTAAGAGAATAAAGAGTTAATAGACCATATATTACTTTTACCTAGTTTGATTCAAGTAAAGTTGACCTCATAAATTAAGGTATGGTATCATTGCAGGGATATTATTATTATTATTTATTAAATTTGTATACTGCCCTTCTCCTGCTGGACTCAGGGCGGTGCACAGCCAAGTAAAAATATACAATACAAAATTTAAAAGAAATATAAAAGAATTATATATTGTGGCCAAAAAATTTTAAATCTACCAATTAAAACCCGTTTTACAATTAAAAACCTAATATCTCAGATATTAAGATAAAAATAAGATTACAGAGAAAATATAGAAAATAAAAATACAAATTAAATATTATAAAGAACAAATGTACGAAAGACAATAAAGTAAAAGCTATGGAATGAGCTATGGAGTAATTATTAAAGTGTAACTGAAAAGGTATAGCATCAAAGTTTTACTTGGCAGATACTCATCAATTTGTTGGCAATCCATCCGAACTGTAGCTGAGTTGTGGATGAAGATCTGTCAACATATCTATACCAAGTTTACTTAACACCAAACTGCTCTAACATATACTCTGTTCTGATTCTTGATGTGTAACAATACACAATTCTCAATAATGGGAAAGGGGGAGAACAGCCACCACCTATAAAAAGCTTTGCTTCTTTTCTAATGAGTCACTGTCTTTGTTTTGCCTAAGTTTGTACCAACCCTGAACTATAACAACCTTAGTAAGGCTCCCCTTATTCATGATAAAGAGAATCTAGTAACTTGCACAAACATTCTAGGATATTTTCTAATTCCACAAACAGGCAGCCATTTTGTTTATTTGACCTGACCATCTTTTTACTGATGCAATGTAGTAGAAAAGCAAGTGATGTATATTAACTGTTAATTTGTTAATGGAAAAATGGAAACATAGTCCCCAATAGGAAATGCACTGATTTTGTGTTTAAGTATTTAATAAACATACTTTTTTACATAAACTGTCTGCAGTCCTATAAGCAGTAACATTTTTAAGACAAAACTATCAGCTTTTGTGATCAGTTTCTTTTAAACAGCTGAAAAATACTTTAGAAAAACATAGCTACCTGAGTGGCGTAGGAGGCTAATGCCTCCTACTAAGGCAGCATTTAACATCCAGCTGCCTGCAATTACTGCGAGTTCAATTCTCACCAGGCTCAAGGTTGACTCAGCCTTCCATCCTTTCTAAGGTGGGTAAAATGAGGACCCGGTTGTGGGGGCAATAAGCTGACATTGTATAAAATATACAAAGGTATGAAGGCTATTGCTTAACGCATTGTAAGCCGCCCTGAGTCTCCGGAGAAGGGTGGCATATAAATATTTTTTTTTAAAAAAAGATACCAATCTACTGTTCTCCAGGTTTATTGGGACTACAACTTGCAAGAACAACTAAAAATACAAGCTTTCTTGATAAAGTTCTATGGAAACATATTTACCCCTCTTATCTGGATTTTCCACAGTTTTGCTATTAAATACTATCAGCTTCATCTTGTTCCTACCTATATCAAAAGGGAATGTGAGTAAACAAAATTTGGTGTTTGTTTTCATATATTCAATAAAGTCATCAATTGTGTGATATGTCCATGTAACAGAATAATCATCTTTACATTCAGTAGTTAGTTGCATCACCTTTAGTTGGAGTAACCAATCAGATGATTCTTGCAATTGGTAATCCCTCTTATGCATGCTTAATTTTACCATTACCCCAATACCAAATCATAGAAAAATATTAGTAGCATATATGACTTTGCTCATAGACAAATGTCAGTGGAGGAGATAGTGATTTTAAACAAATTTTTGATACAGTTCATAGTGATAAATTGTAGCTGGGAAAGGAATTGGTACAGACCTCTGTATTTTAGCATTCACAGTTACGAATCCCATGATACAGATAGGTGTGGGAACAGTATACCATGATCCAACTACAATGGTTGAAAAGTGGAGCAGGAGTTGCAATGCCTATGCTAAGAAAATGCCAAATAGCACCTGAATCTGCATATACACCTCTCAGGCATGAGATTTAATTTAGGAGATATTCCAGCTCTCTTTTTTGTAGAGAGTGGTTTATTTTAAAACTGAAACCCTGGGAAAACAATCTTGTGTCTGATCTGGAAAGAAATGACAAATATTCTGTCTTTGAAAACTCTGATAAAACAGCTGGAATTACCCCACAGAAACTGTTCTACTTCTTTTGCTACATCTAATATTCATTGTATCCTTGTATAAGTGCATTTTATAACAGTCTGGAATTATATGTTAAGTATGTCCTTGTATTCTCTTCTTTAATATCTTACAATAACCATAATTGGGATGGAGAAATTCTGCTTACCATAGCACCATCTTGTGATCTACTGGGAGCATTAGATTTTTAACAGATTTCTTTTTTAAAAAAAAAACCAATTGTACCTGCAGCATCAAAAAGCCTTCAAAATTTAAAATATTTTATAGTTTTGATTATTATTTTTTTCTCTAGTAAGATTGATCTATCTCACAGAAGGGCAGAATAGCTGAAACCTCTAACATAATGGCCTTATGGTAGCTTTCACACTGTAAAGCCAAGCGATTCCATTAGATGAGTGATTTCATTTTTACGTTTTCATTAGCAGTAAAGCATTACAGGTGATCAGCCTTCCTGTGGTCCCCACCACCACCACCACCATCACACTTTCTGGAGTTAAAGGAGGAGATACTTCCTGGAGATAAATGATGGTAAAAGAAACCACCAAGGCACACTATCGTAAGGAGGCAAAGTTGATTTTGCAAAACATTTAGAATTGAATTAGAATAGAATAGAATAGAATAGAATAGAATAGAATAGAATAGAATAGAATAGAATAGAACAGAACAGAACAGAACAGAACAGAACAGAACAGAACAGAACCAGAACCAGAACCAGAACCAGAACCAGAACCAGAACCAGAACTCTTTATTGGCCAAGTGTGATTGGACACACATGGAATTTGTCTTGGTGCATAGGCTCTCAGTGCACATAAAAGAAAAGATACATTTGTCAAGAATCATAAGGTACAACACTTGATGATAGTCATAGGGAAACTGTCAATATAAACCTTAAGGATACCAGCAACAAGTTACAGTCATAAGTGGGGGGAGATGGGTGATAGGAACAATTTCTTGCCTTTGAATACACGCTGCAACAGCTACCGGTATCTGTCCGGGTATAAGATACAAGAACCAAAAAAAAAAGGCAAATTAAATTGAGAGCATTCTTAAGGGGGAATTGTGGGGGGGGGGGGGGGGGGGTGTTCAAACATGGCAACTTTTAAGATGTGAGGACTTCAACTCCCAGAATTCTCCAGTTAGCATGTGGGAAACGTTTGCGAAAGAAAAAGGGTTTTTTAAAAAATTGAAAACCATGGGTGGAATTTCAGACCAACACTGAAGGCGCCTTATCACGTCCGTGGTCCGCTCACACGGGTGGCGTTTTCTTCCGGCCACCGAGAAAATCCGCCTTAGGTGAAACCACGTGCCGACTCTGTTTATTTATTTTTTTTAATCTCTAACTGGCTCCAGGCGGGCTTCCGCTCTTGCCCCTGACTAAGATGGCGGCGAAATCTCAGCCGCGGAAACTGAGGAAATGCCACCCCTCAGCAAATTTGGACGGCGATCACGTGATCAGGACACCGCAAGCTTGGTAGATTCGACAAGTAGCTCCAAGTTAACTAATTAAATTGAAAGGGCGGCGGAGGCCAACGTGGTGGCGACGCTAACAGAAAAAAAGAGTTGGGTTTCACGGCAGGGGAGAGAAGCCTTGTTTTTCCTCCAGCGTGTGGTATCTGCTCCCCAGAATTCAAAGGTCAGCTTTTCTCCTGAGGGGGAGAAAAATGGCGTCGGTTTGGGATGAGGCGGAGGTAAGTAAAGCCGGGGACGGTATTATTGCCGAGAATGAGGGGCCGGCGGGCAATATTAGTAGTGAGAGCAGTCGCGTTGTGATGTGTTGGGGGGGGGAGGGGGCTTGCAGAGATTTCCTCAGGGAGCGGGCCTGGCTGTGAAGGTCCGTGATCGGCAGAGCCTGCCTGTTTGCCTTTTGCCATGACTGGCTATTTCTCTCTAGGATGGCATCGGGGAAGAGGTGTTGAAAATGTCCACGGAAGAGATCGTCCAGCGAACCCGCCTGCTGGATAGTGAGATCAAGGTCGGTTTAACTGAAGTTTCCCGCCTTGGGAATCTGTGCTTAAAAGTTTCTCTTCTTTCTAGGTGCCTACAAATTGTATTGGGTGCCTTTGCGATTCGGGCCTGAGTGTTTTATATATCTATATCTATATCTATCTATCTATCTATCTATCTATCTATCTATCTATCTATCTATTATATATATATATATATATATATATATATATATATATTATCTATATCTATATCTATCTATATATTATATATATCTATATCTATCTATATATTATATATATATATATCTATCTATATTATATATATATATATATATATATATATAAAATACAGACGTGTGTGTGTATATATATAATAGTGTATTATATATATATATAATTTGTATAAAATATAATATATATATATATATATATTCCCCACTGCAAGGCTACACTTAGCAGGCCCTTTCTTTTGTCCTGCTTTTGTAGAGAGAACGTTGAAAGTGAAAAACAACTTTTTTAAAAAACGGGCTGACCCAAAAGCATTCCTGGCGCCTCTTTTAAAAGCTGTCTAGCTTTGACTCTCTTACAGCGGTGATGTCTGAGGAATTCTGGGAGTTGAAGTCCATCCAAAGGGGCTAAGGTTGAGAAACTGCTCTGGGGTAAAGCCTCCTGTGAGAAGGATGCTCTGTAACCTTGGTGCTGATTCTTAAGCTGGCTTGCTGGAGAAAAAGGATCCTTTAATTGTAGCTTGATCACAGGAAAGATTTAGGCTTTTCAACTGTAAAGCTGCAAGGAAGGAAGCGACAGCAATGAGGTCCGGTGAGAGAGCGAAAGATTCAATCTTGTAAATGTTAGAAATGGCAACTAGGGGATGCCCTGAGCCTTCTGGAGGTAGCCAAGTGACATGAAGGCAGTTTGGAGAGACTTCTCTCTCCAGCTTACCTTTGGTGTGGCCCTGATTACAATTTTTGGTATGGTATCTACCAGGGGTCTCCAACCTTGGCAACTTTAAGCCAGGAGAACTTCAACTCCCGGAATTTCCCAGCCAGCTTTGCTTTGCTGGCTGGGGAATTCTGGGAATTGAAGTCCTCCTGGCTTAAAGTTGCCAAGGTTGGACACCCCTGGTATATAGTATGGCCTCACAAATATCTAGTGCCCCTGGCACTAGATGTTTCTAAGGGCATACCATGTTCTCTAGGAATCTGTGTTAGGATTATGGCAGGCTGTAATAACTCATAGAGGAGAAAGGGCTGCTAAATTAATAACTGGCTGCAAAGGAATACATGGTGTGCCAATAGATCGTTAGGTGACTAGTGGTATGGCAGAAGTGGTGGAGCTGGTGGTGGCAGTGAGGTTTGGAGGAACTCGGCATAAAACCTGTGTGATATTTATTACTTTTTTTAAAATGCTGGGAAACTGCCTTTTTAATGCAATATGGGTTGCATAATTATGATGTAATATATTTAAAAGTCAGCTGTTCCACCCAATTCTAAATGTGTTTACTGAACTAACAGGTATAAAACTTAATTTGGTTCATGGAAAGTTCACCCATTCTGGCATATTCCCACAAGCTGTATCTCCTATCTTTAGGTAATATTGTAGTAGTGTTGTAGATATGAAATAAAGTGGCCTTTATTTTATATTTCCCTTATTATCACATGAATGCATAATAGTCATTTACTGATTCTCATGCAGTTTTCACAAAAGCTTGCTTGCTACGCAATATTTTTAAAACTAATTGCTGATTTGGTTTTTCCTCAGAAAATGAATTCCAGAAAACTGATTACCTCTGTTAAAACCAAGTTATTTTGCTATTTCATTTTATTTTTGATTCATTTGGTTCCTAGCATTTCTCCCATTTTCATTATCTTATTCCAGATTTGCAGGAAAGCTGATAATTGTTTTTTTAAGAATAATTGTTCTGGATTTTCAGATCATGAAGAGTGAAGTACTGAGGGTAACTCATGAGCTACAAGCAATGAAAGACAAAATTAAAGAAAATAGTGAAAAGATCAAAGTGAATAAAACTCTGCCATACCTTGTATCCAATGTCATAGAGGTATGTTTCTTATAGTATAATATATAGCCTATAGCATCTATATTATAATTTTTGTGTGAGTGAATTCCCTGAAGAAAAGAATAGGAAATGGGGTGTGCAAAATGAGATTATTATAACTTGGTCCTGCTTAAAAAAGAGGTCACTTTTTAATAATCTGAGTTGATATTCTTTCTTGGTATAATTTCTCAGCTGCAATCCAAAAGATTTATGAAAGAGAATAATGAGTGTTATTTCAGAGTAAGCATATATAAATCAGTGATTACAATCAAATCAGGAATCCTGTTTTTTAAAAAAGAACTCAGGAAAATGTTGGAAGAAATTATTCTTGAAGTGGGATGATGGGTGATGCTAAATTACAGATACAAGAGTCAAATATGTTTCTATCTTGCTAACCTGGCTGTTTTCAGAGAAAGGTCAATATAAAAATTAAATATTTTTAGAGTACAAGTAGGCTGTTATAGGTGAAGTTGATTCTGTAAACATTCCCCTTTCAGGAAGAAATAAGATCATTGCTTAGTGATCTACTGCCTGATTACACCAACTAAGATTTATAAACAGTAGATGATTTTATTACTTTATAGTTTATTTATTCATTTATTTCTGTGAGGCCCCTTTTGTTTTCTTTAACAAAAGAAAGCTATCACTTTTTGAGAGGTGAGTCTGTAACATTTTGAAGAGCTTGTAGGAGAACTTCTGCATTAGACTGACTAAATAACTAGTGCCTTTGTCCACTGCTGTGTATGACAGGAGTACATTGTGATAACATTATATGCTTGACCAATATAACTATGTTTGCATCTGATCTTTTTTCATCTTTAGCTTCTGGATGTTGACCCCAATGACCAGGAAGAAGATGGAGCAAATATTGATCTTGATTCACAAAGGAAGGGCAAGTGTGCTGTCATCAAAACCTCTACTCGACAGGTGAACACAGCATAACAAAGTACTTTTAATTATATAAACATATGTTGCCTTATGTTGAATTTATATTTTACCAAATTTATATTTTATAAATTCAACACAAAAATAGTTTGTCACTAAAGCGGAAGCAGTATCCTCCATCCTATAATTGAGTAGACCAGGTTGCCCTGATAGATCGGCCTTGCCGAAAAAGCACTTGATGTTGCCTTATATTAATAAGATCTAGTTCAATCTTGACCATTCCAACTGGCCAGGGCTCTCAACAATATGTGCTATTTGACATCTTTCTCACTAATGATGCCTAGAATTGAATATAATTTCTTGAACATGGAAAAAACAGTTGAATGATACTCCTATATGGTTTGATTTGATGAATCTCATGATAGTCGAAATTCATCTCCAAGTGGACGTCATCCAGATGTGCATCCTTCAGCTTCCAGATTTCTCAATAATGGCCATGCTTAAGAATTCTCAAGTTTATTTATCTAGACTAGAGGATGTCCAGCTTGAAGATTAGTCAGGATCATAGTGTGATCTGCTAAAAGCCTACCCTCTTCGTGTTCCCACTCAAGGATGTGCTTAAAATGTATGAATTCAGACATTTTTGAGAATTAGTTTTAAACTGAAATGTTCTATTTTGGTTTCTGACATTTTAAGGTTATATGTTAGATGTAGAATATATTTTAACCTCTCTGCACCTTTGCATAAAAAGGCAAAGTTGAAATAAATACTGTAATTAAGATAAACTATTTTGTTCTTAACAAGCATCTGCAATTTTAATCCAGGACATCCTACATCTAAAGTGAAAGTATGCAAACAATTCTGATACGATTTAGGCCAAGCTGAAAACATTTTTGTTGCCTCTTATTCAACAGACTTACTTTTTACCTGTGATTGGGTTAGTTGATGCTGAAAAGTTAAAACCTGGAGATCTAGTGGTAAGTAGTTACTATGCTGCATAAGAATGAAGAACCAAATATACACCTTTATTTTAAAAACAAAACAACTTCATAGATAACCCCACTGTTCCTATGATTTTCACAGTATTTGTAAACTTGCTTATTCCAGTTAATCTTTATGACTGCAGTATTTATTCAGTCCTTAGTAGGCCTCTCTTGCAATGTGGTTGGGAAATATGCTAATCACTAGTTTCAAGTATGGCAGATAAATAAATTTGGATTACAAACACCTATAGTTCATTATATCTTTAATAATATCTTAATAGTTCTTTAACAGACAAACAGCCTAGTATTGTTTTAATAATATATAATGTATTTTCTATAAGTCTGAATCTTGGCATATTTAATTTCAGCTGGACCATCTACCACTACTGCTTTTCTCTCATCTCAAAGCTGTTTAGTGCCTTAAAATAACAACAAAAAAAAGCTTGCATCTTCTTTCTCATTTTAATAGAATAAATTGATACAGTACTGCTCATTGTATTTAATGTTCTGAAATAATAGCTTTAAGGGCAAATTTAATTTTTCTCAAGTGACTGAGAATAATGTATTCTGCCCTCTATTTTTCCTCCCCTGCCTTTTCATATTACTATGTAGTGAATCCATTTCGTGTATAATAGGAGTAGAATTCTCCACCCTCTTAATAACTACATGAGTAAGATGTGAGAAAAATGGGGGAGAAGTAGAATTCAAAAAAGCATTTTTGTGGATTTCTGTTCGCAGGGAGTGAACAAAGACTCTTATCTGATTTTGGAAACCTTGCCCACGGAGTACGACTCAAGGGTGAAAGCCATGGAAGTGGATGAGAGACCTACAGAACAATACAGTGATATTGGAGGGCTAGATAAACAAATCCAAGAGGTAATGAGAGGCTACTGTTTCTTTGGCTTAATATTTACAGAGCTTTGAAAACGTTTTAGGTGTTTTTAAAACGCTAACCTGTTCTGTAATCAAGATTACAGAGCCAGCAGGGATTCAGCAGTTAAGAAGATGATTTCATTTACTTTTTGTTTCTACAGCTGGTAGAAGCGATAGTTCTGCCAATGAATCATAAAGAGAAATTCGAAAACCTGGGAATCCAACCTCCTAAAGGGGTGCTCATGTATGGACCTCCAGGAACAGGAAAGACCCTCTTGGCCAGAGCTTGTGCTGCACAGACAAAGGTAGAATCGATGTGCTTGCTGATGGCTTCTCGGAATTTATGGAATGCTTCAGGCTTTCTTTTTTAAAATTAAAAGACATTGTACTGACAGTGAACCCAGTCCCCTAATTTTTAATTTAGTATTTACACTATTCTGTGTCTTTGATAGGTTTCTAATAGCTCTGTTGTGCTCTATGAAAATTTATTTTCTGCACTGGTTAGCTTTTCTTGGACTTTGGTCTCCAACATTTTAAAATGGCTATAAAGAAACTGAATTTAGAAGACAAGTACCAGGACAATAAGGAGCCTAAAAACCAAACTTCAGGAGGAGGAGTTGTTTGAAGAAGAGGAGAGTAAAGGGAAATGTGTTAGTAGTCCACAAAAAGCATGTGACAAATTTTTATTTTTTTTTTTGCTTAAAGCAGTGTTAGATTCCCTCTTGCCAGAAATTTTGGGAGCTGGATGGCCACCTGTGATTTAGTCATTTCCATATTGAATATGGGGCTGAACTAAATTACTCCAACATTATAGATTGCAAAATATTACCTTTAATACTCTCTGTTATTACCTAGAGTACTACACTAAGGCAGAATATACCATGTTTCCCCGAAATTAAGACCCTGTCTTATATTTTTTTAAACCCTGAAATAAGCGCTTGGCTTTATTGCCATGCGCTCAAAAGCCCGATTGATCTTATTATCAGGGAATGTGTTATTTTGGGGGAAACAGGATAGAGTACACACATCTTATTTCTTGCCTTGTTTTAGGCTACATTCTTGAAACTAGCTGGTCCACAATTAGTGCAGATGTTTATTGGTGACGGAGCCAAGTTGGTCCGAGATGCCTTTGCATTGGCCAAGGAGAAAGCACCTTCTATCATCTTCATCGATGAACTTGATGCCATTGGCACAAAGAGGTAAGAGCTGGTTTCTCAGCTACAAGTTTTGAGTTAGAGCCTGCATTCTTCATATATCCCAACTATGGCAGTGGTGTTCCTTTAGAGATCAGTTCTTAATTAGTATCACCCCCAACTCTTGAAGAATATATACTGTATACGTTTTTTAATTTACAACTAACGTGGTAGAGAACAATTTTCAGAGGCTTATACTATATGCTGGCTACTATACTAGTAAGATCAGGTAATAATTGGGAATTCTTTGTTTATGAGATGCAGTGTGAGGTTTGCAGTAAAGTCCAGTGTGAAGTGTACCTACTGAATAGCAACCGCTTACGACCAATTACGAGAGTCCTTTCTGTTACTGCCATCTTCATTTTTAATCGGTTCAACTCATTGAGATGCTTTTGGACTTTTTTCTCAGGGGGCCCAGATTCTCTTCTATTGGTTTCTCTTTGCTGCTCTGTTCAAATTTGTTTTGGCTTTATGCTCTTGGAAGAACAAAATACAGAAAGGGACAAAAATTGTTAAGAGTCACTGCATTTTACCCTCTGTTCTACAGCTGTAGCTCTATCTTGAAATCTAAATACATGACTCCTTGTAACATCTATTTTGAGGTGGAAGAAGGCAGTGTTTGTTTGAGTTTCTTTCTTATGGTTGCCAGTCATAATTCTCAATGTACATTGGCAACAATGTATGTAAAATTAACTGTCTTTGGCTGTCAACTGAAGGACAAAATTCTATGGATTCAGCATAGAAGAATTCAGTAGATTAGACCCCCTTCCTCTGTTAGTCCGTTACAGCCGATATAGGAGGAAACAATATTTACATAAAAACATGGTATGCTAAGTACATGGGCTGTGAGAACATGGAATAATTTTTTGCTGTTATTACTTCAAAGTAGTGTTTTAATTAAGTCTATATATATTTCTACAGAAAATGGTAATAAAACAGAAAATGGACAATAAAAAATAAATCTTTGTTTTCCCCACCAGATTTGACAGTGAAAAAGCTGGTGATCGTGAAGTACAGAGGACCATGTTGGAATTGCTTAATCAACTTGATGGGTTTCAACCCAACACACAAGTCAAGGTAACTCTTTGCCTGCCATTAATATAGGAAGCAATTCTTCCTATATAATAATAATATTTGTAAGCAGTTATTATAGAGTAGCTTTAGAAATCAGATTGGTGACCAAGCTGACGTTTTTTAATAGCTTTGAGTCATTATTTTAAAAATATTTTATTAGCCTGTGGTGCAGGATGAACAGGGCTAGAATGTTAATCTTTTTGTGAAGAGTGAAGTGAAAATATGTATACCATATCTGGGGGTTACATGAAAGCTAAGGACTGCTCGCATCTATTACCATAATTTAATAGTTGTAGTATATAGAATGTGTGTGTGCCCAACTACAAAGTATGTCCTTTATCCAGGTGATTGCTGCAACCAATCGTGTTGATATCCTAGATCCTGCTTTGCTACGCTCAGGACGGTTAGACCGCAAGATTGAATTCCCAATGCCCAATGAAGAGGCCAGAGCCAGGATTATGCAGATCCATTCACGCAAAATGAATGTCAGGTATTAAGCAGAAGGGGAATGTAATTTGGATGATGTTGGCTGCATTATGAATTATGGAATCATTTTTCTTCAGAGTATGCCATAATTAACGTATTTTTCGCACTATAAGATGTACCAGACCATAAAACACACATTAGCTTTAGAGAAGGGGGGGCGGAGGAAATCTGCCTCCCAGCATCCATCTGGCTAGCGTCCTTGCAGCAAACAGCCTGGTCAGCTTCAGCACATTATCGCAGTCCCAGCTCGTCAGGGTTCTGCTCTGTTGCGCCCACCATCAGTCAACTGAGCTGAGCTACCGCAGCCGGGGAACACTGGAGCATTTGCTGCTGCACCAACCCCCCTCCCCCCTGCCGCAATATTTTCTCTATAAGACATACAGACATTTCCACTTTTTTGGGGGTGGAAATGTGTCTTATTGTGCAAAAATATGGTAGTTGCCTCTGAATATAGCATTCACTAAAAACTACTACACTTTTTCTGAATGTTAGCTATTTTGTAAAAAGCAAGTTTCTAATCTATATGACTTTGAAGATAGTACTAAAATGTTACAGTAATAAAAACAGATGCTACAACAAAGGTTGAATTTTAGATTCAGAGGTTAAGTCAGGTCTTCATTTCTTGTCCTTCCCTATTTCTAGGGAAATGAAAATAAAGTAAGGGCGAATTGGTATGGGTTACGTGGGTTATCTTCAACATTAAGTCTTATATCTTTCCCATTGAGTTTTGTTTTTTTTTTAATGAAACTCGTGTTCTCTGCAGTCCTGATGTAAATTACGAAGAGCTGGCACGATGCACAGATGACTTCAATGGTGCACAGTGCAAGGCTGTGTGTGTGGAAGCGGTAAGTAGGTTTGGTCAGTTTCCATTGGAAATCTGTTTTTTTCCCCTAACTGCTGACCTATGGAGATTTTGTATAACAAAAGAGTTATAGTTTCTTATGTCAGTTATATTGAACTTTTTGCTGAATGATTTTTCCCCCTTCTTGGGTTAGGGAATGATTGCCCTTCGGCACGGAGCAACGGAACTTACCCATGAAGATTACATGGAAGGAATTTTGGAAGTGCAGGCCAAGAAAAAAGCCAATTTGCAATATTATGCCTGATTTTTGCTCTTAAGTTGGATATTAAAGCCTTGATACAAAAAGTTCAGAGTTGTAACTTTTGCAACTGAGTTCATTGTGTGAACTCCTTTCACTTATGAAAAAAATAAATTAATAAAAAATGTTTCTTCTGACTGATACTGCTGTTATATTTGGTTGAAGTTGGAGAAAAAATATTAATTATGCAGGATATTCATGTATATGAAACTTCTTTCATTAATCTCTTTAAGCACCAACATGTACAACCGATGTTATCTCTTGCTTTTGTGCTTGAATCTTTGGTACACTTTCACAATTTGTCTTCGGTTGTTAACAATTAGCATTTTAGGTCTTACATATAGGATTCTAAAGATACCTATATAAATTATCAACTAAAGACAAAATCTGTAAATCATTTGATATGAAACTATATTTCTTTTTAACTCTGAGGTAAAACTTAGTTTTTTTTTTCATTTAAATTGAAGGTAAAGAGCCAAAGATTGGGATTGAGAATATCTCAATTTATAACCTCTCTCTATATATAGAGAGAGAGGGGGGGGGAGGTTAACAGTCCTTGAAGTAGACACCATCTAGAACAAGAGATGTATCTATTTCTGTCACCACAGAAAAAAAAAATTCTCCTTTGTTATCCCTCTTTGGCTGTGGCCTGAAAAAGCAAATTGATGCCTGAGCATCTTCATTGGTAAAAACCAGAATTGGACTTCTCTGCAGTTTCTTTGATCCCATTTAGTACCTTTGTCCAAGGCTCAAACCATTTTTGTAGCTAGTTTCCTGCTTTGAATATGAATACGCACACATATATACACTTGAGGAATTTTAATGTCATCTGCTATGTTAATTTGGTATAAATTCATAGATATCGGTCACTCATCTTTTATTTTGTTTGTGTGTTGTTAAAGGATGTGTTCCTCATCCTCCCCCCCCCCCCCCCCAAGTTGCATTAGTTTTCTATTTGGACAAAAATTTATTCATTGAGAACTTCTTTTAACTAATGTTCCCTCTGATGTAATTTTATAACTCATCCTCTTTTAATTTGATAGCACTTTCTCAGATTTGATGCACAATATACATTCTAACATCTATTGCATTTTTAAAGTAATATTCTGGCATTTTGGAAACAGCTGATCCTCTTGATTCTCCCTTTTTCTTGAACAAGTGATCTCATTTTCTTTAACATTTCTTTAATCCTTTTTGTTGTAGCTTTATGGGTGCCCTTTCCTATCAGTTCAATCACTTTTTGACAGGACCTTAGTTCTCCCTAAATCCCTAGGGAGATGCTCAGTCATCCAGGTCATAGGTCTCTCAAACATGCTTTTCAAAAGGCAACTGGACTTTCTTGGTTTTTTCCCCTTGAAAACAAACTGGAGAAGAGAAACGTTTTCAAGGAAAAAAACCAAGAAAATCCAGTTGCTCTAAGTCTAAAATCATTCCTTCTATGATTAACTCTTAAATTGTCTCTTAAGAATATAAAAATATGTTTTTGTGATGGTTGGCACATCTGTTTTTTGTAGATATTTTTATTGTGGAAGGGTGATTAGCAATAGCACTTAGACTTATATGCCACTTCATAGTGCTTTGCAGCCTCCTCACCAGTTTACAGAGTCAGCATATTGCCCCCAACAATCTGGATCCTCATTTTACCCACCTCGGAAGGATAGAAGATTGAATCAACCTTGAGCCTGTCAGGATCGAACTGCTGGCAGTTGACAGAGCCTCCAATATGCATTCTAATCACTGCGCCACCATGACTCTCTTAGATTAAAGTCTTCTTTTATAGGTGCCCGTTGAATTTCTTTGCCTGTCTGAAAATCACTATTAGAAAAGCATTAATATGGTCTTTGTTTGGGGGCATCTTACAGATAACAATTCTATAAGTTTATGTGAAAATGCCGCTTCCCTTCTGTTCACTTGTTATGTTGGGTACATATGTAATTGGTAGGCAACAGTTTGCTTACATGGTCAGATAAATAATATAAAACATTAAGAGGGGAGGAAAAGTCAGCAGTTCCTTATTCTGCTGCCAAATTGGTTCTGATTCCAAATGCCTGTTTACCTTGAGATTTGGTTCCCAGGACTGATACTTTTTATCCGATGATGCTTCCTTATTCCTGTAGAGATACTAAATAGAATGCAACGGGATTTTGTTTTGCAGCTATAACACGTAGAAGAAATCTAAAGCCAGAGAATTGTTCTCCTTTTAACGTAACCAAGCCTTTTAATTTAATGCCTCTTGAAATGTACAACTTCCATTTAAAAATCACACTTGCCATGAATACATTAACTTTAGCACTGAGTAATTAATTACATGCCACTTCAAAATACAATGTAAACAGCCCTTCAACAAAGGGTTCTGTGCAGTCTTTGGGGGAGACAGTAAAGAAGTACAATGAGGAAAGACCAGGGCTTCCCTTCAGCACCATTGTTGATGTTCCTGAGTTAGGCTCAGCTTGTTAATCATCTGTATACTGTGGATCCCTCTCATGAGTTATGCCTCCTTATGTGTTACAAGAGAAAATGTCAGATTTTTAGGGTCTGTGCTCCTTTTCCAAAACAAAGTTTCTTCTGTATTCTGGAAGGATTGAAAGTGGACCATAAATCTTAGGTTGCCTTTTAGAGCAGCTACACGATTTGAAGAGTGGGCCTGGTTCCCTTGCTCACTTCACTTGCGATTTTTTTCCCCTTTGCCAATGAACATAGGGTTCTTACTTCAGTCAACAAGATTGTTGCAAGGGAGCAAAGGACCACATCAGATTTGTGCAACCCTTGACCTGGTTCCACAGTTTGGGTGATTACATCATTGCAACTTGCCCCCTTGTGGAAATATTCTTTAAGCATCTGAAGGTCTAATACGCACTTTACTCCAAGGTGCTTAATGCATATTTGACTTCCAGAACTAACAAGATACAGATACTGAACAGCCTGGATTGAGAATATTTCCCTCTCTCGAATGTTTAAAGCCTTCATCTGGACCAAGGATTTCTGCAGGGTGATGAGCCAATTCAAAGCATTGGGTCTCTGCTCAAAAGAGAATCAGTTCTGAGACTGGGCAGATTTTTTTTTCCTTGGCTTTCCCTTCTAATTGCCTTTCCAGTTCTTGGAAATAAAGCTCCTTGGCATCAAACAGAATTCACACTGGCTTCTGCTCCTAAGAAAAAGCTGACGCCGTTTAAACGATCAACAGGTCTTATAGCACCACAAGCCTATTTAACAGAAAACTGCCTTGTAGAAAAAACAGGACTAAGAATTAACCCAGACGGTTGACGTGAATTCAGAAACAGGCAGAGAGAAGAATCACGGGCTGGCATTCCTCCAGGACTTTGCCAAAGCAACCCCTTAGTTCCAACCTGGTTTGCAGATCTCAAAATGTCCACACTGTGTTCTGGTAACGGGCGGTCGGCTAATAAGACTCGCTGGTATTCTCCACATCACACAGCTCCATTTTCCTGTCTGGGTTTCTGTACAACGGTCCGAGGGGTATTGAGAGAAGGAGCGAGGGTGCATAAGAATCCGGCCAGCAGTGTCAGTCCCAGGCCGCCCCAAGCGCAGAACATGGACCAGCCATAGCCATGGCTGATGTCCTCTGGTAATCCGTAAACATACCGAGGATAGCGAGACAGCTCAAAATTTATCCCTGCCACGCACGTGCAAAGGGAAATGATGCAGCATGTCCCTGAAAAGGAGGAGAAGAGAGAAAGAGAGGGAAAAAAAAAACAAGAGCAATGTGTAACATCTTTCCTGCCAAAGGCAGAATCAGGCATGTGAAGCTGCCAGTTTTTATCTTTGTCAGCAGCCTTAAAAAATACAGGAATGAAATAACTTTCTTGTACAGGCAGATTCCTGATTTTTCCTCAGGCTCATTACTCTCTGATTCCTGCCCTTTCCTTGGCATGCAGCTGACTGGGCGTTTTTACTGCTGTTTTGGATTCTTTGATCTTTACGTTTTGAATATTTATCTGCAAGGAGATCCACAGGGTATAGTCCCAAAAGCCAAAATGGCTGTGATGGCACAGTGGAAACTCGCCCATTTGTGTGTGTGTGTGTGTTGCACATGCAGTGGGCATTTAAATATAAGGTTAAGCCTCAATGGCCACCATTGACTTTTGGGACCATATTTTGTAGACACCCTACTTGTCTGAACTCTTCTATCAACTGTTGTTCCTTTAAAGCAGTGCTTCTCAAATAGTGGGGCGCGCCCCCCAGGGGGGGTGCGAGGCTCCGTAAAAGGGGGTGCGTTTGACCTCGGCAAACACTGTCATAACAAGCTAAGCCCCGTGTTTATGTCTCTGTATTTAATCAGAGAACAATGGGAGCATCTGATTGGCTGTCCAAAACCCTTGTGACACGAGCCTGTCGGAGCCATCTTTAGTGTGGGACGTCCGTCCACACTTACTTTGTTGCCCGACGGATGTGCGCCCAATTGATGCTCAAATGACCGACAATGACCTTCTCCTGTGAAACATAACGCTGCCCCAATTAATCAAACTTGCTAAAGAAATTGGGCTACCGCTGCTGACATTTGCATCGATAGTGAGCATTAAGCCAGTACATGTGACTGCGCATGCTCCTCCCTTTCAAGGAGAACAGACCTTTTTCTAATAATGATACTATTTACAGTCGCGCGGGGGGCGCGAAAAATGTTTTCTTCTTCCTAGGGGGGCATGACAGAAAATAATTGAGAAGCACTGCTTTAAAGTCAGCCTGCATGTTAATCTGGCCACACAAAAGCTGCACCACAATACACTCAGTAAAAGCACTGTAATATTCAGATTTTAAAGAATGGTTCTGGGATTACCGTAAAAACTTCCAAGGAAAAAGACTGAGCATATGACACAACTGCAGTGTTTCTATACTCCCTATAAGTAGCAATTTCATGAAAAGCCACTAACCTCTGTATCATCTAACAATCTAAATGCTAGTAAAGAAAAGGAACACAGTCTTTGTGGTATTACTCTCTTATTTTGGTAAATAGAAACACTCCTATATCTCAGTAGTTAGTATTTGTTGACATCAGTCCCATGTAGTTTTGGTCAGCTAAAACACCATTTTTTTAAAAAAGTATTCATATGCTTTGATGTTATAAAACTCGAAATGTACTTTATACATAAATATGCATTTGTGCTAATTTTAAAATTTACAGAAATAGGATTCTTTCATTACTGCTTTGATCCATGCAATTTTGTTCCAACCTGAAATGCATGTGATCTGTTTCTAATTTTGTTATAAATCAATTGACACAGACGAATTATCTGGTGCTTTAATCATTTTGTTTGTAATTACTTGCCAGGTAAATAAATACAATACTTTTTTTCAACAGTGGCCAAACATTGCTTCATTTTTCAATTAAGAGGTTTAACCATCCAATCCTGTCAATATGAAAATGGTAGGTAGGTAGGTAGGTAGTTTAGCTTCCTTGTTCTCTTCCTTTCGAACTGTCAACTCTTTAACTGCCCCCCCCCCCAATATCTATGTTTTTAATGATCATCAGATTGTACTGTTTGTATTAAAGTAGTGAGTTAATTTCTAAACCAGTGACCATTGATAAGTATAAAAGTGGTTGTTTTTTATTTCATTAGTTTGTATTTTTAGTGTGTTTGCACTTTCTGGTTTATTTTTTAAAAAAACAATTAAACATTGCTTTGTTCATCATTTTTAATTAAATTAAAATTTTAGTTAAAGTTAGTGGGGGGGAAATGAAGTTAAATTTAAAAAGCAACCCTCAGACTCTCAGCCATGTACAAAGCACAGCATTTTTTGAAGTATGAGTTAATGCAAAGGAGAGGCAATGAGAGGAGACTTTTTAATCAGTACTTTAAAAAGATAGTCTGTCTTCTGGCTATAATTCTACAATATATGTCCCTTTCCCTTCATACTAGGGAAAGATTAATCATGTATTAATTCTGCCTCTAACTACAGCTTATAGCACAGCCATAAGGGAGTGTTAAAAAGCTAACAACCCTAGAAAGGGAGACAGGAAACAAATTATATCACAGAGGCAAGCTATTCAGTTGATGCAGAACATTTACAGCTGTGGCCTCAATGAGATGTGGCCTTCCAACAATCGCCTCTGGACTTCCATAGAAAAGTCTGAAACATTTACTTCTTCCTGCAAACCATGCTATGACTCTGAAAGATTGCTTTAGAGATGGACAACGTGGGGGTTCCCTTAGTTCTGCCCTGCAACTCCCAGCATCCATCAAATTAGCTAGGTTTGCAAGGGCTAGGGAGAATCACAGATCGGTGATATCTGCAGAGGTAAACAATGCCCATGGGTAATCTTTAAGGAGAGGAAAACCTTGTATCTAGCAAAGAAACACAAGTGTGTTTTTTTCAAGAGGCAACTGAACTTTCTGGTTTTTCTTTGAAGATGTTTCACTTCTCATCCAGGAAGCTTCTCCAGCTCTGACTGGATAGTGGTGAATGGAAGGATTTATATTCCTTGCAGACAGCTGGTCATTTGCATTATTTTAGAGGGTTGTTGAAGCCACTTGGAGGTTTGTCTGTGTCCTGGGTCACCTGAGTAGTGCAAATGGGTGTAGAGCTTTGTTGGAATGGCTGAAAGGACTGTGTTGTAAACTGGAGATAGATGATGTTGTATCTCTCCCCCTCTATTGAGAGAGGGCTGGTCAAAATTGACAACACAGTGCTTTCAGCAGTTCCAAGAAAGCACCACATCCATTTGCACTACCCAGGTGACCCTGAGGACACAGATAAACCTCCAAGTGGCCTCAATGACTCTCTAAAAGAATGCAAATGACCAGCAAGGAATATAGATCTTTCCATTCTCCACCATCCAGTCAGAGCTGAAGAAGCTTCTTGGATGGAAGCAAAACATCTTCAAAGAAAAACCAGAAAGTCCAGTTGCCTCTTGAAAAAGCACCTTTGGGACAATCAAGACCTGGATGACTAAGAATCTCCATAAATATTTAGCACGAAACCAGCAGCATACTCTCTCTTCATGCCTGCGAATCAACATTGCGCTAGATTTCTACCTATTTAACCAGCATGGTTACAGTACATTAGATGAACACGATTATTGTGTCAATTCATTCCTTTGAAAATTCTCAAAACATTTTAAAGTTGAGTTGGTCAAAAAACATTTGAGTTGGTACAAGTACCATAGAGTCAGAAATTACCAAATGACTGATGATGATGGTACAAAGAATGGCATTCTGGCTTCCATGTTCTTTTCGTCTACGTACTCTGTTCCTCTGTTAAGGCATGGATTCATTGCATAAAATGCATATTACAAGTGCCAGGATTATATCCAAAAATATTTTGAACAATAATAACATTTTTAAGAAAAAATTACCTCCCATAAGGAAGAGCAGTCCAGCTACATATTGCATGAGCTCATGCTGTTGACAGCAACCCAGCATGCCAATGATCCATCCAAAGAGGATTATGGACACCGCCATACCGATGAAGCCAGCTGTCATTCTCCGCAGGTCTGAGAGGTGGCATTGTTGGTGCATGGAAGAAAGAAGAGGGAGAACAGAAGAGGAAGAAAACCCACAGAGATCCATGTGGACAACTTTAGAGCAGTCTTTTCAAAGCTGACACCCTCTAGATGTATGTGGGCTACAGATGTAGTCCCAAAGGTGTTTTTTCAAGTGGCAACTGAACTTTCTGGTTTTTCTTTGAAGGTGATTCACTTCTCATCCAAAAAGTTTCTTCAGCTCTGACTGGATGGTGCGGAATGTAAGGATTTATTCTCCTTGCAGACAGCTGGTCATTTGCATTCTTTTAGTGAGTTGTTAAGGCTACCTGGAGGTTTATCTGCGTTGTCAGGGTCATCAGGCAAACGGGTGTGGCGCCTTCTTGGAACTGCTGAAAGGACTGTGTTGTAGACTGGAGATAGATGGTGTCCTATTCCTCCCCCTCTGTTGAGAGAGGACTGTTTAGTTTTCACATAGATAGCCTCTTTGACCCCTCTTTCAAACCAGAGGTTGCCTCTGTCCAAAATGTGTCTTCAAAAGAGTGACCTTTGTCTTTTAAATGCAGATGAACTGCTGAATCTTGTCCTGATGGGTTTGTTCTCCTCTGTTGTGCCATGTGTTTATGAAGTAGTTGTTTTGAGGACACCCATTTGCCTGATGACCCTGATGACACAGATAAACCTCCAGGTGACCTTAACAACTCGCTAAAAGAATGCAAATGACCAGCTGTCTGCAAGGAGTATAAATCCTTTCATTCCCCACCATCCAGTCAGAGCTGAAGAAGCTTCTTGGAAGAGAAGTGAAACGTCTTCAAAATGTCAGAAAAACCAGAAAATCTAGTTGCCTCTTGAAAAAGTCCCTTTGGGACAACCATGACCCAGATGACTGAGAATCTCCATAGACACTACAGCTATAGCTTGTGACAGCTGATTAGCATCCTAAGTCCAGCACAAATAGAAAAACACCAAGGTATGAAAGAGGCTGCTCTAGAAATCAGCAGTATAAATTCTCCTTAGGACAGGATGTTTGTGGATTTTGAGAACTATATAAAGCAATTAAGAAAGTAAACCAAGCAAGGCCTTAGCACATCCTAAAATCATAAGGTCTCCCCTTAACTAAATCATTATCTTGTGAAGGAGGGATTAACTCTGTAAATCTGCCCCACTGAAAATATTCTGTTTGTATGTGCAGTTCTGTTTTTCTGGGATCATCTATGACTCTACCGGCAATTTAGGCAATTTCCTTGAATGTTCAAGCAATCAGGCGGTTCTGTAAGTGCAGTGCAGCGCAATGCAGAGCAATCAGGCTGTGAATATGGGATCATCCATGATTTGTTGCAGAAGACATTATGTTATGATGTAATACTGCCATAGTCTCAGAGGACATTACGTTATGATGTACTGCTGCCACTGTCTCAATCTGATTGCCTCTTGACAAGAGCTCATAAGGATTCAAGAAGGTAAACAGACCAGGCAAATGTGAGGGGAATAATGGGAGAAGCCTAATAAATGATTGAGATTGTTGCAGTGAAGACATGGGGGAATTGCTAGTTAAGGTTTCACCAATCTTATGCTCTCCAGGTATACTGGATTTCAACTACCATAAAGGATTTGCATCTGCCCTGGAGAACAACAGATTGTAACAACAATTTTCTCTGAATTAAGGTAGATTAGGCACTCAGATTTGAGTTCTAGCGATTTTCTGATCAAATTGCAAGGCTCTATTGCTTTCTTGACAAAAATATTAAAAATGGTTTGCTTAGTCAGGATAAAACTTCACTTTTTTTTAAAAAAAAGTATTGCCACAAGTCAAGTTGTGCCACACAAATGGATAAGATCAGAATTCTGGTTTCTTTCCTTGGGAGAAGGAGGATATGTTTTAACCACATGGGTCAAGGCTATTTTAGAGTTTACATAACCATTTCTACAGGTTTCTTACTGCAAAATAGCAGGCAATCACACAGGTGTAATCAAACAAGGCTCTAGGGCTGCCAAAATGTTTTCATGACTCAGCCTCAAGTTCCCGTGCTGGTATAAGGTATAAACTAACTCAAAATGATGATCCCAGAAAAATAAGCTCTTGAACATTATATAATAAGCATTGTAGGGGTATATCTGGCTTGAAAGTCAGGAACACTTGAACAAAAACATGCAAGATTCTTCCTGCAGCTTTCAATCCAGAATGAAATATGTGCCATAATGTCTTACAAATTGCTTTAACTCTTCAGAGCCTTTTCAGTAGAGGTAACTGCAGAACAGGTAGATTTGCTCGAGCTAGATAAGTGATTGCTGCTTATGCTCTTTTCATTGCTTCCATTATATGATTAAAACTGTAATTCCCTACAACCATCTTTTTGAGGCTTTGCTTTCTGGCTGTTTTAGATGTAAATATGTACATTTTCAGCCATCTAAGAGTAACATATATTTATTTCAATCCTCTTCAACTGAATAATTAGAAATTCTGGGAAGAAATCTGGAAAGAAAGATGGTAAACGGCTGATTTAGTTCCTTGCTTCTGAAAGAAACTAAACTATTCCAATGCAAGAACTTATATTCACTTACTTCTTGCTGAGATATTCAAATGTTAAATATGGAAACAAATCAGCAGACCATCCTTGAGCAAACATGGAATATGCATGTTTGGCACATATGGAAAGCTAATACATCTGGTGCAAGAATATATCTCTCATTGATGTGCTAACGTTCATGTCTATCTTTCTCTACAGAAACAAAGCATGCAAGCACGATAGATAGATAGATAGATAGATAGATAGATAGATAGATAGATGATATAGATATAGATAGATGGTATGTAGGTAGCTAGATTAGGTAGGTAGGTAGGTAGATAGATGATAGATAGATGATATAGATGATATAGATGATATAGATATAGATAGATGGTAGGTAGGTAGGTAGATGATATAGATAGATAATATAGATATAGATAGATGGTAGGTAGGTAGGTAGTTAGATAGATAGATAGATAGATGATATAGATAGATGATATAGATATAGATAGATAGTAGGTAGGTATGTATGTATGTAGCAGAGGTGGGTTTCAGCAGATTCTGACCAGTTCTGGAGAACCAGTAATGGAAATTTTGAGTAGTTTGGAGAACCGGTAGTAAAAATTTTGACTGGCCCCGTCCCCATCTATTCTCTGCCTCCCGAGTCCCAGCTGATTGGGAGGAAATGGGGATTTTGCAGTAACCTTCCCCTGGAGTGGGGTGGGAATGGAGATTTTATAGTATTCTTCCTCTGCCACACCCACCAAGCCACGCCCACCAAGCCATGCCACACCCACCAAGCCACACCTACAGAACCGGTAGTAAAAAAAATTGAAACCCACCACTGATATGTAGGTAGGTAGGTAGGTAGGGAGGGAGGGAGGGAGGGAGATAGATAGATAGATAGATAGATAGATAGATAGATAGATAGATAGATA
>WNWU01000001.1:34338822-34375426 GCA_012654045.1 Ptyas mucosa | reverse complement strand
ATAGATAGATAGATAGATAGATAGATAGATAGATAGATAGATAGATATGAGAGAGGGAGGGAGAGAGAGGGAGAGAGAGAAAGTCCTAGGAGAGACCTAAGGATGATTCACCCAAATAGCTATTTGGTTCTGATAATGCACATACGTGCTTGGGACACTTACGGAGAGCGTGCCATTCATCCTGGCGGATGGTATTTGTAACATTAATAGGCAAGTTGCGTGGCAGGGAAGATGATGTGTAATGATATTTCACAGCTGTGCATCGTTGAATGACTCCTGCAAAGACAAATTCAGTGTGCAGTTGGGGATTCTGTAGCTGACCAATGACATTTGTAACATTGCTTTCCCTTTATTGGCCATAAATCAGATTAAACCTCTTCTGTAGCCGAGAAACTAAATTAAGAAGTTACTGGTTAGACTCACACACACCCCATGCTATTATTTGTCTTGGTTATAGTTTCTTTTTTCTTTTTTGCAAAAAAAAAAATAGTTTATTGAAAAAAGATTAAAACACAGAACTCCAATATATTAAAAAACACACAGAGAGAACCAAAAAAGACTGAATGCTGATTGGTACAGTACAACAGTTTTGATTTCCCACCCTTTGAGAAACAGGGCAAAAGAATTTTAAACTGTTAAACTACTAAACCTACTTATAAATTGTTAGCCTGTCATTGGTAAACTATATTAATAACAAAGTAGTTAATGGAAAAAACAACAATAATGAACATATTATGTAAAAGTATAAGAGTAATAAAAATGTGAACAGTAATAGGAGAAACACAAAGCTGAAATTCCAAAACCCTCAGCCAACAAGCTGCTATTGTAATCAACTTGTAGAAAATTTACCATGACTTTAATCCCTTATCATCCCGAGGTGGCACAGTGGTTAGAGTGCTGTACTGCAGCTACTTCAGCTGATTGCTAGTTCAGCAGATCAGTGGCTCAAGGTTGACTCAGCCTTCCATCCTTCCGAGGTGGGTAAAATGAGGACCCAGGTTGTTGGGGGCAATATGCTATTTAGTATACTGTCTTTGGTGTAAGCCACCCAGAGTCCTCGGAGAGTGGGCGGCATAGAAATATGAATAATAAAATAAAATAAAATAAATAAATCCCAAATGTTAATCTTAATTGGTCCTGGATCAAATATCCAAGATTGTTTCTTTTTACTGTCTCTTATCAATTGCTGATTGATTGAATGTAACAGTAACAGAGTTGGAAGCAACCTCCTGCTCAAGCGGGAGATTTTAGGTCCAGTCTCCAAAGCTAATCTATCTTCCCCCAAAATTCCAGATAAAACCATTCCTCAAATGTACGAAATCCGTTTCTCATTCTCCATCAAATCCCCTAAAGAAAAACCATTTGCACTTGTCAACCCAAAGAGTTTCTCTGCTATTATATAAAAGTACAGTGTTAAGCTTCCAAGAGACGTATGGAGTCAGCTCTATAATTTTTGCTTGATACCCAGGCTCTATAATGTCTGAGTCTATATTTCTTCCTGGACATTTTACGGCTGGGAAATCACATTTCTTCTTCTCAAAGTTCTCCACCATCTGTGTTATTTCCATATCTGTACTTCCTCCCAACAAATTTGCTGCTTTAAAAACAAATTATTCTTGCTGGCTTTAAAAAATCGTTTTGCACAAAGTTTGTAAGTTCATCAAACTTTTTTTGGAGAAAAAAATCAACTAAGAATTGCATCTTCTTAGCCAGAGTCTGTTTTCCCCCTTGGGTGTCAGCCTCCTCCTCCTTCTCTCTGCAATCTGAACTGTTGTTGGCTCAAAACAGGGAGAGAGCAGGGAGGCAGTGAAAAAGAGAGGGAAGATATTTTCTGGCCATTTGATCCAAAGTGTTTTTGCAAGTTAATAAAGTACAAACCCAAAGTCACGTGCGCCTTTCCATACGGAAGGCAGAAAGGAATGAGAACGGTCAAATAAATCAAAGAAGGAAAAGAGAAAGAATCCCGCTGGGGTTGAAATAAACCCGCATTCAACCAGTCAATTAACATTTAAAAATAAAAAACAAAAGTTCAGAAAGTGGAAGTTAAAAGAACCAGCTTGCTTACAAATATGTCTGCTAGTCGAAAGGTTTAAAAGGCCCTTGATTTTTCAGCTACTCCCTTACAAGGAGTTGCACTCTTCAAGATTCCCCTTCCTGGGTTAGGTTCGCAGCTATCCAAAAATCGTCTTGGGTCTTTCCTAAGTGTCCCCATCAAATCCATGGGGCAAGGCTGCCAAAAAAAACCCCCAGCTCTGGCAGCAAACACAACAGATCATGAATAAGAGAAAGAAAATTCTCACCCTACAGCAGCTATTGGGTCTAGCTAATTTTAGTTTCTTAAAGAAGCCATAATATCCAGTTTCATTAGTTATTATCAAGCCACAATGGTTCAGAAATATGTAATACTATACAGAACAGGCAAACCCCATTATTTTTACATTACCTGAATCCAGTAAGAATTTCTATATACTGTACAGGTAGTGCTTGATTTATGACCACAGTTGGGACTGTTACATACTTAGGCAGTTGTTAAGTGAATCATGACCTTTTCGCCCTGGTTATTAAATGAATCACTGCAGTTGTTAAGTGAAGCATGCTAATGTTAAGTGAATCTGGCTTCGCCCATTCAATTTGCTTGTATGAAGCTGGCTGGGAAAGTCACAAATGGCAATCCTATGACCCCAGGATGCTGCAACCATCGTAAATATATGCCAGTTTTGATCAATTGATCATGGGAATGCTACAATGGTTGTAAGTGTAAATGTAAGGATGGGTTGTAAGCCACTTTTTTTCAATGCTGTTGTAACTTAGAACAATCCCTGAACAAAAGGTTGTAAGTTGAGCGCTACCTGTATACTAAGTTGATGTTGCTATAATGCTGATCTATCCCCTAAAGAGGAACTATTAACATGCAATGGGCTAAATTGTCAGTTGTGAATATACTGAGAGCAAAAAAGGAGTCTGCTACAGAAGAAAAGAGCAGAATTCAAGAAGCTTTTGAATTAATAGTGTGATTTCACTCTTGGGCCCTTTTGAATGGAACTGAATTGTATACTATGTGACTTACAAAGGTCTTCTATTAAGTCTGCCCACAAATAGCCTTTTATAAGTTGTTTTGCACTAGATAATCATTAGGAAGCCAAACCACAGAATTGGCAATGCGTGACTCTATTGTTAATCATGTAATTTCAGTACATTACACAATCCGGCTTTCCTCTTAGCACAATCTTTACTGGCTTTGGTAAGTCAAAGAGGATTCAAGCATCTAAAATTCTGGCATGAATTAATTCCTTATATTTGTTTTCCCAGCATTGTTTCTGATTGATTTGCCATCACTTGTTTCAGTTACAAGACAAGAGAAGATAATGTTTACTGGTCTGCTATTAGGTCTGTGCAGATACCTTTGGCCTGCTTCAGAACTCATAACCAGAAAGAACCTGACTCCTAGTTCAGACCTGGAATGGGTCTACAACAACTCACCATCTCCAGCTTGCCATGGCCAACTTGCTCCAGCCAACTAGTCATGGGAAATTCGCTATGGCCAACTCGCCACAGGCCAACTCGCCATGGGACAAGAGTTACACGAATATCAAAAAAAAATAAAAATAGTGCAATAGAATCATTAAAGAAAGGATGCCAAAGGAGAGACCAAATGAAATGGGAATGATAAAAATTAAAATATTTTAAAACCATTTTAAATAATTAAATTGAATTGTTGAATTGTCCCGCAGTGAGTTGTCCTGTGGCAAGTTGACCATGGCGAGTTGTCTCATGGTGAGATGTCTGTGGTGAGCTGGCCATGGCAAGTTGACCGTGACAAGTTGGCTAGGGCGAGTTGTCCCATTCTGCCCTAAAACGATGGCCCCCAACTCTCCTTCCTGGTTCCAAAGTATGATTCTAACATTCGAATCATGAGCTGTCCGATCTAATGTAGTCTTTGCAAACTTAGGGAAAAAATCTGTTTAACGAACATTAGACAAACAGTATTGCTTTTCTCAGTTGTAAGAGAATGATGAAAATCAGTAAAAGGCATAATTGCATTGCCTCTTTCCCTAAAGGTCTAAAAATTAATCTTTGCTGGCTTTTTACAAAGGGAAATTAGGACAGAAAATGTTTTATATGTAAATAAGTGGCCTTTCCAAATGTGATTAAATCTTGGATGCAGTGGTGATGATAATGCATTTTTATTAAACTAGATAACTCATGATCTGTTAAATTGTTTCAGAGATGTTTCTTCACTAGATTCCTCAGTGCTTTTAACAATGGCAGAACTTCTAAAGTATTGTAAAAGTTCTTAAAAATTCAGGGGGATATTAAGAAATGCTTCTCCACTGCAAGTAGCCCAACCTGAACTATATAGCCCAGTCAAACATCACCAGTTGACCACAGGAAATGTTTTATGAAATTTTATATCATGTCATAAAACGCTTAATGCTAATTTTTATGTCATAAAACGTTTTATAAAATTTGCTAAATTTCAGTTCCACGGGAATCTAAGGTCCCAGATTTTGGATGCATTCTGTAAGTTAGCCCACTTAAGTTGCCTTTGCTGAAAAGGTTCTGCCTTATGACGCATCACTTCTGCCAGTTAAAGGTTATATCACAGGAGTTTTAGTAGTATGTAGATATACTTCAGCATCAGAATGGTAGTAAGACTGTAACCTTTTCTATGCCCACATAATGCAGCCCAGAGGTGGGTTTCAGCAGGTTCTGACCAGTTCTGGAGAACCAGTAGCGGAAATTTTAAGTAGTTTGGAGAACCGGTAAATACCACCTCTGACTGGCCCCACCCCCATCTATTCTCTGCCTCCCGAGTCCCAGCTGATCAGGAGGAAATGGGGATTTTGCAGTATCCTTCCCTTGCCACGCTCACCAAGCCACGCTCATCAAGCCATGCCACGCTCACTAAGCCATACCCACAGAACCCTGTAGTAAAAAATTTTGAAACCCACCACTGATGCAGCCCCATCACACAGCTATAAACCTTAATCTCATCAGGCTGGAGTCCAATTAAAATTTTTGAGTTAGAAAAGGCCTTTGTACTATTGAGTCTTTCAGTGCAAGGATCCAAATAAAAGCATCCCAGATTGCTAGCTGCCCAGATTCTGCTTGTAAAAGGCAAATAATATGTTCTCTGTTTCTGAAAACACCCAGTTGTTTACATTAGGGTTCTTCCTACCATGTTTCTCCTCCCTTTTTGGAAGGTTATTTTCTTGTAGCTTAAAAGAAGACTCCTACAGTACACAGTTTGTTGACTGTTTTCTACTGATATTTGATTTCTTTTAAAAAATGCTACTTCAGCAGCCTCTATAGTGGTCCTCAGTTCTGCCAAAGTGGTGTCACAGGCGTGCTGACATCATCATATGTTTGACTCATGGATTTAAGTCACAGCGTTTGTGTAATGATGTCATGCCCTTCCTTTATTGCCTTCATCCCCTTAGGGATGCTATTTCACCAATGTCTATAATCTCTTCATTTTAGTGATCTTTCTGAAACTTCTTTGCAGTTCTCCAAGTCTGAATTTCAACCTAAACATGACACGGTGCCTGTGTACTGTAGAGAGATTAGCCTGGGTTTCTACAGTTGTTAGGTACAATGTTATAATTGGTTCCTTCCCCATCTGTGCAGAAAGAAGTAATAATTCTTGTGACAGTCTGTCTCTCTATCTTTCAAATTACAAGTTCTGGATAAAAGCAGAAGCACATTCTGTGTTTTAAAGGAAAACAATTCTCTGCTCTGGTGCTCTTTTTTGATTAACTTCAACAAAATCAGAAGATCCAGGACCTTAAAATATAAATATAACTGTATAACTTTTCTTCTCTGCATATTTGGTCCTGAATTGCAGTCGTTCTTTGTTGAGTTTTTCAAGTGTCTTCAGTGCTTCTGGTACAGAGATGTAATGGGGTAATTTGCCCTCAGATGTGACACATTCAGGACATCATCTTGTCTGAGGATAGTTTTTCCCTTAAAATCATGATTTCCTATTTTTGATCCAAGGATCACTGAATCAATGCTCTGGTGGCCCCTATTGCAAATGTCAAAATAAAAATAAGTATCAAAATTATCAATATCTTGGGAGTTTTCTTATTCAAAAGTTTGAGGGATTTGAGTCAAAAGTTTGAGGTGGCTCCACCAATATGTCATGAAGTTTAGCAACTTGCCATTGTTTCTGCTATTTTTTTAAAAAAATATTTCTTTTATTGCTTAACTGGGGACAATCTGCAGATGCTACTGGGAACATTGGAGATAACTTGCAGGTGTTAACTCTTAAGGCATATTTATTATGTATCAAATTTATATGATAGGCCTTACAGTTGGGGAAGGAAAATGGCTCAGCGGTTAAAAACACTGAGCTTGTCAGCTGGAAAGCTGACAGCCTGGGTTCAAGGCTCAAGTGCTATATGACAGGATGAACCCCGGTACTTGTCTCAATTCCTGCCCACCCAGCAATTCAAAATCATGCAAATGCAAGTAGATAAATAGGTACCACTTTGATGGAAGGTAATACGTTCTGTTTGCCTCGGCATGTAGTCATGCTGGCCACATGACCACAGTAGTGTGTTCGGACAACGCTGGCTCCCTTGGCTAAGAAACGGAAATGAACACCGCCGAAATGACTGGAGAGGGGAAACCTTTACCTTTATCTTTATAAACCTTCCAGTGATGACACCATGATATGTGTAAAATAAAAGCTTGGAATCAGTGCCTTATGAATTCAATTCTAGATCTATAACTATAGCAGAAATGCTGATACTAAAATGACAGTAGCACATATGAGATGGTTTTTCAATGCTCGGTAAGATTATTACCCATAGGAACCTGGTGCTAAAAATAAATATAATATTCCCAGAACACCAAGAGGATACTTCACAACTGCATTATCTTATCACAACAAGACATGGATTAATCAATGCTGTTCACCAAACCTATCATTTTGCAATATCAGGAAAGCAAATCCAGTCCACTCAACTGAAAACCATCCTTGCTCAATGTATATCATACATTATACATATCGTATGTCTGTCAATTTTTTTATCAGGCTGATACCCACTCTGATGTCTCCGTGTGAAGGGATGTCACTTCATTTACACTGAATACTTGGGATGTGAGACATGTTCTTCTTCCCTTGGTCATCTGTTTTACCTTAGCTTGTCTTTTAACATTAAATCTGTGTTTATCAAATTGATATCTGTCGAAGAACTGTGATCTTTTTGACTCAAGAGTCAAACTTAGCATTTGAACAAGTGGCCGGACAGAGTTTGTTTCTATGTAAGAAAGAGAGAAAAAGACTAAAACTGATTAATTTGAAAATTGAAACGCAATTAAGTTGAATGAATACAGGTAATCCTCAAATTATGACCACAATTAAGCTCAAAATTTCCATTGCAAAGAAGATGTTAAGTGAGTTGCATCTCATTTTATGATCTTTATTTTCACATTTGTTAAGTGAATCACTGTAATTGTTAAGCAAATCATGTTAAGTTAATCAATTAAGGCAGTGGGTCTCAACCTTCCTAATGCCGCGACCCTTTAATACAGTTCCTCATGTTGTGGTGACCCCCAACCATAAAATTATTCCTAAAACCATTGAAAATATGTGTTTTCGGATGGTCTTAGGTGACCCCTGTGAAAGGGTCGTGTGATCCCCAAAGGGGTCCCGACCCACAGGTTGAGAACCACTGAATTAAGGCAAATAGGGCTCTCTATATAGCAATGGTGTATATTGAGTGAATCTGGCTTCCCCCACTAACATTGCTTGTTGGGAAGTCAGTTGGAAAGGTTACAACTGATGATCACATGACAAAGCAATGGTCATAAATACATGCCAATTGCCAAGTATCCAAATTTTAATTATGTGACCATGGAAATGCTGCAATGGTCATACGTGTGAAAAATGGTCATCAGTCAATTTTTTCAGTGCTGTTGTAACTTTGAATGGTCACCAAATGAATGATTGTAAGTCAAGAATGCTACCTGTATTCTTCCCCTATGTTTAATGGTTTTCTCCTCCTGCCCTATTTTCATTCATTCATTGATTCATTCATTCATTTACTGGAACCACGATGCTATTCCAATCCAACAGGATTCTGTTAAAAAGTACAAAGTGGTAGTAACTAGCGGAGGGTGCTGGGAGCTGCACCCAAGGAACCATCCTTGGTTCTGGGGCTCCCTTGCTGGCAACTAAAATTCAAAAACAGTCATTTTTAATTTAAAAATTAACCCTTTTGAGTTGCAACCTAAGAGTGAAGTGTACTACCATATTTTAAAAATGTGCCTTTAGTCAGCAGAAGTTAGTTTATTTCATGTCACTCAGAAAACTGCTTCCTGTATGCCTACTGTGAGTGATGTATTGTGTTCAGGGCTGTTTCTTAGAAGATTAAGCCGGGAAAGTACAAAAAAGAAAAAGGCTGTAGCCAAGAGACCAGATACAAATCGTGAGATTGGGATTCTACTGTATTGGCTGTGAACATGGGTCCATACCAGTGGTGGATTGCCCCCGGTTCACACCGGTTCTATAGAACAGGTAGTAAAACCGGTTGGAGGCTCTGCCCCCCGACCCTGATTTCACCAAAACGCTTCTGCGCGAGCAAAGCGAGCACGTGCGCACAGCCCCGCTGCGAATCGGTAGTTAAGGTAAGTAGAGCCCACCCCTGGTTCATACATTCTCCTCCTGCCCCAAAACCACAATGGCTAAAGTGATGTGATATTTTCTTGGGAGGAGCGAATCTGAAGGCATGCTAGCCTCGTAGGCTGGCAGTCTCCAAAATCTATTACACAAAATGGAAGTCACAATCCAAAACAGAGTTAAGCTTAAGATGCTGGATTTAATGGGTTTATTCACATCTAATGTGATATTGGATTTTAGCTTTATTATATCCAATATGTGCATTAGCTTTGGTAGAGTCACAGTAGAGAGAGAGGGCGACCAAAAGAATGGGTTTTAAATTCCTTGAGATCATTGGTGGACACAGAAAGCTTTTAGCTAGAAGGGAGGAGGGCCTATCACTGAGAAGAAAATATTATGCAGGGGAAAATCAATTAATAAAATAAAATAAATGAATTGCCTTTCAATGGATAAAATCAGCATGGAAACTTAACAAAGGCAGAAGATGCATACTGTATGGGCGAGGATTAAATGCAGGAGAGCAGCTGATGGTTTTATAATAGATTCTGGAAACAGAATACTGCAGCTTTACTTTCGCTACAAAGGTAGAAACAGGAGAATCTCGACATTATTTAGCGCCACAGGGCTTAACAAAGGCAGTGTTTGACAAATCCCTTTCCCAAAGCACAAACAATCAAAAAAACAAGCAGACAGGAACAGGAAAGGGAAAATGGAGGCAGGAATAACTTGTGGCATGCAGCATATTCTATCGAATACTGACGTCTTATATTTGTTTCCAGACGGAAAGATCTAAAGGGATGAATTTTGAGAAGGGATTCTAGAGATGCGTATGGGGTGGGTGGGTGGGTGGGTGTGCCAATTTCAAATTTAAGGGAAAACAAAGGAGAGGTCATGTATTCTAATCCCACCTTAGGCCCAAAGCCAGCTGGTTGGCCCCATACCAGCCTCTCTCTCTCTCAACCCTAGGAAGAATGAAGCAAGGGCAAACAATTTCAGAAATTGTACCAAGAAATCTGCAACGATTTGTCCAGACAGGTGCCAGGAGTGAAAAATGGACTTGAAGGCACATACCTCACAAAAGAATAATAATATATGCAGTGGTGAAATTTAAATTTTTTTACTACCGGTTCTGTGGGCGTGGCTTGGTGGGCGTGGCAGGGGAAGGATACTGCAAAATCCCCATTCCCTCCCCACTCTGGGGCCAGCCAGAGGTGGTATTTGCCAGTTCTCCAAACTACTCAAAATTTCTACTACTGGTTCTCCAGAACCTGCTGGATTTCACCAGCAGGTGAATATATGGCAAGTAGAATTATAATTTACTGGAACTGGAATTCTTTTCAAACAATAATCTGTGCTGGCGCAATGGTTAGAATGCAGTATTGCAGGCTAATTCAGCTCAATGCCAGGAATTCAATCTTGACTGGCTCTAGGATGACTCAGCCTTCCATCCTTCTGAGGTCGGTAAAATGAGGACCCAAATTCTTGGGGGCAATATGCTGATTCTGTAAACTGCTTAGAGAGTCCTGTAACAAACTGTGAAGCGGTATATAAGTCTAAGTGCTATTGCTATCTTTGGAGAAGCTTACCAAACTAGAGCCTGAAGGAGATTCTATGGTAGAACATAATCATACTTAGTTCTGCTCTTTCATTGATCCCATATTAGAAGCACTTCGCCCCCCATCCACTTTAATGGAATAGGACAGAGTGTTCTACATGAATCCCAGAGAGAATGACACCCACTCCAGCATTGGTCCCAGCACACCTCCATTTCCTCTTCCACTCCAGTGGAATGGCACTAGTGGCTAAGTGTTCCACAGGCTGTCCAATGGCATGAATTACCCCACCAGTGAAGCAATAGGCAAGCTGACTCAGAGGACTATTCAAGTGGTTTCAACCAGCAATACCTTTGCACTCTGATCTGTTGTGAATTATTCCCGAAGCACCTGAGGCAGGTTTCTTCCATTTTTCTTTAGATTTAATGTGTGCCACATAGTTTATTGTTCAAGAGTGTTTTTATGGGGAAAAAAGTTCTGGAAGTGGATGAAAAAGGCTAAAGAAAGTGCTGCCATCAGGATGAATGATTTAAGAAAATGCATGTGGAATGAAGCTGAAGGGAAGAGATGCTAGATGAAGTATTTTAGAGATTTGAATGGGAATTCCAAACAATTGAAATAAATATTATCAATGTTAGTATACAAGAAAAAAAATGAGTGAAGCAAAGTCTTAAATGTTGGTAGAATGTTGAAAAAGCTATAGGAGCAGAAGGTATAACAGGAGAACTGTTCAACTGCAGAAGTAAAAGAATAACAAAATAAAGTCGGAAGGGACCTTGGAGGTTCTCTTATCAAACCCTCTGCTCAAGCAGGAAATCCTATACCATTTCAGATAAATGCTTGTCCAATCTCTTCTTAAAAACATTCAGTGTTGGAGCATTCACAACTTCTGGAAGTAAGTCATTCTACTGATTAATTGTTCTAACTTTCAGGAAATTCTCCTTAGATCTAGGTTGCTTCTCTCCTTGATTAGTTTTCATCCATTCCTTCTTGTCCTTCCTTGTTGATTGTGGATCAACAATGCAACTGTTGATCCACAAAGTAGCAAAGTGAAAAGTACAAAAGCTATAGATGAATCAGTTTGTTAAATGTGCCTTGGAAAGTTTTTGGTAGAATTCTAATCAATGGACTATGAAATGTAATAACAAATTTGGGAAATGCGATATGGCTTTATACAAGACTTTATGGCTTTAGGCAGATCCATGTGTTGCTCTTCAGAAACTCATTTAGTACAGTATTATATAACTATTGGTTTAGAGAAAACATATTTTTCATTGGTATGGAATAGAAGGGTGGTTTCTTAACATGAGAAGAATCGTATAATCATATATGAAGTAAAGCATAAACGGGAATAAATGGAACGCTTAGCAAATGATTGAAGCAGTTGTGCTTCACAGAACAAATGGAGAGAACACTTGTGACTTATACACAAGTGGATTAAAAATAAGAGCAAATTGATGAAAGTGCATTTTTGTAGAAAGTTGAAAGAAGGAGAAGATTTCAAAAATTGTGGTTGAATGGAATCAATTGGCTCTTAAAAAAAAAGAGGTGGAAAGGACAAAGGGCCATGTACAGGTAGTCCTTGACTTACAACCACAATTGAACCCAAAATTTCCATTGCTAAGCAAGATTGTTGTTAAGTGAATTTTACCCCATTTTACAACATTTCTTGCCACAGTTGTTAAGGGAACCATTGCAATTGTTAAGTTGGTCACACATTAGTAAGTGAATCTGGCTTCTCCATTGGCTTTGCTTGTCATAAGGTTGCAAAAGTTTATCACATAACCTCAGGACACTGCAAACTATCATAAATGCATGCTAGTTGCCAAGTGTCCAAATTTTGATCACATGACTAAGGGGATGCTGTAACAGTCATAAGCATAAAAAGGGTCATAGTCACTTTTTTTTCAGTACCATTGTAACTTCAGATGGTCACCAAAGAAATGGTTGTAACCAATATGCAGCCACTTAAGTTCTCTGTCTATAATTATTGTCTAAATTAATTATTTTTGTAATTATTATTTCAAATTTAGCTATTATACATACAAGTAGTTCTCTACTTATGGCCATTCCTTTAACAACCACTTGAGGTTATGACAAGACATAAATATGACTCACAACTTTTCCAAGCTTATAATCATTGCAGCTTCCCTGTGATCAAAATTTGAGCACATGGCAACTGGCCTCCATTTAGAATAGTTGCAGCATAACAGGGTCATGTGATCACCACTGGTGATGTTCCCAGGGGGGTCTATGACAATTTGCCATGGCCAACTCACCATGGCTAACTTGCCACAGCCAACTTGCCACGGCCAACTCGCTGCAGGACAACTTGCCATGGCCATCTCGCCACAGGACAACTCACTGCAGGACAAGAGTTACATTAATATTAAAGAAATGGTGGAATTTAAGAAAGATGCAAAAGGAGGGACAGAATGAAATGGAATGGAAAAAATTAAAATATTTGTTATTTATTTTAAATAATTAAATAGAATTGTTAAAGCTGTCCCGCAGTGAGTTGGGCACAGAAAGTTGACTGTGGCAAGTTGTCCCATTCCCCCTTTTTTTTTACTTTTAAAAGCATTTTTTCTACAACCTCTTCCGACGAAAAAATGCTTTTAAAAGTTAAAAAAAAAAGCCTCTGATGATCGCACAGTTCAGCTGGGATCCTCAGAGGCTTTTAAAGCATTTTTTTGTGAAACCTCTTGGCCGAAGATCAGGCAACTCAGCTGGGATCATTAGAAAGGTATTTTTTAAAAAGCCTCCCTGATGATCCCAGCTGAGTTGCTTGATCAGCCGAGGCTTTTCAAAGCATTAGAAAAAATGCTTTGAAAAGTTAAAAAAAAAAAGTTGGCTACGCCCACCCAGTCACATTACCCCCACACACACACCAAGCCACGCCCACAGAACCGGTAGTAACAAATTTTACATTTCACCCCTGGTTTTCCAACAAGCAAAGTCATTGTTTAATGACTGTAGCAAAAAGGGTAGTAAAATCAGGTGTGACTCTCTTCTCAACTGCATCACTTATTGATGGAAGTTATGGTCCCAATAAAGGTTGTAAGTCAAGGACTACTTGTAGTAATGCTGAAGAGCAGGATATGTTTTTAGAAAGCAGAAGAATGATTCATTCTCCTTATCTGTAAGCTGTAGATTTGCACTTTTCAGAAATGTAAGGTGATCAAGTGAAATTTCTGATATTGTTTATATCAGAATAACATATTGTTATATTTATCATAACCAATCCATTATTTTTGCAATTTCCATAACTGTTTTATCTGAAGGATATCCTTTGCAAAAAACTGCGTGATTCAGTGATTATCATAAAAAGCTCAACAGTCTCAGCCTTTGGCCCCAGAGTCAGTGATGTAGAAAAATGAAGATAACCGTTATGTCCTTTGAGTAGCACAAGGCAATAGCCATGCTTCATAAAGAGCTCTTGGGGGGCATGTCAAAAATATCGGGATGGAGGGGAAAATGTTATTTTTTAAGTAAGATTAGATAGCATAAACATTACAATTCAAAAATTAAAAGAAGAAAGTAGACCGGCAGACACATCCATTACTATTTAACAGTCAGAACCAAATCAGTTAGTAACAAATGCCAAACAATACATCAAAAATGCTTTGTTTAAGTCTCTACTACTTAGTCCTCTGGAAAATGCCTACAGCTGCATCTGGATTTAAAAATCAGTAATGGCACCCACTATCATATTTGGGATTACTTCTTATAGCTAGACCATGCAGCTCAAGAACCCCTTCATTGGCCCCCAAGAAGAGGAGGGCAGGCCAATCATTTATTTAATTACCTATGTGACTTATATATAGCCACTTAACTTGCATTTGTGACTCTTGGCCCCTAAATCAAAGAGCAAAAAATAGTCCACAACAGTAAAACAATAAAAGGCATAGCACCACAAATAGAATACAACAAAGGCCAAACCACAAGCTTATTCACAATCCCAAACCATTGCAGAATGGACTCACCCAACACCCTGGCACAACGCCCAGTAGAAAGGCAGATTTTCAGGGCTTTACAGAAGGCTAGCCAAACTGGAAATATTTGAATCTTGGGGAGTGTGATTCAAAGAGCAGGTGCCTCACATGGCATTCCTTCATAGAAAGGACACAAAGTATATCTACCCAATCAGATTTTATGAGATGAGTCATCAGAGATAGGTGGTAGTCCAACTTGTGGTATGACAGCTTTTATAGACAGTAACCAGAATTGCATATTCAAGGTACAGTTGACAAAGTGGTGGGTATACCAGATGGGTATACCAGAGTTAATTAATTAATTAATACCCACACATACTCACACACAAAGACACACACAGGACTATCTAGAAGCTTCATTCTTCACCAAATGTAACTTCTAGATAGTATTTAAGAGAAGCATTATGTACAAGAATTACAATAGTAGAAATGAGAGGTGACCAAGGCATGAGTAACCTCAGAAGACTCGCCTAAACTAGGAAAGGGTGGAATTTGTACACAAGACAGATTGGTGCGTAGGATGGATTTGCTCTTCAAACAAGATAAAAGAATCTAACAGGCTTCCCAAATTGCATACCAGCATACTGGAGTAGTGTTATCCCATCCAAAATTAAAGTTGTAATATTCCCAGATTTGGGAATTATTATATGGCAGTGATGGCTAACCTTTTTGCCATCGCATGCCAAAAGTGGGGGGAGCACGGTGGGGTCACACGCATGCGTGCCCACATCCATAATTTTATGCGCCCCCCCATGCTCACTCCACTTTTGGCACGTGATGGCACAGTGGGCCCGGTAGCCCTGTTTTTTGCTCTCCCCAGGCTCTAGACCCTTTCTAGGAGCCTGGGGAGGGCAAAAACGGCCTTCCCCACCCCCCCAAAGGCCCTCTGGAGGCCGGAAACAGTGTGTTTCCTGACTTCTGGTGGGCCAGAAGGCCTGAAAATCAGCTGGCTAGCGCATGTATGTGTGCTGGAGCTGAGTTTGTGTGCCCACCAATATGGCTCCGCGTGCCACCTGTGGCACCTGTGCCATAGGTTCACCATCACGGTTATATGGTCTTCCCCTCTTCATCAATCCTGTGGGAATGTTTAGTTTTTCTTGGGATTTTGGAAGACAAACAGCAAATTCCTAGATCCCTAGAACACTGTTGAAGGAAGACAAACAGTAAATCCAACCGAGCATATATAAGGCCCATCATTAAAATTACATTGAATTAATAAAAGTGGCAAAACAGTTATTTTCCCACTCTTATTGTGTCCCATGACTTCTGAGGAAAATGTACTGGAGGCTTAAGGCTATTAATCAGGTCCATTTGTTTAATTAGATTCCCAGCCCTTGGGTTAATTAAAGCCTCTGGGGACATGATACATGGTTGGATCTATTTGGTGTAAAATTTGTCTTTGAGAGAGGGGACAGTTGTGATTTCCTTGAAGGAGGTGGTGATGCACAACCTCTTCAAGTAGTCATTGATGGATCCAATGGTTCTGAACATTTTCATCCAATTTCCAATCTTCCCTTTTTGGATAAGGTTGTTGAGAAGATAATAAGTCTACAACTTTTGAGGGCTTTTGAGCAAGTCTATTATCTAAACCCATTGAGCTCAGGCCAACGCATAGTATAAAGCTCACACTTGTTGATAACCTCTGGTGAACCCATCCTTTCAGAGAGCTCTCTTTGATCTCTTAGTGTCTTTTAGTACCATTGATCAAGGAATCCTCTTGGACCAGCTATGGGGTTTGAAAATAGGAAGAAGTATGTGTTGTGGTGATTCTCCTCCTTTCTTTGTGGCTGGTTACAGTCATGCTCACGGATTGGGAGTGATCTAGCCCAAAGAGACCATGTTCGGAGGCAAGCTTTGGGCGCCACACATTCATTACTACTGTTTAACATCTTTATGAGCCTGAGGAATAGGACAGGGTCATAGAAAGTTGAGCCCTGCCATCTGCATGCCACCTCATATCTTTTCTGGTTGATTAAAGACTCCTAGGAGACAACATGTCATTGGGTCTAGTTAGTAGTGATCCCTCCTTGTGGGAATGAACAGTGTTGCCTGCTTTGAAGAAAGCTACAGTTTCCACGCTCCTCAAAAGATCATCAATCTAATAATTCTGGACAATTTTCATCCCATTTCCAATCCTCCTTTTTCAGAAAGGTTGTTGCAAAGTTGAAAAGTTCACTATACCAAAGGGCCCTGAAGGAAATGGATTATCTGGACATCATTCAGTGTAGGTTCAGGCCAGAATATAGCGCCAAGGTAATATTAGTCATGCTTGTAGAAAACTTCTGGTAAGGGATTGTGTCTCTGTTTATTAGTGACTTTCAATACCATTAATCCCTGAACCAGTTCAGGGAGTTGGTAATGGGGGTCATTGTTCTTCAACAGTTCTCTTCCTTTGTCTGTGGTTGGTTTCAATCAGAGTTGGTGAGTGAAGAGATGCAGTCCTAAGCCTCTAATCTGTAAAATATCCCAAGGCTCAACTCTGTCTCCACTTCTATGTAACATCTACATGAAACCGCTGGATTAGATCATGCATCAGCACAACATTAAGTATCATCAGTATGCTGATAATATTTCATTATACATCTCTTTCCTGGGCTGCCCAAAGGATGCTCTCTCACAGTACTCAGATACTAGGAGAGCCTGGATGGGAGAAATAGGCTTCATCTTAACCTGAGGAACACTGAAAGGCTTTAGGTTTTATGGTCCCCTGGATATAGAGCTGTGATGGCGAACCTATGGCACGGGTGCCACAGGTGGCACGCGGAGCCATATCGGTGGGCACGCGAGCTCAGCTCTGGCACACATGCGTATACCAGCCAGCTTATTTTCAGGCCTTCTGGGCCCACCAGAAGTCAGAAAACACACTGTTACCGGCCTCCGGAGGGCCTCTGGTGGGGTGGGGAAGGCCGTTTTTGCCCTCCCCAGGCTCCTAGAAAGGCTCTGGAGCCTGAGGAGAGCAAAAAACGGGCCCACCATGCCATCGTGTGCCAAAAGCGGGGGGGGCAGGGCACATAGAATTATGGATGTGGGCACGCGTGCGTGTGACCCCACCGTGCTCCCCCCGCTTTTGGCACGCAATGGCAAAAAGGTTAGCCATCACTGATATAGAGAGTTTCCATAATTAAATCTGAATAGGTTTGTACTCCCTCAATCTTCACTGGAACCAAATATAGGGGTCCTCCCTGTGTCTAATAGTTTCTACCAGATCTAACAGGATGGGGCATGCTCCAAATCTTCTATGTAGAATAGTCTTCTGTTATGGGATCTAAGAAACTTGCTGTGTTGTTGCTGTGCCTGCCCTATAAAACAGCTGGGTCCTGAAGCTCCAGATGCCCTGACTGTGTTGATGCTTTGGAAGACCTAAAAATTTGGTCCTGCCGTCAGGCCATAAGGTAAGGAGGTTAATAGAATCTATCTGGGGGGTCACAATGTTGGAGAAGTTCAAACATACCCTCCAAAGATTTAATAATTAGAAAGGTATTAGATTGCGCCGAGATGGATAAAATGACATTGGAACTGAAAGGATTGATGGATTCGGACTTTTACATAATAAGGGAGAAATGGTATAATTGGATTGAAGATAGGAAAAAAGGGAAATAACAGATAGTAGATTTTGTAAATTATATAGAGTATAGGAGAACATTAGTGTGACGATATGTAAATGGTCACAGTCATGCACAATAGTTGAATAAGAATTGTTTAATTGTTAAAACCCAATAAAAAAATAAAAAGAATCTAGCTGGGGGGGTCTTTGCTTTGGTTGATGGAAGCGACATAGGAGGGGCATATAAATTTGCATAATTAACAAGCAAATATATAAAAAATAAGCCATGGTTACTTGCTTCTACTATCAGACTAGGCTTAAAACCTATTCTTCCCCAACCAAACTTCCAGAGCCTCCAGACATTGGGTAAAGATCTTTATTGCACCATTTGATTGGCCTAGGTAGAAATGTATCATTCATTAGCATAAAATTTGACAATATTTAACCCCATGCTGATGGATCATCTCACCCAATAGTTTCAGGTAGATCTTAACTAAGAGCAGAGAGAGCATGGAGACTTAAGCCAAGTACTGGTCTAGGGCTAGATCTTTCCCCCATTAACACTAACTGGATCCAGCCCCAGAGGAAGGAGAAGAACCACTGCAAAACAATGCCCCTAATTTCCAATTCTCAAGGTTGGTGTACAATTGATACTATTTTGACTCTTTTTTTCAATTTTGGGAAACTTGTATTTTCAGATGTTTAGGAATGAAGATTTAAGGCACCCACTGCATCCCTAAAATCTTTCAAACTTTCCCTAGTTTGCGTTAGTTTTCCATTCTGAGGGAGTGGGAGGGATATTAGTGAGCAAAGTGGCTAACATAAGGTTTTGCAAAAGCTTATGAATCATGTAGCCTCTTAAAACTCTTTCAAGCCCTGAGAAGCCCAGAAAACAGATATTTAAAAAATCATCCCAGCTGGGTCAGTGATGCCACAATATCATTAGCCATATCCCTTGGAGCCTCTCCCAGATCAAATATGATTTTTATGAATCATAAAAAATATACTATATAATACATGCTTAGGGTTTGGGTCTGTTGCTCTAATGTTCAACACCAGAAGAACAGGTAGAATTTTTTGAATAATCTCATTGCATAAATTCTGTGTTTACTGAGCAGAAAAAATATCTCCACCTAGTCGAGCAAATTAATCTCCTACAAATTGTCACATTCCTATATATGCATGAGTCAAGAGACTGGCATAGGCTAACTAACTAACCTGTTACATACAGAACATCACAAGGACCTGTCTTAACTATATTGGACAAAGTGGCCAATGCCTGGACAGAGAAATAAATGGGTAGAAATCTGACATCAGGCATGTCACTATTTTAAAAACATGAGGGAAACCATCTGTGGCTGCTCTCAAAATGCTGCAGCAAAAGAATTACAACAATTTATTTCATTATAAAATATCAGAGCCACAATTAATTGAAAATGATTAAACAAAGGGAACTCTCTAATGCCAGGATGTCTGCATGCCACACTCAGCAATTGTTTTCTGAATGGTCCCTATCAATAAGCAATTATCATTTTCTGCAACTCCTGTATTTCATTTCTCTCTGACTCCACAATTTAGTCCCCCCCCCAATCTCATAGACATGGCCCAGAGTTGTATTCTAGGGATTTGATGAGATGGATTGTATTCCATGATGTTTATGCAGTAATAAGTGTATTAGTTGTATGTGATGATAGAAGACTCTGGTTTTGATGTAATAGAAGGGTAATGTTTCCAGGGGTATACTGAATCAAATAAGGGCTCCTAATTCTAAGCAGATGGAAGACGTTTTGGTAAGGGAACTGTTCATATGAAAAAATCAAATATGAAAAATTAAATCAGCTTATCATCCATCCATCCAGCCCCACCAGTGCTTCCTCAAATGCTGCAATCACCAAAAACCTTGCCAATCGTATCCACAATCAGTTGGTTCATCTGAAGTCCCCAGAATTTGCACAGAGGACCACCGTAATTATTTTTTCCTGTTCATGGCAACTCTATAGGTGACTAGGGGTGTGCATGCACATAGCAACCGAAAATTCTACTGAGTCTGAAACACTAGAAATCCGGAGCTAAGGAAATAGACCCATTTTATGAATCCTAGACTTGTGAAGAGTCGGTTCTAGGGTCAGCTCTTCTTGAGCCTTCTAGCCACCATGTGATGAAAGAAAAGGCTTCAGGACCTCGGGAACCTGATATTTCGAGGATAATCCGCGGGAGGAGGGACCAAGAGGGTACCCTCCAAATAAAGGGCTGGGTGGGGGTGGGGGTGTCGTTATCACAGCACAACCGAGCTCAACAGCTAAACTACAAAGAGCGACACTTGGAGGTATCTCCCTCAGCGGTTCAGCACCCTGGCCAGCGACATTCCCGGGGCGCCTTAAAGAGTATCTATAGCTGGAAGAGAAAGGCGCCCAAACCCCTCGCCCCGTCGCTCAGCCTGCCTAACCTGCCCACTGAACGGGGCGCGTCGCTCGCTCGTTGCCCCTCCGCACCTTTCCGGATAAGCTCTTCGCTCTCGGGTTCGAAGCCTGCGCGGTGACAGCGCCGCCACAAGCCGGAGACGGTGGAGTTGAAGCGGCGGCCGCACTGCGATTCCAAGGCAGCCGCAGCAACCGGGAGCCGAGCCGATGGCGGAGTCTGGCCGGCTACCAGGGCCCGAGGCGGTCGGGCGCGGAGTGGAAGATGCGGGCTGGGCGCTGACATGGAACCCGGCGGGTCGTTGCTATTGGGGTTGCGCTTGTGGCCGAAACCCCGGCAGCGCTCCCGATGTCGCCGTGCGTCGGTCTCATACCAGGAGTCGGTGCCGATGGCCACGGTCAGCAGGGCCAGGGCGGCGGCGGCCAGCAGCAGCCCCGAGCAGCTCAGCGCCTGAGCCGCGGCCGCCATCTTCCCCGCGCCGCCGCGGCCGCCGCCGCCGCCGAGTCGCGCCGCCCGCCACTGCTGCTCCCCCTGCAGCCCGGCCGGGGGGACACAGCGCCAGCCAGCCAGTCAGCCACCGGACCCGTTCCTCCCCACCCACCCCTGCAGGCTCTCGTGGCTTCCTTAGCCTCCGGGCTTAAATTATGGGACCGGGTGAGATGGGACGGGACCAGCGCCAGGCTTCTTTTGCGCAAGACAGGGACGGGCTGGAGGAGAAAAAGAGAAATCCCCCCCCTCGCCTTCCCTCCCACCCAAAAAAGTAGATTTCGGATTCAGGCTATTTCAACCCTGGGTGCGAGTTTCTGTATAATACATCTCGGAGTAGCCTTTATTCTATGTTTGAAATGACTGTTTACATATATGATCACTGACAGGATTCAATCCTAGGCGCAGGTTCCTCAAATCGAAATGGTATGTAGGGGTGTGTGTGTGTGTGTGGCCCAATGGTGTGTGACACACCGTCGTCAGAATTGCTACAAGCTGCTGACCTCTGAGTATCAGGACCACGGACTTCTAGGATGTTTTGAATGGGAAAATATTCTGAAGGGGACTAAAAAAAATGGCTTCTTTCTCTTCCTCTCACTATATGCAAAGAACACCAAGGCCAGCTTCAGTTAGCTTTGTCCTTCAGCTTGTTTGGCACCATCTTGCTGGTGTCCCGTATGCTGGGTTCTGTCTTCCCATAGAAGCACTCCCTTCCCATGGTTAACAAAAAAAAAATAGCAACCCACAATAATCCACCTTCCTCCCTTTACATGTATTTTTCTTGAGAAGGGAGAATGGCCCTTTTGGAGGGAAGCAGCAAAGATGTCCTTCAGAGCAACTAGGGAGTTGCAATGGGGGAGGGGGCAACAAAGCAGATGTTTTCATCAATACTGCACTCAAGTCCAGTGGAAATGGTTGAATGGACATAACAGTATGTCAGCCAGTTGCATTAATCCCTGGCTTTCTCAGTTGGGTCAGTCCTTGCATCAACAGCTTTTCTGGCTGGGTCATTGGAGATTTTGGAGCACTGGGGTGTGGGGGGGAGGAGGTTAGATTTCTTTCTTGGAGTCCATATCTACTAATTTGCCTCTGCCATTTGTTTTGCTTGAGAGACTTGAAGAGGTGGAGTGGATGAAGTATAACTCTGAAAAGCTCCTCCATTGTTCTTCTAGGATTGGGCAAACCATAGAAGCAGGAACACTGGTCCTCAAAATACCATCATTATAGATAGTAGGAAGAGGACCCTGTTACAACATTACCCTGTAGGAAGTTAGCACCCACCCCTTTCCTAGAAGAACGAAATATTTTGGGAAATATTAAAAAGGCAGAATATTATGTTTCCCTGGATGAAAAATGGAGAAACAGGTTTTAAAGACAAAGCAGAGGCAAAACGCTTTGTTAATGGGCCATTAAGACCTCAGCCAAGCTCACTCAATGGGCCATATCTGCAACACAATAGGACCCATCTAGCAACAGAAACTCACCACATGGCAAGACTCAAGCAAGCTTGAGAGACAACCTACAAAGTTAGCTAAGACCCCTAGACCACCTGGGAGTTTGACAACCAATCAGGATACTCTTTCTGGGCCCCAGGAAGTTCAAAGCCAGAGAGGGCATAAAACCCGGGGACTCACTACATCTCCCTCTTTTCTGTTCAGGAACTCAAACCATGTGATCCTGTCCACCATTAAACCATCTTTCCAAGCAGTCTCCATGTTTCCAGTGTCTTTTTCCCACTTGGAACTGAACCCAGAAGAATATTTCTTCTTACAACCGCATCTGTGCAAAAGCAAATGGATAGTCTCATGGACCGAAGGCTGGAAATTGGGAATACTTAAAATTATCCATGCTTTTTGATCTGGTTAATGCAGGGATCTGCAACCTTCAGCCTTTGAACTGCACAGTACCTCAGACTCTCATGCTGTCTTGTATTTAAAATTGAGCTGCAGCTTTGAGTTTTGGAAATGTGCCAAAATGCTGCTAAACAGGTGCTTTCAACAGTCAAAATAATTCTGTTGCTGCTTTTAATGGCAGCAGAACTACAGCACTCTGCTCCTGATTGTTGGGGGAGGGACTAGGGGAGGAAAGCGTCATTGCTTCCTCTTTCCTCCCCAGGGAAAAGGGCTCAAAAAGGAGCAAGAAATCAGTGATTTTTCAGCCATTGGAAAAGATGCTCTCCAGAGCAGGAAAAAGCTTAGGTGTGAGAAAAAAAGCAAAGTCTGATATAGAGGGGTGTCTCTCTCTCTCTCTCTCTCTCTCTCTCTCTCTCTCTCTCTCTCTCTTTATCTCCATATGTGGACATATGCAGGTCAACCCCCCAAGATCTAGGTACCTGGAGCATCCTCCCAAACGGTTGACCACTTAGGTTATCCCACTCAGGAGAAGGAGGGAGAGGTAGAGGAGGAGATATTATATGCGATTATGAAATTATTCATGGTATAGCAAAAAGGTACTGTATACAAAGGGTTTCTACCCCGCCCCCCCCCCCTTAATATCTAAGTGATGGCAACAGTGTTCTGACCAGATAAAACTTTACTATCTTGGTATCTTGCAGTGACTTTAAAAATTGCCTTATCATTTCTGCTTACTGCCCCATACAGGATCTTCACATTGATTCCTATCACTGATTCTGTAAGATAGCCAGATATGACTGCCATTCCTTTAAATCAGTGGGTCTCAACCTTCCTAATGCCACGACCCTTTAATACAGTTCCTCATGTTGTGGTGACCCCCAACCATAAATGGTCTTATTCCTAAGACCATTGAAAATATATGTTTTCCTATGGTCTTAGGTGACCCCTGTGAAAGGGTCGTTCGACCCCCAAAAGGGTCCCAACCCACAGGTTGAGAACCACTGCTTTAAATGATCAAGTCATTTTTCTTTCTTTTCCTCCTTTTTGTTTCTTTAGTCTCATTGGCTCAGGGTTGACTCAGCCTTTCATCCTTCTGAGGTCGGTAAAATGAGGACCTGGATTGTTGGGGAAAATATGCTGACTCTGTAAACTGCTTAGAGAGGACTGTAAAAGCACTGTGAAGCGGTATATAAATCTAAGTGCTATTTCTATTGCTAAGTCAACGAAAACCAATCTAAAAAATCAATTCTTCAAAGAAGTGGATGTTTGGACTTTTCATTTTCATGAGGAAGTTACTCCAGGAATTGCAATGGTCCTTTTGTAGTCCTGTATTTGCGCAGTGATTGTTGTGGGTTTATGACAATTATTTCATCCATAGACAACTTAAAAAAAATTAAAGACACAAGTCTAGAATGTCAGTAAACTGAAGGTCTACCAGTCTGAATCCCCCCCCCCTCTCATCTGGGCCATTCCTTCCAGTACAACATTGCGGGGATTGGAATCTCTCTGGAAATGCATCATCTTAACAATAATTCCTGTATATGGCACTATAATTCTGAAAAAGGAAAAGACATTGCCACCCTTGCAACAAATAATACCAACCACTGCTCTTTAGAGAGAATTCCTTTATATATTGCACTTCATTGGCTAGCCTTATGAATTCTATTGGGTGCATTTGCAATAAAAGCTTGTTTAACTGTCGTCATATAGAATAGCAACATATAACAGAAATACTTAAGAGACAATTCTTGAAATATTCTGACATTCCAGAGGATCTACTTCATTTTTTGTAAAGGATCTGCTTGCAGATTTTGAAACTTCTGCATTTTCTCAGCACAATGTTCAATAAACAGAGGAAGGCAGTAGTTGAATGCAGGAAGAAAGAGGGGAAAAAACAGCATGTAAAAAGCTATGCACAATCCATCACAGTCGTCCCTTGTTCTCATTGAGATGGATGGTTTATGGTGGATTCCACTGCAGTAAAACTTGTAATAGCACCGATTGTTGTGAATACTATGTTGTCTCTCTGCAACAAACACTGGAGACCTTGCCAACAAATGTATCAATCAATGGTTATTAGCCATATTGGCTACACGGAATCTCTGCATTTAGAGGCTCAATGCCCAGGAATACTGGTTTCTAGAGAGCAATAATAAGAAGGCACCAATGTTTCCAACCATCTGGTTGCCTTCAGTGAGAAGCAATATATTCAGCTAAATGGATTTGATCTTCAGTGAGCTAGAGGGCAGGAATAAAATCAATGGACGAAAACAAAGAGAAATAGATCTGAGTTACCCCAAAGAGAAAATGTCCAAATGGTAAAAAAGTGTCCTGGTCAGCAATAGCAGCCTTTGGGAAGCAGTCAATTTGTCCTTGTGAGATGGCCATCTATCAGAGGTACGGTGCCACGTTGGTAAAATAAAGTCCTCTTTGAAGAAAAAAGGCCACACATTATACAAAGTGAATTGGGCCACACCACACATATGGTGAAAGCTACGGAAATTGGAGAGGTTTCATTTTTTTAAAAAAAGATGTCTCTTTTTTAAGGTTTGCTAAATAATCTCAAAATAGCAATAAAGATGAAACTAACTTTTTGGCAAGTGTAATTGGAGAGGACTGTAGGAGGCTCAAAAGCAGGGGAGGGGTCTGAACCACACGACGGCTCATGGCCTTAAATTACCTGCTTCTTTTGAAGCAGAACCATTTTTACATCAGAAGAGATTTGGACTAAATTCCATCCAATTAACTTTGCAATTTTGTGATCTAACCTAGCAGTGCTCTTTTTATATCCTGCATGGAAGAACACATGGAAACTGCGTAAATTTCTCCAAACTTCTAATCAAAATCACTAGATCTCTTTAAAAAGGAAAAAAAAACCCTAAACAAATAAGCCTCATGTAAAGCAAGCTGATTTGATAGTTTTAAATGTAGAAAGATTATCTCCACTATTTCAGCCATGTAATTGTTGTTGTTATTAATAGACCCACTTGCTTCTTTTAGAGTTAAATCCCAATAAAGTTAATCCCACTGGACAGTTTGGAATTATGTATACTATCTGACCACAGATACTGTTTGCTTCATCTCTGTTAAATCGAGAATTAAAATTAATGGATGTTGAGGGACTGCAACTCCCTACAACACTCCAACATTACTGAGAATATTGAGGGTCTGGAGAATGTCATCACTTTCTATAAAACGTTTAGCTTGTTTTGTCATTGTAGATAGTCCTTGGCTTACGACAACAACTGGGACCAGAATTTCCATTGTAAGTAGGTGCAGTCATATAGCAAATCATCACCTGACTGGACCCAATTTTATTACCATTTTAGTGTGGTCATTAAGTGAATCACTTGTTAAACAAATCAGGTAGTTGTTAAGCTAATCACATTGTGGCTAAGTGAATCTAGATACTCAATCAACACTTATTGTCAGGAACTGGCTGGAAAAATCACAACAATCATGTGACCAGAGGATGCTGCAACCAATTGCCAATGCAAACAGGTTGCCGAGTGTCCAAATTGCAATCATGTGCAAGGACAGAGTATAAATTATTTTTGCTCTGAGTTCATTATAACTTTAAACAAATGGTGTAGGTCAAGGACTGATCAGTTCTTATTGGAAGAGATTCCAAAATTGAGCTCAACTGAGACTCTGGCTTTTAAAATGAGAGAAATGATAAGTTGTTGCTAGGGCAACCTGGCCTTGGCTGATCTACGAGACCACAGGTCAATATGGAGAGCATACCAACTTGGATACAGCAATAGACCTGGTCTTTGCCTGAACACTCAGGACAAAATAAAGCCGTTAGTAAGGACGAGCAATGCAAAGAGTCACTTCATTCATCCACACCATGACCACCTAAATTTGGCTGAACTGAGTTGAGGCTATGAGGAGGAGGGAAGAGGATCAATCAGTGCAGCCATATGCAGGGGTGGGTTCTAAATTTTTTACTACTGGTTCTGTGGGTGTGGCTTATTTTGTGGGCATGGCTTGATGGTCATGTGACAATTCTTTAGGATTTACCAGAGGTACTGGTCTACCAGGTTTTTAACTGCTTGCAGATCTATACTGGTCTACCCATTTATTTTTGCAGGCACTGGTCTACTCATTTATTTTTGCAGGCACTAGTCTACTCATTTGTTTTTGGAGGCACTGGTCTACCACCAAACTGCCTTTTACCACTGATCAGCTGTAGGGCGGCCCTTTGAAGCCCCAGGGCAAGAGTTTAAACAGTTTTTTTCCTTATAGCCCATCAGCTGGGACTCAGGAGGCAGCAATAGATTGGGGGTGGGGCCAAATAAAAGGTAAGAATAACGTGGGGGGGGGGCAGAACCGGTTTGGTGATGTCATATCGTCACCGCTACCGGCTCGGCGGAATCGGGCGGAACCGGGAGGAACCCACCACTGGCCATATGGCAGATTTAAGGCTGCCAGGATCCCGTCTTCATTTCAGCTCTCTTTCATCAAGATTTTTTTTCAATGTCTTCCTGGGTTTCAATTTAATCTGTTCACCAGAACTCAGAGGCAAAGGATCATTGCTTTCATTAATCTTGCCTACCATGGTTCTATAATAGAATAAATATTTTTGTGCTATTCCACAGGCTCCTGACAGAGTTCAGATTAATATGGTTACTTCTTCAAGATTTTCCTCTTCCTAAAATGTTTGGAAGCCGTGACTTCCAAATAAAGCCCAATGCAGCAGTCGCCTGCCATTTTTATTCCCTAAGAGTCTATGAGACGTAAGAGGCGGACTTGGGACCAAAAAAAAAAAAAAGCGAGACAAAAATAAAAGCTGCTTTGCAGCTTTAAAATTGAAATTTATAAAGTCGGGTAAGTGGAGAGCCTGCCGAACATTTAGGGCTGTTTCCATAAGCACACTCTGAGGCCAATAGGCATCCTGTGAACTTGATTTTTTCCTGCAGTAAAACCTTGTCATTTTGAAGTGCTTTCAGAGACTGTCGTAAATGAAACAGTAAGAGGGGCTTGTAACACATACTCCCAGAATCCCCCGCTGCTGGCTGGGGGATTCTGGGAGTTGAAGTCCGCCCATCTTCAAGCTTCCAAGGTTGAGAAACACTGCTGTAAAGGAATGGCAGACAGAGATACTATGCTACAGGTTGAGCCGCAATTGTTTTTCATCCAGCAGATCTGTAGCTATTACCAACCCATCCGTAGACCATTCCCAAATCATCTTTTCGTGTCTTTCTAACCCCAGTCCTCTGAATGTAGAGTGCCCTGGGGAGAAAGAGGTTTCTGTCATTGGATTTATCCCTTCTTAGAGGTGCCTCTCCAAACAAAATGTATGGTCCTTGGGACATCCTTCCGGAGATGCAGGACTACAGTGCCAGGCTCAAGCATCTTTATTCTGCTTCCCTTAAAAATCTCTCACAGTGCTTATATGACAATAAACTGATTTAATCGGTAAAAATAATTGGACCGGACCTTGGAGATCTTTTAGTCCAAACCCTACTCAGGCAGCAAATCCTATACCTGTGATGGCGAACCTATGGCATGCGTGCCCAAAGTGGCACATGAAGCCATGTAGCATGGCCTTGCCTATTTGTTTTCCAGGTTTCTGGCACGCATGCACACGTGACGATCAGCTGTCTGTGCGCACGGCAGTGCCGAAAACCAATGTGTGCATGCACACCAGCCAGCTGATTGTTCACCACCCAGAACTTCAGCTTTTCCGGAGCGCGGCCCCAACGAGCGTGGGTGCAATGTTTCCACACAACGTTTCGCCATCACTGTCCTATACCATTTCAGATAAATCATTGTCCAATCCCTTCTTAAAAACCTCCAGTGTTGGAGCCCCCACAACTTCTGAAGGCAAGTTGTTCCATTGATTTAATTGTTCTATCAGGAAATTTATCCTTAGTTCTAGGCTGCATCTCTCTTTGATAATTTTTTTTTAAAAATTAGATTTATATATCGCCCTACTCCCAAAGGACTCAGGGCGGTGAACAGGCACAGAATAAAATACATAGATACAAAAGTTAAAACATAAATAAAACCAAATTAAATAGTTTATCCCAGGACAATTAAAAACCCAATAATTTAAAAAGATTAAAATTTCAATTTAAAAGAATTTAAAAAGGGGAGGTTAGGCCAGGCCGGCTTGTTGAAATAGGAGAGTCTTAAGCGCACAGCGGAAAGTGCACAGATCCAGGATCCTCCGTATCTCTGGGGGGAGCTCGTTCCAGATAGTGGGTGCCCCCACAGAGAAGGCCCTCCCCCTGGGGGCCGCCAGCCGACACTGTTTGGCCGACGGCACCCGGAGGAGCCCCTCTCTATGAGAGCGTATCGGTCAATGGGAGGCTGTTTGTGGTAGTAGGCATTGACAAGGAGCAATGGATCTTCAATCCATTGCTCCTTGTCCTGCCTTCAGGTGCTTTGAGGAACAGGTTGACTCCCACTTCTTTGTTTGCAGCACCCTAGATATTGGAACACTGCTATCATGTCACCCCTAGTGTTTCTTTTCATTAAACCAGACATCAATTCCTGCAACCATTCTTTACATGTTTCAGCCTCCTGTCTCCTAATCATCTGTTGCTCTTCTCTGCATTCTTTCCAGAATCTCAACATCTAGAGCAGGGCTGTCAAACTCGGGCTGGATGCGTCACACGCTGGCCACGCCCATGCCGTTTAGCAAAGGGGGGAGGAAAGTCCTGAGTGGCACCACCGTGACCTCAGTTTGACACCCCTGATCTAGAGTGTCAACAGTTTTAAAGTGAATGACCCTGTCTTCTCTTTATGATAAATATTTCAAGGGCTGGAAAGAAGAGCCAAATATTCAACACCTTCTTAAAAGTTACATTGGGAGACTGATTAGCTCCCCAAGGAGATGGCCAGCCATCCCAAAGGCCTGCTTCTGGATCCCTAAACCTCCTGAGGCCGCCAAGACTCCTGTTCCTGGTGAAACTCACAGATGAGTAGAGTCAATCTGGTGGAGCCTAGGGTCCAAGTCATATAAGACATAAGTAGGATTTTGAATTTAAGCACAGCAAAAGGTTCCTTCCTTAACTTTTGTCCAGATTGTTGCAAAACCAGAAACTGGACAAGCTTTAACCAAGGGAAAAATGGAAGATCAGAGGCAAATGCAGGTTTTGTTTTATGGGCTCATGTAGCTGATTTTGCCTTCTGTTAAGTCTTGACTCAGGAATAAATCCATGAAAGATGGCTGTTGACAGATCTATTTGGCCTTGATCAAGTGAAATCTGTATGTCCACAGGATATACAAGCCAGAATATAGGTGCTAAAGATAGATAATGGGGATAGGCTCTTTCAAAGTTCACTGGATGAAATATTGATGTGATCCAACATGGTTTCCCTCTCCTTTCTCATCTGCTTTTTATGAATTGTGATACAAATTCTCCCCCGAGCAATGGCTTATCTATCATACTTTAGTAGACGTTGGACTTCTACAACTGGATTTTCTCCAGATATGTTGAACAATAATTCTCATAATCAGAAGGCTAAATTATATGACCTTTTTCTTCATTCCAACAACTTCCTATTTAAAAGCGAGATATATGCAAGAGCACAATGAAAGAGCACAAGCATACGTGTGAATAAAAGGCCACATTCAGATTTTTAAAATTTAATCTCTATTGCCTCCGTGTGAAACCAAAGAAGGTGAATGCACAAAAGCTAGTACTAAATAATGCCCAAAGTGATAAGTATTGCAGAAATATTAACCATCGTGCTTGTCTGTAGCATTGTGAGCTAGTTCCAAATGCAGTAGAAACTTCTTCCTTTGGACTCTGCATGGCCACTTCACGCAATGCTCCCCAGTATCTGCAAATTCACTCCAGGCAGCCTGGGCTGCAAGCCAACAATAACAGCTCAGAGATTAATGAGTCAATGTCACCCACTTTGCATTCCTAAACAGTGAGCAGAAAATTCCTGCTGCAGCTTGCAGTCTACACCAGACTTAACCCTGATTCCAACAGCATGATCTTCTATGTACTCTCTCATTCCGGGAGTGCACTACTGGAGGCTCTTAATAATGCTGGTTGGAATGTAAAGGGCAACAAGTATTCTTGGAAAATATTAGCTAGGGTGCATAAAAAAGGAATAAAACACACAAGGGATGAGTAGGAAAAGGTGCCCTTTTGGCACTCTGTACTGGGAACAACTGAAAGCAACTTTGGAAGAGACCAACTCTTCAGACAGACAGATTCATAAAGTGAGGGTGTTTCATTATGAGAGTCAATAAAACAGATTACCTGCATCTAGTGTTGCTTTATGGAGGAATTGATCAAAATAGGTGAACATCTTTCAGGGAGCCACCACAGTAACAACAAAGGAAAGAAAATAGAGCTGTTATCTATGTAGATTTAAGGCTGCTACACCTATTGCATTTCTCTCTATGCTGCCCATGTGTGTTTCTTATCAAGTACTTTCTTATCCAAGGTAGGAGAATGTAGGTTTGTCTTACCTTTTAAATAGTTACCACATGAGTCAAAAAGGAAGCTGCAGCCAAAAAGCTGCAGAACAAGACTAATCCTGCTGCTTTCAAGCTGCCTCATGGCCAGAATAAATTAAGACCTTTTTCACGGAGTGCTACATTTTGAAGAAGGATATTGTTGGCCTTCTTGGGTTATATCTTCTGGTTGTGGGGTCTGAGAGGTTTTTGGAGTTGAGTTCCAACATTCCCAGTTACTGTTGGTGTTCTAGTTGCGAGAAAAAGTGATAGCTAGAAATAGGATTATTAAATAATCCGTGTAGGCATTTCCAATGTAATTCCTGATTTCATAATAAAAAATGTGTTGAAGAAGCCTAAGAAAGGCTCAGCTGAATCCAGTCAGATTTTCAGTTACCCACCTTTAGAAGTAAGAAATCATCAATTCTAGAACCAGGTTAGGAAACCTGGATACCCCTTCAGATGTTTTGGATCGCCAAACCAAGTCCCTTGCTAATGGCCACACTGGCTGGGATAAATGGGAGCTGGAATATCATACGGGTAGAGGGAATGAGATTGTCTACCTCAGAAAAAGTGCAAAGATGCTTTTATGGGAAGGGACGACCTCAAAGTAGCAGGAAACACACTTCAGTCCCTCCTGTCTCCATGTTTAAAAGGATTTCAGAGAGGAAGGAACTGGAAAAGCTCTCTAGCTGAAACAATGAAGTCTCTGCCAGTCCAGATATACTGAGCTAAATGGGGAAACATAAGATTCCAACGTATGTCAAATAACAACCAAGTATTTTGCTGCTGGTGACGTACTTGAGCCCAGGAGAGAAAAAAAATACACACACACATATATATATATTGCCTGCATGCAATGCAGGGCTGCAATCTTGCTTTCTGTTTCATTCTGGAGTTTTGTCCAAGCGATCCCAGCACAGAGACTGGTCCAACAGGCACACCACCATCAGTTCCACTAAAAGAGGCCCTTCCCTTCAACTGGTGTTTTTTTTTTCCCCCTTTAAATTATTATTATTATTTTTTTAAAAAGACACTCTGACACTTCTAAAAAAAACCAATCTCTCATCTTTTCTCAAAATTTTTGGATGTCTAGCTTTGTGCCGTTTAAGAAGAAAAAGAAGAAAAGGCGCTTCCTTTGTTCACCGTCCCTGAGCAGCAGTCAGATCCGCAGGCAGATGAGGAAGAAAGATTCCTGGGTGTCCCTGACTCCTTTGTAACACTTCAGAGGGAGGCAGCTTCGTGAAACAGCAGAAAAGAAGCCGGAGCCCCTCATCCGGTAGTGAAGGAGAAAAGCACCATGACAACGATGCCGGCGCAAAGGCAGAGGACTTGTTGCACGGAGTTCCTGGGCAAGGGAAGGAGAAGAGAAGGACAGGCATGACATTTATTCCAGCCTCACCCTCTTTTTTTTTTTTTAATCTTTCCTGGGCCTTCAAGGCAATTACTACAGAGTCACTGTACAGAGAAATGCAAATAAAAGTATATAAAAAAGAGATTATATTGTGGTACTTAAATGCTTGTATTTATACAACATGCTTAAAGACCAAACAGATGCCTTTGAAATGCCAAGTTTTGGGGTTGGTGGGTGGGCAGGGTAGGGCTTTCCATGTTGAATTAAACCCAGCCTTTTACCAAGAGCTTACGATTCAACTTATTTTAACTAAGGGTTTATGATTCAAGGTTTATGGGAGGCTAGAAAATAGCTTAACTCAGTAAACCAGGTTAAACGGGCTGTATGAATGCATTCGTAGTGTCGGACTTGGACAGGGGAAACGGAGGTTCAAGTCTTCATTTGAACGTGGACATCCCTGGGTGACTGTAGTCTAGTCACACAGGGATGTAACATGTGGACTTTTGGGAGATGAAAAACTAAGGTTGAGAAACACTGGTTCTTTCTCTCTCTCTCTCACACACACACACACAGTCTATATATGTATATGTATATATGTATGTGTATACACCAGGAGCCAGCAACTTTAAACACTCAAAGAGCCATTTGGACCCGTTTCTCACAGAAAACACTGGGAGCCACAAAACCCTTCCCATGCCTGACCATTTCCTGAGCGGCCACAGAACTAGCTTATGTAGTTGAATTAAATGTTCTGTTTTCTTCTGAAGCTTTTCTTTTCTTGGATTTATCCATGGTTGGCCTACCAGGGGTTGAAAAGCTCAATAAATTGTGTGCTGGCAGGTAGAGGGGTGAAAGAGCCACATGTGGCTCCAGAGCCATGGGTTGCTGACTCCTGGTATACACACACACAGGGACGCAGTGGCTCAGTGGCTAAGACGCTGAGCTTGTCGATCGAAAGGTTGGCAGTTCAGCGGTTCGAATCCCTAGTGCCGCGTAACAGGGTGAGCTCCCGTTACTTGTCCCAGCTTCTGCCAACCTAGCAGTTCGAAAGCACGTAAAAAATGCAAGTAGAAAAATAGGGACCACCTTTGGTGGGAAGGTAACAGCATTCTGTGAGCCTTTGGCGTTTAGTCATACCGGCCACATGACCATGGAGACATCTTCGGACAGCGCTGGCTCTTTGGCTTTGAAACAGAGATGAGCACCGCCCCCTAGAGTCAAGAACGACTAACATATATGTCCAAGGGGAACCTTTACCTTTACTTTTTTATACACACACACGTATTTACAGAGAGCAAGAGCAAGAGAGATTAATAGAGTGATTTGAATCTATCAAATTCTCTTTCCAAATTCTCCTCAGGAACAGATCCACCTATGTAGCAATCTTCAGCAATGAAGGCAAAGGAATTTAATAGACCCTTCCTCATTAAAAAAAAATGCCATAAAAGCTTTTCTAGTCTTTGGGGTTTCAAATGATTCCTTTTGTAACGGCTGTTTCTTCATAAAAAAAAAATCATTAGAGCAACTCTTACCAAACATTCTTCTCTTCTAAGAGATCAGGCACCACATTTACCAAAGCAATGTACAGGAACCCTCCGGAGGTGAAAGGGAGAATCCAAGCGATGGTTTCCCCTGAAGAGATAATGAACAGCATGTTACGAACCAAGGAATGCCATATTTCACATTCTACGTGAACACATTGAGAGCTGAAAGGAATGGAGCTTCTGAGCCATCTGCTCTGCCTTTGAAGAACCTTACCTGTCCCTTTTGGTGACTGAGTACAGATGGCGAAGCAAGCACCCAGGATGCCCCCAAGGGCTGTAGAGAGTTGTAGCTTGGCTGCACTCCAGCGATCAAATCCAGCCCGGAGGAGAATGACAAAATCACCCACCTACAGATAGGGAAAACAGAATGTAGTATCCAGGAGTAAGGCACCCAATCTGAAAATGGTTATGGTGGGTGCAGCGTGTTACTTAAGGTAGCTGTTCCATGAAGGGTGGGTGACTTTGCCTAAAACTGGGCTCCGGGTGGGCTAATCAACTGTGGCTTAGTAATTCATTTGTTATTTTTATTGAATAAGTAGGAAAACAAGAGAAAAAGACTATACAGACAGTCCTCAACTTAAACAACCATTTGTTTAAAAACCATTTGAAGTTACAATGGCACTGAAAAAAACTGATTTATAATCAGTCCTCACACTTATGACCGTTACACCATCTCTAGGGTCAAGAGATCAAAATTCAGGTACTTGGCAACTGGCATGTATTTATGACGGTTGCAGCATCTCAGGGTCACATGATCACCATTTGCAAACTTCCCATCTGGCTTCCAACAAGCGAAGTCAAATGTGGGAAGCCAGATTCATTTAATGACTGCGTGATTCACTTAACAACAGCAGTGACTCATTGAACAACCATGGCAAAACTGTCATAAAATTGGGTGCAACTCACTCAACAACCATCTTGCTTAGGAATGGAAAGTTTAGTTCCAATCATGTCCATAAGTCAAGGATTACATAGTAACCTAGTAATCCTTAACTCATCTATGCTGCTATTTATCTTTTTTTGCTGTTGTTGTGGTTGCTGTTAATATTATTATTATTACTGTGGCGTAAGTGTGTGCTAAGGGTGCCCTCGTATTTAAGTAGCTCTTAAGGGACAGGGAAAAAAGAAGGAGAAAAAAAAATAAGAGAGGGACTACTGGAATGTTTTTTTCTATAATGTCGATAATATTGATATTATGCAGAAGATTGTCCCAAAGGTGCTTTTTCAAGAGGCAACTAGACTTTCTGGTTTTCTTTGAAGACGTTTCGCTTCTCATCCAAGAAGCTTCTTCAGCTCTTCTTCATGCAGAAGATCCAGTTTATGGGATGAATTGTTCCACCAACTATATCTCAGCCTGAGATTTACTGTGATAAAATAGGCTTGAAACATTTTAATAAATACATACAATTGAAGAAATTCCAAGATTCAGAGCTGGGGTATTTAATGACAAAGCCTAAGCTAAGATGCAGTGCATTGCATTTTCTCCAACATAGAGTCCTGGAAATGCATTGAAACATCTGGTATAGCCCAATTGGTATAGCCTAATATGTCTGGAGAACACCAGATTGGGAACATGGTTTTCGCCTTAAAGAAGAAGACGACTCTTCTGGTTGCTTAACAAGAAGGGATGCTAAGCAATATTTACCGTCTGCTAACCCCTCATTTTCGCAATGAAGAAACAAAAAGATCAAGATGTCTTCACACCTATTGGTGGCCTCTCCCCTCTCTTCCAATATTAGTTTTCATGCTGTTTTATGAACAGAAGAAAATATTTCTCTGCTTTTGGCTTATATCAGCCTGCAAAGCTCTCTGTGTTACCGACACTGTGTAACCTACGAATTCTGCTCAACGTGAGCTCCGCTTCTCAGCACACATATTCCAGATGCACTCACCTCGTGGGGTATTTCATGTAGAAGAATTGCCAGGGTTGTAAGGAGTCCAACCTAAAAAATCAAGGAGACAAAACTAGCTACGAGAAGGTTTTTATAGCTCAACAGGGTAGCAATAGCAGCAATACATGGTTCTCCCTGAGACAGTGAACTATGCAGGTTTAGCATTTAGAGTACTTCTAGGAAACATTCAAGTGAAATTTGGAGGCTTTGTTGTAAATATTAAAGAAGAATGTTTAAAAAATGATGAAATTGTTTCCTAAATATTAGACAGACCTTCTAAAGATTTGTCTAAAGACAAATCTGTGGCCCATGACCTCATGAGGTTCTCCACCTGAAACAATAAAGCCTAAAGATTCCTTCTTCCTATTTTCTTACTGGCCAACTGATCCTTTTAATCAGCTATTTAGCTAGCTGGCACAAATCGCTAGCTTTCTGTTGCCATAATCAACAGGAAACTAAACAAGCCAAACTTTGCCAGCCATGTGACTATTTGATCAGTTGACTGAGGGAATCAAATCCCGGATTTCCTGCTGCTGGCAATGCCATGGATCAAGCTATCTGTTTACAGAGGAAGGAGTACGATGGAGAGGAAGGAGCTTAAGTGAATAATATGTGTTTGATGGGTTGCATTAAGTGTATGCGTTACAATGAGTTTTCATGTTCCCCTAGTTTGGCCATCACATCCCTTTCATGTTTATATATCATAAGCCACCCAGATTTTATCTGGCATTGGATGGCATTGGATGAAATTACATCATCCTAAGTAATCTTGGTGGCAAAAGTTATATTTCTGTACATACAATTAAAATGTCAGAAAAGTCCATATAACAGTTAAGGCAGCTTACAAAATTATAGATAGATAGATAGATAGATAGATAGATAGATAGATAGATAGATAGATAGATAGATAGATA
>WNWU01000001.1:34244166-34338812 GCA_012654045.1 Ptyas mucosa | reverse complement strand
ATAGATAGATAGATAGATAGATAGATAGATAGATAGATAGATAGATATAGATATATAGATATAAACAAAAAAAGCAATTAACCTAGCAAGCAAGTGACAAACAGTGCTGATCTTTTAAGAAAGATACCATATGAATCCTACATTTTGCAGCCAGATAGTAGTCTAACTGCCACGCTTTACATTCATTACAGTTCTTGGACTCTTCTCAAGAGCAGACAAGTCAGCCCTCTTTGCTGCATCCCCTCCCATGGAGTAGCTTTACTCCATGATCTTCCACTACATGTTCAATCTAGTTTGCCCTAAAATTTCTTCCGCTTGCATTTGAAACCTCCTCCATTGTACTTTATTGGGAAGAAGGCAGCTCATCTGGGTCCTCTCCTAATTTCACAGTTCTGCCAAGGCTTTAACTCTGTTGCCCAAATGAAGGCAAGAAATTCTCCAAGCATATTTAGTGAACTCTTGGATCTGTTAAGTGCTAGGCCAGACTATTTTAATTCTATGATGGTTTACAACAGCCATTAAACTAAACTGACCAGACAGTAATCTGTCTATGAGAATGGAATTAAAACAGTTCCTCCATTTTGGGATCATGGGAACCAATCAAATACCACACCTGCTATATGTCCTATATAAGTGCCGCCAGAAGAAATTGGGCTAGACCAATGGTCATGGTGGGCCTACAATCCTAAACCATTCCTATTGCACAACTTCAGTGTGGACACTAAAGTCTTTCAAAACAAGAAGTGTAAGATAGTCGTCTACCAGATATCATCCTGATTAGCTGATTGCTGTGCAATAAGGTGAACAGTACACCACAGTATCCCTGCACTGCCAAAGCCACAATCCAAAGGTAGCAATAGATATTCAATATAAGTAGACTGGATGTTGGATAGAGATGGAATTTTTAGTACATTTGCGTTAAGAGTAAAGGAAGCAATATATTTGGGGAATAGGATACATTTCTTTTTAAATCATCTTCCCGTTGTTAAAAGAGAGCCAGTCTCCTAAATAAGTGAACTTACCTTTCTGCTAACCAGGAAGCTAGCTGCCACTGCCAAGCCATGTGTGAAATTATCTATTGTATTAGCCAAGAGATTGAGATATCCACTCATCTGCCCAGGGCAAAGGGAAGGGGTGAAGAAGAAGGAGAACAAAAAGAAAGGAATTCAAAAGCTTTAGGATTAACCAATATACATTAGATAGCCATTTTCACAAGCAAAGCAGAAAATTCCATTCCTAGTTTTTGCTTACATGTACTTTAACTTTTGCCTAAATGTTTTGTATAATGTTGCTTACGCTAGATGAGTACAGCTTAATGTCATCCCCATATATGTATGCGTAGTACAGTTCTGTGGAAAGGCACATCTACTCTGTATGTTTCAATGAATCCTGATGTTGACAGAGCCTGACACAACAGCTTCATGATATAAAGCTAAACACAATATCTTTCTATAAATTTGAATGTATACTTAGTATTTATGAGCTGTTGACAACAATGAACATGGCAAGTGCAGATGAATAAACTACAGTTGATTCAGGCTTACTTTGTTCTAACTCTAATGTTTTTAATAAGGCAAAAAAGGTGATCAATCTATTCAGCCTGCAAGGAAATAAAATCAATACCACAGAAGAACAATATTCTGATCCTTCTCACCTCTCAAGTCGTGATTGTTGTCATTTCTACTTCCGACAACCACTGGGTTTCTCTAAGCAGCTGTCGGAACATTTAAAAATGAAGCTAATTCACTGTTACAAAGCGGGAAAAAGGTATAAAAATATTGAACCAATTCCAGCTAGCGATTTCGACTGGGAGGGACAGAGTTAAAAAATGGATATTCTGAAAAACAGAATCCACGTATCAACGCAAATAACCTGTTTGAAAGTTCAGCTAAAACTGGAATAGTTATCAGATGTTCACAGCATTGCTTCTGCAATGCTGATCTGCTTGGAAGATTTGTCAGAATTCTGTCACTGTAGTTTACTTTCAACTTTGTCATTAAAGTCAGGCAGAAGAAAACCTTAATCCAGGAAAATTTGAAACAAAGGGCTTTATAGTGATGAAATAAAAAGTGAACTGTTCAGTCACAACCACATAAGATATACTCAGAGAAACATCTGAAGAAAAAAGGTTTCTTGGCCAATAATTATTGTTCTGGGCTTATGTGGCAGAGAGCAGCAGAAGAAATAATGTCCAGATGGCATGGTTTCATCTAAATACCACTAGGTCCTAAAACTAACAACTCACTGTCAGTGAAGAAACTAAAGCTAAAAAGAAGTTGGATATTTCAACATGATCTGAAATATATGTCCAAAGCAACCATGAGTTATTTACAGGAAAGATAAAGCTTTTAATACTGGCCTTCACGTTACCCAGACTTGAGCATTATGGAAAACCCTGTGAGGAAATTGTGGCATGTCAGTTTTAGTGGCCTGCAGTTCTGCTCACGTGAGCCAGCCTTTGCAGTGAATAAAAGGGGGAAAGGGAGCTCAGTTTTGGCCCTGAATTGAAGCTGGGCTATCATTAATGGCTGATGTGCAGACCTGGCTGCTAGCCAGTCTGATGTTGAGGCAGCAGTCTCATTGCTCCAGACTACTATATAGGTGTTGGGGAGTAGAGTTGCGGAGGGGGGGGAGAGAGACCCTCCTCCTCCTCCTCCCCTCCTTGTTGAGGGGCATGCTGCTGATCTGGCTAAAAATTGGAAAGGGAGAAAAGGAGAGGAGAGAGAGGGAAAGTCTGTCCACAGAGCGAATAGAGTGGCTGGACAGAAAAATTGGAGAAAGAACTTAAATGTGTGAGGCAATTGTTGGCTTCTGACTGGGAAGGGAGAAAAATGGTCCCGGAGCGGCTTTCCTGAAAGAAAAAAAAATGAAGGCCCAAAGGAACTAGAGCTTTACCCAAGACCCTGGAATGAGAAGGACTGGCTGCAGGCAATGGTTCACCAAGGGCAATGAGTGGATCAGCTGTCATGGAGAAGCTGTGGTCTTTGGGAAAGGACTGGGCACCCCGAGACAGGTTCTTTGCCTGATAGAGAAGCAGCAGGAGAACGTCAAGCCTACAGTACATTCCAGCCCATTCCTTTCTTCTCTCTCCTTCTTATCAAACCCCAAAATGAGGAAGAGAATCAGAAAGAAAAGGGGAGGAAGGAGAGATAGTGGGAGACTAGGAGGAAACTCAACACTGGCTCAAAAGCGGGACTGAGTTATAAATATTTGTTATAAATATTTGGTGTAAATAGTTTTTTTAAAAAAGCAAAAAAGCCTCCACTGTGTTGCAAAAGAACAATACATCATCAGTTCAAAAAGAATCCCCACCACACGGCGACAGAGCTAAGAAAGATCTGCAAGAGAGTAGGGGGACATACTGAATGAATACAGTAGAAAGACCTTTCATTGGCTACAGAAAACATGTAGAAACTGTTATTCTTGCCAAAAGAGGTATTACAAAGTTCTGACTAAATGCCCAACTTCTGAAACTTGCCATATTCACTGTTATCTTAGCCTGAATTGAGAAGGACTGCATATGAACAGGAACTATGGTTTCAGGTCTGCAGGAAATTGTTGTGTTTACCTTTGTAGAGGCTTTTGTGTGCTAGCTTTTGTTCATTTAGGGATCCATTGAATCATACAGCTTGATTAAGGTGCCTAAACTTTTGCATGCAATTGTATTCACATATGGACATTCTTATTACATGCTGGTCTATCACTGGAATAAAGATCCTTTATTTTTCTCTCAGGGTAAATTTAGATAATATAAACGAATTCACATTGATAAAGAAATGAATAAAGATCTGAATTTGAATGTGGGAACAAGGAGGCACATTGCTTTGGAAACAGCAACACGGAATTAAACAATGGTCCCTAGAAACACACAAATACAAAATTCAGCAGATTCAGCATTACTGTGTTTTGACGGGCATAACTCTATATGCCCTGATAGTTCTCAACAGGAACACAGCATGTCTGACCGAGCTCCTTTCTCCTCAATTGGAAAGTGTATTTTTAAGAATATAGAATCCAGACACTGCAGGAAATAGCATTCCTCTAGTGATTGTAGAGTTAAGAACATTGTTAGAATCCAGATACTGGCTATTTATTAGAGCTGTGCAACAATCTGAATTCAGAGAAGGGGAAAAAAGGAATTTGGTATGTGTCTGCATGCACATGTCACTCCTCTTGGAACATCTTTAAATCAAATGTGTCTTTTGCTTCTTTGTGGAAATACCAGCAGGTATTACAAATCAACTTTCCCCCTTTGAATCCAGATCACTTACTTAGTCCTATTCTCTCTCTAAATGTAGCATGATAAAGAATTAAAGTTAAGGAGGATATACGTGGGACCAGGCATATGGGGCACTGAGATGGGAGATGGTTCAGGACATCTTTTGTATATGCAAAATCTCAGATGCAATCCTGGGCATCTCCTATACAAGGAGGCAGCCAGAACAGAGAAGACTTCCACATGTGATAATGGGATATACAGGGCTGGGTATCTTAATAGTCTCAGTCAATATAAAGCAGCTCTGTGTTTTATAGTACAAAGATTAACAAATGGAAAGTTTGCTCGTCTCTAGAATCCTCTCCCACTTGCTTATTTTCAGCAGGCCATGAACTTCTTCTGAGCGTTTTTCTTCAAGTGATCTCTTTTATCTCTCTACGGGCCATGGATCTCTAGAGACCATCAATAAATGTTTTACCTTGATTTTCTGAGTTGATGATGAGAGTAAATGAGAAGACCCATTACAATGAGCAGGGCTGGACTTCTTTCTTTGGACTGGAGTGTTTGCATCTTGCATAGATAAGCTGCCGCCATTCAAGGTCCTTTCAGTAACTGGTTTGCAATTATTGATCTAAAATCATGGAGAAGTGGCTGCACTTTATCCATGTCCATCAAACAACGGCTAAGAGATTTCTCTTATTCCCTTTAAAACATCCCATTCCAAAGGCAACGCACAAGGTATCGTTTTGAATATTTACTAGGTGAGAATACAGCCACACAAATTAAACACACATTTATATACTTCAAACATTGCTGTGGAAGGAAAATCAATATCATTTACTTCAGTCTCTCTAACTCCACCCCAAAAGGCAGACACTTAAAAAAAGAACCATGAAAAATGTCTATTTTCAAATTTGCAAGACATGTATATACTAGAACAGGGGTCTGCAACCTTAAACACTCAAAGAGCCATTTGGACCAGTTTCCCACAGAAAAGAAAACACCAAGAGCCACAAAACCCCTCCCGTGCCTGACTATTTCTTGAGCGGCCATAAAACTAGCATATGTAGTTGAATTAAATGTTCTCTTTTCTTCTAAAACTTTTCTTTTCTTGGATTTATCCATGGTTGGCCTACCAGGGGTTGAAAAGCTCAATAAATTGTGTGCCGGGTGTTGCACATTGGCAGTTGTGACGCATATTTTGAGTGACAGGGAGCCGCAGCAGTGGGGCGAAAGAGCCACATTCGGCTCCAGAGCCGCAGGTTGCTGACACCTGTACTAGGATAAGGTAGGCTTTTGAATCCATTTCCAAAAAGATGCTTCAAGTGCACAAGGGCATATATGTAGCATCTGCCCGCAACTCTTTAAAAGCAACTGTGCCTTTCCATGGGACCATCCTCCAAAGCTGCTACCTGATCCCAGGCAACAATGTGGGTACTTTGAAGAACAGCAGACAGGTGCTACATCTGTATCCTTCTGTGCTGTAAAACCTATTTTTGGTATCAAATCTGAAGCACCGCATAGCTATAAGATACACACATACAACTTTCAGAAACTAGATATTTGCACAGTGCAGAAGCAAAGCGAGGTTAGAATTGGAAAAGAGAGAAATTCGACACAGTGCTCAAGGCTCTTCACTATTAGCAGAAGATTCCTGTGGGGCACAATAAATGGATGCTTTTCTTCTCCCCCACAGTTTGTATACACTGAATTCCTAACCTATGAAGGAAGCTTCAAAGAGACAGATGGGATAAAGTGTCATGCGGAGCAAAGAACAGCATATCATGCCATATCTAAAGCAAATTCAAGTGCTCCTTCCACAGTCCACTCACCAAGTTGGTGCTTCCTTGTTTTTCACTATCTGGGAACATCTTCTGCACACTCAGGAAGGTCAGTAAGCCAATGATCACCCAGAGCCCCAGAAGCTTCTGCTGTTGGAAGCTCTGCCCTTCTCCTTGTAAGGGTGGGGAGAAGAAGTAGAGCAATCAGTTCCTACTGTACACCTAAAAATCACGGCTGCCCAGGATGATTCTTCCCAGCTCTAAGCATCCCCAAGGAAACTGATTCTGTAGAGGGCAAGTTTCATTGCTTTATTGTCACCAAAGTTGGGTACCAGAAAACAGAAAACAAAATCCTAAGGCTCCTACACTCCAGGTATCAAACAATGCAACGTAAAATATTTGCTATTATTCCTGCTACATAAAATACCCTCTTTTCACTAGGTTGCCACCTTCTGATTCATCAGAGAGTGTCTTGGTTTTAGGTCAAGGAAAAATAAAATATTTGGCACTCAAGAGTTGGGTAAGGAATTTATCTGTTGCAATAGTCCAATGAATTACTATTGAATTACAGTGGGCCACAAAGTATTTGGGGCTGCAAGGATTGTCATAAATATAACATTATATAAATTTGTACCATCCATGGGTAACCAACTGTCGCCATAAGCCATGTGGGTCTGCAACTGTGAGGAGACCTGGTTTCCCTGCCCTACCCCCAATCCCTATGATCAGTTGACCAGCAAAAAATGGATTCTGGTATAATTAATGGCAAGAAACTAGACCATCTGGTCCAGGCTGGTCAGTGATCACATGATCAGCTAGCTGGCAGGGATCAGGTTACTAATTTCTTATTAATAGCAGTAGGAAAACAACCATCTGCAATGGCTTGGTAGCAGGAGAGAGGCAAGATGCATTTGAAGGGTTTCACAAGTGGGTGAACCAAAGTATTGTGCAAATATGGCCTCTGCCTCCAACCAACAAATTGATACAGGTAGTTCTTGCTTAGCACCCACAATTAAGGCCAACAACTCCAACACTAAACACCTAAGTTACTAAGTGGAAAATCACATGACTGTAACAGGCTTATAACTTCATTTCCCCTTTGGTCATTAAGTGAAAACATAATTTATTATTTTATTTCAGCCTTCTTTATTAACTTGCCAGTTATGAAACACACCAATGGCAACCAAATGACCGTGGGACGCTGCAACAGTCATAAATGTGAGGATTGGTCACAAAGCTATTTTTTTATAACTTCTTACATTTGAATAGTTGCTAAGCAAGGCAACCTGTGAGACTTTTCAGGGTTGAAAAGTCTGTCCACACACAACACAGTCTGACTGGCAATTCTGACTGCAAGGAGAGGATATACCTTGGAAATTTTGCAGCAGAGCCAAAAATTATCTGTATAAAGAAATTCTGATGACATACTTCGAGTTGCAAACATAAAATACATCAATGGGCTCGAAATATTCTATATAGTACAAAATTTAAAAAACCACTAGATCAAAAGAAATAGCAAAATCAAAATATCACTAATTTTGGCTTCTCCGATGTTGATATTATCATCCTCTGTTATTTTGATTAGTGATAAAGGACTATGTTAGCTATGCTCTATCAATTTCTGAGAACTAAAACTGGAAATCACTGCTTTTGAGTTTTGGTACAAAGGCAGCTTTTTTCAATGAGATATTTATAGATGCACATGATTTGAAAAGGTATGATCTATTTATAATCAGCCTACACTAAAGATTGTGATCAAGGCCTAATTGATCTATTTAGATTATAACATTAATATAATCTAGTGATAATATAGTATCCAGCATGGAGTTTATATTCTTGAAAAAAAAATCTGATTTTCACCTTTCTAAAAGTTTAGATTGCAGTTAATCACTTGAAATTATTTTTTAAAATGTTAAGAGCCTGTACGTTTGCATAACTTTGTTTCTTTCTGGCTACTATTATATATTTAACTCTTTTTCTTCCTAGAGCCTTCATCTATGTAATTTCTTGCCTATCTAGGTTTTGCTATAGAGTGTTGATTTTGTTTTGAAAGCCTGAGTTCTGAAAGCTGTGTGTTTTATGCATTAGTCTTCGAACAAGACAAGGATTTATTGAATAAAGAATCATGTACAACTCTGGCTATAGCGATGCATGTTCAAAGCTGGAAATTTAGCATTCAAGTCTTCTTAAATTATATGCGCAGCAGGAAAGCTGCAGCTTGCAATAGCTAATGCATCTTCCTGGCACAGTCTGGCAAGTTCTTAAATGGTACCTTTGATTAAACACACTACAGTCAGCTTCAAGCTCTTGACTGTAGCCAAGCAAGCCTGACAGGCAGACATGTGTGAGATGATGAAGCCCAGAGGCCAGATAAGAAAACAAATGGAGACACATTCCAGAAGAGTAGCTAGGGACGACAGTTTTAAGAAAGATAGACTCTGCAAATTCAAAGCAGACAGCAAAACAAGGACAGGTGCCTCGCTTAATGGTGCTCCTGGTCAGAAGATCCCACTTCTACTAATCAATCTATTAATTATAGGGCTTCACTCCCTCGCCATCCAAAAGTGTTACGGTACACAGAGGGTTTAGGAGTTGCGTTCAATTTGTCTATATTTTTCTTTATTACACCTACAGCTCTGCCTGATTCTTTATCATACCAGGCCTTTCTATGATTGCAACCCCAGAAAATGAGTCCATTCTAGAATCTATAACCGTGATGGCAAACCTATGGCACGGGTGCCACAGGTGGCACGCAAAGCCATATCGGTGGGCACACGAACTCAACTCCGGCAGGTATGCATGCACTAGCTAGCTGATTTTCGGGCCTTCTGGGCCCACCAGAAGTCAGGAAACACACTGTTTCCGGCCTCCGGAGGGCCTTTGGGGGTGTGGGGAAGGCCATTTTTGCCCTCCCCAGGCTCCTAGAAAGGCTCTGGAGCCTGGGGAGAGCAAAAAACAGGCCTACTGGGCCCACTGGGCCATCACGTGCCAAAAGTGGGGTGAGCACAGGAGGGCGGGGCGCATAGAATTATGGATGTGGGCACGCATGCATGTGACCCCACCATGCTCCCCCCGCTTTTGGCACGCGATGGCAAAAAGGTTAGCCATCACTGATCTATAACATTATCTTCATAGATGGGATGAAATGGCTTGTCTCATTATCTTGATATAGGCCTGGGTGTTACCTGCAGCAGCACTACAAGTGTAGGACCAGGCTTCCGGAAGGAGGTGGAGAAACACATTACCCAGAAGTCCACCGACAGCAAAGCTCAGCAGCTGCTTCATTCGATGCGAACCCTCTGAAAAACAAATGGCAGCCAGTCACTTCAGGGCTTGGTCTTATTCTCCTCCACATGACAAGTCTGAGAGGACATTTGCATACAAAAAGATAGCCACTATTTAATTAGCTCAGATCCACTGCTTCCAACAAAGCACTGATATATTTTAAAGCCTCTACGTTGTGCCTGCCAGCTGGAAGACCTTGGCAACTGCACTTTTGAGAGCAGCAAAAGCTGCACACTGGAAGGTTCCCACTGCCATCTGTGCTGGACCCAACAGAAAAAAAGCAAGACAGTTGATGCCTGGCCCTTTGGCAAATAAACAAACTGGGGATATTCCAAAGATCCAATTGCTTGCTAGAGAAATTAATATATTGATTGATTTAACACACTGTTAAGAGGAACAGACATACAAACTGGGTGGGCAGTGTCTGGCAAAAACTGAAAAGCCACTAAGAAGGTACCAGGTTGGCTTTCTTGTGGTCAGTGATGAGGAAGGCTTCAATCTTCCGTCTAATATTTTGGTCAATTCTATAACTAATGGAAATCAAATAGTACAAACTGCTAAAGTATACATGCAAAATCACTTCTTTATCTTCCTTTACATAAATCAGAGAATTCCACTTGTTCGGTTGTGAAATGTGGTTAACAGGATAAAGTACGATGGGTGAAGTCCAACGTGACTTTTAAACTATTCACTGAAAAAACATGAGGCCTCACCTTTAGCTGTGAAGCTACTTTGCAAAACAACAGAACTGATCATTACTACATTTCGAGAAGGCCATAAAGAGCACTCAGTTACTGCTTTTAAAATACATGCTACCTCTGGTAGTCATTGATTGGGAAGAACAGGCACAAATGACAGCCAAGACTAACAAGAATGCTTTGCTGAAGAACTGACCTACCTTCTGATTTCAATGCTGCTCCCACCTCGAGAGGAACGAACAGTAGAGGAAGAACCCCACTCAACCCAACCATAAGAGAACCAATCAGAGAACAGATCCAGGCATCCAGGCGTTCTTCACTGAATACAGCTCCCCAGGACCCAGCATCTTTTTCACATAAGGAGCTAGTCCCTGGGGTTGCCTGGTTCAGTGGAAGATCCTGGGCCTGACAGACGACATTCAGCAACAGGAAAAAGAGAATTCCACAGAGGAGCAGCCTTTCCCCCATCGTGGTTCTGTGGAATCAGCCTGGCTGGATAATCCCTGAAAGCAAGAGGAAAAAAAAAGATTAGCCACTCTATACCCAGGTTTTTGTTTCTTTTCTACTATCAGTAAGTTGAAAGTCACCTTTCTCACAGCATTCTCCTTGCTCCCGTTCAGATTACGTCTCTTTTTATTTCAAGGAGAGTAACGTTAATCCAGTTTTATTGACTTTCAATAGGGAAATGTCATTCAGCGCAGTTCCTGACTGACTGCTCTTATGTATGTAAGAGGCAAGCAAATAAAAATATTTATGAGCTAATTTCTCGTGCCCTCACTTACAAGGCTAATTGAGGAGACACCGAGGGACTTTTTAAGATCCAAAAGAATTAAGATCTCATCCCCATAATTAACACTTAACATTAATGTAAATGTGTGATTTACAAAATATTTAGATCAGGACTGCAATGAGGGAAGGCTACAAGATTAAGAGTGAATTATTTTATTTTATAAATAGATTTGAAAATAAATGGGGTGGGACTCATCTACATTTATTTGCTTTTCAAAGGTAGTCATGCAATTGTTCAGCTAATGGCCTAATGGCCGACAGTCAACAACAACAACATAGTCTTTGAGGGTATGGTATGTGTTGAGGGTAACACATACCATACCAAAGCCACCACAGAATTATAATAGGGACAGTGATGGGGCACACTCATCCCCAGGTATTGTATGTATTTGTCATCTGCCGAGAAAAACCCTTACTTCTAAAGAAAGAACATTGGAGAAGAGAGGATATACGCCTTTGGCTCAGCTGAGAAACCAATTGCCAGTTAGCTCCTCCCCTTCCTGAACGGATTCCATCTACCAGGCCTTAGGGCAGAAGAGACATTGTTAGGAAAAGACATCCATTCTTGTGCTCCTTGAATTCTCAGCAGTTTTCTATTCTGTTGACTATGATGTCCTTCTGAATTGGCTCTGTGGATTGGGGATTGGGAGCCCTATTTTATCTCTATTTGTCTGGGGCCAGTTCCAGACAACATTGATTAGGGAAATCACTCCCTAGGCCCCTCCTTTTTATTTTATTTTATTTTATTTTATTTATTTAATTAATTAATTAATTTATATACCGCCCTACTCCCGAAGGACTCAGGGCAGTGTACAGTTGAACGAAATATACATGTAATAAAGGAATTGAAAAAAAACCGATTTAAAAATACAATTAAATAGTTAGGTTCGGATATAGAATTGAATTAAATCATTTCAAATTTATGGGGTAGATTCAGAATATAAAATTTAAAGTAGTTTTTGATGAGGTTAGGTCAGGCTGGCCTGCTTGAAAAGAAATGTTTTGAGGGCACGGCGGAATGCACGAAGATCCGGATTATCCGAATCTCCAAGGGCAGCTCATTCCAGATGGTAGGTGTTCCCACAGAGAAGGCTCTCCCCCTGGGGGCTGCCAGTCGACACTGTTTGACCCTGAGAAGTCCCTCTCTATGGGAGCGTACTGGTCTGTGGGAGGTTATTGGCGGCAGAAGGCGGTTCATAAGTATCCCGGTCCTAAGCCATGGAGCGCTTTAAAGATGGTAACCGAAACCTTAAAGCGCACCCGGAAGACCACAGGGAGCCAGTGCAGCTCGCGTAGGAGGGGAGTCACATGGGAATGCCATGTCGCTCCCATAACAACCTGCACGGCTGCATTCTGGACCAACTGGAGCCTCTGGGTGCTCTTCAAGGGGAGCCCCATGTAGAGAGCATTGCAGTAGTCCATGTGGGAAGAGACGAGGGCATGAGTGACTGTCTTTAACGAATCCCGATCCAGAAAGGGACGCAACTGGCGTATCAGGCGAACCTGATAAAAAGCTTTTTGAGGTTCAGCAGGGTTCTTCTTTCTCTCTTGTTCAACATACATGAAACTGTGGGGTGAGGTCATCCACTGGTTTGGGTTCAGTATCATCAGTAAGTTGATTATTCTCAATTATATATTTCAACCCCAGGCTAGCAGAGTGAGGCTGTCAAGGTTCTGTCCCAGTGTCTGGAGTCGTGTAGGTTTAGATAGGGAGGACCTATCTCCCAACTCAGTTCTACCAAGATCAAATAGCTTGGGTATTTGGGCCACCCAGACCTAGGAATATTCCATTTTTTTACTTTTGATGGGGTAGCATTTCCCCCTTCAACATTGGTGTGCAATCTAGGGGTCTTCCTGGATTCACAAATGGTGGTACCTCAAGATGAGGTGGTAGCTCTCTCAGGAAGCCCTTTGCACAACTCCATATGGTGCATCATTTGAGTCCTTTCCTATATTGCAGGGTGCTTCAGTCATTCATGCCCTTGTAACATGACTCTGTCTACCTGCCCTTGAAGACCACCCAGAACCTTCAATTGGTCCAGAATGCAGTGGTGCAAGCAGTAATGGCTTGCCTTGTTATGCTCATGTAGTATCTTTGTCAGTTTGCTCCCAGGTGTGATTCCCTGGCTGCTACCTATAAAGTTCTACATAGCATAGTTATGGGACTATGGTTAATTGAGGGACTGTCTTTTCTCATAACATCTGCCCAGTTAATTCAATCTTGCGTGGTTGGTACACTCCAGGTTCCTACAATTAAACAAGATAAACCTATTGAGACCTCAGAAGTGCACCTTTTCTTCAGCAGTGCATGCCCAGGGGTGGGCTGCTGGGGGTTCGCAGGGGTTCAGGAGATCCTCTAGCTAAGATTCTGTGCAGTTCAGAAAACCTCCAAATCCCATTCCTGCCTGCCCTGCCCCTCCCCTCCCACCCTGCCCCTCCGCTCCCAGGAGTCCTCATGCGGCCTGTTTTGGATGCAGATAAGTGCAGGGTGCGCACAGGGGCTCGGGGAGGGCAAAAAACAGTCCTACTGAAAGTTTGGGATGGCCTCCAGAGCTTGGGGAGGCTATTTTCGTCCTCCCAGGGGCTCTAGGAAAGCCTCTGAAGCCTGGGGAGGGCAAACCTCCCCTCCCGTGGTCCAGGGGGCCAACTAGGCCACCCCCACACCCACCCAGCAACCGGGCAGAGAACCCCTTGCTAAAATTTTTGAAGCCCACCCCGTGTATACCCTCTGGAAGTCACCACCACCACCATATCCAGCTGGCCTAATTCTGCTGTTGTTTAGAAGGGATGTGAAGACCTGGCTCTTCCCCCAGCCTCTGGCAAGGGTAAGTGAGACTCTTGGCTTCAATCCATCTTGTCTGTCATGTTTGCCATCTTTTATCTTTCTTTTTCATGTTTTATTGATTTTATTGTAACCTCTTTGATTGTTGTGAAATGCCCAGAGTCATTGAGAGTTGGGCAGCATACAAGTTTAATAAATCATCATCATCATTATTGCATTTTCAGCAGTTGCATTTACAGAAACTAAGGACACTATAGGATCTCGACAGATCTGATGATATTCAAGACAAATACATACTCTTCTGATACGTATACTACAGTGGCCTCACATGGCCAAATGGTCCCTTTAAACAATCAAATTAAGCCATGTTGGATTAGTCTTGTCTAGAAAGAAAATCAAAAACTCAATCCTTCCTCCCAAACAATTTGAACCCCAAACACAGAAATAAAGCTATTATGTTAAAGTCACAGCCCACACATATTTAGGACTTCTGGCTGACTATATCTGACATGCGATATTAAACTGTTTCTTAGAGTGAATTTCTATGAGACACTCAAGTCTTATTCCATTCAGCACATACAATCCTTCTATCAGCAGTGAATGGTCCCATTCATTAAACTGCCTACGGGTGAAAGCCAATTGGTGTAGGCAAAACACTCTGCAACACAAAATGTGTGACCCTACCATTGGTCACAATTAAACAATTGTCTTAAGGAGCAATCTGGGATAGCAATTTTTCAGCCATCCCTCTATTGGAAGACATTGGATTCTCTCCTAAATTTGGTAGAGGACTCTGTCCTATGGCTGGAGTCAATTGTAATTTCTTATACATGGAATTAACCTGAATATTCTTCTATATCCCTGAACACCGAAGTGGTAAAAGAGAAGTTAAGAAACAGACTACTCCAGAGTTTTTTACGTTCGGGAGTCTTCTCGCTCTCTCTCCCTCCCGCTCTCTCTCTCTCTCTCCCTCTCTCTCTCTCTCTCCCTCCCTCCCTCTCTCTCTCCCTCTCTCTCTCTCCCCCCCCCACTCTCTCACATACACACTACAGTACATGGAAGTACTATTTTTAGATGTCACGCCCATAACAAACAAAGTGAACAAAAGGACTAAAATAGAATTTCTATTTACATGGACAGTACTAGGAGATAAATCAAGTATATCTTAATCAAGTTTGTGATCTACTTAAGACTTCTCAAAAATATTAAATGAACATCTTGTTAAAACCACCAAAAGAATTCTAATAGCCTCAATACCTTGCGAGCATCGGAAATAACAATGTAATACCCGGATATATTACATCCGGGAGTTTGATTTTTATTATTGTTGATGTTGCTGTTGTTACTGACACATTCCCTCATGAATTACTATTTGGGGAGGCAGAGCTGAGCCAAGCAGGGAATCCAGCCAGAGCCAAAAGGTGGTAAAGATATCAGTTCTTTTTCCGAAACCCCCTTTTTTCTTTTTGATCCCCTTCTTTTTCTTCCTCCGAAGCAGCAGGCTGCAGGGAAGAGACGGATATCTCTTATTATCAGCAGCATGAACTACTCTTAGGTTTTTGAAATTCCTATAAATCAAAAACCAGTGTGTGGGTTTAATGTCTTAATTGTTTCTTTGCTGCCCATACAGAATGTACTGCATGGACACTATCAAGATAAGTTGTTTCAGCCACAAGCTATAGAGCATTTTCTGTAAGTTGTGTTATCATCAAGCTGTAGCTAGTAGTGACTTGGGAACATGAAGCAAGAGCAATATGCTTCGATGTGGAGCAGGACCAGAAATACTTGTCATCTACTAGCGGTGATGATACCGTGTTTCCCCGAAAATAAGACCCTGTTTTATATTTCTTTGAAGCCTGAAATAAGCGCTTGGCCTTATTTTCAGGGAGGTCTTATTATTTTGGGGCGCATGGAGGAAACCAGGAGAACTGGCGGGGACCGGCTGCGCATGCATTTAAATATTTTCGGGGAGGGCTTATTTTCAGGGGGTGCTACAGTAGTTTAGTGCATGCACTCAAAAGCCCAATTGGGCTTATTATCAGGGGATGTCTTATTTTAGGGGAAACAGGGTAGCAAACTGGGACAACAACTCAAATTTATAATTGGGAAGCCCTTAATGAAAGGCCCACCTCTATCTTCTTTTAATGTGATCTCTACTGTTATATACATTTTTTGCATTAAATAAAAACTAATTAAAGAGAAGTTGTCCAGAAGTGTTGTATTCCTACTTTAACTATGCCTCTAATTACAACACAAAGAATCCTATATACATATATGCAGTCTATGGGCATTATGCATGCATTTTCCTTAAGATGAGACATCAAGGGAAACATTTTTAGAGCTCCTTGCAACTCAAATAAATGGTTTCCAAAGGAGGGGGGAAAATCACATATTCCTCTACAAATCATCAAGTTTCAGATGAGCAATTTATGCCTGTCAATCAACTTAAAGAAAACTTGACTATATTTAATTCTGCCTGTGATTGCCCAGGGAAAAAGCTTGAATGCAAAAAACATACAGCCTCATGACCTAAGGATTCATTTGAGGTCATCCAGAAGCTGACTCAGAGCACATTCCACGCTGGAATTCCAAGGAAAGATTTGTCTTGGAGCAATGCTGAGATGACTGGCTGGGGAGCAGCTGTCTTCCTAAAGGCATATTATCTGTGGAAGACCTTAAGCAATAAACTAAAGGGTGTGAATAACTTCTCTAAGTCAATGAGAACAACATGCCACCGGAGAAACAACACTAGACGAGAAAACAATAACACGGCTTTTATCGGTGTATCTATTTAAATGATTTTTAAAAAGCTTTTTTTCCCCCAGCCTAGTGTCCTTCAAACATTTTATGACTACAACTCCTAGAATTCCTGAACTGCATAATTATAAGCTTGGGACTATGTTCCATGTCACTTTTGTCCCTCTAGCCAAGCAGGACATTTTCAGAGCTTGCTCTGCTCATCAAATTCAGAGATGTGAGGGTTCCAGATGTCATCATTTTCCAAACCTTTCCATATTTTTCTGGTTCTTCCTCCATTTTTAATTTTTTTGTCTTTTAATCCCAGAAATTTCACTAAGGAAGAAAAACAGAATAGCCGCACAGTGTCTTCTAATTTGGTTGCAATGACAGCTTTCTGTCCTCAACTAAGCCTCCGTCACTTTCGTGCATCTCCAATTCATTGGACATTATTATTGGAAATATAAATTTGCACAAGAAAGAGAAGAAGCAAAAGAAGAAGTAGTCCAGAATATTAATCACATGGGAGATTCTTGGAGCTGCTAGGTGGTACAGTCAGAACTTCTCCCCGTGTTTCCGCCCTACTACATACACAGCTGAAAACAGGATGTCCATTAACATTTTTTCCAGCTGATCTCTTGTCCAACAAGCCATTCTGGAAAAAGAAAGAAATTATAGGCACTCTCTCTGGAAGCCCATGGCTTGTCTATAATTATGCAAGTGCTTGCAGACAAAATGTCATCTTATTTTCTACGGCGGAAATAGAAATAGCAATGAGCAAATTCATTCCCAGAGCTTTTTTTATAGTTCAGCAGCAAGCGACTGCAATTCTACTGAAAATCCTGATCTTCTGCCAACAGCTACAGCTACAGAGCTTCCAATCATTGTAGCTGCACCACTGAAAGATTCAAAACATCCCCTCAGGATTTTCCATTCTCAGCATCTTCCTCTAATGACTACTGTATCCCATTCCCAGGCAGCACTTCTAATCCTACAGGTGTACAGTCCGCCATCCTTTCTTAAATAAAAATGAAATTCATTATGATTTTAGATTACTTTTGATAAAGCCCTTCCACTAATACATTGAGACAGCCTTTAACCCGACAGCCTTTTCCTAAAGGTATCAGATGCCAATACTGCTCCATCTTAAAGTAGCACATTTGATATATACAGTTGGCAGGAATTTTATAGCCATGCAATTCAAATTTCTCACCACAGAAAGAAAACCTTTCTATTTTACAGTATTTATTTTGTGATGTTTTCTCTTTTTTCCCTAGTTCTGCTAGTCACAGACTGACAAGTTCTGCCAGAAACCAACCACTGGAAATCTTATTAGATCCTACAGTAAGACAGATATTTTTCAAGTTAAAGAATGTGATTTCAACCTCAAAGCCAAGAAACAAATGAAAACATTACAGAAACTAAATTCTCTAACCCCATAAATTTTGTTTTGCTACACTTCTACAGAATCATGCAAACAGAAACCACTATGTATTATTAGCATAATTTGCTAGTCAGATAGCAATACATCCATGAACTCAAATTAGCCAACAATAATCCACTTGCAATAGAGAGATCATTTCCCTAAACTATCTAGAACAGTGGGTCTCACCCTTCCTAATGCCAGGACCCTTTTATATAGTTCCTCATGTTGTGGTGACCCTCAACCATAAAATTATTCCTAAAACCATTGAAAATATGTGTTTTCGGATGATCTTAGGCAACCCCTGTGAAAGGGTCGTTCGACCCCCAAAGGGGTCCCGACCCACAGGTTAAGAACCACTGATCTAGAATATCTAAGCAAGGATACCAATTCTTTTTTTCTGAATTTCTTGTTATAACTTTTTTTGCAACCAATGCAATCAATCACCATGGATGGCACCGTCCTATGTGTAACTCATGACAAACCCCCTTTAAAACCATCTATAATATTGGTGCTCAGCATACCATTTGGTCAGGATTTTTCTAAATTACAAATTGTGTACATAAAGGATTTTTCTTTTCAGTACTTGAAATACCGTTTTTTCGGAGTATAAGAAAAGTGGGGTGAAAATTTAGGTGCGTCTTATACACCAAGAAAAACAGCTCGTTTCACCTTCAGCACAGCCTAATTAGCACAAGTTGATTGGATCTGCCTCCCGAGTCTCAGCTGATTTGCTCTCAGCTGTTTTGTGCAGGGCTCTGCTGCTTGCTGCAAAGAGGTAAATTGCTGGAGTAGATTTTTTTTTTCCTTGTGCTAATCAAGCTATGCTGAAAACGAAACTAAAAGTAAAGCAGGCTGTTTGCTGTATGCTGAAAGGAGGCAAAATTACTCAAAGGCAGAAGCAGAGGGAGATTTCTTTTTCTTCTTTTCTTCACCAAAAAAGGTAGGTGCATCTTATACTCAGGTGCGTCTTATACTCCAAAAAATACGGTATGTTGGAATACATTTTTAGTTTTAATCAAAACAGAAAAGTCATCATATCATTTTTTCTCCACATCTGCTTGATGCTAGGCTGCAGTCTTTTGGGAGAAAAAAAAGCTGTCATTAATAGTCTCCTTCCCCAGGTAACAGGATAAACTATATAAATTAGGCCTGGCTGAAAAAAGACTGAGGTATGTATCATTTCAACCTTTACATTTTCTTAATTGGCCAGTCTGGGATCATACAATTACAATACCAACACCACCTATGAATTGGTTCCTGTGTTTATCTAGTGTCATTCAGATGTACTGAACTATTATTCTTACAATTCCTATAAATAACATCCAGATTTAGTCATACTAAATGAAAGCTATGGGTTTTGTGTAATTCAGCAAGGAAATCACTATAGTGAAGAAAAATTGTGACATGCAATTAAACTGGATTCTGTCATTGACATTTGAAACCATTATTTTACTTCCCTGCTCCATTCCTATGTATATTTCACATTTCAGACTATACTTTCACGGCATCTGATGAAGTAAACTTTAGTCCATAAAAGGTTACAATAAAACAAATCTGTGGCCTATTTCACTCTCTTACATCTGATAAGGCCTATAGTTCTAGATGATCAGACCTCATTAAACATCACAATATGAAATCCACTTGTTTTTCCAGTACAGCTGTTTCCATATCCCATATCATTAATTTACTTCTGAATGTATAAACTGTTGGGACAGATTTGACAGGAGCAGCTGGCATGCTTAAACTACTACTGATGTGAAATAAGGCAACAAAGATTAAATGTAAAATCAGATAGTAGCTAAAATTAAGTAGGGCTGATGTGAGAGTCAACATCACTGTGATAACTTTCATTTTAAAACAGTTGTAGTTTTTATCAGTAGAATAAGTTGTATTTTTTTCTGGTTACTGCTATCGACTGCCTTGCTTTAAATTGCAAGGTAAATAGTGATGGCTTGCAAGTTTGCATTTTAGCACACTATCTTGATAATCTATGATTCTGACTGGTCAGAACTTTGATAAAGTTGAGTCTTTGGGCTATTTTCTATCTGAAGATAAAATGATGAGGTAGGAAGACAAATGTCCCAGCCCTTCTCCCACAGGGTTAGAGAGGAATTTGAAATTAACTCTAAAACACTCTACCAAGGCTCGCCATCACAAAAGTCCAGCCCTTAAAAAGCAACCGACCAGGCTTTTAATTAACCACAGGGATAATGAAAGTATGTGCAAGAAGAGCAACGGATTAAACGTGGAAGAAACGCAAGAGCCGCCTTAGCCCCAGGCATCAAGAAATTTAGCTGGGTTGCTGTTCTCCCCTGTTGCTCGGGCAGAGGGCATCTCTCGGAGCATCCTCATCGATTCCACGCCGGCGAGCGTATTGCCCTCAAAGAGCCCCTTGGCCCGACCCGATCCAATCCTTCAGCCCCCCCAGGAGGGAAAGGGAAGCTGTTTTCTCCCTTAGGGACAACTCCGATCTGTGTTCTCCCACCCACCCCCCGAATAGGGCTGAATGCATTACCGTCTGACACCCGGGAGCTCCAGATTGCCCCTGCCATCCAGCGCGCCTCTGCTCTGGACTCTCCCGCCCCTCCAGCCCCAGCTCCGCCTCCCAAACTTAGCCACGTCGGACACATCCCCCCTCGAATCCAGCCTCCCCACTCCGGCGGAGGCTTTAGCAGATGCACCACTTCCGACGTAGTTACTGAAGGGGGGAACCTTAGGGGAGGCGCACTGAGCCGATACTAAAAGAGTAGAAAAAGCGATCGGAGCTGGGAACGGGCGCGTTCCAAAAACTTGCTCGCGTTCGTTAGGAGTTCGTTCTGTGAATCTGGTCGGAGTTGCGGTCCCTGTTTCCGCAGTGCGGGACTCAGGAGACTTCAGCTTTTGGAACCCAACCTCGTCCCTTCTCCCGCCATCCTATCCTCCATATCTCGAGCCGGGCAAGCATTTTGGGTTTTGCGCAACTCAAGACGGGTGACGGGTTGGCGGCTGCAGTTAAGGGCTGGATTGCGCTCGCCTCCTTCTGCGGGATATCTTGGACAATGAAGGCAGTGTTCCCTGGTTGGTGTGTTTGTTGCCCAGGGAACCCAGTGGATCTTAACCTCACTTAGGAAGTTAAGGGAAAAGATCTCGCTATTAAAGCAAAGGGGGAGCCTGGAAATCTTCTTGGTCAGCCTCTGGCAAACCAGCATCACCCGTCCACGAGAGTAATGTACATTTTTCAGATTTTTGGATACCGGATCAGTTGAATTATTTGAAACAGTCTGAAAGCAGGTGTGCCTTGGTATTTATTGCTGGCTAAAGTTCTTGTTAAGACCTGGATAAAGTGCATGCAGCTTGTAACTGATAATAGACTTGCCCTGCAGTTATCTAGCATTCATTGAATGATAATTTATGGAAATTTGGATGAGTACCTGGGTATCTCCTGCTTGCAGATGTGGGAAGCTCCTCCCCTCCTAGAAGAATGAAATATTTTGGGACTATTAAAAGAGGCAGAATATTATATGTCCCCAAAGGAAGAAATGGAGAAACATGCTCTTAAAGACAAAAAGCAGACTCTTTCTTAATAGCTCCCAGCAGATATTTTGTGCCCATTAAGAAAGATTGGGCCAGCCTATTCACAAGACAAAAGAACTTCACCTCTAGGTGATGGGATTAAAGACAGGACATGAAATAATACTTGTCCATTAAGAAAGGCAGGATAGAGGCAATAGATAACAGGATAAAATCAGTTACACATGCCTGACAGGATTAGGTTCAGGAAGCTGATAATTAAGACCCATCATGAAACAAGTAAAACCAATCAAATAATAAAAACAAACAAAGCAAGCCTCCAGATTACAAAATACTGTAAAAAAACTGTATAAAAGCCCATGTAAAACCAAACCAATTGGTCAGCTGTCCCAAAACTGCATGCTATGTGTGTGTTGGTTCTGCTCATCAATAAACTTCCCAATCAGCCTCCATGTTTTTTCCAGCATCTTTCTCCAAACTTGGAACTGAACTAGGAGGATTTTCCTTCCAACACAGATGATGGCTGGATTTCAGTTCCCGTAATCTCCAAGAATGCTGCCTGACACCAGATTGAATAAGAGAACATGTTATAGTGAAAAATAAAATACTACATAGCATAATAAGTGCATTTTCTCCCTATTCTTTTTTTTACTTTTTAATGATATTCTACTGCCATAAGGATTTTCAAGTTATGTGATGAAAGGTAGATACTTTGGAAGTTGGAGGGTATAAGCTGGTTAAGTGATTTGGTTAAGTGATCTATTAAAAATATGCAGCTGGTTAAGTGATCTATTAAAAATTAGTTGAATGTAATGAGTCTATATCAGATGAAAAGCATTGATCAACAACTTGAAATACTCCTAGTTTGTTACCAGGAGAAAAGTATGTTCAACTAGCAGCCTGATATGCCAGCTATGATTTTACCTGCGGCAAAACAGGTTTATGTCAGTGACTCATTTCCTGTTAATCCCTTTTAACCACTCTTGGCTACAGGTACATAAAAGATTCCTTTCTCACTTCTCTAAGCACCATTATTTAAATTAAGCTGGAATGGCTTTACTTGTTGGTGCCACCTGAAGATTTTTTTTCCCCCTAGTGTGGTAATCAGAATAGATCCTTCTTAGGAACAATAGCCCATTTTTGAAATGTTCTTAAAAAGAACACTGGCTAATCCACACAGCTTTACTGATATATTTATGGCATGAACTTCTTCATGACCAAATGTAGATGACCCAGCTGAGCCTGAGGGCAAGGTCAAATGCATCAATAGTTTGGAGTCTCTACATCCCCATAAGAGTCCCCCTTGAAGTTCATTGACTATTAATCTGGAACCAATTTGCCTTGACCCCCTAGTAGAACAGATTTGTGTGTATAGATTGTGTGGAATAAACGCCTAATATTTTTGAACTCTATCCTGGCTTCTGATTTCCAGCACCTGACACCAGACTACTTAAAGTTTTTCTATTGCTTATTTTTTTTAAAAAAAGATGTTTTAGTTGTATTATTGGTTTTTTTTCTATTGTGATCATTTTATTTAAGATATTTTTGGCCTACTGGTATAAACCACTGGAATTATCTGAGAGGAAAGGATCAGAAATAAATATTGTATTTTTTTTTAATTTTAACTAATTTGATATGCCTATTAGCAGATATGCCTATCTGCTTATTTGAGATTCAGATGGCATACAAGTTTAATACATTATGGTGGTAGCATAGTCAACCAGATGTATAGATTGGATTTTACGGAATAACAAGAGTTGGAAAGGATCTTGGAGGGTCTTCTAGTTTATTTATTATTTATTATTTAGACTTCTATACCGCTTCATAGTGTTTTACGGCCCTCTCTAAGCTGTTTACAAAGTTAGCACATAGCATATTGCATAATAGCATATTGCATTAGCATTAGCAATTGCCCCCAGCAATCTGGGTCCTCATTTTACCCACCTGGGAAGGTTGGAAGGCTGAGTCAACCTTGAGCAGGTGAGATTTGATCTGCTGATCTGCTGAACTAGCAGTCAGCTGAAGTAGCTGCAGTACTGCACTCTAACCACTGCGCCACCTCGCCTCAGTTCAACCCCCTGTTCAAGCAGAAGAATTATATCATTTTGGACAAATAGCAATCCAGTCTCTTCTAAAAAACCTGCAGTGATGAAGTACCCACAATTTCTGAAGACAAACCGTTCCACTGATTAATTGTTCTCACTGTCAGAAAAATTCTCCTTAGTTCTAGATTGGTTCACTCCTTGATTAGTTTCCATTTATTGCTTCTTGTCCTGCTTTCAGGTGTTTTGGGGAGAATAATTGACCTGCTTTTCTTTGTGGCAGCCCCTCAAATATTGGGGCACTGCTATAATGTCACTGCTAGTCCTTTTCATTAGACTAGAAATAGAATTTTTATCCACCTATAGAGTTCTTCCCAAGGACCTGGGATAGGCAGATGGTGTTTGATGGTGTTAAAGTTATCATTGCAAAATGTAAGGTTTCCCATTGAATTTAATAGTAGCATAACATTCAGTGACAAACTCTCTTTCTGCCATGCCCTTTGGATATTACCTTCATCTGCTACCCAACCAATCGCCAAACAGCCTTGGGTCATCCTCTGATTTAAAGGAGTGTTTTGCCACTCCTTTAAGTCACAACAGCTTTAATTTGAATTCAGTTTCATAAATTTGACTAACCATGTTCTCATCTTAAGGGATGACATCAGCCTGGTATCTATTGACTCCTTTAGACTAATACAGGGATATCTTATCCGCTGGACACTGCTGTCCTCCATGGCCATTCTTCTTTGGTTAGTGGATGAATCAGCTTCTATCTAACTCTGCTCTCATTTATCCATTAGCTTTTCTAACCAATACCAATTTGTAGACCTGGATCAGCTGACCAGCAGTGGTGGTGGAGAGGAATTGCATAGTAAAGCAGAAAAGATAACTGATTTTCTGTTTACCACTTACAATCCACACACGATTGTTAACTGTTTCTAGCACTTCCTATTCTTCCAGTTTTCCCAGCATGGGGATTTACTGCTAGGAGCTTGTTCAAAGTATGGCTCAAGATATGATAAGGTCTAAGGATCCCTCAAAACCTGTTTCCTCCTCAGCGTCATTCTTTGTTAAGAAGATTGCTAGGTGAGTATTTTCTTACCAGCTGTGATGCCTACTGAATGGGAAGCCTGTTAATCCCTTTCTCTACTGTGCATTTCATATAGGATATAAGGACATTTCCATTTGGGGCAGCTTTTCTGTGGTAGGATAGAGATTCAGCAAAGGGGGCAGCAAATTTTATGCCAGTAAGCATGAAGGACTGATTCATGTCACTTTAATTGAGAGGAAGAGAAGAGTTTTTAAGAGGTGTTGTATATTTATATTCTATCATATAAGAGTCCCTGCTTTATGCCTTTCATTGACCCGGAGAGAAAGTTAGGAATTGTAACATCAGAGAATAACCACACAGAGGCACCATTTAACTATACAGTTTGGTCTTTCTGGCCTTTCACATCTCCTTATTTCTTTTTCTCTCCTTGAGGTCAAGAACTGCTGCTCTTTTATGATTTGGACAAAAACATCCACCCTCCCCTATCAACCTGGCAAATAATCTGAAAGAATTGCATCCTATAAACTGGAGAGACACAAGTTTCTCACTCCTACTAAAAATAGATATATTTAGCTTTTCATTCATAATTTGGAAAGCATTGTTAGCTTTTAAAACTAATCAAAACTAAAACTAAAACCAGCAGGAAATTTAAAACACCATTGGGAAAAAGTTTTACTCTTGTTTTTAATGAAAGCATATTTTGGATGATACGGTATATATGCACTGTCACCTCCCTGTGTAAGACTAGGCTGAATCTGCCATACCTAAAGATGAAAAAGGCATGTAAGGGGGATGGACAAGAGCCAGGAATCTAAAAGATCCCTTCAGGGAGGTAGTTAAAAGGGAATCGAGTCATTAAGTAAACAAAATATAAAATGTCACCTGATAAAGTTAGGCTTGGACACATGGGGACTTCTCCCCCCCCCCCCCATCAACACTTATCAGATTTGAAAATCAATAAGGCAAGAGTAGCTCCCAGTCTTGGGAAACTGCAAGACAAGAGTTTCTGGGGATAAAAGGGGTCCTGAAGCTTGCCCACCCTGAGGCACCTTTGGATCCAGATTTGGCAACTTGCCTCCTTCTGGCTAATGCCTGCCAGCCTAAATCTCACTAGCTTAGATTTCCTGCCTACATGTCATTCTCATCTATCCTTGGAGTCTAAAGATAAGAGATCCCAAAACAAATTGAGAAGGTCATGGTAAGTGTGGATGGGTGTATGTATGCAAGAGAGTGAGAAAGAGCGTTATAACCAGTTAAAGTTTGCTGTTACTTTAAATTCATTGGGTCTTCATGTACTCCAAAGAACCGGTTGTGCCTTACTGTTTGGTTGAAAGTGATTTGAGGGTGGCTGTTGAGTAGGACTATAAGTGTGTGTGTGTGTGAGAGAGAGAGAGAGAGAGAGACAGAGACAGAGTGAGAGAGAGTAAGTGACCATAAACTGGACCTGGATGTGCATGTAACACCAGCCACTCCACAAAATCCCAAGCTCTTGATACTTAAGGTTATACACTGGTGTGTTAATGCTTCCCACAAGTTTGCAATTTTTACTGAACATGCTGTTCAAAAAGTGTGTTGGGTGTTTCTTCTATTGGGTAATGGCGAGAGGGCAAATTCCTGACTCAGCCCCAAACAGCAGCAAAAAGGGGAACTCCACAGATGGGAAAATATTGCAACTTTAAATATTTTTAATGGGCAGGATCTGTAGTGGGGCTCTTTAATTTCTGAAGCATCACTTTGGTTTTTCCAGTATTTTTTTTCAATGTAGCTGCTGCTTCCCAGGCACATATATTAGTGAAACCCCTGAATGTGTTTTGTTCAGAACATAAATTCACCTGTATCAGTGGATTGCCTTGCCAAGATGACATTGTCATGAATGAGATACCTGTATCTTTGAACAGATTTATCTGACAGGAGAGTTAGGCAAGATATCTTTCTGCTGGTAAGACATTATATTGATGACAACAAGAATTTGGAATTGATGACAGGCCGGGGTACAGCATGGAAATGGCATTGGTCACATTGGTTGATGATCTCTGGAGGGCTCGGGACAGGGGCTGTTCCTCTGTCCTGGTCCTATTAGACCTCTCAGCGGCTTTTGATACCATCGACCATGGTATCATGCTGCGAAGATTGGAGGGGTTGGGAGTGGGGGGCACCATCTTGCGGTGGTTCTCCTCCTTCCTCTCCAACCGTATGCAGTTTGTGTTGGCAGGGGGACAGAGGTTGACCTCGAGGTGCCTTGTTTGTAGGGTGCTGCAAGGGTCAGTCCTCTCGCCCCTTCTGTTCAACATTTATGTGAAGCCGCTGGGTGAGATCATCCATGGTTTCAGGGTGAAGTTCCACCAGTACGCTGACGACACCCAGCTGTACATCTCCACCCTGGACTATCCCAATGATGCCCTTGACGTGATGTCCCAGTGCCTGGAGGCCATGAGGATCTGGATGGGGAGAAACAAGCTCAGACTCAACCCTTCCAAAACCGAGTGGCTGTGGTTCCCGGCGTCCCAGTATAGTCAGCTGGTTCCATCATTGGGGATGAGATCTTGGCCCCCTCAGAGAGGGCTTGCAACTTGGGTGTTCTCCTGGATGCACAGTTGTTTTTGGAAGATCATATGACGGCCGTGGCCAGGGGAACTTTTTATCAGGTTCACCTGATATGCCAGATATCCCTTTCTGGACCAGGATGCCCTGCGCACAGTCACTCATGCCCTCATCCCGTCCTGTCTGGACTACTGTAATGCTCTCTACATGGGGCTCCCCTTGAAGAGCACTTGGAGGCTCCAGCTGATCCAGAATGCGGCCGTGCAGGTGATTATGGGGGCGACATCGCGCACCCATGTAACACCTCTCCTGCGCAAGCTGCACTGGCTCCCGGTGGTCTTCCCGGTGCGATTAAAGGCTTACCACCTTTAAAGCGCTCCATGGCTTAGGACTGGGGTATATATGAGATCGCCTTCTGCCACCGATAGCCTTCCACCGGCCAATAAGCTCCCACAGAGAGGGGTTCCTAAGGGTGCCATCGGCCAAACAATGTCGACTGGCGACACCCAGGGGGAGAGTCTTCTCTGTGGGGGCACCAGCCCCCTGGAATGAGCTGCCCCTAGAGGTTCGTATGATCCCCAACCTGCGTACCTTTCACCGCGCCCTGAAGACTCTTTTATTCCAACAAGCCGGGCTGGCCTAATAGGAATTTTAAAATTGGGTGTTTGTTAGTTTTTAATTTTGTGGGCCAAATTTTATATATTTGTTTTTAAATTGTTCTTAAATTTTGTGGTTTATATGTGTTTTAATATGGCTGTACACCGCTCTGAGTCCTTTGGGAGAAGGGCGGTATAGAAGTTCAATAAAATCTAAATCTAAAATTTGTCTTTTTAATTCAAGTACCTGGAGATACTCAGTTCTGTAAGTAGGAAAGACACTGCTAGTTCAGATTGCTCTTGTTTTTTTAAAGGCTGAGACCTGCATACACATCTGCACAACTATATAAGAATGTCAGTTTAAAAAAATAAAGATTGTATCATTATTCACAGTATATGTACTTTTCTAGGGTCGTGAGATGGGGGTGGTGCAGTGATTAGAATGCAGTATTGCAGGCTAATTCTGCTGCCTGACAGGAATTTGATTCTCACCAGCTCAAGGTTGACTTGGCCTTCCATCCTTCCGAGGTCAGTAAAATGAAGACCCAGATTGTTGAGGGGCAATAGGCTGACTCTGTAAACCGCTTAGAGAGGGCTGTAAAGTGCTATGAAGCAGTATATAAGTCTTAAGTGCCATTGCTATTGCTGTAGCTACCCAATGAAAATAGTCCAAAATCTCACTAGCTTAGATTTCCTGCCTACATGTCACTCTCATCTATGTTTGGAGTCCAAAGATAAGAGATCCCAAAACAAACCGTACAACTTTAAGATTATTCCCACTGTTAAGTAAATGTCTAACTCCACCCATGTAAATGTTATTACCTCCCCACATCCCATCATGCCCCTTACCTTTGGCTCCTCCCATGAGGTATAAAAGGGATCAACACGTGTTCATCCAGTTGTTCCAGATGAGTACCTGAGAGGAATAAATAGAGATCAGTGATTCTCTCCTCGATGAGGTCTAGAAACTTGACTAGATCTAAAATAAAGAATTAAAGAAAAGACTTACTTGACTGATGTGAGTTATTGGGTTAGATCCTAAGCTTAACACCCACTGATAAGCATTATAATGGCATTGGAATAGAAAAGTAGTGTAAGAAAAAAAAAGGATATTGAAGAAGAAATAGCACTGGGAGCCCATGTTGGGGAGTAGGTTAGATGATCTGCTCTGTGCAGATTCTGGCAGGATCTCCATTGCAAAGTCTTCGAGTGTCATTCAGCATTATGCTGAAATAATGGTGACTTTACTGCACTTCACCTCAGTAATAGCTGGGTGATGCTGGATGTTGTTATAAATCACTCATGGGGTCCTGCCATCAAATTATTGGGATGAAATGAGTGGAAATTGATCCTTAATTATTTTGCCAACTTATTGAGAGATCTCAACTAGTATTCAGCTAGTTCTCTAATATAGTCTCATTAAAATAGTCTCATTAAGAATTAAGACCCCCCCTGGCCTGTTAAAATATATCATTTTGCCATAATGGTAGCAATGACTGATATGCAATTTCATTACGTCTACTGATGTTTGAGCACCAATCACTTGGTAAACTTGAAAAATGTCTCAATTTATTGTGAACTCACTTTTGCAAACCCATGAAGTGAGGATACTATCAGTGCTCAGCTCCACTCTTTTAGTTAGAATAGTGGAATATAAGTGTAAGCATGGTTTAGAAATGATCCCGGCACCATAGTTCCAGTTCTATTATCATGGATATGACCCATAGAACTCTTCTTTTGAATGAAATTTTGATTTTGCACTTCTTTAAGTTCTGCTTTTTAGAAATATAGCTTCTCAGTGGTTTACAAATGTTGAAAACAATGTAATTTGTTTGCAATACACCAAAAAGCAATTAAAAGCCAGATAAATCCATCTGTCCTTATTGCATATTCTAAGTCTGTGTGCCTTCAAGTCAGTGTTGATTCGTGGCAATTATCTGGACAAGTCCCTGAAGTTTTCTTGGCAAGATTTCAGAAGTGGTTTGCCATTGCCTTCTTCCCAGGACTGAGAGGGTGACCATGGTCACCCAGCTGGCTTTGTGCCTAAGGAGAGACTAGAACTCAGGGTCTTGTTTCTTGCCTGGTGCCTTAACTGCTACACAAAATTGGCTTTATTCTAATAAAAGTAGGTAAATTAAAGTGTATCCTACTGATACAAAACAGATTACTAAACTGAATTCAACAAGTTTCTCATGGTTAGAATTCCAGAGGTGTGTGTCATGAGACCCATAAATCAAAGCTATGTATTAATCATTTGTCTTGGAGCCAAATTTGTGGTTTCTCTCCCTCATTAGACCAGTGTTCGGTTTCAAATTTTGTTACTACCGGTACTGTGGGTGTGGCTTGGTGGGTGTGGCAGGGGAAGGATACTGTAAAATCTCCATTCCCTCCTGATCAGCTGGGACTTGGGAGGCAGAGAATAGATGGGGGGGGGGCAGTCAGCATTTTTACTACCGGCTCTCCAAACTACTCAAAATTTCCACTACCGGTTCTCCAGAACTATCAGAACCTGCTGAAACCCACCTCTGCATTAGACCAGTGGTGGGTTGCTACCAGTTTGCCCCAGTTCGGGCGAACTGGTAGTAGTGGCGGCAGGAGGTTCTGCCCACCCACCCAGACGTCATCAAATACGCTCTGCGCATGCGCAGAAGTGGTGTGCATGCAAGCAAAGCAAGTGCGCACTGGCGAGCCAACCGGTAGCAAAGGTAAGTGAAACCCACCACTGCATTAGACTAACCATAATTGTTCAAGATGTTTCTCAATGAACCTTACTTGATAATCTTTTAATTGGATTTGCCCAAAATTAAAATTCAAATCTGATATAAGCAAAGTATATACTCTTCAATGGAGCTATAGTTTCTGTACTGAAAATACTAGTTGTCTTGATGTTAGGGCATTGGTCTTTTATACCTTAACAGCTAACCAATTGGGTTTGTCTGAAACGAAAATGAAGCCATTTTTTCCCCATGGCTAGAACTTTCTGTTTTTTCTATATGGTCTCTTTAGAAATATTTCATTCACAATTATTCTGCTTTAAGTGCTATTGACCAGTTTATTGACTAAATACAGTTGTGATCAAAATTATTCAACCCCCACTGAAATTGAATGTTTTGGCCAGTTTGACATTGATTTTGATCATTCAGTCATCTTGCTTACATTTACATCAAAGAGGCACTTGTAGGTCAGACAAATATAACATAACATTTATAATGAAATAACCACAAATGTCGTTTCTGTGCTCATATCATTATCAGTTTTATTCAACCCCCAAGTGACATTCAATCTTAGAACTTAGTACAACATCCTTTTACAGTTATAACAGCTTTTAAACGTGAAGCATAGCTTGACACAAGTGTCTTGCAGCGATCTACGGGTATCTTCGCCCATTCTTCATGGGCAAAAGCCTCCAGTTCAGTCACATTCTTAGGCTTGCGCACTGCAACTGCTTTCTTTAAGTCCCACCAGAGGTTCTCAATTGGATTTAAGTCTGGTGACTGTGATGGCCACTCCAAAATGTTCCAGCCTTTCCTCTGCAACCATGCTCTAGTGGACTTGGAGGTATGCTTGGGATCATTGTCCTGTTGAAAGGTCCAACGTCTCCCAAGCCTCAGGTTTGTGACGGACTGCATCACATTTTCATCCAATATCTCCTGGTACTGAAGAGAATTCATGGTACCTTGCACACGCTGAAGCTTCCCTGTACCTGCAGAAGCAAAACAGCCCCAAAGCATGATTGACCCTCCACCATGTTTCACAGTAGGCAAGGTGTTCTTTTCTTCATAGGCCTTGTTCTTCCTCCTCCAAACATAGCGTTGATCCATGGGCCCAAACAGTTCTAATTTTGTTTCATCAGTCCACAGAACACTATCCCACAACTTTTGTGGTTTGTCCACATGACTTTTGGCATACTGCAGTCGACTCTTCTTATTCTTTGGAGACAGCAAGGGGGTGCGCCTGGGAGTTCTGGCATGGAGGTCTTCATTACGCAGTGTGCGCCTTATTGTCTGAGCTGAAACTTCAGTACCCACATCTGACAAATCTTTTCTCAGTTCCTCAGCGGTCACACGGGGACTTTTCTCCACTCTACGCTTCAGGTAGGGCACAGCAGTCGAAGTCAGCATCTTCTTTCTGCCACAACCAGGTAGCGTTTCAACAGTGCCCTTTGCTTTGAATTTGCGAATGATGCTTCCTATGGTGTCTCTTGGTATGTTTAACATCTTTGCAATCTTCGTATAGCCATTGCCCTTCCTGTGAAGAGAAATCACCTCTTCTCTTGTCTTCCTGGACCATTCTCTTGCCTTCACCATGTTTGTAACCACACCAGTAAATGTCTAGAAGGAGCTGAGTATCACAGTCATTTTAAAGCTGCCTAATTGGTGCTTATTATGCTTGATTGCTGCTCGGTGACATCCACAGGTGTTTTCAATACCTGATCGAAAACACCTGAATGAACCTCTGTTCTTCAGAGTGGTAGTCTTTAAGGGGTTGAATAATTGTGTCAATGAAGAAACCACAAAAGAAACATTTACTACTGTATTACAAAAACAATTGATGTCATTTTAGTTGCATTTGGTTCTGTAAAACGTCCTTGTAGGATTTCATTCTGAATACAATTACAAATGTACACTATAGTCCCTAAACCCCTTTACAGCATTGGGGGTTGAATAATTTTGATCACAACTGTAACTTACTGGAGATTCCTCCTGTTGGTCGAATGGGAAATTAGACCAAAATCAGCTAGGCTTCCTCTACTGCTATTGGAAGCTCATTACTAGAACAAACAAGGAAGATTTGCATGGAAATTTGGCTGAAGATAAGAAGGTTGCAGGGCATGCCCCAAGCAATATAGACATTAGCCTAATAATCACTTGAGAGGCAGTTTGGTGTAGTGGTGACAGCATCAAACTAGAAACAGGGAGACCATGAGTTCTAGTCCTGCTTTAGGTACAAAGCCAGCCAGTCATTTTTTCTCAGCTGTAGGAAGAAGGCAATGGCAAAGTAGGTTCTGAAAAACCTTAGCAAGAAAACTGCAGGGACTTGTCCAGGCAATCTCCAAAAATAGGACAAGATTGAATGGAAGAAAATAGAATTGTTCACCTTCAGTGTCTACAGCGACTGTCTTCCTGTCTGAAAGGACCATGTTGCACCTGTTGCAAATACAAACTTCTTTCCTTATTGGAAGAGAAAGTGAAGGGACTTGAGATATTTGTTACACTGAGATGCATCTGGCAAGACAAGAGGTCCCTGGATAGAAGAGCTGAAATGCTTCGGGAGGAGTAAATAAGTGAACACCAAAAACCAGAATACCTAGCCAAGGAGGAGCACTAAGAAAGGAAGAAGCAGGAGGTGGAATTGGGACTCACAGCTTCTCAATTATGCCAGTAGGTGGTACTCAAAGCCTCAGGTGTTCCTATAATGCACAAAGTAAATTTGCCATCCAGGGAGAGCTAGAGACCTCAAATAAGATATGTTAGGCATTACTGAAACTTGATGGGATGTTACTTGTAATTAGCCCAAAGCATTGAAGGGCTACAATGTATTGCAGAGATCCAAGAGAAAGAGTGCAAATGTTGCACTACACATAAAGGAAAATATGCTTGCACAGAAATTCAGAAATTAGAACACTGATGTTTTGTTGAAAGTATTGGAGTCTGCCTAGAGGCTCATATTCTTCATTTTTATTAATGACCAAGGTAATGAGATTGGTAGACTAGTTAACATATTTGCAAATGAAACAAAAAAGGAGGTCTGGACAACACTCAACATTACAGAATAAGATTATACCGTAATCTAATCTGAAAAACTGAAAGACTGAGTTGAAAGGGGATTAATATGAGGCATTATATTTCTGTAAAATATTACATTGAAAATGTAGAGAGCAATTCAAGATGGGGGATTAATGACTCAGAAACACTGACAATAAACTGAATATGACTCAACAGTGTAAGACAGCTATAAAAAGGCTAACACAGTTTCTGGGCTGCATGAAAAGAAGCACTGTAGCAATGTTGCATGTAGTCCTTATTCCCTTCTGCACTCATTGAGGATCACATTTCTAGAAGTTGGAACAGGTCTGGAGCAAAAAAGATGATCCAGAGAATTAGGACTTGTCCTGGGAGAACAGGGTGAAGGGATGCTCAGTCTGTTAATCAGTGTTCATATATATAAAAGAAGTCATAAGAAAAATGGTAAACTTTTTTCTCATTGTCATAGAAACTAGGACCAGAAATAATGATATAAATTTGCAACTACCTGGATTCCCTTACTGATTACATGGTGCTTCCTGGAGGTCAGCATAATATCTAAGAGTAAGATCTGTTCAATAGAACATAGGTGGAATAGTCTTCCTATGAAGATTATGGCTTCTCCATCTCTGGAGATTTTTAAGAACAGTCTGAACAGACACCTCTCATGGATAGTTTAATTTGTTTTTCTACACATTATAGATGTGTAGGGCAGTGGTGGGTTTCAAAAATTTTTACTACCGGTTCTGTGGCATGACTTGGTGGGTGTGGCATGGCTTGGTAGGCATGGCTTGGTGGGCAGTAAAATCTCCATTCCCACCCCACTCCAGGGGAAGGATACTGTAAAATTCCCATTTCCTCCCAATCAGCTGGGACTTGGGAGACAGAGAATAGATGGGGGTGGGGCCAGTCAGAGGTGGTACCGGTTCTGCGAACTACTCAAAATTTCCGCTACCGGTTCTCCAGAACTGGTCAGAACCTGCTGAAACCCACCTCTGGTGTAGGGCCAGATGAAACTTGCAGTCCACTCCAACTCCACAGTTCTAGGATTTTAGGATTTCTGAAGGATTGTCACACAGAAAAGGAAGTGGTGGACTTATTCTATTGTCCCAAAGGGCAGGACCAAAAGTAGTGGCTTAAACTAGAAGGATTTTAGATTCAAGCTAAATATCACCAGGAAGTTCTGACTATACTATAAGCTATTATCCAGTGGAATAGGATGCAATATGAGATAGTCCAGTCTCTTTCTTTAGGGCTATTTAAATTGAGACTATCTGGACATCTGTCAGAGAAGCTATAATGGAACCTTTACCTGCAAGGAATTGCACCAAATGACCACTATGGTATCTCCAGGTTTATGTTCTGTACTATAAAATGTAAACATATTTTTTTCCATATGCCTTCTTGAATTTGATTTAAAGCAGTATGGTACTCAGAAGGTATTTTCCTTATGATTTGAGTTGCCAGAACATTTGTTAGTGGGTAATATACACAATATTCACACGATTTAATGCGTTTCTGGAGTGATCGACTTCTACTTGGAAAGAATCCCAACGTGTCTTCTAAAGAAAATTTCTATTTCTTTATGTTACTCAACAAGGTAATCATTTGTCTGGAAACCTATAAAATGTCAGTACTCATAATAAAATTTCCCATTTTTATTGAGTTATTTTCAGAGTGGTGGTTTCAGTCTGTGGAATTTTGATTGATTCGCTTTTTCTAGCTGTTGGGATAAACAAAACTAAACATACCAATTCCTAATGCTGATTGGAAAAGCGATGTCATACTTAAAATGAATGGCAGTGTAGAAATGGAAGGTGTTGTATAAATTCTAATGTTGTGATTTGTAGGGACAGACCCATTTATGCAAATTACATGTGAATTTTATGATGTGCATATTAGGTGTTTCCCAGAATGGAATCACTGTGGGAAAATACATGCAGCTTCATTAAGGACGGGCAGATAAAAATAGATGAGATTTGGAAGAAAATGGGGGATTTTTCTCAGTAGCAAAATTGGCGTAGCATCCTTTGAGGAGAAGAGCATTTGCAAGGGATCTGAAGAAATTTGGGATTATGCTGAATAGCTCACTGAAAATGTCAGCTCAGGGCACAGTTACTCTGGAGAAGACAAATGCCGGAAAAGCACCACAACATAGAAACTGCCAACTGTTCCTTTCACACAAATCTCTGGTGCATCTAGTTGTTAGAGATTGTCCTCGACTTACAACAGTTCATTTAGCGACCATTCGAAGTTACAACAGCCCTGAAAAAAGTGAATTATGACCATTTTTCACACGTATGACCACTGTGGCATCCCCATGGTCACATGATCAGAATTCAGACACTTAACAACTGGTTCATATTTATGATGTCTGCAGTGTCCCAGGGTCAAATGATCACCTTTTGTGATCTTCTGACAATCAAAGTCAACGGGGGAAGCCAAGATTCACTTCACAACCATGTTACTAACTTAACAACTGCAGTGATTCACTTAACAAAAGTGGCAAGAAAGGTCATAACATGGGGTTAAATTCATTTAACAAATGTCTCGCTTGGCAACATAAATTTTGGGCTCAGTTGTGGTTGTAAGTCAAGGACCTCCTCTTTTCTGTTCCTCGTTCTCTCCTTTTCCCAGGCAGATTTTTTTTTAAAAAAAATGCTTTGGTGTTCTGCTCAAATTCAGAGACAGGCAGATACTCTGGTGCTGCTGGCCCATGTTATTCCTCTTTTAGCCCTCTGAGGCAACAAGGAGCTGTTAGGAGCAAACCTGGTGGAGACATCCTGCAAAAGAGTGGGCTGGCTGGGCTGCTTTGACTCATCCCAGGCTGCACTTCTGCAAGGCCCAGCAGAAAAAGGAGAAGTCTGTGTTGGAAGGGAGGGGGGAGAGAGCTTGTCCCTTGGAACTCAAACAAGGGAATTTTAGTCTTACTCATCATATTATTTTTATATTTGGTTTTCAGATGTAAACCTCAAGGCTTCTGTCAGCGCATTAACTCTTGAGCTTTCGGCACTGCATCCAATAGATGCCTAAATTACTGTTGCCATCTAAGGACTGTTAAGAAGAGCAATGACACTCTTATAATGGAAAATTAAGTCCCTTGTTGGGGTAGCTCCAGATCTCTTTCTTCAGGACAGCTCTTGTGTTGCGTGGAGGAAAACACTCGTTTCCTAGCAATTGGGTGACAATATTTTGTCACTGGGGCACAAAAGTTGTTTCTCCCTCAGTCAGCTTAATATTGTGGAAAGAATGGTGTTTGGATGCCCAACTATGACTTTGCTCTGTGATCAGTGAGCGAGGATTTGATCTGAATTATCTATAATTATCTCAAAAATTATCAGACTATTCTTGAGATTTAAACTTCAATAAAAGATCAGTACTCCATGTTGGTTCACACAAAAGTATGATACTATAACTTTTTTTAATATAAAAAAAGTTTTTATTCATTCAATACATTAAACCAGTCTCAAAACATGGCCATGTGTGAACTCAGTCTAAAGTTTACAAAGCCTTAACTTTGTCCTTCTCAACCTGGTGCCCTCCAAATAAATTGGCACTACAACTCTTAGAACTCAGAGCCAAGATATAGGCTGGGAATTTTGAAAACTGTAGTCTCAAGTTATTGGGAGAGGACAAAATTGGGAAAGGAAGTTTCCACCATGGAAAGCCTCCTCTTACAGTCTCTCACTACACTGAAAAAGTCCCATGGGATTTGACTGACAGGTTGTGTATTTTATTTATTCGTTTATTAATCCTTTATATAGCTGCTCATCTCACCAAAAGCAACTCTTGCCATATAACAATCAGATAAAAACAACAGATGTAAAAATAAAAAATACAAAAAAAATATATAAACATCTACATAATGTAGATAGTTTCCTGAAAATAATACCCTGTCTTATATTTTTTGAACCCCCGAAATAAGCACTTGGTCTTATTTTTGGGGAGGTCTTATTATTTTGGGGCACATGGAGCAAGATGGGGCTCCTCTTGCCGTCTTACCTGATTTCTAGCTCTGTCTCCCTAACCCTAATCAGTGAAAATGGTGGGGACCAGCTGCGCATGCATTTAAATATTTTCAGGGAGGGCTTATTTTCAGGGGAGGGCTTATTTTCGGGAAAACATGGTACATTTTATGAAAAGCAAATATACAAAACATACAGTAGGTGAAGACGGGTAAGAATGGCCACTTCCACAATGGAGCCATCTAAACACATCTCCAGTTTTCTGAGATCCTCAGGCCTGATGACATAAGCAGGCCTTGAGGGCCTTCCGGAATATCAAAAGGAGTGGTGGAACTAACCTAATTTTAGGTGGAGGAAAATTCCATACTGTGGGCTCTGTGACAAAGAAGGTATGTCTCATGGTACCCACCAAATGTAGATCCCTAGCTGATGGTAGCCACACTTTGTCTTCTCTGCCAGATCTAATGGGGTAGGATGATGTGATTGGGGAAAGGCAGATAGCCTCTCAGATAGCCTGGTCCCATGCCACAAAGGGCTTTAAAGATTAAATCCAGCACTTTGAATTGGATCCATAAGCAAACAGGCAACCAATTGTCAGCACCCCAAGTTTCATTCATCCTAGTGCTGGCATGAAGAAAAGAAAAAGAAAAGGAGAGAGAAGAAGCAGGTTGACCTTTCACACAGTTACAATCCGGCAGATAACATCACCTAGGAGATGGGTTGGGAGGGGGACATTCCTGTGAGGTGACGTAGTAAGAGTGACTTGGGAGATGGCCAATGAGACGCTGGGTAATGAGGGACAGAAAGGGAAGGGTTTGGGGGTTAGCAGGTCAGTACCGGCACCGATGGAGTCAGGACCAGATATCTTCGTTCTTAAATAAATGAAATCTTTCATCAAAGACTATTTGTTTGGAAAATGTGATTTGTTTAAGACAATGTGGGGACCTGACACCAATGCAGCTTTCAAAGCAGAGGTGTAACATGCACTGTTCTAGAACTGCCTATAACTGCCTGCGCCATTGCACTGTGTACCAATGGAAGTTTCTGGATTCTCTTGGAGGTTAATAGGTATACAACAGACTTTTTTTCTCTTTTACTTTAAGAAGTCTTATTAAACCAGGGCTGTCAAACTCACGGCCCGTGGGCAGGATGCATCACATGCTGGCCACCCCCCATGTCTGGTTTAGCGAAGGGAGAAAAAGTCGTGATAAACTGTGATGATGTGAGTTTGACATCCCTGTTTTAAACAATGCTGATAGTGCAATAAATAATTTCCTTAACTCCCACTTCTTTGAATTCAATAACAGTACATCTGGATAGGTGGGAAAAAGAGTTTTAAATAGCTCAGATTGTGATCAGTTATGTCGATAGACAAGAACATCTCATAAATTGCACAGATTTTTTTCCAAATGGGAAGGGATGTTGCTCAAAGAAAGATTCTGTGTAAATTAAGGTTTGCTGCTTTATCAGTACAGGAAATGAAATAAAATAAATATAATCTAATCCCTTGCCAGGGTCTTCACATAATAAATGTGAGTTGTGCCTCAGTTCTGCAGATACTAATGACAGCAAAGTTAGACACAACTAAATTCTAACCCTAACTCTATCCCTTGATCTCAAAGGTACACAAGCTTTAGTAACCTTATTTGCTACTTCGTTTCATGGCCTAAAAACTATTCTTATAACCATGAAAGGATGACAGCAGTCATAGCAGGCCCGAGGAACCTTTTACCATGTATGGTGGTTATGCCCCAAAATTAAGGCATACTGGGGAAAAATTTGGATATCACAAATTACAGGAGAAGAAGTAGAATTAGACCCAGAGATTTTCTTACTAGGAATGTATAAATCAAATATTAGAAAGGAAATGATATATTTGATACATCATATAATTACGGCGGCCAGAATAGCAATCGCTCAAGTCTGGAAGATGGATTACATGCCAACTGACCAACAGATAATACAAAAAATATATGCATGTGTGGAATCAGATCAATTAACACTGAAATTAAAAGATAAGGAAAGCTCAAAATATTTCAAGGTATAGAACAAGTGGTATAATTGGACTAAGCGAAAAGAAAGTGGATAAGGAAATACTTAATATAACTCCGATGGGCATTGAAACCTACTTTCTTTTTTTTTTCTTTTTTAACAGTGAGTTCTAAATCTAGAAATGATAAATTGTAGTATATCTCCATGCCTGATTTATAGAAATACCAATAATGATTTCACCATCAGATAGATGAATGTGGGATTAGGTTAGAATAGATAAGGTATAGAAAAGAAAAATATATATAGAAAGGTAATAGAATAGAATAGAAATGAATAGTTAAATATAAGACATGTTCTATGTATATGAATATTTTATTATGGTTTTAATCGTTTTTAATGAATGCTTGAAAATTTAATAAAGTTTGTAAAAAAAAAAAGCAATGATCTGCAATGAATAAGAAATGTCTTATGGAAAGGAAAAGAAAGAATAGGCCTAACAGCTGCTTGAATATAAGTGACTCAAATGGTGTCATTACACTGGCAGTCCAGGAAAAAATTAACTTGCCTGATATATTAATTCATATTAGCATTCTGATTATGATTAGAAAGAAGATATCCTAAGTAAATACCCTAAGTAAATAATGTGTCTAAACAAATAAGTGCAACAAAAAACAAAACAAAACAAAACCTGCCATCAGATAAGACAAAGGAGGTTTGGAATTTGGGAAGATATGGTTCATACTCTTCCCAAATGGCTGTTATAGAGGGGTGGGGGAGGCTTTGTGACTATGGTATAAAAACATCCTTTTACCTAGTGTAGGAAATTAGCACCTACCCCTTTCCTAGAAGAATGAAATGTTTTATGAAATATTAAAAAGGCAGAATATATTTCCCTGGATGAGAAATGGAGAAACATGTTTTAAAGACAAAGCAGCTCCTACCTTCCTGCCTCCCCCCCCCCTTTTGTCAATGGGCCAGAGGCAGAAACCCTTTTTTTAAAAAAAAATTTTTTTGATTTATATGCCGCCATTCTCCGGAGACTCAGGGCGGCTTACAATGCGCTAAGCAATAGCCTTCATACTTTTGTATATTTATACAAAGTCAGCTTATTGCCCCCACAAACTGGGTCCTCAATTTACCTACCTTAGAAAGGATGGAAGGCTGAGTCAACCTTGAGCCTGGTGAGATTCGAACCTGCAATAATTGCAGGCAGCTGGTGTTAATAACAGGGTGCTTTAGACCACTGTACTACCAAGGCTCTCCTTTATCCCCCCAATCCCCCCCTTTATCAATGGACCATCATCTGCAACACAATAGGACCCATCTAGCAACAGAAACTTACCACATGGCACCTGGGAAGATTACATCAGCCAGCAAGACTAGCTAAGACCCCCACCCCCTGGGGGTCTGACAACCAATCAGGGTATTCTTCCTGTGCCCCAGGAAATTCAAAGCCTCAGAGAGGGCATAAAACCAGGGCACGCTCAACATCTCACCCTTTTTCTGCTCAGGAACTCAAGCCATGTGATCCTGTTCATCAATAAACCATCTTTTCAAGCAGTCTCCATGTTTCCAGTATCTTTTCCCCACTTGGAGCTGAACCCAGAAGGATATTTCTTCAAACACTAGAAGGCAAATTGTTGATTCTTGCTTGATTCTGTCTGTCATCAGGTTACCTTGACTTTTTTATGGGCAGAGGGCACACTCCAGAGCTCTGAGGTCCCTCCATGCCTATCCACCCCCCTTTTTTGTACTTTCTAAAATAACGATTTAATTTATTTGGGAGCTGAAGACATCCTTCAAAATAACAATCATACTTGTGCCTCTGTTACAGCAAGCTATCTCCTTCCCATTTAATTGTGTTTTTGTAAGGATTCTTTTAATTAAAAAGAAAACCAATCAGCCTTGCAGGTGCCTCCTTCTCGTCAAAGAGAAAGATTAAAAGCAGGACAAGAAACAGATTAGAAGAGATTTATTCCATGAATAAGAAGCAGAATGGCAAGTCATTCCGTGCAACTTTAAAAGAAAAGCTGAAAGGATTATGAATCAAGGAAATGTAGTTATGTCAGCTACAAGATGGGGAGCACATCTTTAAGCGGAGATTTGAAACAAAATAAGCCAACATGGAGACTTCTGAAAGGGTGAGAGTAACATAATCAAAGTGACGAGGGAGAACATTTATTTTGGTATTGATATGATCTGAACAGCCTGGAGCTGGCTGGAATTCTGGAGATACACAGCGAGCCACTGAAAGAAGTAGTTCAGATTCCGCTCTCTTTAGTTTCAATTCTTGTTGAAAACAGGAAAATCTTGAGCAGAAAGACGTTATGTCAGGCATTTCGTCTTACTACAAACAAACAAAGAGGAAAAAGCAACTTGATTCTGAAAAATGGTTTACCGTCACATGCATGAGCCTTAGGCTGACGTTCTTCATTTTTTCCAGCACAGCTGTTATGAGAAGCGCACACATGTTGTCAGACACAATTGGCAGGATCCACAGTTGGTTTAGCAGGATATTCAGTGTAAATTCATTAATGGTTCTGAATCTGTCTTCAAAATGGGAATTGAAGCAGCCTAGGCCCTGAATTCTATATCTGTATAAATTTAGGCCAACCTAATCAGTGGTAATTTTCCCATTGGTCAAAACTTTTGCCTCAACCCCCTTCTCAGCTGTTGCACTCCTTACCCCTGTTTCTCATAGAGAATCAATATCTTCATCTTGCAGCTTACCTCCTCCAAATCCCCAAAGATGCTATAGCAGCAATATGCAATTATTGTACTACAATGATCATAACAACAACAACAACAATAATAATAATACAACATATGGAATATGTAGTTATTGCATGTGGAAAAAGTGTTGTGCTGCAATGTTGCCAACATTTTAATTTAATTTAATTTAATTAATTTAATTTAATTAATTAAATTTATATGCCGCCCCTCTCTGAAGACTCAGGGCGGCTCACAATACATTTAAAAAATCATTATAAAAAGACATTGAAAAATTAAAAAACATTAAAAACTCATTTACACCATTCATGGCCGGATCTCGCCAGATCACAAGCGCGAGATCAACGGCCCCAGGCCTGCTGGAAAAGCCAGGTCTTCACCGCTTTTCGGAAGGCCAATAGGGTGGGGATGGTCCGGACCTCAGGAGGTAACTGGTTCCAGAGAGCTGGGGCAGCCACAGAGAAGGCCCTCCCCCGCAGGCCCGCCAGCCAACATTGTTTAGCTGACGGGACCCGGTGGAGACCAACTCTGTGGGATCTTACCGGTCGCTGGGAGCTATGTGGCAGAAGGCGGTCTCGAAGATAACCTGGCCCTGAGCCACGTAGGGCTTTAAAGGTAATAACCAACACCTTGAATTGTGACCGGAGACCAATAGGGAGCCAGTGCAGCTCGCGGAGAATTGGTGTAATGTGGGTGTACCTAGGTGCACCCACGACAGCTCGTGCGGCTGTGTTCTGGACCAACTGTAATCTTCGAACACTTTTCAAGGTAGCCCCATGTAGAGCACTTTGCAATAATCTAACCGTGACGCGACAAGGGCATGAGTGACTGTGAGGAGAGCTTCCTGATCCAAGTAGGGTCTCAATTGGTGCACAAGGCGAACCTGTGCAAAAGTCCCCCTAGCCACAGCAGTCAGATGTTGCTCTAATCTTAGCTGTGAGTGTAGGAGGACACCCAAATTGCGAGCCCATTCTGGGGGGGAGGACAATTTCTCCTCCCCCCCAGAACCAAGGATAGACAGTCGACATAGTCTTTAGGAGGCAATACCCACAGCTACTCGATCTTGTCTGGGCATGACAAAAAGGCACCAGGGAATCTCTGACTTGAGATTTAATTTATTTATTTGCTTACTTATTTACTTATTTATTAATGCGTTTTACATTTCCCTTATATATCTCCTCACCAAATTTATTTTTGCAATGACCAGACAAATGCTGTCACAAATATCTAGAATAACAGTGTGCCCTGGCGGACTTCAACTCCCAGAATTCCCCAGCCAGCAAATTCTGGGAGTTGAAGTCCGCCAGGCTTAAAGTTGCCAAGGTTGGAGACTCTGCCCTAAAGCATCTGATAAATTGACCCCTTGCTGATGGTCTTAACAGATGGAGTTTTGTTTTTGTTTTCCAAAAGAATGTTTCTCATGCAGTCTCATTTATACAAAAGTAGCTGATGAAAACCAGACTGTACCTTTTCAGTTCCACTAATGGACATTAAGGAAGATGAGTTTAGCCTAGATATAATTTCTGATATGATGGCTGGATGCAGGACATCATCCAGCACTGGAACATTGTTCAACAGTCATTCTCCTAAAATGATGGCTTTTCACCTGTCCCCTACTTCCTATGAAACTAAAAAAAAAAAAAAAAAGGATTTAGGCAAAAAAAAAATCAGGTGGTGGAGGAAGGATTGCCTACAAATATCCAAGCAAGATCCAAGTTGATCTCTCTCCAGTCATTCTCTGTACTGTGAGTTATACAGAATATGTAGGTCAATATATATTCTCCCCTTACTAGAGAGATTGCCAGGGAGGACAGATGACTTTTATATTGGCTTTCTCCTCCAAGACTCAAACCTGGCTACCATGCGTGCAGTGGCAAAATTCTGTGTCGCTGCAATGTCCACAAGAAAAAAAATGGTTATAGAATTATAGATGTCAACTGGTGCCAATTTTTTGGAGATATCTATAACAATTATTGGAAATATATATTTACTCACATACTTATTGGCTCTCCACTCATGCAAATTACGGAGTGACCCTAACGGTTTGAGATCATGTATTTTCATAACAGGGATGTTATTATTCACGATTAATGTCAGTATTATTTTTAATTTATTGTATGTCTATTGCTGGTTGATGACCGTAATAAAGTATTTATTCTATTCTATTCCAGTCATTCTCTCTGTAATAAACATGTTCTGAAACTTAAGAGATTTTTTAAAGGAATTAGTGAAGAACTGGTTCAGCTAGGCAGATAATATTGATTTCACTGGGAATTCTGTGATGAGATTACTGCCTTCCTTATTTTACCTTTATTTCCATTTCTTCAGTTAAACTCTTTTTTATATGTGGGTATTTAGCTTAATTAGTTTTATACTGGAATGAATGACTAAATGTTTCCTAAAAGTCCAAGACTGAACCTACCTAACCTTTTCACTATTTCTTCAAAGTTTATTAGGTTCTATATTTCTGATCAATCACAATTCTGGCTTTGAACCAAAAGGTCATACTACCATCCTTTCTATTTTCTTAGAAAGGAGCTTAAAAAAATAGATTTGGATAAGGATTCCTCAATGGACAGAGGGTCAGAAAGTTCACCATGATTTATGGCACTATTTCATAATCACTTTTTACTAGGAAACTCTTGAGAAAAGATCTGTCCACCAAAATGCAAGAGTAAGGAATTTATAACAAATGAACATAATTAATGCACTAAAAAACAAAATTGGGAGAGATCTTTAGTAGTGCATTTTATTCTCCCCCCCCCCCCCCCCCCATTCTTGGTTTCTTGCCTCTAGCTATTGGCCAGTTACCAGGAAAGAGAGCGACCAAAGCGTTCTCTGCATTTCAAAGTGGCAGAACTAACGATGAGTGGAAGTCAATTTCAAAGTGCTTTGTGAAGAACTAACAGGGGCCAAATCTGTGACATAAAAATGTCTGATTCTCTTATATATTCAGAGTTTCTGAACTTCCAGGAAAGAAACGGCAAAGTGAAAATGGCTCTGCTAAAAACAGAGCAGACAATGTGACTGAATGAAGAGCCATCAAGTAGACCAGTTATTCATAATTCCTCTCAGCATAAGGCGAGGACTTGAGATCACCCAAATGCTCCATACGATTGCTTTTCATGAGAAAACAGGAAGATGGTGATCTCTGATGGCTTTAGAACTCAGGGAGATGAGGGAATGTTCATATTTTCACTCAAACCATAGCTGGCACCTTCAAAAGGACGCTGGGTTTGAATACTTCCTTTTCTAATTACTTTTGGATATTGTTTGTTTATTGCTTTTCAGTTATTAGGAACTTTTGGATCAATAAGATTTGTAGCACTGGTGATTCATTCAGTCATTAGGAAAGAAGTTTTAAATACAATTTTAATTTATCTATTTATTGTTATAAAAGAGAAACAAGTTTTACCTGAGAAGATTGAGACGAATTTGAAAGTGGATTTAAAAATGTCAGGCTAGAAGAATAGTATGGAAAAAGATGTTACCCTGAACATACCAAAGAAGCCAGATGATGTCTTATTAATGATATACAAATAACAAATCAAGAGAGTAAGTGGATAGTTTTCCTATCCTAATTGGATTTAAAAAAGGCCTGTTAATGAGAACAGAGGGTCAAGTCAAATGATTTAACTGCTGACTGGTAAATCAGAACTTGGCCATTACTGAAATACCATAAGGTAGGGAGTTGAATGAGTGGAGAAAAAATATTAAGCCACAAAATGATCAGAGTGGTGGTAGGAGATTCAAACTTCTGTGTATTCCTTCCCTACTTCAGACTGGCTTACATATACTTCCTTCTCTCTCTTCTACTTTTATTCTGAACAAATTTGCTAACCAAAATAAACTCTATCAAGAGGGGGAAAAATTAGTGTAAGAGAGAGTTGTATGTGTGGGCAAATAATTCTATTCTCCAGTCCTTCCCTGTCTTAAATATCTCTCTCCTTGTTGTGCTACAATTCATTCAGACTCAGTTGCTTCCCCTGGGGAAATAGAAAGTTAATTTTAGACCTTCCTTGCTGAAATTGAACTAGCACAATAAGGAAATTATAGTTCAATAATTAGCAGAAAATACGTTCTAAATTCCAAATTAGTCCTATAATAATGACAAGAAATTGCACTATTTCAACATAAATAAGCTGCAAAATTCTTATTCAAGACTGTTCCAATAAAGCTTTCATGTCACCGTCAGTATGCTGACATGGCATAATGATAGATATGCATTATTCAGTACCACTATGGCTTCTAAAAACCTTATAATATAATGAGTTAATCCAGTTTGTAATGAACTTTGCTTTTAAATGTAGGCAAAAACCAGCCAAAATTAGGCAGAAGCCACACCATCATTGCCAGTGGAAACGTTCCATTCACCACTTCAATCATATCCTCACCGTTCCTTTAATCCTTGCTCCACACAAAAGGAGTAGAAGGAAGAAACCAAGCCAGCTGGCCCTTTGCATAACCCTGCATCCCTTGCCAAAGGAAAAAAGAAAATCAAGAACTCCAGTCTATTTCACCGCTTTTAAGAGTCAAGCCAGCTTTTCTCTTATCAGAACTTTAAGCCAGCTGAAGCTGCCTGGAGGAAGAATGAGGCAAGTGTCAGCCTCTATGATGCTTGCTTGCTTTCAGCTGCCATTGTAATGGGAGGGGGGGAGGCATTGCTGGTATTTGGGAGGGGGGGAGTGAGCTGGTGGAGATGTCTCGAAAAAGGGAGGAAACTTCTCACTGTCTTCATAGCAGCTGCAGAGAGAGCTGATAGCTGTCAAGGTCAACTGTTCAGGCATACCAGATAGATGGGGCCATCTGAAGAAGTACCCCACATGACACCTTGGCGAGATGTGGATTGGACATTCAACTTGGGTCCTTGGAGGGAGCAATTTGGGGATGCTTTCAATATGTAATTTTTGCGCCTATTGCCTCAGACTTTGCTTTCCTTTCGCTGCATTCAGTTCATACTCAGTAAAAGTACCTTTCTCTACAAACATGGAGTTGGAGTTCTTTCTTTCTTGAGTTTTGAACGGAGGCACACCTGACAGCAAGAGTCATACGCTTCCATTTCTAACTGCAATGACACAAAAATGTAAAAAAAAAATGCAGTGACATCATGGTGCAAGCTCCAAGCTTCAGTACTTGAATCACAATAATGTACGCAAGCACATTAAGGCAGAGGTTTGTGTTATGATGTCATAGCATGCTTTTTAAAATATCATTTACCCCACTCCTTGTCTCATCCTGGAGATGCTTATAGCAAAAGTCCTTTTCCCAGAATAGGCCACCCACAAAGTGGAGCTGGACTGTTGCAAAAAAGAAATGCTACTTTTTAATGATTTGGGTTATACCACAGCAGGAAATAAATCAGCTCAGCTGTCAAAGTTAGCCAACCTCATAGGAACATAGAGGTGTGGACCTGCTTTTAAACTGTCCTGAAGTCATCATGTGAAGATTAGGAAGAGGTAAGAATGGCCTTGAGGTTATTCAGGTAGTGATTCTTAGTATACAAAATGCTAAATCATAAACTTTAGGTAGCAACTTGATTCGCTGTGTTAATTGTGGTTAAGCCAAAACCAACCAATCAACCACATAAAGGCTTAACATGATGGCCCAGTTCACAACGTGCTAAGATGTAATGTGGTTTGTTTGACTTTCACTTAGTTATTTTCATTTGTAAAGCACTGTGTATGGTTGAACAAGATGTGCACATTCTCAGGAATCCTCCTAACTTTAGCCCTCAAAGATTAATCCAGTCTATATTTCAAAAACAAATGCTTTAATCTGTGGCACTATTTTTTGAAGAGGGAACATAACCAAATGTATATACTGTCATAAAACACATTTGGAAATGTATTTCTAAATGAATAGATGTACATTCCATTAAGTCAAATTTTTGTACAGCTTTATAAAAAAGGCAGTTATATATCTCAGCTACAGGGCTGGCTATACCTCCACAGGACAAATCTACATGCCCAAAGGGGATGGGTGGCCCAAGCGGTGTGCGATAGGGGAGGAAGCAACAGGAGCTAAGCCTCCATCAATTAATGTCTGAAGTAAAAAATGACAGAGCTAATTACAGGTGGGAGACGGGAGGATGGGCCTATCACCTGCGCAATGGCCAAATTGATCAATGATGCATAAAGGCAAATATCCCTTCAATGGTAGTTTTTACACTCTGATGATGTTAGCTAAGTGGATAATATATTTTAAATTCTGGAGATCGCAATGTCTGTCTCTTCTTTTATAGCTACTCGTATTTCCTTCTTTTATAGGAACTCGTATTTTTAGGATAGTTCGCAATATATATATATATATGTGTGTATGTGTGTATACACACACACACACACATACATATATATATACACACATATACATGTGTGTGTGTGTGTTGAATTATGATTGATACATCTAAAGAACATTCAAATGCATTGTGCCATAAACTTAAATGGATTAGAAAGTGTTCTGTTAGAGACTGACCTCTTGCACATTGAAGTTTTCTACATAATACATCTGTTTATTTTTACAGTATGACAACACTCCTTGTTTTTGTTTTTGTTGAAAGGAGAGGGACCACTAGGATTATATTTTTAGAATGTCACAAGGAAATCATGAGTTAGTTGACAGCTACAGTATATGCCTGGGAAAGTTGCTAAGACAGTGCACAAAACCCTGCAGCTTGTTGTACTTTCTTTTCTCATTCTTGCCTCCTAGGTTTTTGGTTTTGCAGTAGACTTTCGTGCTGATATGTACAGCCTTCTGCTCATGAATGCTTGCTCCAACTTTCAGAGGTAAGAGTATGAAACTGCTCAAGCATTTCTGTTCTCATCCTAAACAGAAGTAACTTTTTCTGCGGTTTCAAGGAGAAACATTTGAACATCAGAGAGATGAGACTGAGCAGGTGGAAAAGCTGAATGAAAATGTGAAGAATTCTCTGGATGAGCTTTTTTTTTTGGTAAGAATTTCAGAATACCTTTGGAACATAATCATCTTACTGCATTGGTGCTGTTGCAGTAGACCATATGGTAGGAAAATTCTGGCCCTGCTTTCAAATGCTATGATTTCATGAGATCAGCTGGTCTACATTGTTGCTGTTATCATCGTCATAATCACCACTAATTTTGTCATTCCAAAGACTTAGAGCAAATATTGGAGTAATTTCTGGGGCATAATTGTCCTACTCCAAGTTATATACACATTTTTAAAAACTTTTCACGCCTTGATATCAAAATGAGCGACATTTGGTACTTGGTGCAAGATGAGGAAGATCAAAAGACCTGGTTTTTATTACACAGTAATACAGTGTGATTTAGCAAGAAGCAATGAATTTTGTACAGGCAATTGCAGTTTCACACATAGGCAAATTAATCTTTTTTTTTCTCTCTGACAACGCAGCAAGAAATAATGCCAAGTCCAATATTCCCATCCCACATTTTATGAGGAAGTTGGTATTTATCTACACATATAATGGGAAGAAATGGTATGTTTCTCACAATAGATTAAGTTTCTTTTGTTCCAGATCAGAGTTAAGTCTAAACTGGCCTCAGTGTGGTCAATTAATCTCTTGCGTCGCTGCCTTATAAATAACACAAGTTGTTAAATTGTGATTGATTATTTGCCATAAATTCAGTACCGGCTCCTAGCAACTATATAGATAGGCTTCTTTAGGATGGTCCTTTGGGTCTTCCATGGTGATCAAGCTCATCCACCTTACTGCTGTTTGAGATGTTCATGGGAATGGTAACTTATGTGTTGTTATAGTAAATGGTAATCATGGTAAATTATGTGTCCACATTCATTCCTACCCTTCAGAACAGATGATTTTCTTTAGACCTATGAAAAACAACAGACACTGACTTATTCACACTGCATGATAAATACTATGCTGTGATAATAACATTTCAAATTAAGAGGACTTGTTAGAACAACTATAAAACAACCCACAATTTTCTTCACTATACAAAGCATACCACGAGTTCTGATCATAGATCACAGACCACAATGTATAAGCATTGTTTAAAAATATTGCCACGTGTGATGGGTTTGAACATGTGATATCAAATTCCTAATGCCCACAATCAAATGAACTTGCAGAGAATGGTGCTAATGATAGTCAAGACATTCTTAAGAAGGCCTGGAGATGCTGAAGAAGAACGTTGTCTTGCAAAGCAGGAAGTCCCCAGCTGAACTTTTGTATGGGAGACATAGTGGCATGTCTTCCCATTGAGGACCCAAATTATTGGGGCAATATGCTGACTCTGTAAACAGCTTAGAGAGGGCTGTAAAGCGGTATATAAGTCTAAGTGCTACTGCTATTACAAATTCATGGAAATCCTATTAGGATCCTGCAGTGTAGAGCAAAAGAGACAGAAATACATACACACAATTTTCACCACAATGACAGAGCTGTGTCTCTTTATCTACTCTTACCAAATGGAGATATCAGAGCAGAAGGTCCAAAATTTATGTACTTATTTAATTTATTTATTTATCAAATTTCTACACTGCCTATCTCACTTAAGTGACTTTGGATGGTTTACCAGAGGCATTAAGCCAAATAACATTGTAAAGTTCTCCATAATCCTAAGAAGTCAAAATAGAATCAGAACAGGCTCTTTGATATAATTGAAGACCCCTTCTCTCAATTTTAGAAATTGAAAGAATCAAAAGAAAGCACCAAATAGTCCAAAGCATTATAAGCAGAAACCTGAGAATGACCATTGACTGAAAGTAATGAAGGATATCCAGATGTTACTATACATGTTAATAGAGTGGACATATAATCAAAACATCAAACAATCAATGTATCAGAAATTGAATCTGCCTACCTTATTGTTATGTCCTTATAAGGACATCCGGCCGGGGATTGGTTAATCCTCCGGGCGGGAAAGTTAAACCGCTGTCATTGGACGGCTGGTCTGCCGGAGCGCTATAAAAAGGGCTCCGGCAGCACAGCCGTTCGTCTGTTCTGACTTAGTTAAGAGCTGAATAAAACTTGTTGAACAGACCCCGCTGGTCTTGTCTTCTTTCCTGCGCCTGATCTAACACTGGCGACGAAGGATTTGAAAAGAACCGCCACGCGGAGCTAAGTCACTCATCGAGAATTTCTCACTGAGCTGAAGTCACTGAAGATGGAGGCGTCACAAGCCGCGATGGCTCCGATCTCCAAATTCGACCCCAGAGTGGAGAAATGGACCTCCTATCTGGTTCGTTTCCGCCAGTTTCTGCGGGGAAACAACTATCAAGACCTCTCTGATGAACGGAAACGAGCCCTGTTCCTAGCGCATTGCGGCTCCGAGGTGCTGGAGATGGCCATCGACCTCGTGTCCCCAAGGAACATCGAGGAGATGTCTTGGGCCGATCTGCAAGACGTGCTGAAGGAGCACTACGCTCCCACTGGAACTCCCATTGCCAACAGATTCACCTTTCAACAAAGGAATCAGTTGGAAGGGGAGCCCATCAAGGACTTTGTAGCAGCTCTGCGGCAACTCGCGTCAAACTGCGAGTTTGACAACGTTGAGAACGCCATCAGAGACCGCATTGTCTTCGGCATGAGGGACATTGGACTGCAACGTAAGTTCCTCAGCCGAAAGAAGATTGCGTTGAAAGACGTCGTTGAGGAGGCAATCGCAGCCGAAATCTCGGAAAAGGCGGCTGCCGCCATGAGTAGGGCTAAAGGGGTGCACAAATTGCACCGCCAACCCAAGAGCTCGTCTGAGGAGTCGTCTGCCAGCTCCTGCTCCGACGACGAAATGGCCGTTCACAAAGTTTCCCGCCAAAACCGTCGCGAGCGCACACAAGATGGCGCCCGGATCGAGCCCTGCGGCAGCTGCAAAGGAAGCCATGCCAGAGCCAAGTGCCGTTGGAGAGACGCTGTCTGCCGACGCTGCAACAAGCGGGGGCACATCGCTGAAGCCTGCAGGGCCGAAGCACCTACCCCGGGTCCGTTTCCCCCCGGCTGGGGCGAGAAACGGCAAGACAACCAGAGACCATCCAAACGGTCCTCTGCCAGGTCTCAGCAATGAGGCGGCGGCTACGCGGCGGTCAGAACTGAGCAGCTGTCCTCCGGCATCCACACCATTGACGATGCGGCCGCAAAGTTCCATGCCACCGTGATCGTGGAAGGAACACCCTGCTCTATGGAGGTTGATTCGGGATCGAACTACTCCATCATGGACTGGCACCAGTTAAAGCGCCTGAAACCGGGCATCTCGAAGAAAGACCTCAAGCCCCTACGGGCCCGTCTTGTCGATTTCGGCGGCAACCCTGTTGAGATCCTGGGGAGGACTTCGCTCCGGGTCACCTACCACGACTTCCAGGGCGTCCTACCCATCACTGTCGTGGGGCGAAACCGCCCGAGCCTGCTGGGGATGGAGTGGTTCGAGCCATTGGGGCTGTCTATCAGCGGGATCCACCAAATTCGTAGGGACGAACTCGACGCCATCATCGAAGAGTTCAAGGAAGTCTTCGATGGTAAGCTGGGGAAATTTGTGGGGAAACCCATTTCCTTCAATTTGGACAAAAATGTCACCCCAATTAGGCTTAAGCCCCGCAGGGTTCCGTTCGCCCTGAGGCCCAAGGTCGACGCCCAGATAGATAAGCTTGTCGCCCAGGGGGTCCTGGAACCGATCGATCATGCTGCATGGGAGACCCCCATTGTGACCCCGATGAAGCATGATGGGTCTGTGCGCATCTGCGCCGACTATAAGTGTTCGATAAATAAGGCCCTCCAGCAGAGCGCATATCCGGTTCCAGTGGTGCAACATCTGCTGCACTCACTTGGGAGCGGATCAATATTCGCGAAATTGGACCTGGCCCAAGCTTACCAGCAATTGCCAGTGGATGAAAAAACTGCGGAGGCACAAACCATTGTCACCCATAGAGGGGCTTTTAAATGCACGCGCCTCCAATTTGGGGTCAGCGCAGCCCCAGGTATTTTTCAATCATTTATGGAACGCCTTCTTCAAGGCATTCCAGGGGCGGTCCCTTACTTCGATGATGTGTTGATCTCCGGCCACTCCAAAACCCAACTGCTTGAGCGACTGCGCATGGTTTTACAGCGATTCAAGGAGAAGGGTTTGAGAGTCAGGAGGGACAAGTGCATCATCGGGGTCCAGGAAGTCGAGTTCCTGGGTTATCTCATTGATAAGAACGGCATTCACCCCACTAAATCTAAGGTTAGGGCTATCCATGAAGCTCCAGCCCCCCAAAACAAGACGGAGCTTCAGGCGTTTCTGGGACTACTGAATTTTTACAGTGTTTTCCTGAAACAGAAAGCCTCCGTGGCTGAACCGCTCCATCGCTTGCTGGGGAAGGCGGTTTCCTGGAGGTGGGGGAAGGAAGAGGAAGCAGCATTCAGAGCTGTCAAGAACCTGCTTTCTTCCGAGAGTGTCCTCATCCAATACCACGAGACACTTCCCCTGCTATTGACTTGCGACGCATCCCCCTACGGCATCGGAGCAGTCCTCAGTCATCAATTCCCGGACGGGAAGGAAGCACCCATCGCCTATTTCTCGAAGACGCTGTCCAGCGCCGAGAGAAATTACAGCCAGCTGGACAAAGAGGCCCTGGCCATCGTTGCGGGCGTCAAGCGCTTCCATGAGTATTTATATGGACGAAGGTTCACGGTCATCACAGACCACAAGCCCCTGCTGGGCCTTCTGTCAGGAAGCAAGCCCACACCTAACTATTCATCGCCCAGGATGACACGCTGGGCAATTTTTTTGGCCGGGTACTCTTACGAACTTTGCCACAGGCCGGGCAGCAACATCAGCAACGCTGACGCCTTGAGCAGATGCCCGTCAAAGGACTTAGTGGAGGACCCTGCCCCCACCCTGGGACTGCATCACATCGATGGCGACCTGGCTTGCCCAGTCACATCTGCAGACGTCGCGGCACTAACCCAGAAAGACCGGACTTTGAAGCAAGTGATGTCTTGGGTGCTGCGCGGCTGGCCTGCGGGACCGTTGACCGACGACTTCAAGCCATTTGCAAAGAGGCAGCAGGAACTGTCAACCATGAAGGGCTGCCTACTGTGGGGTGACAGGGTTGTGGTTCCCCAGGCTTTGCGCCTAAAGACATTGGAAACTTTGCACAAGGGGCACCCTGGCATCGTGCGCATGAAGGGACTGGCACGGAGCTACGTCTGGTGGCCATCACTGGACAGAGACATTGAGAACTGGGTCTCCAGATGTGATCCGTGCCAAGAAGTCCGCCCCGCCCCTCCGCAAACGCCTATTGCGGAATGGGAAACACCAAGCAACCCGTGGGCGCGAATACATATAGACTTTGCGGGCCCAATGCAAGGGAAGTTCCTGCTAATAGTGGTGGACGCATTTTCCAAGTGGCTTGAGGTCATTCCCCTGGCATCCATCACTACTGAAGTCACCATTAGAGCCCTCCGGCGACTATTCGCTACCCATGGGCTGCCGGACGTCCTTGTTTCCGACAACGGCCCGCAGCTGACCTCGAAACCAATGGAGGAGTTCCTGGCCAGTTTGGGCATTCGCCATGCCCTCTCTGCCCCCTACAGACCGGCTGGCAACGGACAAGCTGAGAGGATGGTGAGGTTCACTAAAGAGGCCCTTGCCAGGATGGGACCGGGCGATTGGCAAGAGAAGATCGACAACTTCCTCTTGATACAGCATATTACGCCGCATGCCACCACTAGAAAGAGCCCGGCCGAAATGCTGATGGGCAGGAAGCTGAGGTCACCCCTGGACCGACTTCACCCCCTGTACCACTCCGAGGTCACCGCAACCGCGAGCCGCCCCCTCCGAGCCTTCTCTGCAGGAGATCCGGTTTTCGCGCTTAATTTCCACGGCCTGCCGAAATGGCTTAAAGGGAGAATCGAGAGCACAACCGGCCCGAAGTCCTACACTATTGAACTGCAAGATGGAGTGGTCTGTAGACGTCACATCGACCAACTCCGGAAGCGGTGGGAAGGGGATGGCGAAAACCACCCTGACGAGGTAGGACAACAACACCCCTACAAGGCAGGCCAAAACCACCCCGACGAGGTAGGACGACAACACCCCTACAAGGCAGGCCAAAACCACCCCGACGAGGTAGGACAACAACACCCCTACAGGGCAGGCCAAAACCACCCCGTCGGGGTAGGGCAACGCCACCCTGGCAGGGCAGGACAACACCACCCTTGTGAGGTAGCCCTGCAACACCCAGTCGAGGAAGGGCCGTACCACCCCAACATGACCGGCCAGCCAGCAGACCAGCTACCGTACTGCAACTGCCGAGTAGACAGGGGACTCCACGGCAACGAAAACTCACGCCTCCCCGGCAAGGCGGCCCAACGCCACCCCGACGGCAGGGAACTCCAGAGAACGCCAGTAGACCGGGACATGCCCAACCGAGAGGGCCAACAACGACCCGGTGAGGGAGGCCTACGACACCCCTACATGCAAGAACTACACCGCCCGTCTGAAATCTTCCGTCCAGCTGACCCCCGTCCCAAGCAACAACGACCCGACCAGGTCGACCTGCACCACCCAGACAGGGTCGACCAGCACAAGTCTAAAAGATACGGACAATTTGCAAAAAATATAAATAACCCAAGGGACTTACCGGCCTACGACGATCGGCACCCAGGACAGGGAAGAGACCAACCGGACCAGCAGATATATTCCAACAGCGGGTCGGGAGGCGGCACACCGGAGCCGGTACCTGCAACGACCACTTCGCAGCCCAGCAGCAAGGCCGGAGGCGCACGGACAGGGCCGGCACCTTCAACGACCCAGCGGCAGGCATCCCAGGGGCGAGGGTCGGAGGACACCGGAGCAGCCACCTTCCAGACGGACGACGGAGAACAGAATGAACTGCGCAGGTCGAGCAGGGCTTCCAGACGTCCCGCCTACCTGCGTGACTACGTTTGTTGATTGACACGAGCTGAACCATGTTTCATCTAGGGGGGGAGGAGTGTTATGTCCTTATAAGGACATCCGGCCGGGGATTGGTTAATCCTCCGGGCGGGAAAGTTAAACCGCTGTCATTGGACGGCTGGTCTGCCGGAGCGCTATAAAAAGGGCTCCGGCAGCACAGCCGTTCGTCTGTTCTGACTTAGTTAAGAGCTGAATAAAACTTGTTGAACAGACCCCGCTGGTCTTGTCTTCTTTCCTGCGCCTGATCTAACACTTATGAAGAAAAATAATATGTTTCTTGCACTATATCCTTTTTGTTCCACATCAGAACAGAGTCCAACACAGTCCTTATAAACACTGCTGACCTCTTGTGTCGTTGCCTTCTCATAAATGAAAAAAATACACATTCCAGTCATGTATATTTTGATGCTGACTAAACAGACTCGAATCCTAATCACTTTAGGGACAAATCCATGAAGTTTTCTAGCGAGCATTTAAGAGCTTTTATTCACTAGCAATGTTTAGCAGAACCCAGCCTTGGTATAGTAATGGATAAGCTGCCAACGTAATATCTGAATCACTGCACTGTCTTCTGTGTATTGTTGGTGCCAGATGTTTTGCCATCAAAAAAAGAGTAAGACAAGATTGTTTCAATTATGGCTTGATGGCTTGAGTAATGGTGTGCCAACATCATGGAAATAGGAATTAAAACTGAAGGTGCCAAGCCATTCCAAGGATTTTTCAAAGAGAACCCTCACATCCTGCACATAAATTGTTTCAACTTCTACCCTCAAAACAACACTATAGGGCACCGCACACCAGAACAACTAGACACAAGGACAGTTTTTCTCCAAATGCCATCACTCTGCTAAACAACTAATTCCCACAACACTGTCAAACTATTTACTAAGACTATATTACTATTATTCTTCTCATCCTTGCTATTACCTATCTCCTCCTATTTATGACTATAACCATGTTGCTTGTATTTTTTCCATTTATATTCAAGTTTCAAGTTCAAGTTTATTTAATTTGTATACCGCCCTCCTCCCAGAGGACTCAGGGCAGTGAACAGCCATAAATAAAACATATAAATACAATATTTAAAACCCACTAAAATCCAATTAAATAAATTTGGCCATAGAAATATTTAAACCCCAATGATTTAAAACAAATTAAAATTTATAATATTATTAAAAAAGGGGAATCAGGCCAGGCCTGCCTGGCGAAATAAAAAGGTCTTAAGAGCACGGCGAAAGGTACGTAGGTCCGGGATCCTCTGGATCTCCGGGGGGAGCTCATTCCAGATAGTGGGTGCCCCCACAGAGAAGGCCCTCCCCCTGAGGGCCGCCAGCCGACATTGTTTGGCCGACGGCACCTGGAGGAGGCCCTCTCTATGAGAGCGTACCAGCCGGTGGGAGGCCACTGGTGGCATCCAGGTCCTATTGTTCTATTTGTTTCCTAGCATGATTTGATTGCTTATTAGTAACCTATGACTATCACTAAGTGTTGTATCTTATGATTCTTGATGAATGTATTTTTTCTTTTTTCTTTTTTTTCTTTTTTCTTTTTTCTTTTTTCTTTTTTCTTTTTTCTTTTTTCTTCTTTTTTCTTTTTTTTTCTTTTTTCTTTTTTCTTTTTTCTTTTTTTTTCTTTTATGTACACTGAGAGCATATGCACCAAAGACAAATTCCTTGTGTGTCCAATCACGCTTGGCCAATTAAGAATTCTATATCTATATCTATATATAAATAAAATTTTACTTTCAAGCTGGTGATGGGGCAGATTAATATATTATTAATACTAATATATTAATGTATTATTAAAGAGAAAAGCAGATTGAGCAGAAATTATGTGGCATGGGCTGAATCCTAGACCTGTCTTAATTATGTACAGTTCTGATTTTTTTTAAAAAAATTCTTTCTTCCACACTGTTGAAATAACTATATAGAGTAATGCAAGGGCTACAGTATGCATGAAATGAATAAAGCCCAATAGGCATAATCATGAGATTTATAGAATTTATGGCTTGGGTCATCTGGTTGCTTCGTTGACTATTCACAATGACTTTCCTGTGACACTTAAGCAATATAATTGAAGACCCCTTCTCTCAATTTTAAGCAATTAGGTAAAGTAAACAAACATTGTCAGTGTTGGAAAGATGGAACAAGAGGATGGGAATTGTCAGGAGGAATAGTCACCACTCTTCTTAATAGTCTAGCTAAGGAAGGACCTCGGACATATGTTAGGAAAAGGACAGAGATATTTGCATCATCAATGTCAGATTCCCCTCCTTCCCTCTTTCTTCATGGTAGAATGATGTTATGCAGTTGCAGTGTCCTACTAGAACCCAGCAGAGAGCCAGAGGAAGTTGTACAAGAAAACTTTGTCAATTCTGGTTCCGATATAGGCACCTCTTGTCTCCCTTTTTACTGTAAATTAGCCAAAGCTGCTGAATCATGAGGTAAAATATCTCAGCCTCGTTGTTTTGGAAGAATGAGGTCGTCTTCTCTCCATTGTCTCATGAGTTCCTTTTTGTCTAAAAGTAGAATTTGCCTTTCAGATGCTGTCACCCCCACCATTTTCTACATGAGCTGACTCAAAAGAGAATATGTTTAAGGCTTGGATAGGAAATAGAGCAAACTTACTAGAAGGGATACAGCTTTTGTTGTTGTTCTGCTTTACTTGTATGAAAGCTGCCTTTTCCTACCATTCAAATCACTAAATTAATTGCTGGGAAATGCAGTTCTTGTTCTAGAAAAAGAGGTGAATAAACGATGCAACATTATAACAGATTTTTGGGATGTCTTTAAAATGTATTATGGAATAAACCTGAGTTGGCTACTGTCCATTTGAACAGATATTGTACACTATTATACATTTGGTAGGTTTGGTAATGGCAGAGTATTATCTTTGCTTTTATTGTAAAACATTAACATAATTATTTCTCCTTCCAAAAATTGATATAGAATAGTTTCTCAGACTCATGAAATCTTACTGTAGGTTCAACTGTTGGCTTAGCTATTGAACTCACTTAGTGGCCTTAGGCATGTTGTGTGATAGTAAGATACAACACATAAAAGAAATGCTCTCTTCTCTGAATTTTCTCTTTTTTGCTCTCAACTCCTAGTGACTTTAAGCATAAACCCATGACTTTTCTAGAGAACATTTAAGAACTGGTTTGCTACTGAGAGGGAACAATGGGCCAGGGTAACCTCATTGGCTTTTATGCTTATGTGATAAAAAAAGGGATTCAAATTCACCTTCCCTACTCCTATTCCAGCACCTTAGCTACTAAACCCGAGTGCCTTTCAAATTCTCAATTTACATGTACATAGAAATTTTCATCAGAGGACTTATTCTGGAGGTTCCCACTATCAGTGGCACAAGGTGTCATTTCTTGCAGTAAGATCTTATCAGTGGTAGGATCAAAATGAAAAAATCATTGTGCTCTGTCACAGAAGATTGGATAGATCTCTGCCTTTGCAATTGTATTAAGGGAATTATTTTATTTATAGTTTTCATTCTTTCTTTGTGTATTAAGCTTGGTTTATGTTTACGTGGTTTGTAATTTTGATAGGTATATATCTTTATGTTTTGGTTTCATTTAGTAATGAACACTAAATCTTATAGGATTTATGTGAGCCAAAACTCCTTAATCAACAGAGAGACAAGCCACAGATATTTTGTCAACAGATTCTAATGCCCAAATGTGTGTTTATCTCATTGCTTTAAGTGGAACTGACGCATGTATGATTTTCTTTAGAAATATTGTACTTTCTTTGCTCCCGCTTCCCATTGGACCATTAGATTGTGGTGAAAAAACAGGCTTTCACAATGCTGTTTGCTTAGGCTTGGATATTTTGGTATGATAGGACTGAGAAATCATGCTTCAACAAAACCTGCTAATTCCAAATGTGAAACTATGATCTCTACATTTTAGGAAAAGGTGTATTTTGAAATCCGTCTAGTTCCAATGGTGGTGGATTCAAGTTGATGCCCTTAATTGCTTAGATGGAAACCGGTATTGCTTCACCTTCTTTAAATATTTGTAAATTGCTCTGCTGCATTTCAGGACCCACCTTTTTGTGCATTTTATTACCAGTTTCTGGTTCTTTTGTGAACCTGAAGTAAAGCAGTTCTTCTAGTGGAAATGAATATATTACTCTACATTTCATATGCTCCAGCATAGGGCAATGGAGAACCAGACTATTCCCCTACCCTCTGCTTCACATTTTTCTGTGCCCCCAGCCTAATTCTATGCAGCAAGGCACTGCATACTCCATACTCCTTCTGTCTGTTCCAGTGGGGGCAGCCCTCAATTATGTTGCATTGCCTGAAGGCTTGTGGGAAGGGGAGGAACTGGAAGCTGTCTGTGAGAGATAAGAGTCTGAGGTTAAGAACAGACCAACTGTTATGCCCCAGGAGATTTGCTGCTCTTTGAATAACCTTAGTGTGGCTAAGCGATACAAATCAGCAATATTTTGATATATTCCTCCACTGAGGCAACCATCAATATACCTCCAGATTCTTAACCCAAGACATTGTTGGTGGGAAACAGAGGAATGACAGAAGAAGACAAAACAAAAAGATCCATCCTTTATGGGACATGAATTTTCATAAACATACAAGACTGAAGGAAAGGAGGGCAGAGGTGTATTTGTTTGTGCATAATGTATGGTTCAGAATTTAGGTATAAGGCACAGAAACATTTAAAAGCTCAATAATTGTGCATACTTTCCTGTAAAATTTAGGGCCAGGGATCTTAAAGGTTTCTTTTGTCATGGTATTAAGATAAGAAAACTAGGATCCATTCTGTTGTTAGTTCTCCAAACAAAGCCATTGTTTTGCAAGTTTTGGTGCCTCAAATTAAACCTAACCAACAACATTGTATATGTGTAGAATTTTAAAGCATGCACTCATAATAATGAGGAAAAATCCAAATTATTAATTCTGTATTTTGCAAATATACATAAAGCTAGCTCTTGGAATAAAAATCTTCTTGGTGTTGTTGTCAAGATCTCCAGGGCATAAAGAAGAATCTGGCTTCAGTTGGAATTTAGAAATGTTGATAGACCTCACAAGAAATCACTGTGTGACTTGAAGCCATTCCAGTCAAGCCCTCAGTCTTCACAATAAAATTATTCATCTCTTTCTCTCATGATACTCATCATCAGACATCTTTCATTATAAATGTCTCTTGTCATATGGTACAGTTCTCTGATAACTAAAGCAACTCATATTGTGTGATCGGGAGCAAGTTTCATAATATCTTTCTTCATTTGAGCAAATTTGATAAAACTTGCCTGAATATTTTGTGCAAGCTAATATTCCAATGGGATTCCATGCAACAATGACAAAAACTGAGAAATGTGCAACTACATAATTAGAAAGCATGCTACAGTCATTTTTGGAGAAAGTAATCTGATTCTTCTATTTTTTTTAATCCACGAAAATCTTACATTATTATGGGATCATGTTGCATTAAGAATACCTGCTGAATATTTTGAGAGATAAGATGGACCGAACTCATATTATTATTACAATAGACTATCTTAAGTTTCCTGGAATGGACGTCGTAAATCTCAAAACTGAGTCTGATTTATCTCAGAGCGCTCCTTGCCAGCTTCTTCAGTCTAAGCTTGCATTGTCTGGCTTCTTGATCTTGATGCCATTGCAGCTTCTGAAAATCTAGATTGGTTAACAGTCTCATAAGAAATAGATCAGAGGTCCTAACCAGCAATTTATCTCTATAGGAAAGTGGAGAAAATGCATGGAATTGAGAAATGCATGGAGTGTTTGAGAATATGAGAATATGAGCCCGAATGGTCTATTTTTTGGTGAAAGATTACTTTAAAAGTGCTCTTTGGTCTAGAAAATTTGGCAAATACAGGTAATTCTTGACTTACAACAGTTCATTTAGTGATCGTTTGAAGCTACGACGGATCAGAAAAAAATGACCTCTCCATGGTCATATGATCAAAATCCAAATATTTGGCAATTGACTCATATTTGTGAGCGTTGCAGTGTCTCAAGGTCAAGTGATCACCTTTTGTGATCTTCAATGGGGAAGCCAGATTCACTTAACAACCATGTTACTAACTTAACAACTGAGGGACACGTAAGAGAATAATTAATAATAGTTGTTGAAGTCATCTGCTACTGGAGGTGCAATTAATGCGTTATATCAAGAACGCATATTATGTATTTTAAAAATAAAACAACTCTCACTCCTGTAGGAATAGAATGAAATGGAATGGATATATTTTGAATATACAAGAGATGGACAGGCCTAAAACAGAGTGCTTGATTCATTCCTATCCTCTAAATGCTTTTTAAACAGCTTTTAAAGACTATGATATTTCAAACATTTTTTTTTCTTCTAAACAAAATGTGAGGATGTCTTGCCTTGAAAGGCAATATGAAAATATTTCAGTAAATGGTGGATCCAAACCAGTGGTGGGTTTCTACTGGTTCGCCCCAGTTAAGGTGAATCAGTAGTGGCGGCAGTGGGAGGCTCCGCCCACTCACCTGGATGTCATCACAAATGCTCTGCACATGCGCAGAAAGTTCTGTGCATGCACAGAAGCGCCAGGCATGAGCAAAGTTCTGTGCATGCGCAGAAATGCCATGCACAAGCAAAGCGAACCGATAGCGAAGGTAAGTGAAAACCACTACTGATCCAAACCATTCCCTAGAGTCAGTAATGACTGGACAAGGGAAACTTTTACCTTATTGTATATTCATTCAATTCGTAAGTGAGAGCAAAAAGTAGTGATAGATTGTGATTTTAATTGTAACCCACCGTGATATGAATGGAAGAGTTGCTTCAAGGTCACTAAAGCCAAAAATAGAGCATTGGGGTACAGATTTCCAAATTTTATTAAATCTGGCTCTAGGATATTTTCTGAGTCCAAATAGTAGTATTAATCAAGCAGGGTCTCAATCCTATATAATTCAAATGGGTGAATAAATGATAAATACCAGAATAGCAGAGTTGGGAGAGATCTTGGAGGTCTTCTAGTCCAAAGCCCTGCTCAAGCAGGAACCCCTATACCCGTGATGTCGAACCTATGGCACGCGTGCCACAGGTGGCACATAGAGCCATATCACCTGGCACGCTAGTTCAGCTCTGGTGCGCATGCATTGGAGTCTCTGGAGGCTGGGGACAGCAAAAAAGTCACTTCCTGTCCAACCAGAAGTTAGGAAACGGGCCGAGGGGGTGGGGAAGGCTGTTTTCGCCCTCCCCAGATGCATAGAGAGGATCTGGAGCCAGGTGAGAAAGAAAAATGGGCCTACCGGACCATCATGTGCTAGGAGTAGGGGGGAAGGGGGGTCGCATGTGCAGGGCAAGGTGCATAGACTTATGGGTGTGGGCACACGTGCACGCGAACCTCCCCAGCCCCCCCTTCCTGGCACGCGATGGCAAAAAGGTTAACCATCACTGCCCTGTACAATTCCGACAAATCGTTGTCCAATCTCTTCTTAAAAACCTTCAGTTTTGGAGTACCCACAATTTCTGAAGGCAAGTCATTCCACTAATTAATTATTCTTACTGTCAGGAAATTTTTCCTTAGTTTTAGATCAGTTCTCTCTTTGTTTAATTTCCATCCTTGACTCTTGTCCTGCCTTCAGGTGCTTTGGAGAATAGGTTGATCCCCCCTCTTCTTTGTGGCAGCTTCTTAGATATTGGAACACTGCTATCATGTCCCCAGTCCTTTTCATTAAACTGGACATACCCAATTCCTGCAACTGTTCTTTGTATGTTTTAGCCTCCAGTCCCTTAATCATCTTTGTTGCTCTTCTCTGCACTCTTTCTAGAGTCTCAACATATTTTTATATGATGGTGACCAAAACTGGATGCAGTATTCCAAGTATGCTCTTACCAAGGCATTATAAAGTGATACTAACACATCATGTGATTTTGATTCTATTGGTTTTCTTGACAGCTGCAGCACACTGCTGGCCAGTGGTGGGTTTCAAAATTTTTTACTACCGGTTCTGTGGGTGTGGCTTGGTGGGCGTGGCATGGCTTGGTGGGCGTGGCTTAGTGGGCATGGCAGGGGAAGGATACTGTAAAATCTCCATCCCCACCCCACTCCAGGGAAAGGATATTGTAAAATCCCCATTTCCTCCCGATCAGCTGGGACTCGGGTGGCAGAGAATAGATGGGGGCAGGGCCAGTTAGAATTTTTACTACTGGTTCTCTGAACTACTCAAAATTTCCGCTACCTGTTTTCCAGAACTGTCAGAACCTGCTGAAACCCACCTCTATTGCTGGCTCATATTTAAGTGATGGTGCACTAGGACTCCAAGATCCCTCTCACAGTTACTACTATTGAGCCGGGTACCACCTATTCTACAGTATAGAACAGTAGATCGATTGAAAGAGACACACATATATGCATTTAGGCATACCCACAGTTACATATATAAGCTAGAATTAAGACCCACCACTCTCACTACTCAGTATTATTAATTAAAATAATTAATGACTCAGGAGGGCCACACTTCACTCTAGATGCCTTACCAAGCTTCAACACACTTGATCTATCCAATCAGTTTTTAATTCCGTATTAATCAGTGTTCAACTAGAGGGGATAATATGTGAATGGTGTGTTGGGGTTTTTTGATGCACCCTTTTTAAAATGTTCTGACTATTTTGTGTTTTGTGTTTTTTATTTTAACTTTGTTCTGAATAAAATAAAAAAATATTTTTAAAAAAGCATTCATAGAGGTATAGAAGATTTATCTGACATATTGTGGTAGTGCAGTGGTTAGAATGCAGTATTGCAGGCTAACTCTGCCCGCAACCTTGTGTTCGATACAGACTGGCTCAAGGTTGACTCAACCTTCCACCCTTCCAAGGTTGGTAAAATGAGGATCCAGATTGTTGGGGGCAATATGCTGACTCTGTAAACTCAGATAATGCTATAAAACACTGTGTGGCACTATACAAGTGCTGTTATTATGCTATCTTTTGGGATTTGAGGAATTCTGTTTCTTGCATACTGAAATTGGGATGTATTTTGCTCATCTAATGTACTGTACATGCATATATTTTGTTTTTCTAAAATTGCTCAGTAACCTTATGGATTATATTTCACCCTTTAATAAACACGTGTTCTAAAATAATATAATAGTTGGTTTTCTTATTTGATTTGGTGACTGCAAAACTGCTTTGAAAGCAACAAATAAAAATGTCTACAACATTAAAACATCCATCACAGATGTTAGAAACATGTAAAAAGGTGATAGATTATTAGGTAGACAGATGTTCCTGTACCCCTATCCCCCCACCTCCCAAGATAAAAAGTTCTATAAATGGAGAGCCACATGCAAGAAGGCACTTTCTCCATTCTCACTTGCATGACTCTAGATCAGCCTTCCTCAACAAGCTGATTCCCTATGGTAAATCCTGAGAATTCGCAGCTACTATGTATGTCCGGACTGGTCAATAATTTATTTATTTATATTCATTCATTATCAGATTTACAGTATATGGCCACCTATCTCACAGACAAGTGACTTTGGGTGGCATACAATAACAGTGTAATACAACAATAGTACAACTATATTGAATTTTACCATGACCCTATTTATTAATTTTGAGCATGTTTTATATTGCTAGTATGCTGTATATGTATCCTTCAGTTAATTAATTTGATATAATAATAAAAATGGAAAAATAATTGTCTCTGGAAGGACTATAATGTAAGTTGGGATGATGTAGAACACAATATGTCTTCATATGTATAGATTCCTATGCATATTCAGACTTTCTAGAAATGCTTCTGCATTTTGAATTATGTTTTTATTACTACTTAATTTTAATTTTCAGTCATTTTTCCTCCCTTCTTAGGTGTGCGAATGAGGGTTGTTTAATCCCAAAGAGCATAATATTGATATTGATAATGGCAATGGTGATAAGGATGCATAAGGCACAGGTAAACTGTGGGGACAATGTTAATAATAAACCATGTTCAACTTACAACCTGACCAACCGGAGAAGATAGTGCTCCAGAATTGTACAAATGCTGGTAGATCAACAAAATTCTCATTGCTTTCTGTCTGGAGCTTGCCAAGTGTTCTGTTAACATATTGCAACAGGTTCTGCAGCTCAGTTCATGAGGAGGGTGTAAGAGCCCACTGTTTCCTGTGGTGGAGGTACTTCCTGTTTTCTCAAGACTGATGGAGACTAGCTGGCGGGGGATGATTTTGAAATAAGGAGAGCTGCATGATCATAGCCTTGTGAGAGTCCAGATGGGAGTGATGAATCACCATCATCATCTTCACACACGCAAAAATTAGTCCTAGCTAACTTCAGAGTTGAAACTTAAGACAGTAAAGAACCTCGGCTCGGCTCCCTACTTAAACATTAAAGATGTAAGCAACGTGCCTGCTTAACTTACTGTGATATAAATTCTGTTTTGAGTCAAAAATGAAAAGGAGGAAAGGACTCCACCTCCATCAAAATGCGAAAGCTATAAGCGCCCATTTGAATGAGCTAGCAAATGAAAAAAAAATAACTCTGGAGGAAAGCAGCTGTGAGTTTAATTTTGAAGCTTTGTGTTATTTTGGTTTTCTTGCACTACTTTCCACCCTCAGCCTCCCCACCCCAAGGCCAGCACTGAATCAGACTACTCAAAGTGGCAATCTGATCAATAGAAACTAAATGAAGAAGTAAGCCAAAAGAATGTGTATAAATCCTTTATTTTCCCATTCAACAAATGGCTTGGTTAAATTAACTCAAGTATTGCCTATCCAAAATGGATTTGCGCTAGATCTCTTATCATTGGGGGTATCAATGACAGACGAGACATACGGTGAGAACTTTGCAGATGCATATCAGATGGAATGGAACAGCTAGAAGTAAGAAAGGCTGAAACATCTATCTGAATGATACCTCAATTAATAGGTATTTTAATATAATTTGATTGTGTGCCACCATGTTAGTGTAGACACTTAGTGTGCATATATAATATACGAAATAAAATCTGTCCTGCAATTATATGGACTTCAACTTCCATAATCCTAACTGGGTTGCCTGTAATTCAATGTAATTGAAATCTGCTATAGATGCAGAAGACAAAGATGAGAACATTCATTTAAAGAGCTAGAAGTCCTTTCTGCCTTCAAGCACTATCCATCCTTTCTAGAGGAACTTAAAAATGAAATATTTGAAAGAGGTTCTTTCTTTTTCAGCACATAATAATACAAAGCTGTCATTTCTTGCTTGTTTTGTTCACACATATGGCAGATGCCACCAAATTTTAAACATATTTTAACTGGGCCCATGGTGAACAATCAATGGAACTCATTATCTTCCTTCTGCAGATCCCTCCCTCCCCATTATCTAAACAAGATGAGACTGTTGGCATGCATAGCTAGTTATCTACAAAAAAAGAGCAAAGAGAAAATAAGCCACCAACACAATCTTTTGTTCATGGCCATTATAATCAAGCAACTTAGATAAGTATGACTTAGAGCTTAACATTGTACCAGCATGGTGAAACACCTATATGGAAAGCACAAATTAAGCTAAGAGATTGAAAAGCAATGGAGATAGTTGAAGGAAGCATAAACTCAATGGGCCTCATTTAACCTAACAGTAAGACTACCACTTAGAAAGGGAAAACATTTGGGGATTATTAGTTTTCTGAAGAATCGCATAAATGAATTATTTTAGTAGGGATGCCAGATTTCTTTACAAGTTGAAGAATTAACATTGCAAGGAATCATGGGTTAAGCATGAGCCAGGGGTTGCATAATTGGGATGACATGCAACTTTGGGATTAAAAAAACACTCCAGGGCCATTTTAATCCATTTATACAGAAAAACTTATTCTTGTCCTGAGCAGTTTAAAATCTAAAATTTAGTGTAGGACAACCGACCGGGAACCAGAAGGGAGAGGACAGCAGTGAGTAATATAGGAATGTTACGATTCAATGCATATGTTTTCATGCTAGTACATGGTGGAAGGAAAAAACAACATTGTCCATTTTTTAATATATAGTTAAACTGCTATGCATTTCAGTTCCTGCCATGGTCTCTAAGCAAATAATAGTAATGGAAAACTGACCAAAATATAAATCATGTCACAAAAAGTGGCAATATAACAGAATGTAGATTGAAGGGGTTAAGAGCAGATGCATTTTTCTTTTCTCAAAACTGAACTAGAAGAGAAGCACCTTGGAGAAGCCAGCTTTCAGGAGAAAAATGTCAATGAAGAAAGAAATAAGAAGCTTTTGTCTTGTTGTTCTCTGTGTATGTGCATGCATGTGTGTACAGTATATATACAAGCCTGCGTATGTGTATGCATTAAAACCTGTCTTTTTGAAACACCTTATTTTGAATCTATACGGTTGAATGCCTATCTTTGTTTTTGAACTCCATCCTGGGCTCTTCTGAGTTCTTCAGAAAATAGAGAATCTGAAACAGAAGCGTCTGATTTCCTGTCCATGACCCTTATGTGCACCACTTTCTCTCCCTTTCATTCATGAAGGCATTTTCTTCTCAGCAACTTACCTTCCTTAGACGTTTATGTCATTCTGGTTGACTGAAAGATTGGGAAGTAGGGGAAGGACAAAGTTAAGTAGTGGCTGGGGGAGAGGGACTGAGTTTGTCACAAGAAGCAGAGAATTAATGTGACAGTAGCCACAGGCCAGAGGAAGTTTCCTCAGTTATAGAAGTAAGGGTCTGTTTGTGCAAAGGATTGGCCGAAGAGGTTGGCAACATGAGCAGCTCTGTAATTATAATTAAACAACAAAACCAAATCTTTTTCTTGTGAACAAGAATACTGACCACAAACCTCCATAGGTAGGAAATGGCTGTAATCTCCACTGTGAACAAACAGGCAAAGAAAATTGCTGCAATGAGCTTTGTTGTCTTTTGCAGACTTAGAAACTTGGCAACTTCTGAACAGGGCTATTTAGAGGCAACCCTCCCTCCCTCCCTCTCTTTCACTTTGTTAATACTTCCTCTTTTCTCTTCACCAGTCAGCAGTGCTAATAGCTTTTTATAAACCATGATTCTTACTGTTGTCAGCTTGGTTAGAAACTTCATGTTCAGCTAGGTTCAAACTTCAGAGGCATTCACAATGGAGACTGGGCTGGGGGAGGATGAGGAAATCCGATTCCATTCTTCTGGACACTTATTCCTGCTATACCATACATGCAGGGTGGGTTCTACTTACCTTTACTACCAGTTCGCAACGGGAGCGCGCACACTTCTGTGCATGTGCAGACCATCCATGATGACATCCGGGCAGGTGGGTGGAGCCTCCCACTGCTTTTACTACCGGTTCGCAAGAACTGGACTGAACCGGGAACAACCCACCACTGCATACATGTCACGATTAAATTCTCTGCTAGACCTCTGATTATTAAGATTCATGGCAACTAGAATTCTTCTACACCACATCACACTTTTATAAGCTACATTGTTTTCAGTTCTGTATATTGATTTTTGGTTTCAGTATGACCTCTTCATAATGAAGGATGATGGACTGTACTCCCTGTTTTCAACATATTTTATAGTCACTTGCTTATTAAGGTAAAATACTTTGAATGAGTGCTACATTATTTTTACTTAGGACAGAAAAAAATGATCAGAAAACCCTGAGGTAATGGTGTTTTGAAAGTATTGCATCCTGTCCTGTATTTATTTCTTTAACCGCATCATCTCCGCTCAATCTGTTCAACTACACTAAACAAATAATCATAAAGTTATCTTGATTCAAGTCAGAAATCATTGCAAAACATGGTTTCCGCTAATGGTAATTAAGAACCAATCACAATTAAATGTCCCCAAAATATAGACCTTACAAAAATTTGCCTGCGTTTATTTTCCATCTTCTTAGCAACTATTTGTATTGAGTGATTGAATTCACCCAACCCTAACAGAATGGCAGATTCTTGAGACTAATAATGGCCATGAATATGATTATATGAATATCTCTGCCTACTTCAGAGCTGTGAGTTTCAAAATAAACAAACATAAAATGGGTAACAAGTCAGGGTTTTGGACAAAAAGAAATAGTATAGGTGATGTTAAACTCTGCTCCTAGCCATGATTTATCTCTAGAATGTCCCTCTCCTTAGCCTTTTCTCTCTGTGCAAAGGCCCAGGACTGGAACTTTCCCCCACCCCCCAAATATTTGTGAGGATAGATTACAGGAAAATGTGGCAATTGCTGAGAATTCATCTGTATTAGTCTTTTACTTGAAGAAAATCAACCCTTCCCTCCCACTTCTGCTTTAAGATATTTAAATATGTTGGTAACATATGTAGCTAAGCCTATGCAAAATTGGTTCTAAATATGTGAAGAGGGTGATGAAACCATGCTCTTTTCAGGATTACTTTACCTCTATTTCAAGGTTGACATTCAAGCTAAAACTAGGAGTGGTAGAGGTTTGAGGTATTTTATGAAAGAAGGTAGTCTGCATTGTCATATTAAAACTATTGTGTTGGTAATGGAGGATTTTTCTCTTGCTTCATCCTGGAACTCAGAGTTGTGCAAAATGCCTGCAAAGCAATAATTTGGGCTTTATGTACAGTATAGCAACAACTCTGTTTCAAGAGACAAAAATCTCAGCTGTAAAGATGTTGCCTAATGAGCAGCAGTGAGTTCTGAACCATGCAGAAATTAGAAATGGTCCTTTCTTAGGGATGAAAGGGAAGAGAGTGTGAGAGGGAGGGAGAGAATTGTGAATTAAGTAGGACAAGTTAGGTTCTAATGTGCTAGAATGGAGAAAATGAAAAATGATTTGATGGCACATAATCAAAATGTACTAGGAATGCAAGATCATGGATGTGTCTTTGAGCCCTAAATCACAACCTCTTGAGGTTAGAGAATGACTGAAGTGCCAGGAGTCATGTTTATAAGACAGCTTGGTATCAGAGGGTAAGGGAAACACTTGTTCTATCTGAGACAGATGGTGAGCTCAATCATGCAGTGTCAATAATAAAATGGAGATATTTCCAGATCCCACACCAAAATTTTTCTCAAGAGTTCTGAAATTCACAGTAAGTTTCCTTCTTGATAGAGCCCTCTGAAGAACAGTCTCTGAGTATCTCTGAGGATAACTGAGCAATTTACAGGCAGAGGAAGGGGAGGAAGAGGTACAATTTAAAGGCAATAGTATTGAGAACATTAAATATATGTCCAGCTGTAATGTTAAAGAGGCCTTCCTACTCTCAAGTAAGCAACAGAGATGACTGATGTGCTGAGATAAATGGTTCTGCCAAAATCCCTGATAATTATTTAGTTACATTAATGAAATGTTCACACCTTTGATGTTTGTTTGTTTTAAATTTGATTTATATGCCGCCCTTCTCCAGAGACTCAGGGCGGCTTACAATGCGTTAAGCAATAGCCTTCATACTTTTTGTATATTTATACAAAGTCAGCTTATTGCCCCCACAATCTGGATCCTCATTTTACCTACCTTAGAAAGGATGGAAGGCTGAGTCAACCTTGAGCCTGGTGAGATTTGAACTGGCAATAATTGCAGACAGCTGGTGTTAATAACAGTGCTTTAGTCTGCTGCGCCTCCAGGGCTCTTATGTTTAAGACATCTACAACATATTTCACAAACTTTATCAAATATCAACCCTACAGTTATCTGGCAATTACTTAAAAGAAATATTAGTTCTACCTGAAAGAATATTAGACTATAAGTTCCTAACTCCCTGCTATCTAGTTGACAAGCAGATCTTTGCTATTCAGGCAAATCTTTGATGTAATTTGACTTGGCTGATTTGACTTGGCTGCTTTGCTGATGATCTAATTATTGTACCTTTATCCTTTAACCAATTTATTTTATTGTTATTTAATATGTCAGGGACTGTAACTGGAATTTTGAGGGATCCCTATCCCATCAGATCCAGAAGGGGATGCATGTTACAGGTCCTGTTTATTAAGGAATGCCAACTAACTTGACCCAGTGAGAGAGCCTTTCCTGCTGTGGCAGCCACCCTTTGTAACATCATTCACAGATTCTTTAAACCTTAAACCCTTGCCCTTCTGACCTTTAGGAAGGGCCTGAAGACATGGCTATGTCTGGGAATCTGGCATTAGTGGTGAGATTTGGCAATGGTTAATTTAAACAGAATGTATGGTTTGTACTTCACTTGCTGCTGTTATGTTTTATGTTTTGCCAAATTTATAACAGTGGTTTAAGTATAGTTCTACAGTATGGTGTTTATATATATTTATTGTTTTTAACTGTTATGGGCTGCTCAGAGTCACATGTATGCGATGGTCAGTTATACAAATTTCATAAATACATATCAAATGTTGCTAGGCTCTTTTACCAGCCACTAGTGAGCAAACAGGAAATCGACCAGTGGATTGATTCACTCTGAGGGGGCTTGGTAATCTCTGGGCCTGGTTGTTTTCTGGCAGACATTTCATTAGCCAAACTAAATAACATCATCAGTGGTAATAGGGAGTGGGGTTTGCTCCAAGCTACAAATATTATCCTCTACTGATTCACTCTGTTTGGCAACACACCAAATCTTCTTGCTTTCCATACCCTCCATTAAGTGTTACCCTCAGTCAGATGTTGTTCAGTCGTCAATATTGAAGTAAACGTCACTCATCAGTCCCAGTTAGTACAATTTGGGTGTGGCGGGGAGAATCTTTTGCCTCAGCTGGTAGAATATCTCGAGACAGTCCTGCCTTCACGTGCTGCTTCAGTGAGAAAAGCACCACCACTGTTAAACCAAAACATTACTTGCATGCAAATGCAGATCCAGTTCTATAGGAAAACACAGTATAAAGAGTCACAGCAAAAGAGGAAATGTGGGAAAGAGTCATCATGAGAAGAAACCTGAGAACAGATCTGAGCCTGGGATAACTAGACCGCCTGTTTTTTACAGCTTTTTGGCCAGCCACTATTTCTTAAGATAGAACAAAATGACAAAATGACTCAGTGGTGGACCTTTGAATGAAGGCCACTTCAGAAGTAGAACAACAGGAAAGCTATCAGAGGGTAGAGGAGCATGGACTTTTCTTTGCCCATCACTTGTTCCCAAATAGCCCTTTTACCATTATCTTTCTGCTTGGCCCCCAGGCTAGAAATTAGTCCAACTAGAGGGAAATTTGTCTTTTTTTTTTAAGGGTGGGTGGACAGGAATGATGGGTGAGAAAAAGTCCAGCATTTATCATAAGACAAATGCTTGCCCTTAAAGCAGGGATCTGCCAAATAGAATTGTATGTAAGAGTGAATAAATAAAAAATTACCATGCAAGATTAAACTGTGTTTGAATCTTTTGAAATTCTTTCAACTTTCCAGTCTTAGCTGTTGCTCTGGTAGTCTATCATTCAAGAACTGACCGGGTTAAACCCTGTCTGGATTTTTCAAGACCAACCAAAGTCAGATATTTTGCTGCCACTTGAATGGGACAAATAAGTTAATAGTTTCCTATGTAACTCAAATTAAATAATGGAGAAATTAATTAAAATATGCACTTTTATATATAAACAAAATAACAGCAGAAGAAAAACCCATCAACTCAGTGGATTAAATGTTGTGTTTGAATAAAAAGACGTTCAACAAGAGGTCTTCATGAATTACTTTTAATAGGGAGTTCTATAAATCTGTAATTGGGAGGTCAGAATGAAAAGATTCTCAGGAAGATCTCATCACGTAGCAAATTCATACACAAGATGATCTATCATGTAGCCCAATGCTAAACTCTCAAGGTCTTTAACAATGTAATTTTTAGGTCAACAAGGGGACTAACTGGCTGACCTGTATGCTCCCTAAATGGTTGCACTAAACAATCTAACTGCAGCCTTCTGAACCCAAAAGTATCCATTCAGACTTCAGTAAGGCTTCACACATTACAGGTGTCCACCTAACATGTGACTAATGTATGTGTTACCATAACTAGATTTGACTACTTAGATGGGGACCAAACAAAGCCAAGCAACATCACTTCTGGACACAATTGTAATAGAGAATGCAGGAGTATTCCAATAGTACAAACTTGATTTTTAAGGTATATGCAGTTTAATCCAGGAAACAGTGAATTCTGATTTTCTGATTTGGACTTTCTATTACTTAAAGGTATTTCTCTATAGTCCAACTGATGTTTCAGTTGGTTCAGTGCATTATTGATACTAATTATTAACATCAGACATTCTCATGGTTTGCCAAGGCTTCTTGATGTAGAGATTCAGCTTGGTTTCTGAATCTGAATAAATAATAAGCCATTTATTACCTATTTATGTTTAATAATGATTTTGTGTTAATATATTAGAAATTGTGGACTCCTCTGAGATTGGTTGTTTGCTTTCCCTTCAAATGGTAGGCCCAAATCTCCTCTTTCACTATAACTTGCCAAGGTGCTAACAATTATTTTCTTTTTTATAAAAAAATATAATTTGATATTGATTTAAAAAGAATTAATAGAAACTAATAAAAAGGAAAATGAGGAAAGAACACAGGAAAAGCTAAAAATACAAAAGCAAAGAGAGAAATAAAATACAAAGAAGTAGCTTCTGATTTTCTTTACAGCAGTTATAAATACAATGATAAATTTACCTCTTTCTCTATGGTTACAGCATAACTCCATTTTTCCCTATAATCTATCCTGTTTCATCATCAACGCCAAAAATCAAACTTACATTTTTTTCATGCAAAAAAATCTATAAAGGGTTTCAAAAGCAATAAACAATATTGTCTGTTCTCTAAACAAAGATTTCTGCAAATGTCATCTTCTTCACCAACCGTTCTTCCATTGTGGTAGTACCAAATCTTTCTATTTACATATAATAATCTTGCTGCAGTTGTCATGTATGAAAACAAAGTTCCATGACTTTTTTTCTAACTGTTTGTCTATCAGTCCCACCAAAAGAAAAAAAACGTTTGAATCAGTTATGCATTTGTATCCATTCAAATGGATACAGAAATACTTTCTGTATTTTTGTAAGTCCACAAAACATGGTAAAACCTCTCTTCTTGTTGCATGCTGAAATAAAATCACCACTCAAATTTTTAGCAATGTGTATCTTGCAGGCAGATTATATCTTGTTTCAACTTTTTCAAATAATGAGGGCTTTTTTTCTCCTTTGGGGAGCAGTTGATCCATTTATATTCCACTGCTATGCAGTGAATCATTGTTAAATTAGTAACACGATTGTAAAGTGACTCTGGTTTCCCCATTCACTTGTTTGTCAGAAGGTTGTAAAAGGTGACCACATGGTCCCGGAACACTGTAACTGTTATAAATATGAATCAGTTGCCAAGGATCTTAATTTTGATTGTGTGAAAAATGGTCATAAGTCACTTTTTTCAGCGCCATTGTAATTTTGGACAGTTACAATTTATTTATTTATTTATTTTATTTTATTTTATTTATATACTGCCCTACTCCCGAAAGACTCAGGGCGGTGAACAGCCAGAAGATAAAAATACATCGTACAAAAGTTAAAAACCATTTAAAAATACATTAAATAATTTTGGCCCAAAAAACGAATTAAAAACACCCAATTTGTATACAACTTAAAAGCAAATTAAAAGGGAGAGTCAGGCCAGACCAGCCTGCTGGAATAAAAATGTTTTGAGGACGCAGCGGAAAGTACGTAAATCTGGGATCCTCCGTATCTCTGGGGGGAGCTCATTCCAGATGGCAGGTGCCCCCACAGAGAAGGCTCTCCCCCTGGGGGCCGCCAGTCAACACTGTTTGGCTGACGGCACCCTGAGGAGCCCTTCTCTATGGGAGCGTACTGGTCGGTGAGAGGCTACTGGTGGCAGAAGGCGGTCTTGTAAGTACCCTGGTCCTAAGCCATGGATGAATTTAGAATGGACTGTTCTAAGTCGAGGACTACCTGTATTGGATTTTTTGTGTAGACACCCCCATTTCTATAATTCTTCCTTGAATGTTTTATAAATCAGAACTCCTGTGACTTAAACATAAACATCAGAAATTCCACTTTGTCCCATTATCATGGGATCTTTTCCTTCTTTAAATTTTCATTCATCATGAGCCATGGGGGTGCAGTGGTTAAAATGCAGTACTGCAGGCTACTTATGCTGGCTGCTGGCTGCCAGCAATTTGGTAGTTTGAATGTCACCAGGCTCAAGGTTGACTCAGCCTTCCATCCTTCCGAGGTTGGTAAAATGAGGACCCAGATTGTTGGGGGCAATATGCTGACTCTGTAACTGCTTAGAGAGGGTTGTAAAGCACTGTGAAGCAGTATATAAGTCTAAGTCTAAGTCTGAATTGCTCTTGCTATTCAGAAAAAATATTCTTGTATGTAGGATTCTGATAGGAATTTCTTTAAAGACAATATCATCTCTGTAACCAGTCTTTAGTCTCGTATTAAAATATTGCTGCAATACTTGATTTCTTGTCTTCTTCCTGAAAAATGTACCAGAACATCTCTTGGAATATGTCTTGTTCTCGCAACTCTTGAAATAATTCTACAAACTTCTGTTACTTCCTCTGTATCCTCCTCTTTCCAATCCAAAAATTTTGCCAAAACTCTAACAATCTTTCCTCTAATATCTTCATCAGAAACGTCAGGAATTGCTCTAAGTTTCAAGCAAAATTCCTTTCCTCTCAGTTCAGTGGTGGATTTCAAAAAATTTTTAATACCAGTTCTGTGGGTGTGGCTTGGTGGGTGTGGCATGACTTGGTAGGCGTGGCAGGGGAAGGATTCTGTAAAATCTCCATTCCCTCCCCAATCCAGGGGAAGGTTCCTGCAAAATCCCCATTTCCTCCCTATCAGCTGGTACTCGGGAAGCAGAGAATAGATGTGGGTGGGGCCAGTCAGAGATGGTATTTACCGGTTCTCCGAACTACTCAAAATTTCTGCTACCGGTTCTCCAGAACTGGTCAGAACCTACTGAAACCCACCTCCAACAGAGTTAGTTAGCCTATTTCTCTTTACAACTCTCTGTCTTACTCTCTAAAATTTCCACTTTGTTATTACTTTGTTTTACCTCTCCAGACATTTGTTTTACAGAGCTTTTCATCTTAACTTCTTTGATCTTTAAAGTCTTTCATCTATTCTTTTTTCAAAAGCTGTCAATTTAGTATCAAGTACGTCTAACTTATTACTAATTTGCTGAAATAATTTCTGTAGCAAATCTGGTGTAGTTTCTCTCTCTGCAAGTTGCTTTGTCCCCTCCATTCTTGCCCTTTTTTAGTAGTTGCCATTTAAAAAGAAAGAAAGTCTCAAACAATGGAAAAGGAGAAAGCAAGGTTCCCCCCTTTTTTTCCTCCTGTCTTTTATCTTCTTGTGGTTTTAAAACATCCATGTCTTCCTGTGCCTTTAAGATTTTCAGTGCATTTAAAAATTACTGTACCTTTAAAACTTATGCCTCCATAATGATGGGCAACATCATAATCTGATTCAAATTATATGTACCTTTTTGTTGTTGCTGCTGCAGTAAAATCTATCAATTATTTTTATTTGAAGCATTCCCACAAAAGTCCAGTTGTTTTCCCTAATTTATTTTAATCCAATCAAAACTACTTTCACTAGAAAGTAATCTTTCAAAGAACAGTAATTCTCCCCTTTATTCATTTTAATCTTTATTTTATCTCCTTTTAAGCTTTTGCCAGGAGTTCTTAAATCCTAGAAGCTTTTTTTTTATTGCTTTGTAATCCACCCCACCCCACCCCCCAAAAGATGATTCACCAAGGGGAATCTTTTCCTGCCATTCAGAGAATCTGTCTTTAGTTGTAAATTAATTAAATCCATAGTGATTAAGAAATGAGGAAGCTGAACCTTATGACTGTATAGGCTTCACCATGGTTGTAAGTGTGAATGGAATCCCTCAACTCCCAGTCACTTGGCTTGTGAGCTGACTGCATAAACTTCCATTTTATGCAGCTTATTTATAAGAATCAGCTATCCAGAGTTCACATGGGTAATCTAACAATCTCTCTTTTATCCATAGAGATTCTGCTGGCAGGCATTTAGCTCCTGGCTGCTGTTCTCCACCACAATGTTGTGCCACTCCTTCTGAGACAGCCAATTCACCATAATCTTTACTGGTTACTCAGTGCTAACAATTACTTTCAAGCCTCTTGCTTATTCTTAGAATAATTCTTTAAACTAGGGTTGGATACAACAGCTCTTTAAAGGGAAATCAATGTGGATAGTCAAGAAAACACACAAATGGATCATTAAACAAATCAACCTCACTCAAGGCATAAATTATTCTAATTTTGACACACCAGGCAAAGACCTAGCTCTCTGGAAAAGGATCTAACACTGGAGAGGTGAAACGAAGAGAATGACCAGTGGTACAGTGGATGGATTCAGTTATCGTGATGATGGATACTGGGTAGAAGACCCAAAGGACCAATTTAGGAATAGATCATCATGGAGATCTGTAGCATGTATCCATGTGGCAGCTAAGAGCTGACATCAACTTGGTGGCACAAAATCAAAGAGAAAACTTTTCTAACATATCAAAGACCTTTATTGCAGCATATAACAAATTGCTTTTTATTTTATTCCCATTTGTTTTTAAAATATATTTTCTATAATGTTTGGCCATTAAAAAATGCCAGTCTCAAGCCCCTTAGATTCTTTGGGTGCATGCATGAGGACAGAGTTTCTGCATGGTTATGATAAAATAAATATGTTGTACTTATTAATCATTGAATATTCAACCAAACAATAAAAGCTTTCTCAGCTACCTAATTAACAGGAATTCCACCCTTATAAAAGAGAAGCCATAAGAATTATAAATACAGTCTTGGTTTTCTTTTTTGTGTTTGGTCCTCCTAGTTTCTTACCACCTCTTACAATGAAACAAACTATTTCCCTTTTTTCACTGACCACATACATCATTTAGGGAAATTCCTGTGTATAATTGCAAATTCTGATTCAGTTTTACCCCACAAGGATTTAACTCATTCTGGGAATTGCTACAAGCTAGTCCAGTCCAACACACAAAGTGTATTGCAACTTCCTTGTTTTATTGTTGGTTGATTTAAAACAAACACACTCTGAAATTCACTCTCCTTTCCCAAAGTTGACTGTCCACATTCAGCAGTGGGATCACTTATCTATCTAAGCTAGTCTTGGTGATAATTCCAGTTCACAAGCTATAGAGCCGTGATGGCGAACCTATGGCACAGGTGCCAGAGGTGGCACGCGGAGCCATATTGGTGGGCACGCGAGTGTTGCCCTAGCTCAGTTCCAGCGTACATGCACACACCAGCCAACTAATTTTCAGGCCTTCCGGTCCCACCGGAAGTCGGGAAACTGGGTGTTTCTGGCCTCCGGAAGGCCTCCGGGGGGGATGGGGAAGGCTGTTTTTGCCCTCCCCGGGTTCCTAGAAAGCCTCTGGAGCCTGGGGAGGGGGAAAAACTGATCTACTGGGCTCACTGTGCCATCACGTGCCAAAAGCAGGGGGAAGTGTGTGTGTGTGGGGTCACTTGCACATACGCGGGAGGGTGGGGCGCATTGAATTATGGATGTGGGCACATGCACCCGCGACCCCCCCCCACGACCCCCGCTTTTGGCATGCGATGGCAAAAAGGTTAGCCATCACTGCTATAGAGTATTGTTCACAAAGTGTTTGGTTCAAGTTATGCTACTTTGAAAAAATAGCTCTGTAACATTCTAGCACAGAGGTTTTCAAACTTGGCAGCTTTAAGACTTGTGGACTTCAACTCCCAGAAATCTCCAACCATCTAGTATATAAATTAATGGTATTACATATATACTAAACAATAGAAAGAACCAATATATTCAGGTGCCTCTCCTAGTCACCAGTTGAGTTATTTCAAAACAGGTGATAGGATACTATTCTCTACTACAATTGTGGGCCATAAGCTAATTTAGAAGGCTCTGGGCCATAAGCTTGATATAGGAGAAATGACTCACCAACACTATAATTATTGGAGGCCCAATTCTCTCACCCACCAGCTGTCTGAGGCCATTGCTTTCCTTTGCTTAATGGTAAGACTGGCCCTGTTTTCTTAAACATTTTTTTTGTCATCCAGGAAAGTGGAGTAAGGGGTTAAATATGGCATAACTATGATATTTTTCAAATATGTTCAGTTGTTTTGTGCTATTCTCTTCTTGATGTCTTGTTTTGTGTTATATGTGGCTATTGGTGTCTGACCCTGCCACAACTACGTAGTATAAGTATTATTTCTTGCATTGCCACACATTTACCTTTCATTCCATACTGATTCTTATGCTGTTTATTGTTCTTTGCACAACTTTCAAATTTAGAGAGGAGTTCTAGTCATTAAATTTATTGAAATATATTTTCATTCCAAGGTAACTTGGTTTTAAATAGCATACAGAGGTGAATATATTTTTTTTAAAAAAAGAACTGTTATAAGGCAATGCATGACATTAACTTCTTCTTTCAGCTACAAACAGAATATTTTAAAGAAAAAATTACCATAGAAACAACGTATACTACAAATGTGTTTATCGCATTATTCACTAATGCAGGAAGATATTAAAATGAATCATCTCATAGAGGCAACAGCCTACATCTCAAAAGACTGCTAAAATTTCTGAGCCTTGCATTTCTTCCTGAAAGTAAATTACAACGTGGCACTTCTGTAGATCAAGAACTTCAGACCATAAAGTATCATCAACACACACAGAGCTAGCAGCCTAGCAAGCTTCAACTGTAAAAATAAAAATAAAAAAAATAGAAGAATGTATATTTCACAGATGTTTCCTGTAGGGTCAGTAAGCCAGTGTTGTCTACGTCCAGATACTAGCAAAACAGTCAGTAGAAGCTGAGATGGGGAAATGAGGCATATATCTATATTACAGACTTAAGCTGGTTTAACAGTCATTTCCCTGTTCAGAGAGAACCCTGAGAGTGGGCCAATGGAATAACAAACTCTCGGGATACTCATTAAATAATGGTTCTTGCCATCTTTGGAGTAAGCCCTGAATCACAAAAACATAGCACTTATTGGAAAGCAGTATTTAAGCATCAAAACCAGGTAATAGCTCAGGGCAGGAATCCAAATTAAAGCATTTCAAACAGATGGCCGGGTAGCCTCTGCCTAACATCTCCAATAACAGGGAGTGTAATTGGTTTCAGTGAAAGTGCTTTTACTATTAGATTCTAACCAAACATTATGAGAACTTCATCCTCCCCCCAACTTAAATGCATTATTCCATGTCAGCAGCAGTGTGGAATAAGAGAGTAGCTCTTAAACATTTTTTCTATGACATCCTTTTAGATATTCAAAGAATATCACAAAGTTTCATGCTATCTGAAAACCACAATGGGGTTTTAATACATTACAAAAGGTTGAATTGACAAGGTTCTACCATAGTAATCTGCCTCAGATTACTGTGACTCACAAATGCTTATGCCTTTAAAAAAAAAGTAGTTAAGGTGTTACCAAACTCCTAATTTTTTATGGCTCACCTCCTAAAATGTTTAGAAAGCAACAAACAAAACGCTCCAAATCTTCCTTGATGTCAGGTTTTTAATTACTTTAGAATTTTAGCCTTCAATTATCACCTTGCTATTCCTTTCTCAGTTTCTCCCCTCACGTACTCATTTCATTTACATTGCTAATAATAAAAGGTTTATAATGGAATACACTAATGTTGTCAAAAGGCTAAAACACTGAACTTTTATTTCTGTTACCTGGGGATAGGTAGCCTGATGCTGGTTGAAGGAAGAATATATGAACATAATATTGCTTTAGGAGACCTGCCACTACTTTTTCAATTTGCTGTGCTTCCAAAGTATTGACCTATAACCACCATCATTTCCAGCCAGTATGGACATTGTAGTCCCATACAATTGGGAGCTTCAGGTAAGGGAAAGCGACCATCAACAAATGATAGCTACTAGCTCCTTACAAGGACTTGATTCAGGGGCTAAGATGACCATGGTCTGTTGAATAAACTACAAGTGACTGAATCTATATTGCATGCTAACCCATAAATCTCCCAATATGTAATGCTTCAGAGGTGATTGTGGGATGTAGGAGTCAAAATCTTCAAAAGTGTTGGATATGGTGCACTGATCAAAGTCCTGCCTCTTTAGTATGCAAGCGTGACCTTTACACATAAAGTAAAGGGGTGGACTGTGACAGTCTTACGGGTGCCACTATTGCAAATGCATAAATCACAATCTGAATTAGCTCCGTGTAAGAATCCACCAGTTCATAGGGGTTTATTCCTAGGTACTCGGATAGCAGTCTTATGTTTTGTTTAATAAATAAGGTTGCCCAATTCAAGCAAAATGACTCTGGTTGATATATAGCAGGGGTGTCAAACTTGCATCATCACCGTGGCATCATGTGACGTATCGGGATTCCCCCCCCCCTTCACTAAACCAGGCATGGGCATGGCCAGCACGTGACATATCCACCCCTTGGGCTGCAAGTTTGATAGTCCTGGTACTTTTTACTAATGATAAAACAATGGAGCTTATTTTGAGTAAACATACATAAGATTATATTAGTGTTGGGTCCATTTTCGTATACATTCCTCCAGTCTCTCAAAATACTTTTTTCCTACAATTTATTAAGGGTTTAAAAATCCTGCATTTATTATTATTCCAAGATAGGATTTCCATTAGCAGAAGAAAACAAATGTTTCTTATCTTTGAAACCAGAACTTTTCTTAAAGGAAATAATGCATAGACACTTAGAAAAGAGTCATGGAGATGATTGGTATGTATGATCACTATATGTGCAAATATTGAAGCACTGAGATACGTACAACAGAGGAATGGATGATGAAGATGTTAGAACTAGCAGAGATGGCAAAATTGAGAAGCCTCTTCCTTATAATCTTTTCCTTTCCCCCCTTATTTTTCTATTTCTCTTTTTTCTACCTTTTCTTACTATGTACTATTTTGCTTTGTCTAGTCTGTTTTTCTCAATATTTATACAGCTCTATATTGTTAAAATTAGGCGTAGTTTTATCTTAATTCTAAATAGGCATGACAAAGAAGCTTTACTACGGTAAAGAATGTAAATATAAATCTTTGAAGTAATGTTTGAGCATATAGTTACATAAGCATGGAAGATGGCTTATATCTCCTTGTATTGTATATATGATTTTTCAGCTGTAAGAACTGTGGACCATCTACATGAATGGAAATCTCAAAAACATCTTTGCAAGAACTTGGAAAAATTACTAGCACTGTGTTTATCACTATTATCATTATATTTATTTACCTAAAATGAACCTAATATTTCCAGATTACAAGACCAATATATATGGCAAAGTGTTGTGATGTGCAGGAATATTTCTACTGAATTACATACAAGCCACAAAAGAATAGTCAGATGGGTGATGTTGCATGTGGTTTGCTTGGGAGGAAAAAGAAGACGCCTGAAACAGGGTTTGAGGGAAAACAACCTCAGTTTGATGTGGCTGGAATGCAAGAGAAGAAAGCATAATCTGTTACCTTCTGAAGTCGTGTTACTTTCTGATTAATTTCTTCCCTTGAAACAAACATAATGCAAGGTAATATTTCGGCCTTTCTCAGGTTGCTGACAGAGAATTCTGGGAGTTATATTTCAATTCACATAGTAAATACCATATACACAGTACGGAATAACAAAGTTGGAAGGGATCTTGGAGGTCTTCTAGTCCCTATACCATTCCGGACAAATGGCTATCCAATCTCTTCTTAAAAGCTTTCAGTGATGGAACACCCTGACAACTTCTGGAGGCCTGCCATTCAATTGGTTAATTGTTCTCCGTGTCAGGAAATTTTTCATTAGATCATCGATGGGTCTCTCCTTGATAAGTTTCCATCTTTTACTTGTCCTGCCCTCAGCTGTTTTGGAGAATAGGTTGTCCCTGGTTTGGAGAATAGGTTGCCCCTCAAATATTAGAAGGCTGCTATCATATCACACTTAGTCCTTATCCTATTTAGTTAGACTAGATATATCCAGTTCCTGCAATACTTCATCATATGTTTTAGTCTCCACCCCTTTAATGACCTTTGTTGCTCTTCTCTGTACTTTTTCTAGTGTCTCAACATCTTTTTTTTATCATGGTGACAAAAACTGGATGCAGTATTCCAATTTAAAATTTAAAAAAATTCATTGAAAATGATTTGGACCTGATAAATATTGTTAGAAAGCTTAATAGCATAAATATTTTTAAAATCTACTTTAGCAAAGTATTCTGGGACTGATAATGAAGATAACTCATAAGTTTTATATTCTGCATGGTATATATTGAAGCCAATGCTTACTTGTTAAAAAAGAGATTTTTCTCATTTACATACCATGGTAATCTGTATGGCCTCCCAGTAGTTTACAATGATAAAGCAATATTAAAATCAAGATAAAATACGATAAAAACATCAATAAATTACAGCACTATGGGGGCACACAGATAGCTTACCCTGAATAATCTCCAGGAAGGCTTCGTTCTTACTCATTTCCAAAAGACCACTAGAATAGGTATACAAATTTGATTAATTTTTAAAAAAAATGCTTGTCTGAACTTAGGCAAGGCTGTTCCATAGCATAGAGATGACAACCAAAAATCATCGACTATGAACTCCTATCCCTCATCCTATGGCAATAGGGACCCCTGACAAATTTTGTAGAGAGCATATACTGGACAGTATGATTCCCTGGGAGAAACAGTCCTGAGGGCACCTGAACTAGACACTTAACCTAAACTCTTGGTGGTTAAAACCAGCCCTTTGAATGGCAGTCTGAAATCAATGAAGAACCAATATAGGTGGTTCTATGGTTATGGCAAATTGAGTTGGCAGCAAGTGAATTTGTGCCTTTTGAACCAATTGCAGCTACTGTGTGGTCTTCAAAGGAAGTTCATACAGTATAATTGTAAGGTGATAAGCATATGAGTGACTGTTGCTAGGGCCTTTTATCCCAGGTAGGGCCTGTCACTTTCACTAGGTAGACTAGACCAGGAAACCAACTCCACAAGATAATGAAAACTTTTGAGATTGGCTACAGTAACTGAAGGGATGCGGTGGTTCAGTGGCTAAGATGCTGAGCTTGTCGATCGGCAGTTCAGTGGTTTGGATCCCTAGTGATGCATAACGGGGTGAGCTCCCGTTACTGGTCCCAGCTTCTGCCAACCTAGCAGTTCGAAAGCAGGTAAAAAATGCAAGTAGAAAAATAGGGACCATCCTTGGATGGGAAGGTAACAGCGTTCCTTGCGCCTTTGGCATTTAGTCATGCCGGCCACATGACCACGGAGATGTCTTTGGACGGTGCCCGCTTTGAAACAGAGATGAGCACTGCCCCCTAGAGTCAGGAACGACTAGCACATATGTGCGAGGGGAACCTTTACAGTAACTGAATCTGATTGTGCTGTACCTTCTTGTACTCTAGTGAATTAGGGAGGCATCAGTCTGAGCTGCTTCCAAATGTTATCATGTTCTGAACTTTAAAAAGTGTGTCAGCCCCAGAGTAGGCAAATATGTTTAAACATATAGTGGGAGGATATTCCAACTAACCAACACCTTTACATGAAAGTTATGCACAGCAGTGTCAGGGATCCAAGTAATAGATCCATAGCAAGCAACACTCCAAAGCAGGTAGATTCCTCAAAGAATAGCTTTATTGGAAATATCATATTGGCACATACCTGGTGAAAACTGACTCTAAAGGTTCCCACGGTTTTCACCTAGTTTCCCGCAACACCAAACAATCACTCACATGATCCAATCAAAATGCTGTCTGGTCAGTTGGTGACCTCACTCCTCCTTCCACGGTCCAGGTGTGAGAATGTCCTTGGTTCTCAAGATAAAGTACTTTGTTTTGACTATACAAATCCCTCTATCTCTAATCCCCCCTCCCTCTCCCTCAACTCCAGTGTGGCAACACTGAAGCTCCAATATGGCTCCGGTCAGGTCAGCTTCAGGGTTGACAAGCAATATGGGGTCTTTATATGCACAATTATTTGGTTCTTGAGAATCCTGACAAATAGTGTTCTCAACTCTGGGAAGGTAGGCAAACCACTTAAGTTAGCATGCTTATAAATTCCTCATAAACTTCAGTAATAGATAAAAGATTTTAGAAAAACCAACCACAAACACAGGCCATAGTGGAAGGAAGAGGATATATATGTGTCTTCACACCCATCATTTTTTTTGTCCGATACTCTTTTAGACCGAATGTCTTCAAAAGTCTATTTAGGCTAACAGCTAAGGAAGTGAACCATGTTGTGTATGTAGATGTTAAAAAAACATTTATTTAAAATATTTATATAGCTATGTATCTTGTACCAAACTCTGGGCAGCTCACTCCCCAAAAAACAAAACAACATCCATCTTCAATAAAAAAAATATTTAAACTAAAGATACATATCCAAACAAAAAAATGATAGGATTCCTAGCAGCTGCATTATATGATAACATGTTTGTTTTGTTTATGTGTCTTTGAGTTACTGTTGATGCCTGGCAACTGCCTGGGCAATTCCTTGCAGTTTTCTTGGTATGATTTCAGAAGTGGTTTGCCTCTGCCTCTTCCTCCTCCTCCCTACGGCTGAGTGGGAGTGACTGGCTCAAGGCCACCCAACTGGCTTCCTGCTTCAGACGGGACTAAAGCTCATAGTCTCCTACCAGTAGTTTCTAATAATAATAACTTTATTGTCATTGTACGTGTATACACAGTATACCCATACAACGAAATTCACTTAATACCCAAAGACCAGGTCCCACACACATTACAATCCCCAAACACACTCCCACCCACCACAAATTCCTCACCCCTAAATCACCTAAACATCCACACAACAGACCAAGTAATCCTGTCCAACAGCTCACTGATGGTGGCCCTTTAATTCATTGTTGAGTGCAATTATAGCTCTGGGATAAAAACTATTCAGAAAACGTGTGGTCCGAGTTTTAATTGTTCTAGCCTGATGCCTTAACCACTACATCAAAGTGGGCCACTATAATATAAAGCATCCACAGCAAATTAAGAAATTGACAATTACAATAAAACATCCACAGTAAGTATATATATATATATTAAAAAAACCAGCCAATGAAATAAGTCATAGCAACAATAATCACTGATTTAATAAAATCAGATCCAGATGATCCAGGTCAATCAACAAAGGCTCTATAGAACCGTTCAGTATTGCACATCCTCTGGAATGAAATCATGGTGGGAATTATTTGATTTCAATAAGAAGGCTATTTCAAAGAGCAATCCCTTCCATTGAGTCATACGCCTTAAGCTACCCTGACTTGGGAGATAGATCTCTACTACTTGGATCAGCTGGATTTTATATATAGTGGGACTGCAGCTGACTCAAGTATTGCTGCTTATAGTGATCCATCTAGTATATATACCTGTGCATGTGTATTAGTATATATGTGTAGGTATATACACTAATACACAGTGTATGTGTGTGTATTAGTGTGTGTGTGTGTGTACACATATGTGTATCTCCAGCGCGCTCGCTCTCTCGCTCTCTCTCTCTCTCTCTCTCTCTCTCTCTCTCTCACACACACACACACACACACACACACACACACACACACACGACAGCCTTTCTTTACTTGGAGTTTTCCACAAGTGCTAGAATTCCCAGAATTCTATTTCTGTCTTACTGGTTTTCAGCTTTTCAAATTTTGTTGCTGGTGCTGTCCTTGAGATCTACCCCACAACGAGTCTTTGCATTTGGGACCATTTCCTGTGTATTTTAAAACCAACATGCAAATAGTGGAGATTTTTTTAAAGAATGATAAGGAAGCAAAGGTCTGAGGAATCTGCATCACACCAATGCTGGCTTGCAGGTAACAACATTCCAGTAACTGAGAAGGAAAAAAATCTAAGTTATTTTGCAAACGTATGTTTGGCAACAGCAGTTAACAAATATATAAAAAAGCAATATGATTCAAATCCCCCATGAACTGCTAGTGGGTTCATTTCAGATAGATAAGTCAATGACTTTAATAAATGAAATAGTGTTTAATCATGTTACTTAAATTACATTTTAATAATGTTAATTAACATTAATTTTATACTGAATAGAACCAGATAATTGAATATTCAAAGGCCATACCTCACTATAGATTTAAACTGTATGTTAACATCTCAACTTCATCTCAGAGAAGTTTAGAGTTGTCATTCTGAAACGAGGAGTCATTATTTCTCATTGAAAGTTCTCTTCATCAAGCTATCTACCCCATTATTTTGGAGTCATGTCACTCAAAGTGATATAATCCAAGCTATGCTGTTGTGTTAACAGGGTCTGATGCATCTGCGGTCTCCAAATATATGCTCTCTATAGTTTTCCTCAACAAGTGTTTCATGTCCTAAAGCTGATAATGTCAAAGTGCTTCATGTTGCCTCACAATCTCAATTACACTTGCAATAGTGGAAAAAGTCTTTGTCCATGCAGAGGGCATACACCAGAAGCCCCTTCCAGCTAATTCAAATGTAGACCAAGACTGTATAGACTGAGATAAAGTGTAGAGGTGTGCCCATGAAGATGAAACTCCTCTTTGAAGAGCTGCATGGTTCCCCCAAAGTCATTGCATTCCATAGTGTTCTCTAATGGTTTCTAACATTGTCTCACGATTCCAGTGTTTCCTCTTCCCAAAGCTTGACAACGACTTTGATGGAGGCATAAGATGAAGAGTATTTTTAAAAAAGATTTTAACCCATCTGATAAAATTATTTCTTATAAAAAAGATATTAGACTGTGTCTTGGCTAAATGAAATTGCTAGGATGGAGATAACCTTCATTAATGGTTCCTCGATAAATTGTTGATGCAGTTGGGCATATCTTAATTATAATAGAATTAAGTGTTAAAGATTCCAGTTCCTTTATACCTTGGAATTTTATCTATAGTATCTATTGGTTTGTTCCTGCCGTATTCAAAGTTATGAAATCTGCTGCTCATTTTGTAGCAGGCACCTGCCAATGGTTGATCAGCTTGGCGACACACTTCCTGTTATAAGGCCACAGCTCCTTGAAATGAGATTTATGCAAACTTGGCTGTTCTGATGTCACACTGGGCTGTAACAGTTTGAAGACTATCTATGCTCTACAGAGGCTTGGGGAAATCAGGAACTTACAATACAACTAAAGAAAGACCTCACCTTAGAATTCTTGAGAGAAAGTATAAAAAGTGATTAAGGCCAGAATAATAACAATAATAAAAACCTTAATCACTGCAAAGGGTCTTCAAGGAATCCCAGGAATTTTGTTTCACGTTTTATTTTATTTTTAATTTTGTTTGATGTCTTTTCAAAAAGCTGGATAACTCAAATTAGAACATTAGTTAACAAAGAAGTTGGCTGAATGTTACAGGCTTGCAAAATGGAAGGCTTTTCCCTCATTTCCCCTGTGAGTATGTGAATTAATTATGGTTTTGCCTTTCTGCCTTTGCCAACGGAATTGATTTGCTGTTGAAGATTGCTGCATTTCTGGTACTCATAATTCTTAAAGGTTTTGTGGTGGTGCCTATTGAATGGGAAGTTAGTATTTCCTCTCTCATACTCTTTATCTCTGTCTGTTTTCACTGATAAGGCACTATTATTATTTTAAGACTTTAGTAAGTTGGTTGAGTTTATTAGGAAATCTGGCTTTGTGGTTGAAATACACATTTATGGGTTCATAATACCTGGCTGAAACATGAAGGGTAGCGGATACATATGGCCAGTCTATCTTCCAACTCATTTATCTCATTTATCTTCCAACTCAGTTGTCTCAGCAATTTAGGATAAAAAAAAAATAATTTCCCTGCCCCAGTTAACTGAATGGAATATTCAGGATAATTTTTTTTTGTTAAAAAATGAAATGTTAGAATACTGTAGCAATAGAGTCTTCCTTTTCTGAAGGTACCTCATCCCATTTAATAAATCAATTAATATGGCAGCTTTATAGTTTTCAAAGACTGTTCTACATATAAATTTAGTTGAGAAAGATGTATATTTGGTCAAAAGCAACAGGTAGATTCTACAAATGCTTGATATAGCCGAGAAACACTCAGACAGAATTACATCTGATTGTAATCTATTTGTCCCATTTCTAAAGATAATTTCTTAAGAGCTAGTTCAATCATGGATCATCTTTCTTTGTAAATAATGGTGCATCTTTTTTTCAGATTATTCTATAAACTTTAATTTATCTTATGGTTTGATATATAATGGAATGGTTGACCAAGAGCAGCAGAGTAAATGAGCATACACCATGTATTCAATTTGCATTTTAGTTATAATTGGAAGTGATATTACTTAGGATGTGAGTAAAACAATATAAGTGATTGTTTTAAAAAGTCAGTGTAAATTATCATTCCCTATGTTTAAGGTCTTAAGACATTTACTTCAGAGTAAGTCCCCTTACTTAGGATTTTATTTTTAGTAAGTTAGTAAGTTTATATGGTAATTGATTTTGCTATGCAAATTCTTCCTGCTTATACCTAATATATAATTATCATATGCTGAGCTATGAATATATTTCATAAATATTAAGACCCCGGAAAACATTGTGCACATGCATGATTCTTCATGTTGTCTATATTTTTGTCTGAATGGTCTTGTCTTTTTGAATATTTTTGTATGTAATTCTAGTACTGAAACTATATTCATGAGGCTTTTCTTCCAACTTAAGTAGTGCATGTATGTGTGTATTGTAAATATGGCATGGTAGCATGGAATTTAACAAAAAAGATTTTCATTATCTTTTACAAATATGAAATATTTAAGAGCTTTTTTGTATATCATCTTTTAAAACAGATGACAACACCAGTCTTAAGACACATTCTTAGCAAATAGGAAGATTATACACTAAATCAATTAGTCTAGTATTGTAATTTATTTCTATCCAAACTCCTCATATTAATTAAATTCAAGTCCTTCCTGTACCAAAATGTGGATTGATGTTACCATGCTCACATTAACCACCATTCCAATATATAAGGTTGTTACATATACTGGGAGGATAGTCCCAAAGAATAACAATGGCAATATGGGAATTTACCTGCCTGATGAATTTGTCTAATGAACAATCTTATTTCATTCCCAATCTCTATCTACTTGCAGTTTTATACATGATTACATAGTACCGGGATTGCATTCATTTCTATGACTTTAGGCTTATTCAATTTATTGCAATCTAATCCAATTTTGATCTAATCCAAATTTTTATTTGATTTGGAAAATTGATCTGTTCAAATCAAATCCAAATGGAACAATATGTATTAGACTTACATGTTTTAAACTATATATGTAGTAAATACATGATATCCGGTCTAGTTAGATCTGAAACTTATGACATCTGAGGTAATATGGAGATAAATTATTATTTCACAATTTCGAAGAAATGTAAACCTTTTTTATTAAATATTATGACTCGATAAATACTAACCAGAAGGTAAATTACATTGAATTAATTGGGACTTACTTTCTGGTAAATAGGCGTAGCTTAGGCTGTGAGGAAGAAGCAGTGGCCAAGATGGAATTTAACTAGTATCTTTTAAAATGTATATTTCTTTTTAAACTTTTAAGTAGAAATCTTCAGACTTCTTATAATGTTTACAAGCTCCTCATTACTTCATTCCCCATTATAGAAATGTAGCCAGAAAGAGTTTTTTAAAAACAGAAATTGTATTATCATTAATATAATCAGCCAGATGTTTAGACTGGATTTGGCACTTCTATCCACCTACTGAGTTTTTCCCAAGGATCTGGGATAAGCAGATGTTATTACTTCATAATATTAAAGGTAATCATTACAGAGTGTAAGCTGTTCCAAATAAGGCTGCCTTTTGCGATTGACAATCATTACTATTGGTCAGAAAGAGCTCAACAAAAGAAATGGATATATTTACAGTATTCTGGTTGATTGCATAGTCAGCCAGATGTTTAGGCTGGACTGGGTATTTTTATGCACCTATCGAGTGTTTGATTAGGACCTGTGATAGGCAGATTATTATTATCTATTCACAACAATGTGAAGTCACAGCTGCCAGTTCTTTAGCTGGTGTTGGCCTTCATACACATTGAGGTCTTCCCAGTAACCTAGGATGTATTGGTATAGTACGTATATGTGCACATCCAAGCAGTGTGGTCTTTTGCAATTGGCAGATAGAAATTTTGTCAATGCACAGATTTTCTAAGTGTTCTCCAAGATTTTTTGGTATTGCACCCACCATGCTGATAGCCACTGAGACCACCACAGCTGGTTCATGCCATAATCTTTCAATTTTTATTTTCAGGTCTTGATATTTCTCTAATTCTTTATCTTCTGTTCTGCTATCCTGGCACGGCCACCTCATTTATCCCCACTTTCTTCTTTTCGACCACAGTTATATCTGGTGTGTATTGAGCCAAGGCTTTATCAGTCTGTATTCAGAAATTCCACAATATTTTAATGTGCTCATTTTTTTTTTTTTTTTACTATTTTTCAACTATATGTTCCCAGCAATTTCTGCTTCTTTGTACAATCTGCACTTCCGATGATTTCTTTTCCTCTCCAATTTGGGCCTTGATTGCATTAATTTGAATAGCTTGTTCTTGCTTAGCCTTAAACCTTCAGTTTCTTTTCATAATGTTCGAGTTGTAAGCTATTGCCAGGTTTTATTTTTATCCACTTTCCCCTCAATCTTTTGTAGAAGTTGACCATGTAATGTTTTTCCTTACCAGCATTCTGTTCGTATTTTTATTATATTATTTCAATATTCTTTTTTTGTCGTTTCCTGTACATTTAATAAGTTTCAATGTTTAACTTTCAACAATGCTTGTTCTTGGCTGTCTTTTACATAATCAACCAATGCAGGCTTTTCTTCTTCTATCATTTTTGTTAATAATAATTATTATTATGTTATTCCATTCACCCACTCACACTTGTTGCTATTTGTGAATGGCTGCTCTCAGTGATATTCAGCACACTCAAGCACATGCCAGTCAACACTTTATGTTTATATGACAAGTAGAAATGACAAACCATGTAATTCTAAAATGTAATGCTAAAAATTGTTCATAGCTTGATACTAGAAATTTAATATTCTATGGATAATAAGTCTTTATGCAGCAAAAGCCTAGAATATCATTGCTGAGAAGACATACACTTATTACAAAAATGCAAATATAATAGCGTTCAAGGATGGCTGCTTCTGTACTAACCAAGATGACCAAAAAATCATGTTTCCATACTTTACATTTTAAAAACAGCATAAAGAAGAAAGGGAGGAAGCCCCTCTGTTTTGACATATTCTTTCTGAAGTAGAAAGTTATTACCGAAAGGGAAAAATTGTGGCTTCTCAGTTTACAAAAAAAAAAAAAAATCCTTAAACTACAGAAGGGTTTATAGAATTATGAATGGTGTAATGCTAATAGACAGCTGTATTTCACTCTCATAACACCACATCTTAGGTTACCCAATGAATCTGATTAGCAATAACACGTTCTAATTGTTTTATTGACATTTGTGACTCAATTGGTTTTAAAATTAAGAGTTTGGAAGTTAGTCGCTTTGAAATATTATGAGAAATATAATTCTGTTGGACCTTTAGTTTTAGAATAATGTTAAACAGACATACCTGTTTAAGACTAACTGGAATGAGTTTACTAATTTTGCAAATTGAATATAAATGTATTTAGCCCAGATTAGGAGATTCACATAGGCTAATTTTATCAGATTTCATTATTTTATAAAATATCCCAACTGTCTAAACTAAGATACATTGAAAAATTGCTTTATCATACATTGTGTGATACTGTTGGTAGGTTATATAGTCTTCTTTATAAAAACAAGTTCTTCGTCACTGATGTATGTATGTATGTATTTTGTACTGGTATGTATGTATTTATTTATTTATAGAACATATGGTACCTATATATACCATGTTCCTGAGCAGCTCATTGCAACTGAAAAAAACATACATTGTATCCTTCCTATCAAGATGCCAAAACCATCCATTCTGTTGACCCTGACTCAACCCCTTCCTAACCTAATGGTTCAAGAAAGAACTGGGTGTTCATGGTCTTCTGGAGGATTAAAAGCCAAAGTCTTAGGTGTGAAGCTATTTCAAAGGGCTTGAGTGGCTATAGACAAGCCATGCCTCCAAGTTCCCATTAGGTCCCGCTTATTGTCACTTTGAAAGATACTCATGATTAAGATATATTAGCATAAAGAACAATGTCCTGTGGTGGTCTCCATAGACTCTGTGCTACATTAGTGTTGCCATGTTTCATAATCTGATATTTCATAACAGAAATTTGTCTAATGATAAGTATAATTTTTAAGAGCGCAGCTTGATTATAAGAAATAGCTCTGACAGGTTTTGTATAGGTACAAAATGAAAGTAGGCTGGTCAAATTATTAACATCATCATCATTTTCATGGTCAACATTATTATCCTAATACTTTATACAGAATGGCTACCCTGAAGCCCTAAGACAACTTGTTGTCTTCATAATGACTTCTGATCATAATTACCTAAAATTAGAACCATGTTTCATGTGACTTTATGGTGGGAAATACATAGGATGATCCATAAAGTAGACTTAACATAGTTTTTTTTAAAAAAAAGTTACACAAAAATAGATCTGCTCCAAAATCTAGGAGAGGGGAGCCAGAAAATTGCTCATCCCATTAGAGCATTTCCTTAAAACATTAAGGGAGTAATTCCTACCCACTAAAGCATTATCTTCTCTTTAATAACTGTAGAACACAAAGAAATTTAATCAGTATAATTCATCCTGAAATTGGGATACAGGAACAGACTGTGGTTTGCTTACCCAGTTGTATTTAATACGCCATACGAACCGAAATGGTTCGGTTTGCGCAATTATACCAAAGCCATTTTTATGCTTTGGTATAATTGCTTATGTTTGTACTGTATGTTTTTATTTGGCTGTACACTGCCCTGAGTCCCCAGGGAGAAGGGCGGTATATAAATTCGAAAATAGATAGATAGATAGATAGATAGATAGATAGATAGATAGATAGATAGATA
>WNWU01000001.1:34184992-34244156 GCA_012654045.1 Ptyas mucosa | reverse complement strand
ATAGATAGATAGATAGATAGATAGATAGATAGATAGATAGATAGATAAATGCAACATAGAGGTAAGGAACTCTTGGTGGATCAGACAATGGTCTCCTGGAAGTAGGGTGAGATCTACCATGTCAGGCATATTTTGTACATATTTCTCTGCCCACCTATTTTTTTCTTCCAGGACATAAATCTCTTCATTCCCTCAGACTATCTCTGGACTCACCATATCAAAGCTCAATTATTTAGCACAATATTATATTTTAACACATTTGGGTGTAATATTTAATTTTCTTGCTTCAAACATAAAAATACTTTGAGATTGCTCTGGCTAAAAGAGTCTGCACACTAATGCCTAGTGATTACAAACTGAATCTCTGATGAAGTTTTCTAGATTTTACTCCTGCTGTCTTATTATCTTTAATTGAAACTATTTTTAATTAAATAGTGGTTTTCCCATAGATTTGCTAATAGACACACGAAATCTATATGGTTTCATGAGGTCATCTTTTTTGTCAGCAGCACCGTGATTTTAACTTGATAGATTGAATGATAGTAGTTTTGGGCAATGTCTAGAAGATGATGTGCCTATAAAAGGAAAGGAAATGTTTCTAGTGTATCAGTGCTAGGAGGTTCAGTGTATCAGGAGGTTGGGAATCTGCCTTGAAGATGTGAACTGAACCAAAAAAAACCCCCTTTTGACATGCTGATAAAATTAAAAGCACAGTGATCTAAAATAAAAGAATATTTAAAACTAATGGTAGACTGCAAATAAAATAAGCAAACCTCGTCACTTCAGAATTTGGTGAGATAGATACTGTAGGCTTGTGAAAGGACATTTAACATGATCTTCCAACCCTTTCTTAAAACCATACAGTTATTTTGTAATTCTTTCCAAGGAAATGAGGTTAGGCCTGTCCGTTAAACCAGCCTCAGCTGCACATCACGGGAGTCTGGTTGGTATTTCTGAATCATCTACTAGAGAACATTTATATTATAATAAAAATGGGATTTATTTCTGGAATAATGTGAACTACATTTATCATATATATATATATATATATATCTGTCTTAAATCATCTCTTGTGGTTAATTTCCTTCCTATCTTAGCAGTAACTTTGAAAATTGGTTGAACAGCACCCTTTAATAAACCCATGGACATACACATGAGAATTTACTACATATAAAGCAACATTTAAATATATTTCTGGTGCTAATTTTCATCTATTAAGTAATTCTCGAATATTGGTTTAAAAATAGCAACTTTTCATCACCAGTGTTAGTACCTTTTCATCAGGTACATGATGAAAGGGTTTAATTCAGTTTAATCCATATAAAGAATTAAATTATAATCATACGGTAATGATGTAGTTCCCAGGGCTTGAAAGGGACACCTAACATTAGAACCATCATTAAAAAGGCACAACAAAGAATGTTCTTCCTGCATCAACTCAGAAAGTTCAGACTGCCCAGGAGCTGTTGATACAGTTCCACAGTTGAATGATTGAGTCTGACGTTTGTTCTTCTATAACTGTCTGGTTTGGTACAGCAATCAAACAAGACAGGTAAGACTTTAAAGGATAGTTAAGACTGCAGAAAAAACCAACTGCAACCAGCCTAACTTCCATTGAAGACTTATATACTGCACAGGTCAGAAAGAGGACTGAGAAAATACCTACAGACCCTTCAGATCCTGGACATAAACTGCTTCAACTCCTCCCCTCAGGACGTTGCTATAGGATATTTCATGCCAAAATAACTAGACACAAAGACAATTTTTTCTCTCATGCCATCACTCTGCTGAACACCTCATTCCATAGTACTGTCTTACGTCTAAGGATATTTACCCATGTAGTATGGTTGTATTAATATTATCCTTCTCACCTTTTCTACTATTTTCCCCTATTGGTAACTTATATTACTTTGTTGTTTGCATGTACACTGAAAGCTTATGCTTTCAGGAGACAAATTCCTTTTGTGTCCAGTCATGCTTGGCCAATAAAGTATTCTATTCTAGTAATTTTTCTAGGGCAGCCTTTCCTAACATAGTCTCATCTAGATATGCTGTAGTTTACTGGCTTCTTCATTTGACTAGAAATTTTGAGAACTCTAATTTCAATGCATCTGGAGGTACCAAGCAAGAGAAGCAGGATTTAATAGATCCAAGCTGTAGGTACTAGAACTAATTCTTTAGGGTCAGGATTTGATAAAAGATTGATACAAAACTGAGTTTTGCATCATAGTTCAGAGATAGGTAAAGTGATACCCAAAAACTTTTCCTACTACTCTCAGGATCTCTGTTCATGGGATTTCATTTTTTTGATTTTAAAAAAAATTGGCAAATAGTCATGGCAAAACAAAACATCTGTTTTTACCATCACTGTGTTTCCAGGCTCTGCGTAAGTCTCATTAGAACAGGATTTGTCAGCCTTGGCAACTTCCAAATGTGCAGACTAACTAAAAGTGACAGGGATCTGCAACTGGTTGTTTTGTTTGAAATAATGCTCACTTCTCTGAATAAAAGAAAAATAACTTGGAAGGTGAGAAATAACTTCAGGGGCTGGAAGAGATTGTGAGGAAAAACCTAACCAGTTTGCTATTGATTAAATGGATGTGTTGTGAATACACAGTCTCTCCACTGCAACAATTTTGGGAAAGTGCCCATAATATACTTTCAGATGTGCTCAGAGAACCAAAATGCAGATCTACTTTCCTTGCTTCATCTGTTTAAGAGGAACCATCATCAATACTGTTCTGGCACACAGGTAGTTTATCATTCCAATGCATATATATCCTTTTAAAGATTGGATCAAAATCTAAGACCTTTCTCATGAGAAAAGGATAGCTCACAGATCCGAGATGTTTCTGCTGTCAGCAAGAGGAACAATAAGAAATCCTTTTTTAAAAACCAAAAGGTGGAAAATGTTAAACTTTAAAACAACATATGAACAGCAATGCCTGTCATAGATAATTATTGTTATCAAGGAAGCCTCTTTTATGTGAGAAAGGTACATGGACTCCTCACACCAGAATTGCAGGAGCATCAGAACTGAGCAGAATCTGGGGAACAGTTCAGGAAGTTGATGCAACAATTTGAGGCCAAAAACCACACTGACAAACATTTGTTTTGTAATAGAAAAAAGAAAGTAAAATCACAAAGATAACAAAGGAGACCCAGAAACAAAATTGTTATTACAATAGGAGACCTTCTGGATAGAGTATATTCTTCAAACACTATGCACTTTCATACTATGAATGGCAGATGGCACTTCGTTACTTATGGTAAAAACAATCCATGAAGAGATATGGGTCAAGCTAACCTTTCCATTTCAGTTGCATTATTCTTTAAATGCAAATAGGAGCGGCTAAATGGGTCAGATAGTTACTGGATAGGAAGGGAGAACGCAAGCATTTTCTTCCTTACAACTGCCTAATGAAAATCATTCGTCCCAGAAGAAAGCTGCTACAAAGAAGAGGGAGTCAACCTATTTTCCAAAGCACCTGAAGGCAGGACAAGAAGCAATGGATGGAAACTGATCAAGGAGAGAACTAACTTAGAATTAAGGAGAAATTTCCTGACAGTTGGAACAATTAATCACTTGTCTCCAGATCACTTGTTCCAACACTGGAGGTTTTAAAGAAGAGATTGGACAACCATTTGTCTGAAATGATATAGGGTTTCCTGCTTGAGTAGGGGTTTGGACTAGAAAACCTTCCAACTCTGTTATTCTGCTATTTTGTTAAAGATCTTATTATATTTGTTATGGAAGGAAAATTCCAGCTATTTTAAGTATGTAATAAAACTTCTGTTGGATCAGACCAATATTCAGTTAATTAAATGTTCTCCAACAGTAGTCAGCTAGGTCTCTGGGAATCTGTGGCAGACATATTGTTGGTTGGTTGGTTGGTTGATTGGCTTAATGTAATGCTTCCTGGGAATTATGTCACTTCTTGCCTATCAGGGTATGTATTGGAAATATTCATAAATAGGGATATATTAAAATTGTCTATTGGCCAATTATCTTTCAAGAAGCTCACTGAAGAGTTTATTCTAGGATCTTTGCCTCCTATACAGTACTGAGAACACAGCATATAAAACATGAAATACTTATGTTAGGCCCCATGCCATATTTTCAAATAAGTACAATAGGCTAACAAATATTTGAAGGCCGTATGAAAATGTTTTAAGTTATAAAAATATGAAAAGTAACAGTAAAATAAAAAAATGTACCTCCTAAAATTAAATAAATTTAAGATATTATTAGTGCTTTATTGTGTATTAATGTCCTGGGACTTGGTGAAGAATATGGGATATCTCTTTATCAACCAAACTGTCTGGTTTATTACTACTAGTGCCGACAAAGGTCTTAATACAGCTTCTTAGGCACTACATTTTGTAAAGACCGAATCTACCTATCTGGCAAAAAAGAATCATGAGTGGGCAGGGCCTTTGCTGTTGTGGCCCACATTTTGTGGATTGCTTTACACCCAGAAGTTGCCCTTTGCTTTCTAGTATTTTGTAGAACAGTAAGTTCTGTTTTTTCAATAGGAGTTAAATAATTTGTGACATGCATTTTAGAAGATGGTTCCCTTTTTATCATTATGGTGCTACTTTTCTTTATTGTATTATTATTACCCTATTTTAAACCAGAATTTACCAATTGGGAACAACTACAAGCACTGGAGAAAAAGAAACAAATATTCTGATTCTTGTAGTCATTTAATAAATTACAATATTTTAACAATGCAAAGAATAGTATTATTATTTTGCCCAAGATACTTATCAAACTATTTTTGCCCCTTTTTTTTCAAATGATATCTCTATATGAGCCATTGTTGAAAGCAAGGTATTTGCTGAATGTGCTAGACAGGCTGACTTGCGACATACTTGACCTCTGAATTAGCTAGTACAATTTCAGAAGTATTATTTCCCAAGAATCCAAATGTTTAGAATATGCAATTTCACATTTTCTGCCAATCCAGCAGCAAATGGAACTTCAATACCATTAGCTTGAGCTACTGCTTTGTTTTCTCGGTTAACATGATGCTGTTCAAAGAGAAAACAACTTGCCTCCAGAAGTTCTGAATTCTAAGAAGTTTTTAAGAAGAGATTGGACAACCATTTGTCTGAAACAATATAGGGTTTCCTGCCTGAGCAGGAGGTTGGACTTGAAGACCTCCAAGGTCCCTTCCAACTCTGTTATTCTATTCTAAAATATACTGGTATGTCTTTCTTCAGTATACTTCATACCAGTACATGTCTAGTCTTGACATTAAAAGCCTCTATCTGGATGAGCCCATATAATCCATAACAACTGATCACAAAACCATTAAAAGGAAACAGCAAGCAACTTAAAGACCCCTTTCCAATTTCCATTTCTTTGATTCTTTCAGAAGCAAATTACTTTTTCCTCCAACATAAAATAAACACCAGTAGAAAAAAACAACAACTAGGCAACACCTTGAAGAAAAGTTGAAGTTGCAATATGTAATATATATGACCAAATAGTCTGGTTCTGAAGATACAATCTTCTGGAGAACTCTATTTTTATTCTGAGGCCATACTGATTTCCGGGCTATTTTTGAAGTGGTCCAAAAGCTTTTAAGAAATAAATCATTCAGAATAGGAAGGGGATCACAGTGTTACAGATTACTTTAGGGAAGTTTGTAGAATACTGAGTTGTCATGGTCTGGAAAGAAAATCAACTCTTCCATCTCCAGAATGAGGTATTTTAGACATCTCTTCTATATATTTAGACTGCAATCCATACTATATAATTTGAATGGCACTGATTATTTTCACAGTAAATCCCTATCAACAGTTTATGATGGCTTTCCCTATGTGGAATATGTATTCATATTGTGTTGGAGTAGAACTTTTTCATCTGTCAGGCTAATAGTAAGAAGGACTACAGGTTGGAATGGGCTATTTTGGAATTGGTCCATATGCTTAGTAAAAATCAGCACATCATAGCATCATGGAAGAACTGAAAGGTATCTTGGAAACAGTAGTGGGTTCCACTTACCTTTGCTACCGGTTTGGAACTGGGAGTGTGCATGTGTGTGCATGCACTTTTTTCACATGCGGCGCTTCTGCGCATGCGCAGAGTGTCCCTGATGACATCTGGGTGGGTGGGTGGAGCCTCCCGCCGCCGCCACTACTGGTAGAAACCCACCACTGCTTGGAAACCATCTAAACCACCCCTATGAGCAGTAAAATTCTTTCTTAACAGATAGCAATCAGCTTCTGATTATGTTGTGTCCTATCTTTTGGAACAACTTTGAAGAATTCTTCCACATTTTCTTACACAAAAAGCCTTCAGATACTTGGAAGAAATCTATTGTGTTCTTTCAACACGCTCTCCTTCTTCAGGCTAAGCATAGTTGACACCTTCAACTGTTCCTCAGAGGATTTTCCTTTCTGATCACTTATCAATTTAGTTGCTTTCCAAAATGATAAGGGACCCAAAAACGTATTGGAAATAGTTTCAGTTTCTATGGCTTCCATTGATCTTTTAAAGATTACAAAAAAATGCCTCAATGTCTTCAGATTAAGGGCATTGTTTGGAAGTCAGGTTTTCTCTCTTCCATTTCTTCTGATTCCAGTATAAAATAACCTGAGATCAATGAGGTTGTTTTGACTCTAGTTTTGTTCTCCGTCTTCAATTTTTCAATTCTTCTCATTTCTGTGGTAGCTTAGTAAATGGGTCAGGGAGAAGATGGATACAAAGTAATTAGCAATAGACCAGTTGGAACTATCTGGTTTGGTCTACATGTTTATTTGTTCATGGCCTATCAATTTCAGAGAAACACTGCTTTGAAATGAAAGCTTTCTGACAAAAAAAATTGAACTTTATGCAGAATTTAATGCAAGTCCTGGTTCCAATATTGTTTAATCAACAAGGGGCTCATCTCCACTAAAGCACCAACTCAAATTCTTTAGGATTTATTTCTATTGATCAGCAAGCTTTGGTGCATACTTAAGATCATCATCTAAGCAATGCATTTGACAGCAAGTCTACAAAAACATCTGAACTACCAAAAGAGATGCCATTACCTAACACATTATAGTCTCTCAGGTGCTTCATAATGTCTCTTCTTTATATATTTAGGGACAAAAGAAAGATATTATCTGAGCTGTACTGGAGCCCAATTCTGTTTCCAGATTAGACATACTGATTCAGATGTGAAAGTGATCTCAGATAAGATCTTTTGATTTCAATGAGGATATCTTAAGTTGTCTTCATGGGATTGTAGTGATATGGACAAATTAGATATTTTTCCTCCTCTCTATATATTCAATTTGGTCTTTTAAATTACTTTAGGGTGGATTTTATTTGTTTATATATCTTAAAATGTGACAGTAAGAAAACCCTACTTGGAGCAATAGAAGAGGATTGTTCTATAATATTTCTTTGGCATATATTTATAAGGATCCGGGGGAAACATAATCAAAAGATCAGAAGATTCTATGACTACTGTTGTCCACATACAGGGAAAAGTCTTCGTTTTTGCTTGTTTATTTCTACCTGCCTTACCCACAAATGCAAATATATTAATATCTATTCAGAACTGTGGAACAGGGAAGGTCTCTTTCCAATACATAATCCTTATATGTCCATTTAGCAAAGGAAAAATTAATTAATTAATTAATTAATTAAATGTATATGTCACCCATCTCATTATTCAAAGTGACTCTGAATTATACAAAAGCTTTCTCTTCAGTTGTAAACTGTCCAAATGTCTAACAAAATCTTCTGTAGAATGGTGTGAAAGCTTTTAAATGCAAGGAAAGGCAAGATTTCTGATCTCCAGAATAACACGTTCAGTCTGATTCTGGAAGCATTGGGCTTCCAATGACAGGTGAATAGCTGTTATCATAATTATTTATAGAGTCTCCACTACTGTTCTTGCTGCGTTTATGTTCCATGGAAATGCTAATAACTATCTGCAAGGTCTTTATAAAGACTGCCAGGGTCAATGGAAGTAGTAGAAGTAGAGTGTAGACCATAATTCAAGGCAGAATCTGATACCTGCAGATTTCCCAGAGATGGATACATCTGAATCATTTAATCCATTTGGTGCTTTAGTTTTTTTCCGCCACAGTGCTTATTGCTTTCAGACAGCTGTGCATACTAAAAGCACAAAGATATTTAAGCTTCATGACAGTAAATAAGTCGCAGAAAGTCCTGGCTAAAGCCACAGCAAGCAACCTCCCATTCAGAGCTCACACAAGGAAAGGTTTTCTTGGATCATATTTCTGGATGCATTATGATACTGTCATCCAGCAACAGTGGATACTGCTTTGTAATGCATCTGCTGCTGCCAATGTTTAAATAGAACTTCCTTAGACTGTTGAGAATTAGTCTATCTCAGGGGAGATTTTACCAACATACCTGGATTTCTCTTTCAAAAACTTGAGAGGGAATGAGGAGTATCTGTTGAATTTATCCAGGCATTTCCCACCCTGTTAGCTGAATACATGGACTCTGATGATCACAGCCACTTCTGTCATCTTTCAAAGGACTTTTCCTAAATGACCTTATCCAAATGAATTCACGTCCTTTCCAGATTGGAGCTGCTCACTTAAGTATTTGCTTATTCATGACTTATTCACAGCTGCTGTCTCCTTGTAGCACCCAGCTTCTCCTTTCTATCCTGAAGGGATCATTTGAGGCATTTTAAGTGGCTTATGTAAGCCATGATCAGTGCTTCAGGCTACCGCTTTGACATGTTAAATACAGTGGAAGTGATTGCAGCCCAAGCAACTTCATTCGCTTTCTATGTGAATTTCTGCAACAATTGGTATACTAGCACTATTCTTATTAATTAGAATTTAGAGATGAAAAATTCAGAGGCTTGAAACAAAACCCCAGAAAGCTCCAACGGAAGAGATGAACAAATTGCATTGGATAGACTGGAAATAAGCCAGTGGATTTATCCCAAAGTTAAGGAATAGGTCTGCATATCTGAGCCAATTGGAATTTGATCTGTTCCAGTTATAAGGGCTACTGCCTTTGCAAGCGCTTGGTGGAGTCCCATTTTCCACTGGCTTGATGCCAAGTTAGAGGAGCTTCAATGCTCTCTGGGAAATGTTTTCTCAAGAACCATCACTGTGCATTTAAGGTGGACATTATGAGCCATTAGAAGTCACTCTCCAAATAAAGAACTGCAGATTTCAAAGGCATTTCTAGCCAGGACTGAATAAATGCTATACTGTCGGAGCTGGGAGTTGTAAGGAATTAATGCCGAAGTGAACAGTTGCTGTCCAGCTACTGGTTTCTCAGAGAAGACTCTCCATTTATTCAGGCAGGGAGATATAAAAGTAGGGTATCATATTTAAGTTTTAAAAAGAGGGCATTCCAGACAAAGTTTTTTTAAAAAGTAATGTACCATTCATAGTTGCCACACAAACATACTTTATGTATTTTTGCTCCTCTCACACCCTCCCCTGTGCACATTCTTAGGTCTGAAAAGACAGATTCAACAAAGCAGGACATTAGTAACCTGTGTACTAGCATAATGTTCGTCTCAAGAATTAAGCCATACATTTCTAAGGGTGTGCAGTATAAGGTTCATTGAATCAGTTATGGTTTCTCTGGTTGTTTCCACCACAAGAGTTAAGTGAGCCTGAAGCAATTGGGAGCACTTTGGGAGCGGTCATCCTTTAAGCCCAAACCAGACAATACATTCCAATAATAAGTGAAGACTACCCAGGCTGAAATAGCGTTTCAAAATGAAGTCATTCTTTTATACATACAATTTCTGTGGAAAAAAACCCCACAATCTTTTACAAAGCACTGTTTATGAAAATAAATCCCTCTGGCTAGGGAGACAAAGATTTTAAAAAATCAATTTATGAGAGCAAGGAAGCAATTGGAGTGGGAGGCTTTTTGAGGAGAAGGTTCCGATGAGGAGATCAGAAATCCATTAGCCAAAGGGTTTTCCCCCTACCTTGCAGCCTTGTCCCAGGTAGATCAACAGCTGCCACCATCCTCTGCCTTCCATTAAATCTTTCTTTCTCCTTTTTACATTCTAGCTAATGAGAGTCACACTCACACTCCCTTGAACCATTCCATGTAGGCAGACAAAATGAACAACATTGCCCCTTTTATCTTGTCAGCATTCTTTGTTGAGACTTGCAGAGTTTCATTTGCCGTTGGATGTTTGTTTGTTCATTTATTGCCTGTCTTACCTCAAGGTAACTCAGTTACCTCAACTATGTTTGATATAACTAGGCCCAACTAGACTGCAAATTAGAAGAAAAGACATGGTGGGAATGAAGGTATTAAGTTGTCATGGTGTTGGTCCCCCTCATTGCCTTTCCTTATCTATTATTGATTATTTCTTATCACTGAAGTTATTTTATAAGCCAACTGCTTACCCACCTCTGCCTTTTCCTTCCTTTTAGAATGGATGGGATGAAGGGAGGGAAGGAGGAATGAACGAAGGAACCAAGGAACCAAGGAAGGAAGGAACAAAAAGACCTGCACAGGCTCCACTAGCAAGGGCCACATAACTAACAAGAGAAAGTGGAAAAGGTAGCCTGACAGATTCTGAAGATGGAAGAAGAATGAGGTTATGTCTGCATACTGAAGCAGACATTCTTAGACATATAAAAATCCTGTCCATCCAGAGCTTTAAGAATCAGAAAAGAAAGAACAAATATATGATAACTTTAGGGAAAGGACGTTGCTCAGATTACTGCTTACTACTTACTACTTACTCAGATTATTAGGAATCGGTTGCATGCTGGTATTTTACAATGTGAGAAACTTGAGTTTGTCTGTTCAGGCAAGATAAGTAATTGCAAGCACAGGTCACTTACATCCACGCAAAGATAGCACCATCATTGGCAAAAACCCTGGGTCTCCCCTAGCAATTTTTATTTGGAATATAGCCAGGGGTGAAATCCAGCAGGTTCTGACAGGTTCTGGAGAACCGGTAGCGGAAATTTTGAGCAGTTCGGAGAATTGGCAAATATCACCTCTGGCTGGCCCCAGAGTGGGGTGAGAATGGGGATTTTGCAATATCCTTCCCCCAGGAGTGGGGAGAGAATGGGGATTTTGCAGTATCCTTCCCCCAGGAGTGGGGAGGGAATGGGGATTTTGCAATATCCTTCCCCCAGGAGTGGGGAGGGAATGGGGATTTTGTAGTATCCTCCCCCTGGAGTGGGGTAGGAATGGAGATTTTGCAGTATCCTTATCCTGCCATGCCCACCAAGCCACTCCCACCAAGCCATGCCCACAAAACCAGTACTTTAAAAAATTGGATTACTTTATATGGCTGAATCCTACACCAACTTTCCTACTCCATGAGTAGGAATAAAATAAACAGGTTGACTTCTTTGCAGCAAAAAAACATCTGTTGCTGGACAGGTGACCAAATTTCCACCATGGGAAATATGAAAAATAAATTTGGAATAACCTTTCCCTATAACTATTCAAGTTACCATTCAAGTTACATCCTCCCAGTGTGTGCTAGCTTTTTAATTATTAAGCTAATTTAAAATTTTATTTTAAAAACCTCTCTGCTGAATTTCAGGGCTAAAAAAGGTCTTCTAAAACAATCTGCAGCTCTTCTCCATACATACTGTAGCTAATACAAAACCCTATAATAAAAATCTAAACTGCAGAAGCATATCTAGTCCATGTCTTTGGAATGGCCATGTGTTATTCATCTACTTTTTATACAGAATGCAGGTATCAGTGACAAATATTTTAGTCCTGATCCATAATTTTATGCATGTGTTTTTTCCTCCATATTTCTTTAGACCTTAGATGTGGCTATCATTTTTACAATCAAAACAACTTCAGCCCCAGACTATCCAATAGGCAATCAGGCACAATACTATTGAGGTTTTTCAGGCTTTGAGGAGGCTTTAGCTATCTATTTACATAACTAATACTCTGCAGTAATGATTATCAGCTATAATTTTTTAAAGAAGAATAAAACAATTAAACCCCCCCACCCCATTTTGCAACAAAGTATTCCCTGGTAAATGAGAGACCACAGGTAAGCTGGTTTTTCTCTTGCATCACACCTTGTATTTCATTGTCCAATTGATAATAATTGGAAGTTAAATGAAAAATAAACTGCTCTTCCATTGTGTCTCCTAATTGCCTGGAGTTGATTTCTTTCTTTCTTTTTTCCCCAAGTTTTTTATTTTTTTACAAACATATCAATGCGTGAACAGTGTGGCACCTGTGTCATACGTTTTAGTACAAATAAATATATTTACTACATTTGACAAGTTTATATAGTTCTGGTAATAGTACACCTATTTATGTTGAGTTATAATATTTCATTATTTAGTTATTCAATATTTCAATATGTTATATTTATGCCAATCACCATATTATTCAAGCATACTTAATAATACCATCGTTCAAATTCTGATTTCCTCTCTTGTTATTACTTCACCTTATTATATAAAAATGTGTATTCCATTAATCCTCCTCTCTGTAGTTTCCATCCCTATTCTAACTTTTAATTATACCACTATTATATTTAAAAATATTCCCTTTCTATCCATCGTCTCTTGCCCGCTTTAAAGCTTTAATTGTTCGTTTCTTAGCTTGCCTCCCATATTCCTTTCTTGGATCTTTATCCCCATCTGCTTCCACATCTTGACCAATCATTTTAAACTTTTCTCCCTTCTCTGCCCTTTTCTATTATATAATTTTCAGCACAAAGCAGAGGACTCATTCTGATAAACCCCTTTTATTTAATTTACAGTGAATTCCTCTCCAGCAAAGTCTTTTCTCTCCCACAGTCTTTCAAGATAGTTCACAATTACCGACCTTTATTAGGCTTGGAGAGTGGCCAGGCCGATATCTTTCAGATACCACAATACTTGGCAAGAATGCAGGAACGAACTAGTTGTCTCCTGCAAACTCCACTCCCCTTTCACTCCTCTTTTATTCTCTCTGGGAGGGACCATTCATCATCCACCTGTGGCCTTACTCCCAAGTCGACCCTTGTTCTTTAGCTGTTCCCTTTGTCTGGCAATTCTGTCCATGCATACACTGGGAACAGGATCCAGCTATTCATCTGCTTCACTGATGTCTGACTCCGAAGGCAGCTGATAACTGGCATACGGCCTGGCCTCCTCTCTGCCTCCGATGCAGAGCCCTCATCAGAGCCTTCCCCAGACACCAGGACTAGCCCATGTTCCTCCTCAACCTCCTCATTGTCTGAATCTGCTGCCAGATCCACTGGCTGCTGGAGGACCACAACACAGAGAGAGTATTAAAAAGTTTTGTAGCTTTTCACAGGTATCTGGACAATTTCCCAGACAGAAACCCAGTGGACGTGATACTGCTGTAAAATTCTAACAACAGTATTGCTATTAAAGATCTGAGGACTGTTCCAGAGAGCTAAACTGCCATCTATGTATATGTTTTAATGGAATTATGAATCTTAGAGGGGCCATGGTGATATTGGAGCAGAATGAACATTTATTAAATATTGGGAGAAATCTTTAAGATATTCAATTATTTTCCATGATTGATATTTCATTTTGGAATGTCATGTCTAATTGAAATGAAGAGCCAAGACATATAGCCCGCTACAAATGCTTGAGGATCAGTTTTGAAATGGTGGAGAAAACAATTCCTGTCTGCTTCATGATTACAGGAAAGGACTACTGTACATTAAAAAAAATACATCTTTGCTAATTTTCAAAAATTCTTTCTTGTGATTTGAAGTATAGTTTCTGGAGGCCCGTATCAACCTCATGTTTCAATGTCTTATTTGTTTTCGAGGGACAAAGGGGAATGTTGGTCTTTGTTTTTCATATGGGACAATCATCTCTTCTCTACACAGCCCTCTGAAGACCTGGTATCTTATGAATCAGACCTCTATAGACAGTCCCATGATAGTTACCAGTATCTCAACAATGAAGCAGACAGTCACGGTGGTAAGTAAATTGCCCAAAATTTGGGAATACCAGAGGAACAGATTTACGGTCATTCAAGAAGGATGATGAATCAGTATAGCTTTTTAACTACCTTGTTTCAACAATAGTTTTAAAGCACTTTGACCTAATTTGATATAAATACTACTTTTCTGAAACAATTAATTGATACAACAGCATTTCAAAGATCTTCGTGATAACTATTTTCATTATACCTGCCAAATTTGGGTCCTGGATTCTTCCAGAGGTGGCAGTAACAAATAAGCACTTCCCGGTTAAGCACAAACAATACCAAATCACTCTTCTAGATTTTGCACACCATTTTTTGATAATAAGAAAGGATAAGAATATCTGCACAGCAATATAGGTGGAATTAAGAACATGATTCAGAGGTGATGCTCTGCCTGTTTGTTTGTAAGATCAAGCCCCAAATTTCTAGCCAGGGTGATTCATATGTGCTCTGGCTGACCATGTTGGGAGTTAACATTCTGTGCAAGTATCTTTGGGGGTAAAAGAATTGGGGAAAGCAGATTAAAATGTTCTCCATGACTGGGAACCAAGGGGATGGGCACAACAAGAAATGTCAAGCAGGCCCAGCAGATATATTCCCATATACAGTTAAAATGCCAAAATACAGAACCTCCTGAAGAATAATATTGAATTCATCTGCAAACAAGAAATAATAATTAAAAGGCAAACATTATCTAATGCTTAAATTTTTATAGTCCCAGTTGTGTTGAAAATTAGATTAGCAATGGCCCTATTTAACAGAAAGGAATTGGACTGGAAATTGGCTGTTTTTCCATTCCAGCTGATTTAGAAATAATTGCTCCAAGTGTAAGGAAATTACAGGTTTTTTGACCTGGTTATTTACTGAATAAACCATAATTGAGTGGATTCAGTTGCTAAGTTGTAAACTACAGTTTATAAGGGATAGTGACTGAGTTTGCAACATGTTAAACTAAAATCAAAGAAAACCATGTTGTGCTTAGTACAACATATGACTGCAAGTAATGCCTTCCTTGTTTTGTTCTTATGTAACTGACATTAAATACATCACCCTGGACTGATTTAAACTATCACCCTGGACTGTTCTGGATATACAGTATGTTCATTCACTTTTATAAAGAAAGTGATAGTATTTATTTACATAAGCATCCTTTCCTATCCACAGTCCCAACAAAATGACAAAATGTGTGTCATAATGAAAAAGGCAAATTTGGCCCTGTCCAAATTATGTTGCACTGTCACATACAAGTATATAAGGGATGGGGTTTTTATTGTAAGATCATGGTTTGTCACTTCCCCCCCACCCCTTACCTCTCATGGCAGGCACTTATATTTATTTAAAATATTTACACTTCACCAGAGTGCATAACTTTCAGAAAAAAATTCTTCCTCTAATTGGTCCTATCCAAAACTTAACAATATATATAACAATCTTAAGTGTAAATGAAACACCTGAAGCTGGACAACTAAAAAAGATAACTTTAATTTTCTAGTCAATACAGAAGAACTCGATATCTCTATAATAAAAAGATGAGAGAAGTGGCACAGGAATCTGTACTTCTCTCGTTTATATTTACTCCATTTCCTTTATTCTTCAACCTCTCCTTACAAATGAATCTCTTCTCTTTTCTATTGTCAATATGAAATGTTAGCAAATTGTTACAGAGATAAAAATAAGGATTCCAAGTGATATCCAATACAAGTCAGACACAGTGGAGGGGACGGGTCAGGGGGAAATATATGTATTGGTAATCATTCCTTTATTAAAATCCACTTAGAATAAATATAAGAACAATAGATGAACTATGTTAGTAATGTGTCAGTCAAAGATTACTATTTGACTGATTACTATTTGAAAGATTACTATTATTATCTAGTAGTAACACATCAGGAAAAAATAAAGCCCTTTATGGCAGGAACAACTCTACAGAACTGGTAAAAAAGTGAGACCACTGGACCATTATTTCAGTCTTTACTTAAGCAGTGAATTTGAGCAAACTAAGCCTCCTTTAACATTTTCATGCCATTTGCTTTAATGCCATGCCATTTCTCCTCGTCTCCATACCAAACAATTCTCTCACATCCTCTTTCACTTCACATGACAGTTTCAAAATGATTCCCACATGAAAAAGCCACATACCTCCTAGTGATTTTTTAAAAAAATTAATCCTTTCCAGAAATCTAATGGATTATTACACCAAAGACTACCTTGTTCAATGTCTTGTCCCTTACAGAGGCCACCAGACACCTTCTGAAGCTCACAAGCAGTGACAAAACAACACACAAAACAACACTATTCATGTCCCCAGCAACTGAAACAAGAGTCAGGCCACCTTGCAAATTCTACTGCTGTCTTAGTCCAAAGCCTTGAGCCAGTCATTTTCTCTCAGCCCTATGAAGGCAGCAGTGGCAAACCAGTTCTGAAAAACCTTGCCAGAAAACTGAAGGCCAGGCAGTCTCCAAGAATCAATCGGCTATGATTGAATGGAAGAAATAAAAATTATATAATTATATAAACGTACAACCATCTGAACTACCTATTATTAGGGATAGAAAAAAGGAATGAAAGAAATCTAAATCTCATCTCCTCCAGCTAGATAAGAGGACTGGAACAGACAATATGTGACCCTAGGTCCGTGATGGCGAACCTATGGCACGCGTATCACAGGTGGCATGTGGAGCCATATTGGTGGGCACGCGAATTGAGCCCTGGCACGCATGTGTGTGCCCGCCAGCTGATTTTCAGGTTTTCTGGGCCCACCGGAAGTCAGGAAACACAGTTTCCGGCCTCTGGAGGGCCTCCGGGGTGGGGGGTGAGAATGGCTCATTTTTCGCTCTCCCCAGCCTCCAGAGCCTTTCTAGGAGCCTGGGGAGGGCAAAAACGGCCTTCTCCACTCCTCTGGAGGCCCTCCAGAGGCCGGAAACAGCCCATTTCCCGACTTCCAGTCTCACCGGAAGTCTGGTGGCCCACCGTACCATCACATGCCAAAAGTGGGGGGAGCGCGGGGGGAGCATGCACACATGTGCATGGGGCAGGGCACATAGAATTATGGGTGTGGGCACATGCATGCATGACCACCACCCCCCGCGCTCCCCCCCGCTTTTGGCACTCGATGGCAAAAAGGTTAGCCTTCACTGCCCTAGGTAAAGCTGCTGCGTAAAAGGATATTGAGCTACATGAATCTAAGTCTGAATGAAGCATTGTCAATCATAACAACACATATTCTAAGGATAACCACAGGGTTAAACTTAAAACTGTTTTTAAGTTTAAAAATATGCCACGAAGCCATATTGGAAGTCATATAAAAATGTTGAGCTAGGGACTCAACTGAAAGGAAACTATATAGAGCCCCAACTTTAAAATAACGCAGCACTACAGCAGCTTAAACAGATAGAAAAAAATATTTGGCAACCAACTTTTTCCAGCTTGTCTTGATCATCAGTCTTTCTTCATTAATGATTTACACTTTGGCTGGCAACCCCAGTTTCCCCTCGTTCTAGTGACATTGGCCATTTCTCATCCCCAGACTGTGATGTAGACAATCTTATCTCACTTTTTTTTAGTACCATAGAACACCAAATGGCCACAACACACATAACAAAGGAGAGTGAAGAGTGATATGAACACAATGCTGGCAGCTGTTTGTGTCACTACAGGATTTACAATAAGAAAAGAAGAGAGAGATAGAGTAGTTTTCTGGGAGATTTTTCAATATAAAATATTCACAACTACAAAAAATGCATTAGAGTAAACTCAATAAAATATTACTCTAAAGTTAAATGGTGATTTTATAATGAGAGAGGAGAGGAACTTAACTCTACAGCATAAATTTTGTTTAAACTGCAAGGCAGAAAAATAAAATGTTAAAAACACAAAGCTGGACAAAATTTAGACGTTTGTCTTGCACTGGAAAGACATTACATAAAGCCCCAGACTTTTTGAGGGCAAATATTCAATACTTCAAGAAGGACATTTGTGGAGAAGCCCTTCACCAGTACAGTCATTTGTGGACATCACTTATCAGGGACACTGGGAGAAGAACCTTGGATGACTATTTCAGATCATCATAGATACATCTGGGAACAGATGATTCATCAACAGAAGATCAAGTACCAAGATCTCAAGTTAGGAATAGTTTTAAGGGTTAAAAGGTAGCAGTTTAAAATGAATTCAGAAAAGAGTCAGGTGGCAGAGTATGGCCTGATCTTCCTTCTAAATAAAATTCTACATTGAAGTTTTTGCCTAATTTTCAAATATTCAATGGATTGCCATCATCCAAAGAGATAGTTAACAGGGCATTAAAATGGAAGCTAAGAAGTAGCATAACTAGGTTACAAAGCTAATATTGTTAAGGCCACCTTACTTTTCAGTGACAAAGTGACAAAGATGGAGCGAAGACTAATTTTTTAGAAAGAATGCAGCTGCAGCAGAATAGAGGAAGAGAGATGAATCATCGGTTAACAGTATTTACTTCTTGTGTGGACAATTTCAGCTTTGGTATATTGATTCAGACACTTTTAACACTTCCATTTCTCAAAGGTTTCAGATTTTGCAAGTTTACCACATTTCATGTGGTTTCAGAATCGGATCATCAGAATTGCATACATGTTAACAATTTTCTCAAATATGAGGCTATTTTTGTTTGCATCTTTTGGGAGGGTTCCTAAACAAGTTTTCCATTTTTGATAACCAGTATTACGTTTTATTAGGAGTAGGACTAAAAGCTTGTGGGATTCTAATACATATGGGTCAGAAATGTAAGCAACTGTCTGGATGTGATTGGGATAACCAAACAGCTGTGTTGCCTCATTCCATGTTGGAAAATTGAGTCCAAACTTAGAACAGGCTATTAAATTTCTTGGCACAGAGAATATCATTGTTGGTTTTTTTTTAATCTGTCTTTGTTTCTTAAGATACTGATAAAATTTGTGCCTTATAAATGAAACTTTTAATTCATCCAGAGACAATTATCAATTATTGTATATCGTAAAGAACTGGCATGTGTTTTAATTTTCATATAGCTCCTGCAACCATAAATAGCTTATCAACAGAACCAGCCAGATTATGGAAAAGGGCCTCTGATTCTTGTACTAATGACATTTTTGCATAGCATCCATTTCCCATGGAGCTGTTTCGGAAAATGCTATACCAAATTATAGTAATGAGCCAGATGTCAATGTATACAGATAGCCGGACTGTGTAGATTGTTTAAAATGCTATCACTGTCTGACAATTGTTATTCTAGTTTGTTTCAGGATTTTATGCCACTCACATACCAAGTTGGTACCTTCACAGCTATGCTACAAGGAAGTAATTCCAAACAGTGCACATATTTGCCATGTGGCGTTATTACTGTAAATGCTATGCTTATCATTCACCATCAGGCTCAGATGTCCATTTCTCCTCATTCCCAAAATTGTTCTTTCTTTCTCTGGATCAAGGCTATTTCTCCACTCATTTCCTTCAGCTTTTTTGATTTGGCAAAGAGTAGCAATGGCTCCTCAGGCATGTAATTCTCACCCCAATGCCTCCAACCAAAGACAATGCTATTAAAGACATCATAATTAACTACAAACAATGAACTATCCAAGTGGAACTTGCTGATGTCTTCTTGAATTCTGCAAAAAAAAAAAACCCTCTTGCCCTAGATATTAGAATATAATTCAAATTCCATATATTCCACATGGGATCTAATCTTGACATGGACTGAATATGAACTTGTAGATTTAGCAATCCTCTTTCTGTTGTGCAGATATGAACAACTGTGTGTGTGGGTTTTTTAAATTCTGTGTTACCAGGTGAACTGCTTTTAACTCCGTCGGACCACTACTGGGAATATCATCCCCATCATCTGCACACTGAATTTGAGAGCTTTGGAGACAATCATTTTGCAGAGCTCCAAAGCGTACAGCCACCACAACTCCAGCAGCTCTACCGGCACATGGAGATAGAACAGATGCACGTTCTTGACTCTGGGATTCCCGTCACACATCTTGGACTCAACCACAACCATCAGGTACAAATCTGAGCCCAGATAATCCAAATGTAGATATTTTTCTAGGCAGATTTTATAATGTTTTGTTTAATAATACTAGGACAAATTAATACCACCACAAAGACCACTTTAAGAAAACAAAAGGCATTGTACCGTATTTTTCAGAGTATAAGACGCACCGGAGTATAAGACACAGCTTAGTTTTTGGGGAGGAAAATTGGGGGGGGGGCGGAATCTGCCTACTAGGTATTCATTCATCTGCCTAGCGTACTTAGTCTGGTCAGCTTCAGGACATTAGTTTGCTGGGTTTTTATCCCCTGCTTGGGGATAAAAAACAGCTTCTAAGACACAGTTGAGAGGAAGCAGCAATGAGAAAAGCAGGCAAAGCATAGGGAGATCGCTTCCCTCAGCTAGCACCTAATTAGGGCTGAAATAAAGCTTCTAAAGAACAGCTGAGAGTTGGAGCAAAGCATGGAGATCGCTTCACTCACTAGCGCCTCATTAGCGCCTCGTTAGGGCTGAAAAAAGCTTCAAAAAAGCTACATTCGGAGACGCACCCAAATTTTCAGCCTCTTTTAGGGAGGAAAAAGGTGCATCTTATACTCCAGAAAATACGGTACATAGGATAATATCACTTTTGTTTAATATTTTAAAGAGCAGATACACCTTTTACAGGCTGTTAACAGAAGGGCTAAATTGTCCACGCAATTAAATGCATCATTTGAAGTTATATTATTATCAGTTTTTTGGGGGGGGGGAGTGTTATTTTTTTTTAACCAGAAATAGCAGGTGGAATCAACAGAGTGAAATCCCAGGGAACAGTTTATTTTTAATGTGCTATTCCCTGCCAGGGTTGCAATAAAAATACTCTCCTGATCAGCTATCAGCCCAAGGAGAGATGTTCTCAGTAACCATGAATGAAAGAGCTGATTATTCTTTGTCTTCTTCCCTTCTTTGCAATGTAAAGGAGTTGGAATTGGGCAGCCAATACATTTAAAATATTATCATCCCCCGTAATCATACATCCACCCAAACATTTTTCCATATAGGAGGGAACAGAAAGTGCCCATATTTTTTTCTTCATTCTTCTTCTTCTGTCGCCTGTATAGGGAACATGACTGTTGGTCTAGATGTTGACTCTTAGTGGCCAGTGTTGGGTATAACCAAGCAGCTATAGACACTCACTGTAGTTAATATATTTCTTGTTCCCTTTATAAAATGCTCACTCTCTATCAAATAGCATTAAAACCATACATTCAACACTTGGAATAGTAGAATAGAGGCAACACATTAATTCCTAGAATAATATGAATAATTTGAATAGCAATGTTTGTTCAAATGTGCTCTGAGAATAGGCAGAAGCAATTTTTCTGGTTTAACATTAGGAAAAATATCCTGCCAGTAAAGGTGGTTTCTTAGCAGAATCCCAAACTAGGCATACCATACCTGGGCTGCCAACCTCTGGATGATCTCTATATGGCACCAAAAAGTCGTAGGATATTTTAAACTGGATTTCTCCTGAAGGTGAATTGCTTCCCAAAAGTACCTTTTTCTCTCCACCCTAAATAGACTGAGGACATGGTGTTCCACACTTAAAACCACACTTTAAAAAAAGATTAGTAAGATTGGAATGGAGATTTTAGATATATATTCCATCATCCTTTTAAACTGAGCTTCACCATGTCAGCTCTTTCCTTCTAATTCTTCCCCAAAGTATAACAGTTTAATACTAGGGACAGTTAATTCTCCATGCAAAACTCACAGACATCTCATTAGCATAAATGGAAATGTTTCACTTCCCCTCCCCCAATTTTTTCCAGAATGTCGCTACTGGAAGAACTTCCAAACTGCCACTGAATTTCCACTGTAGTAAAAATGTGCCTCAGTCACTTCTCTCTGGATGTTTTATAAGCCTTAAATAAAGGTCTTGCTTTCCCCGAGTCTTCTTTAGCTGTTTCACATGATGGACCTTTGCTCTGAATTTAATTTTAAATTAAATGTTGGTGGGCAATCTAATGCCATTTAAGCTGCAGTTTAACTATAAAGAGCTCAAGGTGACTCTGTGGTTAAGGTCAGTAGTTTTACCCTTGAAGAGCTGGCAGGAAATGTACACACAATATTACCCAATCCCAGCCCGTTCCACTGTAGTCATCTCCAGTTAATCTGCCGAGTCACTAACCACCCATCACCGTACCCCTGAAGCAACTTAATTGCACATTCCTTAGTGAGATATTTTGGAACAACTTCTACACCAACAGAAAAAACTCAGAAGTCCACGATTTGACTGCTAGAATAAGTTACAAACTAAGAGCCATTTTCTGTCTTCTCAACATGCCCCTTCTTGCTTCAGGTCTAATAAGTTTTGTCACTTATTTCCTGTACCTAGGAGGAAGCAGAGCGGTTTGCTTCTGTAACCTAATGACAAACAAAAACAGAGTTAGCCAGTATTTTTCCTTCAATGGTAGCCTGTCCTTTTCCATCTTTCTGTAAGATGGCCTGATAAGGCAGACACAAATTAGGAGATGTTTGAAAGAAAGGTTACTTTATCCATCTTCATCCCCTTGTATGACTTATCTGACAAGCTCATATCTCTGAACAGGTTGCCTTTGTGCCTCGCATGTGTGTGTATCCCTCTCATCAGCGCAGCTCTGATGAAGAAGATCTAGAGAGGCAGAGTCCACCCTTGGAAGTATCCGATGGCGAGACTGAGGTTGGGGAACCCACTCCTGGGGTTATGAATGGAGAATCAGGTTAGCAGCTATACTACAGAAACTGAATTCTATATTTTATCCTAACTTTTTCTTCTTTCCTGTTCTATCATTGCTTCTCTGACATCACTTACCCTTATAACTCTACTATCTCGAAAATGAAATGTTGTTTTCTTTTGATAATTCTTTCCCTGTCTTTATTAAGTTTTCTCTCATGGCTATCTTGTTGTTGTTGTTTTTTCCACATCTTGTGCTAAGCACATTGAGCTACAGACATACTCCACAGTTCTCGAGCTACAGCTACAGTCTCCACATCCTTCCATTTAAGACTGATCCTTTTCAGGTCTTCCTGAAATATTTGGTGGCAGGATTTCTTTGGCCTTTCTCTTTTTCTCCGACCAACTAGTGGAATCCAATTGATTATGGTCTTTGATCACCTGGTGGTGGCTCTGATGTCAGGCCTGGAAGCCATCTTTTGTATTGGGCCTTCAGGCCTGCCCCATTTCCTACTGTGGGAAATTGGGAGGTGGGTTTGTATGGAGCATGGGTGATATATCGCCATAATAACAATCTTTTCTCAGAGAGTCAAGGACATCCTGCCCTGCACCTGGAGGGCTGGAACTGGGAGGCCCTTCCAGTTGGGATGGTGCTGTGATTGGATCATGTGATGGACTTGTGGGTGCTGGGCAGGGACTTGGACTTTCTGTTGGGTGGGGAAAACCTGGAAGCTTTCAGGTTCGGGTTTTCCCAGATGTGCCAATATGACATCTCTAATAAAATGGAACTTTGAGGAACTTCTAGCCTCAGAGTCTTCTTTCATTGGGGCTGTTACTTGGAACCCTGACATCTGATTGTTTTCCCTTCAAACCACTTTTCAAATATTTTAAAAAGAAAATGTTTCATTTAATTCCTTAATCTAGGTTTCAAGTGAAAACTACAGATTCATCCTCACATTTTGCTTACTGGCAGTCTGAAGACATCTTGATAACCACTTTTAAGGGCCATATGCTGATGGTATTGTCTTCATCTCATCTCCCAGCTTGCTGTGAATGCATTCTGAAGTTGTCTTTGGTTGATCTACTGTTAGTAGTGTTTTCCCTCTTCTCCTGAACCTTGCCATGGGAATAATCTCTCACATTTTAGTGTCAAAGCTGGAAGTGTTGTCAAGGGATCTGCTCAGGGGTGCTATTCAGCAGGCTCTGACAGGTTCTGGAGAACTGGCAGCGGAAATTTTGAGTAGTTCAGAGAACCGGCAAATACCACCTCTGACTGGCCCCAGAGTGGGGTGCGAATGGAGATTTTGCAATATCCTTCCCCCAGGAGTGGGGAGGGAATGGGGATTTTGCAGTATCCTTCCCCTGGAGTGGGGTGGGAATGGAGATTTTGCAGTATCATTCCCCTGCCACGCCACACCCACCAAGCCACACCATGCCTACCAAACTACGCTCACAGAACTGGTAGTAAAAAAATTGAATTCCACCACTGAATCTGTTCCACTTTTATTGGCTACTTAAATCATTATGAGCATGTCCCCTCCCTGTCCAGTATCTGGGCACTGATATTTGTGACCATGTTGGCTTGGACTGTGAGAGAAATCCAATACTAAGTTTTGCAGCCTGCACCCTATGGATAAACCTGCAAGTTCTCATCCTGTTTTTCATGGTCCTTGGAGAATCCAACATCTCACCCAGGTGATACCCCTCTACAACCCTAACAAAATACAGCAGTAAAACTCAGAATCTGGTTGTGAGATTTTCCAGAGAATTGATAAAATAGCAAACAGAAAATAGATGCTCCTAGTTTTAATAAAGTCAGAGCTAAAAGTCCCAAACACCTGATCCTGCCATCTCTGTGGACATCACTGCATTGTTGCCATATGTGTGATGGGCCTCAAAAGATGAAAAAGACGCAATCTCAGCCAGAAAAGGGTTATCCATATGCCATTAACTGTAGTTTATTAAATATATAACTATATTTACATATAATGCTAAGACAACATCAAACTTCATTATGATTATGTGCAATGATTTTAAATCCAGACAGTTATATATTCTGTGGAGTTTTCTTGCAGACATTTTGCAAACCAGATAACATCATCAGTACTAGTAGGGAGTGAGGTTTGCTGTCATTTATATACTAGTGGCTTGCCCTGTCAGTGTTGGAGGGAGTAGTCTTAATGATTCTTTGATTGCCTGTTGTTTACTGTTAGGTTGTTTGGCAGTTCCTTGAATTAGGTATGGTTTGCTTCTTGATTGTTGGTTTAATATTAATCCTGATATTAATCTCTGCTCATCTGGATGTTGATTGCTGGGAGGAACTGTTTTGGTTTTTTTTGTTTCTTTTGACTTTTCGATTGTCTTTTTTGAATGATATGTACACGTTGTTTATGTCTCTGTGCCTGTTGATGGCTGATTTATTTGAGTGCCAGGCTTCCAGGAATTCTCTAGCATTCTGGGGTGGTTTGAATTCCTACATTAGTTTGCAAGTGTATGTACTTGGTTACAATGCAATCATTACAAACCACTATCAGTTGTATATAAAGAAGCTTCTGATATTCCTATCGCCCCTCATGCAGTGCTTTTTCTATTTCTTCATATAGGTAGTAAGAAGAAAATCCGATTGTACCAATTTCTTCTCGATCTGCTTCGGAGTGGAGATATGAAGGATAGCATCTGGTGGGTGGATAAGGAAAAAGGCACATTCCAGTTCTCCTCTAAACACAAAGAAGCACTGGCTCATCGCTGGGGCATTCAGAAAGGCAACCGCAAGAAAATGACCTACCAAAAAATGGCACGGGCATTGCGAAATTACGGGAAGACTGGGGAGGTCAAGAAAGTGAAGAAGAAGCTTACATATCAGTTTAGTGATGAAGTGATGGGAAAGAGCAGCAGTGATAGAAAAAGCTTTCCTCTCCTCTGAACGAGAGTCCAGGATTCCCCAAAAACCAAATTGTAGAGACAAATATGGGTTGGACTTAACAACAGAGTTGCTGTAACATCTCCGGGCCCTCATTCTTACCTTATTGAGGTTTTCATCAACCATCTTCTCTGGTACGAATTCTCTTTTCAGCTTTGACGTTCCTTACAGGTTATTTTTGCATCTATACAACAAGCTGGACACAGTAGGGACTGTTTTTAAAGAGAAAGAAATGTATAGGTATGTTCTTTTCAGAAAATATTTGATTGTGCTGTAATTAAAATACATAGCCAATGAAGTGTTTTTATTTCTCAGACAGTATTAGCTGATCTTCAAAGACTGCCTTAGCCTACAGCTTTTAAATTAGCATTAATAAAGACTCTGCTATATTTCTCCATGGCTAGAGAGAAATCTGCAGACCTTGGAAACATATCTTATTGTGCAAGTATTAATAACATTAAATATTTAATAAAATCAGATATAATGAAATCATATTTTCTGCATTAATCAGAATATAAATCTTATCTGTTTTTGAATCATATTATAAATAGATCTCTCCAAGCCCTAATGGAGATGTTGGCGAAAGAGCCCAGGGTGGAGAGTCTTCTTGATCCAAATCATGTGATGACTTTTGAGCTACGGGCCTTGCCTTTCTTGTGGTATACATACTTCAGTTTCCTAGAGCACAGAAGCAATAAGCTGTACAACAGCATGAACTGTTACTGCTTCCCCAACAGTGACATTGAAATAGTTCTTCCTTCTTCCTTCTGATCTTCAAAGCTGCTGCTTCATATGAATGTAAAGATTGTACATCATTCTGTAAAACAAAGTTAGAGACCTTTTTCAGTTAAGAGAACCATATAGGAAGTATAGAAGTATACCGATGGTAACTAATGTAAACCTTGCAGATAAAAGATCTTGGTCATGGGTCTCCATTGCAAACCCCAATGACATCATGAGGTTGTGATGCAAATAATATGAATTATGCACTTACATGCAATGTCACAAGCACACAATGTACACCCTGTGTTCTCAGTACAACTTTTCTCAATTCAGAGGATTACATATATATCTGTCCTGCCTTGAAATTACTGGTCTTGGTCATATTAATCATAGGGAGCCACAGTTATAAGCATGGTTTTCCTCAACCAACACCATGTTCTTGCAGGTAAGAAATTGTTACAGAAGCCATAATCCTGTTCCCAAAGCACTGAGGTCATGACATTAACCCATCCCAGGATCTTGTCTCTTCTCTCTCATACTTGATGGGCTCAAGGTGGAGAAAACAGACCTCCTTCTATCACAAAACTTCAGAGACACAAAGGTGGAATTTCCCATTCATTTCAAGAACCAAGAGAGGTTGTTTCTCTCTCCCTTTAAAGTGATTATGAGGAGAGGATTTGCTTTGAGAAATCTTTTTTTTTCAAATCTTCCTTGGCAGTTATTGATTCTTTATGAAGAAGCATTTTTCTATAGTAAATAATTAAGAGTCCCTGTGCTATTTAGTTCCTGTGCAGCTTTCTGAAATATTCATTAACATTTAATTTCACTGTATAACTACAATGAAATTTTGGAACAGGTCTTCTATTATATGTGATGCCTATAGTACCATTACTAAATATGTTATAATTTATATTGCATTATATTATTTCATGATAAGCATGAAAAACAGGCTAATGGTATGAGATAAAGAACTGCAATTTGGAAACGAACTGGAAGCAAAATGAGGAATTTTTTGCTCACACGTTTTCAAATGTATAATTTAATTCTCATTTCAGTTCCAAAGTGGTTTTCTCTTTCGTGTTTTCCAAAATATTTGTTTCTAAAAAACATTGAACTGTGACTGGTTGAGAATTTCCACCTGTTTGACCACTTTCAGCCCTCAGCTGTGAAGAGAATTTCATGGTTTATTCAGCTGCACTTTTCAATCATTCCATTTAAACTCTGTAATTCTGACCCACCCATTCTTTATTGTTGCATACACATTCCATTCTGGCTATAATCAAAAACTCTCCATTTTAACTTAAGGGAAGCAGCGGAAAGTTAATATTGACCAAAATATTGTACAAAAAATGTCATTTAGAACTAGGCCCTTTCCTCATGTGAGAGCTGCGCCAATCGTAAGATCGGCCCTTCCCTCCTGTGCCCCCATGACATTGGGGGCTTATGAAGTTTTAGCTTTTGGCTCGTTTTGTATGGCAGGAAAAATGTTTCAAAGAGAATTTTGGCTAAAGAAGGGCAAGATGAGGTCACTGGATGAGTCCCACCCAGCAATAAATAAATGGTGGACATTTAGGGCTTGTATGAAGCCAGCACCAAGCAGATGAGATATTGTTTTTCTTTGTGTCATGCTAGCTTAAACATTTCATCAAAAGAACAGGAAATGACCATGTTTCATTCTTTCTGAAAAAGAGGCCTACATATGATCGTGGATTACACGTTGCATGTGAGTCAGCAATTTGAGAAATTTCCAAAAAAGGCAGGGTTGGAGGGACAATGCACCCAGGCTATAGGGACTATGACAATTTTGTGACAGACTAGGTTGAACCTTGAGCCTCCTGGTGTGGTCCTTTTGCATTTTTTCCCCCACCAAACCAACAAAAACAAAATACAAACTGAAGCTATTGGTCAATACCATTACAAACCATTTCACTTACTAAGGGACCGTAATCAGTCCTTCCCCAACTGATGGCTTATTTACAGGGACTTGGAAAATCTTGTGCTCCAAAAGGGAGGAAAGGAGGCTTAGATAGCATCCAGTTTTAATTAACTTGGTTTAGGAGTGTGCTCAGGGCAAATCTGATGACACTTTTCTAAAGAAAGCAAGGCCCAAAAAAAAAGACCCCAGAAAACTGGAAGCACTTCAGCTGAAGTGTTTTACCCAGAGAGGATTCATTCATTCCCTCTCTCCCTCTCCCTCCCTCCCTCTCTCTCTCTCTGACACACACAGAGAGAGAGAGAGAGCAAGTGGAACAGACACACAATTACAAGGGTAACACTGTATGGTACTCCCCATTACCTCAGAGATAGTTTTCACTGGAAAGGGGGAGTAGAAATTTACAAATAAATAGCAATAATAAACTGCCTGGTATCTATGGGTACCAGTGTAGTTGCCAGGACTTAATACCAGAGGCCACCATAAACATATACTCAAGGCTACCCACTTGATTAGTTTGACTCCTTCTGCTTAATGCTACCAGCTTCCCTATTACTTGCTAAATACATACATACATACATACATACATACATACATACATACATACTGCAAAGCCAAATGCCAACCTTTAGCCTCATTTTTATTTCCAAGAATGCCTCTTAGTCACAAAGCTATTTTGAAAACTGGGCAGCTGTAGTCTAGTGCTTTCTTTAGAAGTATGCCCAGCAGAAAGAAAGAATGAAGATAAGCTGAAGAGGTATCAATCATCCTGGAGGACAGAAGATGGTTAGGAGCAAACATACATAACAGACATGAGGTAAACAGATGATTCACTTTGCCCTGTGCTCACTACAGCAGCTATGGTTTGAATAGGGGAGTCTCCCACGGCAGACATTTTGTGACAATGGCCATACTACGTTCTCTAATTTTCCATTTTTCTTTGAACAAAAAAGATTGCTTATCATGGTAACTAATCCTGGTAATCACAGAACCCTGGATTTGTGAATTAGATTGTGACCATCCTTTTCAGAGCTATTTTAGCCTCCTTTCCTGAGTTCTCAGCTGTCCTTAAAAAATAAAAAAAAACTTTCTAGGTTGTTTTGCTTGTGCGAACATATGGGTAAGCATGCTTACTACTTAATAAGTAAATCTGCTCCTAGTCCTCAAAAATGAGCACCAAGAATAGATTAAGTTGCTATAAAAACACAAGACTAAGAATGGTCAACTGCTTCTAAGTACAAACCAAGCGGCTATCAAATGGAGGAAAAGGTTGTAATAAAAAAGAATTGGTCCCCTTGACATTTCTACATAGGACTTGGATCATGGAAATATGTATAGAATAGTTTTGACTTCAGAAATCTGATTTCCTAAGATACAACTGGGATACAACACACAAAACTGTTTTGAAAACTTTAGCTCGTAAAGAAATACATTCAAAAAGCAACTTAATCATTGAAGGAAGTTGTGGCATTCAAGTTGTTTCCAGTTTTGTTTTGCCAATAATTTAAAAACATATTCAATCATAATAGCAATTCATGCAACTGCAAGGTAATCTCCAAGTAACAACTGAGTTATATAATTTCCGAGATCCAAATTGAATATTAAGAAAAACACTGTATTCTTAAATCAAATGCATTGGCTGAGGATGAGGATTTCGGAATAATTTCATGTGAGATTCAACACTTCATCCTGGACTTTGGTGCTGCATTGACCCTACATCCTTGGGATCACATGCCATTGTCCTCCTTGGGCAACCAAGTCAATTTCCTTTTATCTTAACTGCAATATAGCCAAAACTGCCATCCCTCAAAGTTTTGAAACACTTCAGAGCAGGGGTGAAATCCAGCAGGTTCTGACAGGTTCTGGAGAACTGGTAGCAGAAATTTTGAGTAGTTCAGAGAACCGGAAAATGCTACATCTGGCTGAATCCAGAGTGGGGTGGGAATGGAGATTTTGCAATATCCTTCCCTCAGGAGTGAGGAGGGAATGGGGATTTTGCAGTATCCTTCCCCTGCCACGCTGACCAAGCCACGCACACCAAGCCACGCCCATAGAAACAGTAGTAAGAAAAATTTGGATTTCACCACTGCTTCAGAGTAGTCCATTTTCTCCTTCCCAGGAGCTCTTATTCAGCCTGTCTCTCACCTGAACTTTAGAGCTCTGCAGTAGATTTTACAGGCAATCTGATTCAAAATCTTAATCCTGTTTATTTACAGTCCCTGTTTTAAAAAATAAAATACCTTTGTATCCCGATTTTCCTTGTTTATATAAACAGCATTTATTCCTCTCTCTCTCTCTCTCTCTCTCCCTCCCTCCCTTCCTCCCTCTCTCTCTTTCCTTTCCCTCCCTCCCTCTCTCTCTCCCTCCCTCCCTCCCTCTCTCTTTCTCTCTCTCTCTCCCTCTCCCTCTCTCTCTGAGTAAAGCAGAAGTAAATAGGTTTTTGTTATTCCCAGAGCTGTCAAAGCTCAAAAAGTGGGACGCTAACTGGTCAGCTGAAAGGAGCACTGGTTGACTCATGGTGTTCCTTGGCTGTTTTCTACATTCTTATGATACCAGGATGAAGGCACTTGAAGTTGATAGCTTGAAGTTGATACCTCTTTCAGAACATGAAATGAAAGTACAAAAATATTCATGAACTTACATTGGGATGAACTGTGAAGAGTTTTTCCATGATATGAAAAAGATGGTGCAGAAATCCTTCAAACTGATGCTAAATTCTTGCCATAGTGAAACAGCTTATTTTATTTTACTTATTTCATCCTGTCCTCTGACATTAGGAGGAAATACTGCCAGTTGGTCATCAAACAAGCTTTTAATTCACTTTCGCCCAGAAGTAATCAAAAATCCTACATCATCATCTCACCTTGATAGTTTTAAAAAAAAATCTCTTGAAACTCACTGTTTAACTGGTAAGCCCAACATTTCCTTTATTGGTAGGACTGAATGAATTCTGAGGTTCGAGATATCTCTGAAAGTTCATAAATGGCATTTCAGGATGGATAAAATGGATTATTACTGCAATGCTGCCACCTGGTAGTCAACAGCACAGTAGCATTAGAAAAAGAAGGAAAATGCTCTTCAGTTCACATGCCTTCTGAATGTAAGATCAGATCTAATACTTATCTAATACAAGTCTGACACAACAGTGCACTAAAAATGGCCAGTTCATTCCACTCCGGTTTTCAGACTTGTTATTTACCCCTACTGAGTTTTGATTTGAGATTTGTGGAGATAAGCGCTAGAACTTTACTTCCCTATATCGAGTAGATTTGGTACACTGACACTGTTCCAAATGTAACACAATTCAACCCAAATTAAGCAACACTCTTCCACTCCATTTCAGTGAACGGGACTTACCAATGCATAACTTCAGCTGCATCTGTTCGTAGTGTTGGAATTTACATTGATATGTTGAGGTTTCATGTACATAATCAAAGACACAAATTATATGCCATGGAGAAGAATACCCAAGGACATCATTTTGGGCACTGGGGTGTATGTAAGTCCTACATTGGATGAACAGTGGGGCCTGTCTTGGATGGTTCACACTCTCTGACACATGGAACTCAGCTATATTTAAACTGGCAGAGGAATTGTGTCAAGTGCCTCTGTACTGTTGATAAGGTGGTGGTGCTGACAACAGAAGGGGAACAAGAGGGAGGAGCAGGAGGGGGCTTCTGAGTAGTATTTCTTGGAGGGGGGTCTTGGAAGTCCTTCAGTCTCCTTGCGGTGCCACTCAGTGAAAGGGTCCTTTCAATTCACAAGCCAACGAGAAGATGCCAGAACCTACAAAGAAACCAGGTAAGAATAACTGGAGATGGAACAAAAGCGTGTTACTTGAGTAAACATAGAGATGGAGCAGGTCTCTTCATTATATAGTGAAGCAAGTTGCCTTAACAATAAGGTTACATGAGAGAAAAATTAACCAGTATTCCCTTTTGAAGTAGGCAAACAGAAATATAATTAAAGGATAATTAAAAGAAAGTGGATTTGTTAATTTAAAATAGAGGGAGGCTATACATTCTTTACTTCTTTGTCCCCCTTCAAATTGCAGCTTGTGATTTTCCTCTGAATTTTTTCTGGAAGATGTGACTCCCATTATTATTTATTTTTGTCCTGATCATCTATGCAAATATAAGTTTATACGGAGTTGAGAAAATGAGGTACTTTATTTAAGATGTAGTTTTTGCCCAATAAGATTAAACCTTGTATTGACAGAAATCCATAAATAATGCTTTCCTTTCTCCTTTTGAAATATGAGATATGAGAGCTCTCATCCAGAAAAGCTATTTTGATACCTTTTCTGAAAGACTATTTAAATTAAAATGAAAAAAGCCAAGCCACATTATTCCCTTGTTAAATGTCTGCACTTTCAAAAACACACATCCTTCATTCCTGAAATTTAAATCTTCTTTAATGGTCTCACTTAAGATCATATAATATTGAATGCTACATTCCGAGACAAGCTATTGGGGAATAGATCCATTGTTGTGATTGAATGTTAGGTGCCATACATTGCAGTGTATTTGCAAGGATATAAAATTAGTGCTAGACTCTTTTCTCTTTTACAATATTCTATTATATTGAGGACTGATAATCTGGTAGCTGGTAGCTGGTTTAAAAGATAATTTTTACCCATGTATGTTTGTTTTCCCAATTCAGATATCTCTTCTGACACACAGCATTCATTTGCTACTGTATATATAGCTATGCAATTTCTGTATGCAAGGCCACTTGATGCACATCCCATATCACTGCCTCCAATAGTTTGCTTTTAAATTACCGTTAAGCAATATAAGTACATGCATTGCTTAGGGCACCAAGGAAACAGAGGGGTTTTCCCCCTCCCCCCTGGCTAGCGTGTCCTTAACTGTTCATTGCCATGCTCAGGTTTTCAGCACTTATTGAATCTTAATGTCTTGTCAGCAATGAAAGGGCTGAGGGGCATCTTTATCCACCATTAGGGCATCTTTTGGCCTTAATCCAGCCCTGATCCACATATGTGAATTATCACAATGTTCCACTTTGCTCAATTAATATCGGGTAGATATTTTCCCTAAATAACTGCTGATAAGTAACATGAAAGATTTATGTGGGCCCCTTTGGTTCAGGGGTGAGTTCTAGCCGGCTTTACTACCGGTTCTCTTTGTGCGCGCACTTTGCGCACGATCGCCTCTTCAGTCGCACACATGCTTGCTTCGCTCGCATAACACGGGAGTGGGCGAGCAGGCCCAGCTCCCAGGCTGAACCAGGCCGAACTGGGAGCAACCCACCACTGCTTTGGTTAGGGCTAATTGGACCAGTGGTGAGTTGCTCCCGGTTCTGTCCAGTTCGCAAGTAGTAAAAGCAGTGGGAGGCTCTGCCCACCCACCTGGATGTCATAATGGAAGATCTGCGCATGCTCTCCCATTGTGAATTGGACACAATTGACCTGAAGAGGGAAAAGGCTTCTTTGGATATATTTCCTAGAAAATCTAAAATGTGATTAGATTAGAACCTCAAGGGTTAGGCTAAAAAATATGTGAGAGCTCAAAAATGAGGACATTAGAAACGTAGCAACAACAACCCAGCAATGGCTTCTTAGGAAACAAAGAGACATTAAACTGGTGAAAATGCCATTGGTTATACTGTAATCAACAGTACCTGAGAGGAAATAAGAGAACTTCCACAACAAATATTTGCTTTGTCCCAATCAATTCTCATGATCTCGGGTATCATGAAATCCACATAGTCTTTTGTGTTCTCTAAGACACTTCCATTGTGGTGCCCTTCCTCTTTGGTTTTAGTGATAAACCCTAAAAGAACACACTGAAGTAATTGATGTCTAAGAAGAATGGAATTACAGGTTTATGTGCATAGATGAATCTAGTTGCCAGAAGTAGAATGTTATAGGAAGAAAACCCAAACTAGGTACATTTTGGTATACATTGGTAAAAGTATCTGTAGGGGAAGGCGGGAGGAGGGCAGACCAACAAGAACTGCATTGTGATATTGTGATGCAAGCCCTATCCTTTTTGTATGCATGTTGCAAAAGGGGTGGAGCATGTGGCATGATGCTGTTAATTGGAGAATAAAGGGAAAAATTAGATGTAAATAAAATTAATGTTAGGGGTTTGCACTCTTGTTGAACTCCTCTGTATGATGGAAGGCCTGTAAAGAGGCTGAATGACTTTCATAAAATATAGCTGGTGTCTTTAGTTGTTATTGGGTCCTAATTAAGCCTTAGCAATGTTAACAGTGGAAACATCTAGAAGATCTTGTTTGGCTGGGGAGAGAACTAAGATCAGCATTTGAATAGGAGATCTCTGGGGAATACCAAAGCTGTAGATTAGACTCAAAGGCCAAAAGAAGTCCCAGAAGACAACGGTAAGCCACTTCCATGTCCAAGGATATCCACAGACTCCTGCACCATTTCTCAGAAATTTCTCCATCACAGACCTCAATTGCCACTGCCCCAGGATTCAAGTTCACAACATACCTGACTTTATTAATGTTAACAGCCTTCTGGAATAGTTTTGGGTTGGTTTTTATTTTATTTTGTGTTTTAGGACACTTTTTAGGATACTGACTACTTTTTATTTTTATTGCTATGGAGTTGAACTTTTTTACATGCCAGACTGTCTTCATGTCAGAATAAAAAGATATATTGAAGATAATAAGTTTAGATGCTTGTTCCCAGCAACTCTAGGTGGCTAACTATATGGTTATACCAAAGGTGAAATCCAATTTTTTTTACTACCGGTTCTGTGGGCATGGCTTGGTAGGCATGGTGCGGCTTGGTGGGCGTGGGTTGGTGGACATGGCAGGGGAAGGATATTGCAAAATCTCCATTCCCAACCCACTCCAGGGAAGGATACTGCAAAATCCCATTCCCTTCCCACTCCTGGGGGAAGGATATTGCAAAATCTCCATTCCCAGCCCACTCTGGGGCCAGCCAGAGCTGGTATTTGCCAGTTCTCCGAACTACTCAAAATTTCCGCTGCCAGGTTTCTGAACAGCTCAAAATTTCCGCAACCAGTTCTCCAGAACCTGTCAGAACCTGCTGGATTTCACCTCTGGGTTATAGATATGGATATTAGAAGCGATAATTTGATTACACTTCTATTTGTTCATTATTATTATCTGGAACAATTCCAGAATCAAAATGGAGAAGCAGGATAGAAAATATTGAACAATTATAATCATGTGGGAGCTGTGCACATACACAAAATATGAGCCTTAAGTTGTATTTAGCAAGAGCCTATGAACTTCTAGGAGAAAAACATTTGCTAAATACAAGTCAGAGAGATGACTACAGGACTAGGAAAAGCAATGGAAAACATATTCTTACAAGATCACTTGCATTGTGGAAACTGAAACATTAGTAGTAGCAGCAACAGCAATAGAAGCAGTAGTTGTAGCAGTATTTTCAAATTCATAAAGCCACCCAACTCTACTGAGATTCAGGGTAGCATGCAACATGAAAAATAGCATGAGACCATATCAGAATGAAAACAGAATGCATGTTCAGAAGAGGGGGAAAAAGCATACTTAAATTAATCTGTAAAATCATATAGCAAGAGCAATAACAAAAGCACTTAGACTCATATACTGCTTCATGGTGCTTTATAGCCCTCTCTAAGTGGTTTATAGAGTCAGCATATTGCCCCAAACAATCTGGGTCCTCATTTTACTGATCTTGGAAGGATGGAAGGCTGAGTCAACCTTGAGCCAGTGAGAATTGAACTGCTGGCAGTTGGCAGAAATAGCCTGCAATACTGCATTCTAACCACTGCACCACCGCGGCTCTCCACCATGCCATCACAGCTCTTGGTGGCAGATATAGAGACTTGGCACCCATCATAACCCAAGGCCTAAGAGAAAAGCCAAGTTTTTTATACCCTTTTAAATGCTGTCAAAGAAGAAGCCATAGATCCAGAGAGGGGGGCATTGCATTTGCTATATAATGAGGAGACTCCAATGAGATCGTTTAAATTGATATTGTAAACTGAATCAGCATGCCCTTTTTCATAACTTTGAGTCTACAAACTTTACGAGTACTAAACCTGCTTTTAAATGTAAATCTGTAAATACTAGGGCAAAATAATTATAACTATTCTACATTAATGGACTTGTGGGACAACAGATGCATGGAACAATTATATACAAAGGTTTATAAAGACAGGCTCGGTATGCACATCTTACTGGCAGTCTTTTGCTCAGGTTACTGTACTGGAATTTATAGCCTCAGCTGCTGTAGCGGAAGAAGAATGTAAGATTGTAAGACATCACAACTTGGGATCAAGGGAAAGCTAAGCCTATTAATGGAGCAAATGGCCTTTCCTCTTTGCAGCTAGGAAATTTACAATAACTTTAAATATAGTTCCAGAGCAAAACATTGGCTAATTCTCTCACTGATCCAGTTGAAACTGCCAAGTGCACACACCAAACTGATTTCCATTTGCTGTACTTTGTTGTAGGAGAGGAAGATAATATAATGGAAGTAAGAAATCAGCTAAAGAAAACCATTACTTTTATGTGTTCTTTCTGTGCTGAGTACAACATATGAAACTAACAGCAAAAAACCCCTTCTCCCTGACCAGAATTGTTCTGCTGATAAATGATAAGTGAGGAGCAGCCTACTCAGTTGCACGTTTGAAAAGCTTCTGAGAAGCTTTGACTAAATCGAAAGAATCAAAGAGTAGATCTGATAGACTTAAGAGACTTAACCAATTTTGCTGTATACATGATGTACAATGACAATGAAGGCTATACTATTATTAAATGAAGATCTCCCCCTCTCTCTCCCCCTCTCCCTCTCATCATTACTCATATCATGGTTCAAAAAATAAGATGAAATATTCCAGCAGCATTTTGTCATTGAGAGTTTATTCATGTTATCCTGTGCTATGTTCCTGGCCAGCAACCATTTTTGTAGGACAGGAACAGATAACATTGTCCTTTAATCATGGCTCTCCCATGACCTACATGACCTCTGGGTACATTGTCCTGAGGCTTACCCCGGTTTCTCAGCTACATCACAGAGGAAGAAATGCTCCTCATTTCTTTTTTGAAGGAAGTCTTTTGCTGTGCACATAAGAAGTTATCTCAGTGGCATAGTGGTTAGAAGGTTTATTCCATACGCAGAATGGTCCTGGGTTTAAAACCAACCAAAAATACTGAATTTTAAATTATTATTTTTTTCTCTGACATCCCTATTTTTCCTAGGCTTTTCTTTTTAATAAGAAAAAGAATCAGGAGCCCCAGGACTTATTTAAAAAACAAAACCTAGGGGGAAATAGGAATGTCAGGGAAACTCAAATATTGTTTCAAAAATTCTGAAATTTCTGTGTATAAAACAAGTTCTGATCCAGTTCCAAGCCAGGAGAAAGATGCTGGAAATAAAATGGAGGCTGATTGGTTGCAAGGAAAGAAGGTTTATTTGGTTTCCAGAAACTTCAGTAACAGCAGCAAATGTTATTGGGGTGGCTGACTCCTTGGCTGGGTGAATTGATGGATATTTAAAGGCTTCTGGGATTTTGTGATTGAGATGTTCCAGGGAGTTGTGTAATGTAGTGAGCCTTCTGTCTTTTGCTATTCTAATGGTAGTGGGGTTAATCCTATTATGTCCTAGAGGTCATATCCTGTCCTTAGAATTTGGGTGGGGAATGTAGATTTTTAGGGTCTTTGCTTTTCTACTTTTAATCCCTTCTGGAGGAGCTGGACTGAAGGCATTTTATGAATAGGTTGGCCTAGATTTCTTAATGGGCACAAAACATCCATCTCTAAAGTTTTCAGACTTCTGCTTGAGGCTATTAAGAAAGACTAGGCTGCTTTCTGCCTTTAAGAACATGTTTTTCCATTTCTCCTTTGGGGAAATATAAATTCTGCCTCTCTTAATATTAAGAATAAATAATATTTTAATCTGGGGAGGGGCTACAATATGCACACCATTGCTTTCCTGAACAGAAACTTGGGAAGGCACAATAGTAGAGGAAGTGTCCAGTAAGAGGAGAAAGTAGTCCCGGGTCTCTTTTAAGATGTTGCTAAACCAATTCAGTCCCCACCAGGTTTTTCTTAAGCAGGGTTGGATTTAAATTGCCATGAGCACAAGATAGAAGCTGCTTAAAATGGCATTGTTGACAGACCATTAAAGTATTTATGGATGATTTAAAGGCTAAAAGGGCTGGGTGACAACAACTGGCTTTACAAAGCTATTCCTCTAAATCTTTTTATCCTCCTGCTTTGAAGGGAGAAGGCCAGCAGTAAGTGTTTGTCTTGCAGTCATTTTCCAAACTGGCTTTGTAACCCAGTCCTGTTAGATATAATGTAAATGTCAGGACTTAATTTTTGCTACCCACACCATGACATTTGTTTAGTGTTGGAAGGTCCACTCTTCTATGTATTGTCTCATTGTATCTTCTCAGTGACTGTCCTCCAATAGCAGAGGATACAGTCAAAATGTATGCATTGGCCCACCCCATGCCCTTAACTTCTTTACAAATTTTATTCTCAGGGCTGTCATCACTTCCTACTCCTTCTCATTACTGTTGCGTCTCTGATAATTGCATAGATACTAGACCGCCTCCATCTGGTCTTGCAGTTTGCATAAGCTGTCATTATTTTACTTTGAATACAGCTATATCAAGCATGCTGGCTTTCTGTCTAAATATATTTTCCTAATAAAGGGCTTCTGAGAGAGACAGGAGCGCTCATCTGCAGAAATCCTTTGGTGAAATGCTTGTTATTTCCTCTATATTCTACTCCATAAAGTTCCTCTGCTATCTAGTGAGACTGGTATTCCCTGCAACACAGCCCAAGTTTTCTGTGTATTTTTATTTTATTTATTTTTTATTTATCTTTATTTATATTTATATGCCGCCCTTCTCCGGAGACTCAGGGCGGCTTACAATGCGTTAAGCAATAGCCTTCATACTTTTTGTATATTTATACAAAGTCAGCTTATTGCCCCCACAATCTGGGTCCTCATTTTACCCACCTTAGAAAGGATGGAAGGCTGAGTCAACCTTGAGCCTGGTGAGATTAGAACTCGCAGTAATTGCAGGCAGCTGGATATTAAATGCTGCCTTAATAGGAGGCATTAGCCTGCTACACCACTCAGGCTCCTTTTTAAATCCTGCATCTTCTTTTTTCAGAATCCAAGAGGTTCAAACTGAAATTACTCTACATATAATCATCTAAATATCATATGTGTCAACAATGGGGGGAAAAGCAGTCCTATGTATAAGGGCTTCAGTTATTATACCCTTTGAATTAAGGCAGCTAAGGGACCCTGAATTCTTATCCTGAGGCCAGCTGAAAACATCAAGCCCATTTTTGCCTTCACAACCACATTTGCAGAAAATCGGTGATTTCATAATTTTGAGTCGAGACCAACATGCAAGCTAAACTATAAATCCTAAAACAGGCTTAACAAAATAAAAGCTCTTTCCCAAACCACAGAAGAGCAGAAAATATATTTTAACTGTAAGTTTAGTCATTTATAGCTAATTTGCGTTTCTTCTATGAAACCTGAAAAGTTTTATAAGTATTATTAATTAATGCGTTGATTGAGGAGAAGAATCCATTATGAGGCCTTCTTTTCCTAAAAGAGATATTCCCAGCCATTTTGAAGTCAGTATTGCTCCAGAGTGTCAATTTTTCATGAGAAGAAAAATCAAATTAAAATAAGGCTATTTTATGAAGTCAAAATATGTTTATCTTTTAAGCAGTCCTACTTAATGTACCACATAAATTAAACTATTAAAAGCTCTAATTAAAAACTTAAGGGCTAATTGATAGCTTTAGTTAAGTTCCTTATGCACATGGGTGCCCATTTGTATTTAAACCCAGATAATATAGTTTGTGCATAATAAATCAGTGATGCTTGCTTCTCCTGTCCCAAGGATCAATGTCATTACCTAATTAATTTGATCCTTTGTACTTCCTCTCACCAGTTATACACATTCCTTTTCACATAGCAAGCTGGGATTAATAGTTTATGAAACTGGATATTACATAGGGAAAGAAATCTCTTTGACTCAAATGCAAAGTCCTAATTTAACATCACAAGCATAGCCTATGTAGGTTATATACATATATGTATATGGGAATGTGTGCTAGTTATTACTTATTTGGGTTTAGGGATTTCTTTTTTACTTATTCATTTATTTATCGAGTTATTGAGATGTATTCTGTGTTTTGGGGGGGGCTGCACCAAAGGGAGGCTTGTTCAATTTCATTGTACACATGTTGTACATTGACAATAAAAGTTTGATTTGATTTGATTTGTGCTTGTGATAAAAACAGAAAACAGTTTACACTAAAAAATCCTGGTCAGAATTTTTTTTCCAATTTTACTTTAGCAAATCTCACCAAGATTTTCAGAAAATTTAAAAGTGCAATTGATTCTTATCATTGTAGCTACCAACCAAAAGTACATTTGGGAAACAATGCATTTCACTAACCAGAATCTACTGTAACCTTCAGAGATCATCATACAGTATATTTACAGTATCAAGGTGCTGGTATTAACCTATAAAGCCGTACATGGCCTAGGCCCGGGGTATTTGCAGGAGCATCTTCTGCCGTCCTCCCACCGTCCTGTACACTCTCACAGAGCGGGCCTCCTCAGGGTGCCGTCAGCTAGGCAATGTCGGCTGGCGGCCCCCAGGGGGAGAGCGTTCTCTGTGGGAGCGCTGACCCTCTGAAATGGTTTGCCCACCAGGCTTAGGACAGCCCCCGACCTCCTCTCCTGCCGCCGCGAACTGAAGACGTGGCTCTTTCATCAAATGGACTGACCCGTCTAGGGCAGTGGTGGGATTCAAGTAATTTAACAACCGGTTCTCTGCCCTAATGATTTCTTCCAACAACCAGTTTGCCAAACTGCTCAGAAAGTTAACAACCAGTTCTCCCGAAATGGTGCGAACAGGCTGAATCCCACCACTGGTCTAGGGGCTTTTTACATTGTAATAATTTTAATTAATTTTAACTGGATTTTAATTTACTTTTAAATTTGAATTGTTGAATTTTATTCTTTGTAAGCCACCCTGAGTCCTTCGGGAGAAGGGCGGCATATAAATTGCATAAATAAAATAAATAAATAAAATAAATACAGTATATTTAATGTTACAAACTGGATAACTTTTTCTAAGAGGTTCATTATCTAACCAGATAGGAATTCTGGCTTCTGCAGAAAAACGAAGCAATTCACTAGAAAGGAAATAAAACTGGCCTTCCTGTTTTCTGGTTCATAGAAGTAGGTTGCCTAAACAACAGGTGGTTGAGGTAAAATGGAGTTAGAATCAAAGTGGTTTATTAAAAGTGAATATTCAGTCTGGCCGCAGACTGAATAAAAGTATTTATGATCATCTGTTTCAGTTCTGAAAGTCAACGTCTGTAAAAATATGGCAAGGTAAGAGGGATTAGAAAACAGGGTGGACCAGCTGCCCCCAGCCTTTTGGGCATGGAGAGGGGTTTTTCCACAAATGAAAGGTGCATGGTTTCATGTGCTGCCTGCATCCCATGGATGGGGCTTCGCTTGTTTCCATGGCTCAATTTCTGGCAAGCTATGGACCGGTGCCAGTCCACAGACCGGGGGTTGGGGACCCCTGGAATAGATTATTTTATACTTTTTTAATTTTATCTTTTTAGCTTCAGCATTCATCAAGAAACCAAAGACAAAAGATGTCTCAGCCGGAGGCACCGCTCTTTTTGAAGCAGAGACGGAGAAGATGGGGATCAAGGTGAAATGGCAGCAAAAGGGTGTAGATCTTGCCACAAGTGAGAAGTATGTTATCAAATCGGAGGGGAATAAGCACTCCTTGACCATTAATAATGTTGGAAAAGAGGATGATGCCACTTATGCTGTCATTGCTGGAAGTTCCAAGGTCAAATTTGAACTTAAAGTGACAGAACCAGGTAAACCAGAAATCCAAGTGACTGTTTCGATCCATCATTACTGTGACACATGACCTTTCTTTGAAGACATTTAAGACAAACTATAGAGCCAATAAAATGGGGGTGTTCCCAGGGAGAAGTTAAAGGGGGGGGGCAAGATACTAGCCATAAACAAGCAATTGAAACCCTTATGTGTGATGCCTTAGCATCTCTGCCATAAACCAGAAATGGTTATGCTACCCATATTGGGGGGGGAGGGAAACCACTGTCTTAAAACAGAGTGTGGTATTCCCCTTGTATTTGAACTTTTTTTTTTTTGTCATTTGAAATCTAATTTGGGAACCACTATGACATGAGCATAGAAAAATTGTTGGATTCAGCACAAGCTTCCGACTGGCAGATAAGTCATTTCTGCATTTGCAAGGCAGTTGAACAAGCAGAGATTAGATGGGGGAAGAGGCAATCCATCACAAAACCCATCCCCATCCAAACCAATGAAGATTTGGGGTGATGAAGAGGATTTGTAAAATTCAATTTATTGTCCCAAAGGTGCTTTTTCCAAAAGGCAAGTGGACTTCCTTGGTTTTTCTTCCCTTTGAAAATGTTTCTTTTTATCCACCAATCCCCCCATCAAGCAGTTAAAATTGAAGAAGTTTCTTAGATGATATGCAAAACATTTTCAAAGAAAACCCCCCAACTCCAGTTGCCTTTTGGAAAAAGCATCTTTGAGACAACCATGACTAGGATGATTGAAAATTTTGAAAGACAATTCAGTTTATTGAACACAAAAAAAGAAGTCAGTCTGCAAAAAAAAAGTTCATAAATTATCACAAAGTGTAGGTTTGGGAAGACATTTTGGAGATAATTTGGTCCAGTCTCCTGCCCAGTCTACTATTAAAACATCCAACCTCCATTTACATTCTTCCAGTACAGAATAGAAGTGAAATCCACTAGCTCTGAGGCAGGCTGTTCCACAACTGAATATCTCTTGCTGTTAGAAAATTCTTCTTGATACATTTAATTTTTTAATTCTTCAGTATTAACTATAGTCTTAATTTTGCCCCCAAAAGTGTCATATTCCTACAAAGTGCTGTAAACTTTCATTTTAAAAAATTCTCCTATGGTGTCTTTTTTAAAATTTATTTAATAGAAAAAATGGGAGAGGTTCCTCCTCCTGACATTTCTTCTGATCAACCAACCTTCTCAGACATACTTACTGTACCGAACACGGGACCTACAAATGCTGAATCTAAAGATGCTGAAGCTACAAGTGATAACAAAGTCTCAGGAGGTAAAAATAGTAACAGACACGAAGATTAATCTGACCCTAAATGTAAGAAAATGAATATTTACTGACAACAAAGAGAATACTAAAAAACCTACATTATGTGGCTTGACAAACTATTTTACTATTATTTGTTCTTTAGTATATACAGAGTCACTTGGATGAGATGGACAGAATAGAAATGTGATGAATAAATAAATAAATAAAAATAAGTACAACCAAATACAAAAATAAATACAATGTACTATAAAACTTGGTTACTGACGAGAAAATGTGCATACACTTCTGTTAACTATTTTCTTGTGCCTATGCCTGAAAAATTATTATCCCCCCCCCTTTGGGGGATATCAAAATGATATTATAACAGACCAAGCCACTGATCTGTTTAGTTCAATGTTGCCTCCACCGACTAGTAACATTTTAAACAAGAACACAATTTAGATATTCAGAACACAGCTGAGGGCTTTTTGTATGAAATGTAGAATGCTCTACTTCTTATGTCTAGGCCTTGGTTATCTTTCAGATAATTTGCCAAATTATATATCAGTTTATGCTGATCTGCCTGCAGCTGACATCACAAGGCCCAACAGCAAAGTAGCTAGTGATTGATTGTACAACTGCGATTAATTCCCAATTATGAATTTACTTCAATGAACACTTTTGTTAAATACAGGTCTTTTGAGTATCTGCTGCCATTCTGTCTACTTAAAGTCTGCTCCCTGCTTTAACAAACCAGACCTGGCATAAATATAGCTGTGTTCTTTTCCATGTCCTCTTGCTTGATAGTGATAGACAGGCATGGTGGTTTACCTTTACGTAACTTACTGATGACCTTCTGTGGGATCTCCCATCTTGACTTAGGAAATTCCAGCTCATATTTTGTGCACAAGCAAGTAGCTGGCATTATACATAGGAACATCTGAACAGAACATGAGCTAGCTCTTCCTGTACATTATGCCAGCTATTTATTTGTGCTGTTCAAAATATGCTATTCCTGCTTGCATCTTACATCCTGCCACTATGTATTGGACTGTCTCTGAGGTCTCTCTGCATAGTCTGTACCTTGGATCCTTTCTAGTGTGATAGTCCACTTTCTCTATGGATCTGGTGCTTAGTGCTTGTTCTTGTGCTGTTATGATCAGTGCCTCAGTGCTGTCTTTAAATCCAGCGCTTTCCAGCCACTGGTAACATTTCCCAATGTCTGCCACCTCAGCTATCAATCAATGATACAACTCATGCAAGGTCTTGCCTTGCCATAGCATCTCATCTGCTGGATCTTCCTCCCGTGTCTGCTGCTGCCTCAGGCATTCTCTCACAAGCTCATCTTTGAGTGCCATCTTACTGATGTATTCGTGGATGCTCTGGGTTTTGTCCAGGACAGTGGCTTTGAGACTCACCAAACTCCAACCACCCTCTTTCTGGCTGGCATACAGTCTCTGGGTGTCAGATTTGGCATGGAAACCTCTGTACATCATGAGGAGCTTCTGGGTCTTCACATCAGCAGGTTCTTCTTTGGCCAGCTCACTATATTGGCAGGGTATCTGATGACTGGCAGGGCATACACGTTGATGGTATGGATATTGTTCATCTTGTATCCTTTATATTTGTGGAAAAAGTTCCCTCCAAGATTCCCCTCTTGAGTTTTCACCAACATTCGAACAGTCTCCATCATACTGGAGTTTTGAAGGGTCCTGAAGACCAGGCTCTTTGCCAAGGATATATAAATGGATAAATAGATAGGTAATTTTTATTAAATATTTTTAAAAAGAAGATAAAAACTAATACAAACTAATATAAAGTAAGAAAAAGAAATATTAGAGAAAGTTAAATGTGAAAAATGAAAGAAAAGAAGTAAACAAAAAATAGAAAAGAAAGAAAAAAGATACCTAGAAGTAGCTTTTGATCTTCTTTACAGTAATTATAAGTACAATGATAAATGATAAACACTATGGTTACAACATAACTCTCTTCTTTCTATAATCTATCTTTTTTGTTTTGGGTTGTTTTCTAACTTTAGTGTTCTAACGATTTGTAAACTGCCCAGAGTCACTGGAAGTCAGGCAGCATACAGTATATATTTATATTATGGTCATTATTAATTATATTAATCTTGATTTGACTTATAGTTCTTCCTACAGAAGCCCAGAAAGAAACACCTGTCGACCCGATTGGTATTTTTGTGACTCGACCACAGGATAGAGAAGTTGCAAGCGGTAAGTGCATGACACAGATTTTAGGCCAGAATTTATTTATATTTTTTTTTTAAAGGGTGGCCGAGCAACATTCATTTTGTCACACACAGAAACCCAGACCTCCCGTAAAAGGTGGAATGAAAAATTTAGACTTTTTTTTTTGCACGTTTTGGAGGGTGGGGTGCAAAATGCTAGCTTTAATTCTGAAGATGCATAAGTCCCCTATTTCAGGGGTCTCTAACCTTGGCAACTTTAAGGCTTGTGGACTTCAACTCTCAGAGTTCCTCAGCCAGCTTTGGCTTAGGAATTCTGGGAGTTGAAGTCCACAAGTCTTAAAGTTGGCAAGGTTGGAGACCCCTGCCATATTTCACCCTTTAAATCTCTGACCCAGCTCCCTTGTGAAGCTCAAGTCCCCTCTACAAACCCTGGCATGACTCTCAGAGAAGTTGTCTGTCTCTGTCCTAGGACCTTAAGGAAAAGATCGTTTTGCAAAACTAGTGTCTCTGACGTAGTCCGTGATATAGCAGGAACTGTTTATTCTGGAAACTCCATACTCACCTAAATTTCTTTCTCAAGGTGGGAACGTTACATTCACTGCTGTAGTGGCAAGTGAAAGCTTGCTGAAGAAACCTACAGCCAAATGGTTCAAGGGAAAGTGGATGGACCTGGGAAGCAAAGTAGGAAAACACCTTCAGCTTCATGAGAGTTATGATCGAACCAACAAGGTACAACTACCTTAAGAAGAACTTGCCCATTCCACCTTTTTATATTTTGGTGAAAGAAGAATAATTGTAACAATAACCATTCTCAGCAATATCAAGAATTATATATAACTACTGGTTTATTATCTTTGGACATAAAATACTGTTTACAACCTCTTGCTTTTAAACTATACTGAATAAGAGCTGGTAAAATTTACTTTAGGTGTGAAATGCCACTCAGTCTTATGCATCTTCTTCTCCCAATGCATAATTTGCATTGGTTAAAAAAGTACATTTGTGTCAGAAAAAGGATGAAAAAAGTACTTCTTAAGCCTGTTTTTTTTCCCAGTAATTGAATTTTACAGATGAAGAAGGAATAATCTCTTAGGGATTAACTTGACTTTTAAAAATCAATCTGAGTCTTTCTAGAATCTTTTTTTCCCTTTTTCAGTTTTAAGTGTACTAAACTTGGCTTCGTGTATTTCATCACTCCATTCTAACTAGAAATAGAGAGAAGAATGTGCCTCTTCTACCATAGTTAGCTAACAATAGTTAGATATATAGAAAATATAATGGGATTCAGACAGTATAATAGAACAAAGAATGAATATATTATATACATCAAGATAAATTTGTAGATGTTGAGGTTCTCACTAGAGTTCCATAGCAAGTTTAGATATCCATAAGTTCTTATGAGAAACTATTTGGTAGGGGAAAAGATTAAGAGAAAAAAGAAACAAGAACTTTTCCATTAGGAGAAGGTAAAAAGTTAAAAAAAATCTCTCATGTTGAGTTTGGCTCCTAGAGATTCACTGTGAAGTAGTAATTCCATATGTATATTATAGAGAACAACACGATTATTGGGAAATTCATACAGAAGAACTCTTAGTTAATAACAGTCAGATTTATGTGCCTATCTCCTAAAGGGTCCAATTATTTCTTCTTTTCAAGGTTTATGTCTTTGAAATGAACATTATTGATGCAAAACCAACTTATGCAGGGGGATATCGATGTGAGGTGGCTACAAAGGACAAATTTGACAGCTGTAACTTTACCCTGGTTGTCCATGGTAAGATGTTATATTTTTCTTATTACCAAAATGTTTATAACATAGTATCAATATGCTATATTACAGTTATTATAATATAATAGTAATAATTATTATTATTATTTCATGCTGAGTGATGTGTCTTGTATAAGGCATGCATTGGGAGAAAACACACATAAAATTAAAATAGGTATTCAGAAAAGGATTGATAAAGTCTGAGTAAAATAGGGTTTTGGAGAAGGGATAAGAGGGAAATGACAAAACTTCCTTTTAATTATTTATGTATTTAGTTATGGACTCTCATTTTCAGTGTTTACATATAAATCAGTTTCATTGTATTTCCATGTTAATTTATATATTTAAAACAATTACAAGAAAATTTCTGCTTCATTACATTTAAAAATATATATTCATGGATCTATTTTGTTTCCAAATGTCAGTATTTTGAACCAGGACTTTTATAAATTCAAAGATAATTGGATAATGTACAAGCAAAGTCTTATACAATTCTAGGCTTATCTATCTCAAATTAAGCTCCACTTAAATTGGAAATTACTCCCAGGTAAGTACCGAAAATAAGACCCTATCTATCTTATATATTTTTTTGAATCCTGAAATAAGCGCTTGGCCTTATTGCATTGTGCTCAAAAGCCCGATTGGGCTTATTATTAGGGGATGTCTTATTTTGGGGGAAACAAGATAGATATAAAGTGGCAGTTTAAACCTGCTTATCCATTCAGAAGGTATGCATTGAAGGAATTTCATCTCAGATATTTTAGAGACAATGGACACAAAGCAATATAATTCAGTTGCAGTTTCAGTTTGATATATGAATATTAGTTGTCCTACTTCTAACATGTCTGTAAAAGGATACAATTGCATTTCTACAATTTAATTTATAATCCAATTACAAAACAGATCACACATTGTTTTAAATGTTGAAAGTACTAAAGCTGCTGTGATTGCAAGCAAACCGAATTCAGATTAATTTTGCATTTCTGACAATGTCAGATTGTTTATTCAGCAAAAGTAAGTAGAATGAAAGACCACTGATTCTGTTTTCTCTAAGGCCCAACCCCAAAAGAGGAAGGGAAAATGCTTGCTACCACATGAAGAGTCTCTTCCCACAAATGATTTGAAAGAATAACTTGCTCGTTTCTGTAGCTTGGTTTAAATGTAGAAACTTGCTTAATTTTAGAAATCACTCAGGAATTGAAAAAATATCTCAACCAAAATTTTGACTTTGATTAGAAGGACTTGTGACTTAATATTTGTCTAAAGAATTTCACAGAGAAGCAGGGTTTTTTTCCACTCAATGACCTGCAGGTCAATGGAACTTCAATTCCATCATCTCCAAAAACTCTCCTCATCTCTCTTAGCATGTCATTTTTGGGGCTCCTATAAGGATATCACACTCATTGTATTTATATAAAATAAAATCAACATTTGGATTGTCCTAAATCTAAGTTTTCCATCTGTCCCTTAAAAGTAAAATATTCCAGTTGAATATGACTTCTGGCAACCAAATGATGCATCTATATAGTTTCTTAGTGACTGGTAATGATATGGAAGTGGTTTGCTACTGCTTTCTTATGCAATATGTTTCCAGCTCTAAATCTAGCCTACAGGCCTGGGATTTTGAAGTAGTCTTTTTTCTAAGTATTAAGCAAGGCTAGGATTTTCCTTAATGCATGAAATTTTAACCTCCAGATATAAAAGTTGTACAAAAAAAATTCCAAAAGAACCCAACGTAAGTTTGGGGGGAAAGTATAAGTTTCAATAAGGTGAATATTGTCTTATTGTTATTATTTTTTCTATATAATCACAGAGGCGCCTGCCACCGCTGACCTGGACATCCGATCAACATTTCGACGGACGTGAGTGTTATCACCAATGTTTACCCCAGTTTGCCAATGAAGGAGACAACTCTGAATGAAACAAAATGGTTGCTAAGAATATTAAATTAATTGCTTAAGGTCACTCTATTTTGGAAATCCTGATTCAACGGCAATCAAATGTAGGTGCACCACATAAAAATAATAGATGCAGTAGAAATAGAAATAGGCATAATAATACAATAACTTTGTATGATAACTGCATACAAAGTTTCTAGCAAACTGATGTATAATGCCAATAGAATGTCACTGGCTAAATCTGCACTCCAGATATGCACTCATAATGTAAGCCAACGTGGGAGCATGCTGAGAGTTCCTAACACAGCACAAGGGATTGTGCAATTAGCCCAGTTCCTAAAACTCAGGTCTCTAGCCAAGTGACTCAAGCACAAGCCACATTTGTGCACATCCTAGTCTAACAGCCACACTTATGTGTATGGTCAAAAATAGCAAAAACTTTTTCAAATAGTAATTATAATTACTATAAAACATAATTTTAAATTCAAGCATTGGGATCAATACTTCTGATAAATGCTTCCTATCATGGTGGAGCTACAGAGGAAATGGAAAAATTGGGGGAAATTACTTGATTTATTTGGAAGCATCCTGATTTTCAGAAGCATCTGTAAACAACAAGAGCCAACAATCACAACAACAACCACAACAAATCCCCCCAAATTTTCTATAGAGATTAAAAGATAACATAGTTCCTGTGCACAAAGTCAGAACTTGATCAACATCGTTTTTAGAGCAGGATAGAGAATTAGAAATTTAGGTAAGGATTTTTTTTTTCAGCAGAAAGAAGATGTCTTTGTTTAAATTCTTTGTATAATTCTAATTTAGGAGCACAGCAGGAGGAGGAAAGTGGACATTACCATCCAGGTACCTGGTTTTCAGTATTCAGCATTGATCACCATTATGAACTGTCATTTAAACATCACTTTAAACAAAATTTAACTACAAGCACTAACATGGAGAAATGATGTGGACTTAGACTTAGAATAACTTTATTGTCACTTTGAATTGCCTCACACAGAAATAAATATGAATTTATTTCTGTAGGAGGCAAACTTGAGACACATTCCTTTGTAGAATAACAAAATGCCTGGCAAGTATTCTAAAAAAAATAATGACTTTATAAAGAACATTGACGTTGCTCATGATTCACCTATATATTCCTAACATATGGATTGGTTTTATTAACCAAATATTTGCCATGCTCCCATATGAAGTCTGCCCTGCAGTTTGAGATGCATAATAGCAATCCTGCTTTCCTGTCAAAGAAGCTTAATATTTTTTATGACCCTTATGTTATCGTTACTGTGTTCACTCTGTCTTCAGTGGCTACTATACTGTTGAAGAATTCATACGCTGGGATTTTTGTTAGGTTTCCTGATTAGTTTTGGAAAATTGACATAATGCTTATTTTTACTTGTGGCTAATTTCAGCATGAAGATCATTTTTAAGTGATTGATCGCAGAACACATTTATCTATTAATTAGCTATTCCACTGTTAGTGGTTTCTACCTTCTCTTCAATATATCTTGCCACATGAAAGGATCTGTAATATCTTACTGACAATGTTCAGAGGTTGGCTTCTTCCAACTTTTCCTAGCAGTTTTAGTTGGTTATGGGCATCATCTGGACTCAACACAATGTTTCCTAGGACTATTCTGCTTTAGGCAGTATGAAGTCTTTTTTTTTTTAATTAGGCATTTGTCCCAAATAGCCTTATCTCACCATTTCTTTAGCTTCTGTAGAGTTGAACACCTGGCAGATAACTCTTATCCTCCATGTTTTGCCATTGCACCAGCACTGACAATCAATCTCAAGGTTGGCTAGAGTGGCAGGAGAAAGAAAGCGGGTGGGGAAGCAACACTTTCTTCAACATGTCTCTGATCACACAGCTGTAGTGTTTGATCTATAGGGTGGTTTGGGATTGTGTCATAATACTCCTGCTTTACTGGACAACCCAATTCAATCAATGAAGCAAGTGCCAGAGCGGCACCAGTATATATATTTTTTTAATTTGATTTATATGCCGCCCTTCTCCGGAGACTCAGGGCAGCTTACAATGCATTAAGCAATAGCCTTCATACTTTTGTATATTTTATACAAAGTCAGCTTATTGCCCCCACAATCTGGGTCCTCATTTTACCCACCTTAGAAAGGATAGAAGGCTGAGTCAACCCTGAGCCTGGTGAGATTTGAACTTACAGTAATTGCAGACAGTTGATGTTAATAACAGTTAATAACACTGCTTTAGTCTGCTGAGCCACCAGGCCCTTAGTATGGCTTAGGCAGGGATGTACAACCTTGATTTAAGACTCATGGACTTCAACTCCCAGAAGTCCCCAGCCAGCAATTCTGGAAGTTGAAATCCACAAGTCATAAAGAATCAGATTTAGTCAAAATAAATTTTCAATATCATTTTGATTTTAATGAAAATGAATGATTTTATGTTAATCCCCCCATTGTTAAGTAAAAATAGAATTATTAAACTCTAAGATATGAACAATTCTTTTTTCTTAATCTTGATCTTCAGTTTAGAAATAACTATTTGAAACAAGGAACCTTAGATAACTAGACTCTTGTCCATAATTTTGCTTTTTAATGTTTGTAAATATTTGCAAATTTTAGTATAAAATGACATTTAATTTATGATAAACATTTTAAAATATACCAGAATTGCACCTCTGACAATTTACACAATTGGCATATGCTTTGTTTAAAGTTCTGTTTTGATATGACTTAATAGTGCTAACTTCTCTTAAATTACAGATTTAATTTAATTTGATTATTTCAAACAACTGTATATATCTGTCCCTTTATCCAAGGATATCTTAAGAAGTACAGGCTCAAATAATTTTTAAGTTTCCTCTCAAATACCAACATTTTTCTCATGGAAAACGGTAACTAAAATATTTAAGGTTTAACCATGCTAGCTAAGAATCCTAAAAACTGTGCTTTCAGCCTAAATGGAAAGTGATAGCTTGGAGATGATTGTTCACTCAATTACAGTCAACATTTATCTTTATTTGAACACTTAACTCATTTTTCCTGCTCCCCGCCTCCTATATGTGATCCAACCTTCTGGAGCAGATCTGGACGATGTGCAAAAGAAGGCAGATATTAATTTCATTGATGGATTCTTTTCCATCATTGGATAACAACCATACTACCATAAAGACCCAAAGTCACTGCGCTTGACAATATTAAGTTATACAGGAAAATCAAAAATAACCAAACACTGTTTGTTACTAAACCAATTAAAATGATTTTATTAAAAAGGCTTATGTTATTTACTGAAAATTGTTGTCCGTTTCTTGTATATGAGTAGCAGCAGTCTAGTATGAATGACAACAGGAAGCATGTTTTCCTACTTACTGTGTTTATATTCAGAACAGTATTTGCAGAAAAGGAAATAAGCTTGTATAATACCATACCTTGTATGATACCTATCCAGATGCAATGGCCTTCAGTGTTTAATAAAATTTCCTTGATAAACTTTTAGGAGGAGAAAAGGGCAAAATAAGCTGTGTTGTTCCTGAAGTTTATTTTGAATCAGACCTGATTTTAATCCTTTCATCCTTCTGGCTGTTGAGTGGCTATTCCAAGTTAGGGAAGTCTGGTATGATTATGTATCATTGTATAAAAGCAAAATATTCACCTGAATCTTTTTTAAAAGTGAGTCCTGTTCTTCCTCTGTTATGCAGTGTGGATGGTCAGGATGAAGGCAGAGAGTTGGATTTCACTACCTTGCTGAGAAAGAGGTGAGTGGTCAGTGTGTAGCCAATTCACCCTTCAGAACAATGGGATGAAACACTTGTAGGACCAATGAATTATGTCAAGTGCTTTGGAAACATTCTCACATCCATTTTCCCCAGAAAGGAAAAATGTGTGTGAGATGTCTTAAAGTTACCAGCAGGGACAAATTTCTGTTATTTCCAATTTAAAAAGCAGAGGGACTGTAATGGCATGAGAAGTGACCTCTAGGGTGGTTGCATCTGATTGAGCAACACAATTTGTCAAAAAGTAGACAAAAGGAAAACATTCCCAAAATGCCCAGTTCAGTGTGTCAATGATACTAAGTAGTTCTAAGCAGCATAGCACTGTAATCTAGAATATAAAGCTGAGAAAGAAGATTACTTAATGTACGGCCACTTGATAGATTGAAGCAGGGGTGAAATGCTCCCGGCTTGGACCGGATCGCCTGATCCAGTAGCGATGGAGGTGGGTGGTTCAGAGAACTGGTAGCAAAAATCCCTGCCCCCCACACCATGCCCAGCTGAGCCGTGCGATCATCAGTGGCTTTTTTTCTTTTAAATGGCTCTGCCGATCCCAGCTGAGTTGCCTGATCGTCAGAGGGTTTTTTAAAAACCCTCTGACGATCAGGCAACTCAGCTAGGATCATCAGAGCCTTTTGAAAGCATTTTTTACTTTCAAAAGGTAAAAAGAGGTTGTAGAAAAAACCTCTTGCCGAAGAGGTTATAGAAAAAATGGTTTTAAAAGTTAAAAAAAAATTGGCCACGCCCACCCAGTCACATTACCCCACCACCACCAAGCCATGCCCACAGAACCGGTAGTAACAAATTTTAGATTTCACCACTGAATTGATGTGAAAAAATTAATTTTTCCTAATTTTCTCTTATTTTCAGGAATGGCTTTTTTTTTTCATATTAACATTTTACTTTTCTGTCTCTGTCATGCTTCTCTCCCTTTTTTTCCTTCTTTTTGCATTTTGCTCTGATTTGCATCTCCACTTGGAAATCTTGCTTGGAATTCTGGAACAGAGAGTAAGATTTTACTTTACTTCCTTTTAAACTGCATGAAGTATGTATGGTTTGCAGTTTACATAAGCATCCATTTTTTTCAGTGCTTTGGAACATCATACGTATATCACCTCAGATATTATTTAAAATATACCTCAAATGGATGGTGGAACAGTCACTTTCATTGATTTGCTTGCTTAATATTCTGCTTTAGAGCACTTTTGTTGAATAATTTCCAAAATATGTTATTTGGGAATTAACTTTGAGTATCTTCTATATATGTAATCATATCTAAGGGACATTTTTCTGCCTTCTTGAAGTAACTGAGGTGGACCTACTTCTTTAATAAGAAGCTTATAAATCATCCATGGATCATATTTCACAAAAGCACTTGAGCTAAAATAGCCTTTCTGCAGTAAATTACATTGCAACATCTTTTAAAATGACAGCTGTTTTTGCCTTGTTACTAACTTATGTTGCTGCAGTGATGTATTGTTTGAGCCTGAAGTTGACTATGTTAATGTGAGGTAAAAGTATTAACAATAAGACAAAAATTGATAGTTGGTTTTATTTGAAATCAGAATTATCCTTCAAATGAGATCATATTTTGCTATTATGATATTCTATCATAATTTTTAATTATACCTAATGAAGAAAAAAGGAATGGAGGGATAAATGTCATTTCAGTATCAAACTAAACTATTTTTAACCATAAGAAAATAATATAAAGTCTTTATTAATATTAATTATGTATGTTCCACTGGAATGTTAGAAAGCTAATTTGGAACCAGCATTGAATCTAAAAACTGCTAGTATTGGAAGGAAGTCCTATTCTCAGAGAGTTGAACTGAAATGACTTCTAAATATTTTTGCTAAATTATTGGAGTGTTTCCCACACCTCCAACCACTGTGAATTTGCAGCTGCAAGGATCTGCAAGGATCTGCAAGACTAAAACATGGTATCTTACTGTTTGAGAGGAAAGGTCTTTCTTTCTCTCTCTCTCTCCCTCCCTCTGTCCCTCTGTCTGTCTGTCTGTCTGTCTGTCTGTCTCTCTCTCTCTCTTTCTTTTTCTCAAGGTAACATGAAGCCTTTTAAATAAGCAATATAAAAAATTGGTACACAACCTTTATCTATGAACACAGACCCTGAGCCAATATCATCCATACATTTGCATTAGTGGGTGTAGAAACAGGCTGAGATCCTGATGGAGCTAAAAAGGCTTTAATGCCTTCTCTGCATCCTATAGCAGTTCTGATTTGGAAGAAGAACCATAGCTATTGGTACTGGACAGAAAATTCGTGCTCCTCCATCACAGCCGTAAAATGTCGTACTAATTGTCCACACTTGCACAGCTGAAATTTAGTCGCATGGTCAGAGCTTTCAGAGTCACAGCAATGGTTTGGAGAGCTAAACATTGCCCATTCTTGTTTTAATGGGAACTGCAGATATAAAAGAAAAAGCATATAAACCTTCTCTTCCATACTACTAATCCCAATCTGGACTGGGTACCTCTCTGCCTTCCCTTTTTCTCAGAAATATTTTGCCATATATATTATGACAGTGAATAAGCTAGTGTTCCTTCCTTCCTTCCTTCCTTCCTTCCTTCCTTCCTGCCTTCCTGCCTTCCCTTCTTTCTTTCTTTCTTTCTAGGATAGACTAGACAAGAAGGTATCAGGAAATGGGGAGGGGGGGGAGGAGGCCTACTCATACAAAAAGCCCATCAATGGAAACTCTGTCTTCTCAACCCATAAAAGGAAAGCAATTGGTATTTGCTTTCCCAGCTGAGTGGGTGGGGTGGGGAGAAAAGATAAACAATCAGAGGAAGCACTTAGCGGCCATGGTAAGTGTTGTTGAAACAGAAGAACAGACTATCACTATAAGTGATAGTGAAGGAATGGGTCAAAAATTGGAAAGGATTTCTTAAGCTGAAGTCATTTCCAACCAGATCACACACAGAAGAGTAAAGCACTTAGAGGGAGGTGATGGGATGGATTCTTTCTTGTCCATTCACCTTACATTCTACTGAGTTCATTACCGTGTTATATGTTGTCAGGGATATCTGCCTTGTTTACATGACTTAGAAAACTATTAGATGCCCCAAGAGGTTCTATCAAGTGATCTGCTTTCTGCATCATCTTTCAGAAAACTAGTGTTCTCTCTATTGCTCTATTTCAAAGCCAAATTTTTTTGGAACTTAAAAGCAAGACCCATTGGATTCAAAAGAGTATATCTGGGGTTTAATGTTATAACCCTAGTTTACTCATTTTTAAACGGATTTTATTTTTAATGTGACTCGTCTGGCTCCGGAAATAAGGGTTTCAGTTTAAATACTTATGGTAGCATAGTGCAACTGATTTGTTCCTGTATTTTTGTTTCATAATCACAGTAAAGAGACAGGAAGATTATGTAACTTTTTTCAGAGGGCTGAAATGTTCTTTTTTGGAAATGCATGTACTCACCCAATGACTCTCTTCCCGGATCTCCTTCCAATGGAAATTTTATATTATGCTATTCACAAGTATTACTTTCCAACAGGGTAGTCTGAATAGATGGCACTGACATACAGGTGCCACAGACCAAGCAGAAGGAACAGCTGTCACCTCAGTGTGGGACAGGCAATGAGAGAAACTACGAGAGGAGGTGACAGCTGACATTCTAAGAATCCAAGCAATAGGATACGGAAAACCATTGTTAGTTATTTGCAACTATTTAAACTCTTGTGGTTGTTTAGAACACATAACTCCAAGTTAGTTAGGACCTAATGAAAGTCTCTAAAACACAAGCAAGAGAGAACTCCTGATGACATGATTTTACATAACTCCCTGTGCTGAAGTATGCACATATAAATATTGCAGGGATATACAATGGTCTATATGAAAACTGGTCACTACAGATGCTGGTATTTTCACAGTTTAAGCTTCTAGATAGCTTGTTTGCACTTGGTAGGACTAGATGAAAAAGTAAAACAGCCATGCCCAACCTGGTTCCTTCCAGCTATATGGGAGTACGATTCACTGAACTGGTAGCAGCGGTGGTGGGAGGCTCCACCCACCCACCAGGACGTCATTATATCCCGGTTTTTTACCATCTGTGCATAGCATGTAGTTCAAGACAATGGGAGACCTCAATTTGGCATAGATTGTTTTAATTCTACCCACCCTTATAGAATAATTCTGGGATTATTTTCTATATCACTTACAATAAGAAGCATAATGCCTTGTGGATTAGTTTTCTAAGTGGCAAGCTAGGAGAGTTAGAAGAATCCCTTGTTAATATCATTCTTAGGATGGTGCAGATCTGGCTTGTGACTTCAATCTTATTATTTCACCAACTTTGATTGAGACCAAATCAAAGCAAGGATTGGTTTTGAGGTGGGCAGTGATGTTTGAATGTGATTTGGAATAGTCCCTTTAGCACGGATTCTGCTATACTGAAGAATAAAGTTTCACTAATTGAACTGAATTACTTCAGTATAAATTAAATATCCAAATCAGCAGTGAAATCCCCCCCGGTTCTATCCGGCTCACTGAATGGGTAGCAGTGGCGGTGGGAGGCTCCACCCACCCACCAGGACATCATTATATCCCAGTTTTTTACCATCTGTGCATAGCACGCACGCGCTCCCACATGCTCCTGTTCCCGAACCGATAACGAAGGTAAGTGGATTTCACCACTGATCCAAATCAATAGCTGTATTTGTACTTTCCCAAAGAGAATGGCAGATGGTAGAATTTTCTCAGTTTTAGAAAAGACATTAAGAATTGGATCACACCACTGTCCTATCTCACCCAGAAGCCAGTTTTCACAATGCCCAATCAAATATACAAAGAAGGCTACTTGTCTCCCAATCACACTGATGTCAAACCTAGAAACTACCAATCCCCATGACTTCCATAAATTGGCAGGCAGCACTCCATTTCTAGTAGCAAATTCCAAGGTTTAATTACAGATTGTGTAAAAGAAAATACTTCCTTTTGTTTTCCCTAATTCTTCCAGGATTTAATTTCATTAGGTGACCTCAGGTTGCATCAATACTTCCATATAACTTTTTATCATTACTCCAAGATTTCTCTCCTTCATTAGTCACTGCCAGCACTGATTTCATTAGTTGGTATAAGTGGTTAGGATTTTTGGCACAAAGTAAGCTCCTGTCAATTTTTTGAATAAGGTCAACATCCAGAAAAACTAGCAGTAGACTAGTGACGTACTCCTTTGAGACTGGTATAAATTATAAGACTATAAGCTACATTGCTTTGGATTGTTGTGTGTGCAGTTGCTTCTCTGCTACCATTTTTCAGCGTGGTAAATATTTAGATTTTCTATCAAGGAAGTTGAAGCTTGTTCTAGTGATGGCTGCTGATACTACTAATTCCTGATGCCCTCTCTCTTGCTTATGGGGACGCTGCTGCATGTTCCTGCAAATGTTTCTCGGCATTGTTTTGAAGTCCAGCAGTTTCTTGCGCTCGGTACATCGGTAAGCATTCACTCCATCTCTTCTCTAGTGATAATTGTCAGTAAATCTGTTCCAGAAAGGTAACTGTCTTTTGCACCAAAAAGGGGGGGAAAGGAAAAAAAAAGTAACTTTATAGCATATAGCACTTTAAAGGCTAATAAATATATTACATTTTTATGGTTTAAAATCTTATATCTGATGAGCTGGACTCTGTTTGATATCATATGTCATAATAGGTGTTAAAATGTAATACTTTAGAAAATTCATCATGTTTTTGTTAATAACACACCAAACAAAAAATTAAACAGATTTATATATTTAAGAGACATGAAAATAACAAACAATCATGATTTCATTATCATATTATTCAAAGTTAAATTCTTGCATCCTTCGGAATAAAGTCATCTTTAGAATCCATGGATGGCACATACCTTTTTAAGTATTCATTTTAAAATAAGGCACTTACCTATAACTAAGGAAGATTTTTCCTTAAATTCTTGCAAAACATGTAGAAAGTTTTCCTTAACCACAACCTTAAGAATCTGAAACTAAGGCCCAGCTGTTGCTTTATCACCAAGCTATTCAGACCACATTTGTACATTCTGCAAAATACAGGATTACTAGCTCTATGTTAGGGAACCAACAGCATTCTGCTACCCACAGACCATTTACTCCCACCTTATTTCTCTTGCTTATGTGAATGGTGAGGTGGTCCAGACCCTTCACATTTACTGCATATGTCTAAACCA
>WNWU01000001.1:34170916-34184592 GCA_012654045.1 Ptyas mucosa | reverse complement strand
CCCTGGTCTAAACCCAAGAAACCAAGATCCTGAATGTTGCTCAATTGCTCAAGTGAAATATAATGTAAGGCTACGTTTCCTTTCTTTGTAGAAATGAAGGAAAACTTGAATCGCAGCCAGAGGTTGATGTCTGGGAAATCCTTCGGAATGCTCCGCCATCAGAATATGAGAAAATTGCATTTCAATATGGCATCACTGATCTACGGGGAATGTTGAAACGCCTCAAGCGCATGAAGAAGGAGGAGAAGAAAAGCACATGTAAGAGAACATGTTTTCCTTCACCATTCAAATATAGTAAATTATCTCCTTTTAGAGAAGTGTGCCATGCAAACAATTTATTTTATTTTATTTCAGATTGTGGTCTTTCTTCTCCTACTTCTATTTATTATCCAGAAGAGAACAGCTGGTTCTATAAAATTAGAAATGAAAGTTAAAGCTGACGAGGATAGGAGAAAAGAAAGAGGAAATTTATAAATTATAGAGGGAGCTTAGAAAAAAACACCAACTAAACCAATAAAAATGAAGAAAGACAGGGGTAGAATAACTCAACACTGAATGGAAGATTGGAGAGTTGATGTGCAATGTACATAAGCTAGTGTTATTGGCATGATCCAAAATAATAAAAGCAATATTGCACTGTCATCTTGGAAGCTCCATCTCTTTTGTATATGCAAGCTATATCATGACAGATATCCTGAAGGGCCAACTTGTAATACTCTTCCATCATTGTCTCTCCTTGACCCTTCCTACAGGCATCTCTGCTAGGGGGCAGTTACAAATATAGGCTCATATACAGTAAATAGATTTGAGATTTTCTTCTTTGTTTCTTGGCTGTATTGGAATTCATGGGGAAACCCACACAAAGCTGCTGTTTTCCTTGCATCACAGAAGTTCTCTGAAGCTTGTGACAGACAGTTTTCCCATCAGAAGACAATATTTGTATCTCAGAGTGAAACTGTGTTCTCTGAGCTTGGTTGTTTTCTTGCAGCTATTTCATTGCCCAACTAGGTAACAGCATCAGTGCTGGTGATGTTACCTAGTTGAGAAATGAAACATCTGTAAAACAACAACAACAACAACAACAACAACCAAGCTTTGAAAGCACCAAGGACCTCACAGTTTTTCCAATAGTAGAAACTCTTGACTAACTTCAGTTTCTGAACCTAAGCCAGTCTTCCTTATAAAGCAGTTCAGCTTCCAAAGCATCATTCCAATTTGTCATTCTTTCTATTAAAGATTTTTTTTGAATACCGGAAGATGAAGACTAATACCGTGGTGGTGCAGAGGATAGAATGCAGTACTGCAGGATACTTCTGCTGACTGCCGGCAGTTCGCCTCTCACCAGGCTCAAGGTTGACTCAGCCTTCCAACCTTTTGAAGTCGGTAAAATGAGGACCCAGATTGTTGGGGGCAATAGGCTGACTCTGTAAACTACGTAGAGAGGGGTCTAAAGAACTGTGAAGCAGTATATAAGTCTAAGTGCTATTGCTAATACCAACTAATATAAAGAAAGAAAAAGAAAAGAAGTAGGAAATCAAAGAGAAAGCTAAAAGCGAAAGAAAGGGGAAGGAAGTAAAAAAATGGGAAAAAAGAAGCTTCCAATCTTATAACAGTTACACGTACAATTATAAATTTATGTCTTACTCTATGATTACAATATACCTTTCTTCTTTCTACAATATAGCCTGTCTAATCATCAAAATCATAAATTTAGCCATCTTCACCAATCATACCTACATTGTGGATAACACCAAATCTTTCCATCTTTGTCCAATATGACATTCTTTCTTTTAAAGTCAGCAGACGGACTCTACTTTGGCAGTACAGCAGCTACTTCCCATAGCAACCATTCCATTTCATCAACAAAATAGAGTAGGGTATTTCTGTATTTCTAGGATGGCAATAGCTTCAGGCAAGGTACCAACTAATTGGTATTTAATGCACTGTCCTCTTAATCCATGTTTTCAGCATTTAAAGGCTGCTTTATAAAGATAAGTGGAAGCTATAGTGGGAAAATGCCTTCAGTTAGTGAGTAATTTTTTAAAATGGGGAAAGAAGGAGAAGTAGCAAAGAATCAACTGAAAAAAACTGGGATTGTGCAAAAACAACTAGACATTATAACTGCAAAATATGATCTAGATTGCAACAGAATTAACCCACTTCAAATGCTACAGTGAAAAACAGATGAGGAACCAATGACGGAGGTTATTTGTAGCTGAGGGTTGAAATCAGAGGTGCTGGGTGCTCTTTGAGCTTGGTTGTTTTCTTGCAGATGTTTTATTACCCAAACTAGGTAATATCATCAGTGCTAGTGGGGGAAAGTATTGGAGACTTGAATTCAGCAGGAATTTCTATTAGGGAATATGTTCCTAATCATATTTTGGCAGCACAGCAACCAAACAGGACAGGTACAGACTTCAACGGATAGTTAGGACTGCAGAAAAAACAGTTGCAACCAACCTGCCTTCTATTGAAGACCTGTATACTGCATGAACCAGAAAGAAGGCTGAGAAAATATCTACAGACCAGGGGTGAAATGCTTCCGGTTCGGACTGGATCACCCAATCCGGTAGCGATGGAGGCGAGTGCTATCAGTTCGGAGAACTGGTAGCAAAAATCCCTGGCCCCCCCCCCCATGCCCAGCTGAGGTGCACAATCATCAGAGGCTTTTTTTTCTTACTTTTAAAAGCATTTTTTCTACAACCTCTTCGGCCAAAAAATGCTTTTAAAAGTTTTTTTAAAAAAGCCACTGATGATCGCGTGGCTCAGCTGGGATCATCAAAGGCTTTTAAAAGAAAAAAAACCCTTTTTTCTTTTAAATGCCTCTAACGATCAGGCAACTCAGCTGGGATCGTCAGAGCCTTTTGAAAGAATTTTTTTACAACCTCTTCGCCAAAGAGGTTGTAGAAAAAATGGTTTTAAAAGTAAAAAAAAAAAATCGGTCACACCACCCAGTCACATTATTTCCTCCCCACCAAGCCACGCTCACAGAACCGGTAGTAACAAATTTTAGATTTCACCACTGCTACAGACCCCTCACATTCTGGACATAAACTGTTTCAACTTCTCCCTTCAAGACATAGGGCATTGCATGCCAAAACAACTAGACACAAATATAGTTTCTTCCCCCATGCCATCACTGTGCTAAATATCTAACTCCTACAACACTGCCTTCTGCCTAAAGATATTTACCCATGTAGTAGGCTGTATTGCTATTATCCTTGTCACCTTCTCATCCTTCTCATCTTTCTCACCTCTCATCTTTCCTACTACCTTCTCCTATTGGTATATTATGATGTATCAATTGCTGTTTGTATCTTATGATTTATGATCTATGACTTATGACACTTTGTTGTTGGTATGTACACTGAGAGCTTATGCACTGGAGACAACTTCCTTTTGTGTCCAATCACACTTCGCTAGTAAAGAATTTTATTTTATTCTATATGCAGGCTTGACTACAAAGTACCGATGTAGTATGGCTTGCCATTGAAAAAAAATTGCTACTAATATACCGTAGTTGTCCTTTGTGCAGAGTATAGACTTACCTGAATCTCAATGAATGCCAGCAGATGTTAGTATAAAGTTTATAAATATTTAGATGACCTTATAAGCTAAATCTTTGAAATGTTTTTGAAAATGGCAATAAGAGTTTAGAAATTAAGAATATTATGGAAATGTGAGCTTCTTTTGTGAACAAAGAGATTTTTTTTACATTGAAGTTAGTGATTTTGATGCTAAAGTTAATCTAGATTTAAAGACAGTACCTGAATTGAACTTGTTAACAGTGTGTAAATTTAGTAAAATAGAATTTTAAAATATAGATTGTTTTCTTATCAAATAAATTAAATTTACCCTTCCAATGATTTATTGTTCTGAGAAATTACTAGGGATCAATACCATAGTAATACTGAAACACCCAGAAAGATAACAGATCAGGATTAAATTAGCTCCAAGAAAGATATAACTGTTCTGAAAGAATAATTTCATTTATATACTGTAAATAAAATTATTGCAATGCTCAAAACAGGCAAATATTGGATTCTAGCAATGCATTGTGGTGAACACAACTGAATTGAATAAGTTTGAAGCTTATGTGCTTAATATCCCTTTTTGGTAGTTATAAATTTACAAGATTTCCATTTAATATTTCAGTGGCTCTTACTAAAGAGTATCAGGGAATGTAACAAAAATCTTTAATCAAAGTTTAAAGAGAGATTAATATGTTACCAAAAATATATGCTACATTTATATAATGTATGTAAAATGGAGTGCAATTTAAGTTGTAATATAAATATGGATATATGGGAGAAAATGTGGGAAACTAAAATTACATTGTGTCATAATTTAAAAAAGATTTTTTAATAAAATGTTCCATCACTGGTATGTGACACCACTTGAATTGTGAAAAATGTATAAAGGAATATCAAACCAGTGTTGGAAGTGTGAAAAGGAAGAGAGAAAATTTTACTTGCATGGTGTACTTGTGAAAAAGAAAAAAAATATGAGTGCAAATTCATACAATTATATAAAATGTATTGTGGATTAATATTACAATGAAACTGGAATTATCTCTACTGGGTTTTAGGGATGATGAACTAGAAAAATATGGGAAATCTACATTATATTCAGTAACTGCAGAAATATTATTATATCACAAAGATGGAAGAAAAATGAAATACAACAGTAGAAGATTATAAAATTAATGGAGCTTGTGGAAATGGCAGAGTTCACCAGTTTGGTGAGGGAAAATATAGTAAAGAGTTTTTTAAAAGACTGGAAACCTAAATGGATTTTTTGTTGAAAGAAAAAAAGACTGAATTATTTTATTATTTTATTTTATTTTATTTTATTTTATTTTATTTTGTTTTGTTTTGTTTTGTTTTGTTTTGTTTTATTTTATTTTATTTTGTTTTATTTTGTTTTATTTTGTTTTATTTGGCTTATATGCCGCCCTATCTCCAATGGACTCAGGGCAGCTCACAACAATAAAAACCACAATAATCCATTATGCAAAGTTAAAATGTCTAATTAGATCAGATACTATTAAAAACCCATAAAAACCCTATCAGTCCAGGCCGGGGGACTTGAGTAACCAAGTTTTTAATTTGTGGTGAAAGGTGCGAAGGTCAGGGGCCAGCCGAAGCTCCAAGGGGAGTTGATTCCAGAGGGTGGGCATGCCCACAGAGAAGGCTCTACCCCTGGGGGCCACCAACCGACATTGTCTTGCCGACGGCACCCTGAGCAGGCCCTCCCTATGGGCGCGAACTGGGCAATGGGATGTTGTTACTGGCTTATGGGTTTGGCTTTATGGGTTTGGACTGGAAATTAAAAGGGGCCAAAGAGAAAGGTGGCAACTATTTAATAGAAGGAAAGGAGGAAATCCTAATTCTCTGTATTCTTTCTTTTAAAAAATTTTTTCTTCTTTTTCTGTTTTGTTTTTCCCTTAATCTTATTTTGACTTTGTATACTTTTTACTGTACTAAAAAATTCTAATATATGTAAGATGATATATCGAACTGGGCAAAAGTAAACAAGAGCATGATAAAAGGGTAAAGTATTGAATAGATAGAAAGAAAGAAATCTGGAGTTAAATGGAGCAAAATGTGGGTTTGAATTGGCAGAAAAAGCTATCTTGGTAGTATTCTTCATATGAATGTTATAAATCTGATAACATTAAAACCAAAGCTATCACTGGAATATGTATTTCACAGAATAAAGTAGAATTGCCAAAATGTTTAGAGATTGTTGCTTGTTTGGCTAAATTTATAGCTATGCTTTATATTTTTTTGACAAGTTCAACAATGTTGTTGAATTTCAATGGTTAGATAACTATGAAAGGGCAGAGCTTAAGGCTTTGTTAAATAGGGTGCCCCTGCTGAGATACCGTATTATGTTGGCAAAATGTTTACTGCATCAATTCATGCAAAAACTAGAAACTTGGGAGCAATATTGCTTCAAGATTGTTTACTAGGATCATAAGCTTCTAAAGCTATGACAACTGAAGACAAGAATTATTCTTACTCTGAAAAAGAAACGTTAGCTAGCACAAGGTTTCATCAGCTTATTTATCAAAAGATAGTGAAGGCAGAAGGAGGCAGATTGTAACCTTTGAAGCATCTATATATCTATCAAATTTTAGGATTGGAAGATGACTGTTAATCTTACAAAAATACCAAATTGCAGACTACTTATAGACAAGGAAAGGAATTAATAATCATTGACATTTAGTCATGGGGAAGGGTCTGATCCTGGAGAAACTGAACTAGCAGTGAATTTTATTATGGCCAATTTGTTTATAATTCTAAACTGAGAGGCATTTTCCTTCTAGGCATAGAATTTTAGTCTGCCTCTTTTCCCCCACCTACATTTCTACTTTTTTTTTCATATCACAAAAACACCTACTTGGGTTTTTAAAAAAGCAGAATGGTTTTTGACTAATAGAGCCAGGTGGTCTTTTGATTAATAGGGCCAGGTAGGTAAATTGAGGATCCAGTTTGTGGGGGCAATAAGCTGACTTTGTATAAATATACAAAAGTATGAAGGCTATTGCTTAGCGCATTGTAAGCCGCCCTGAGTCTCCGGAGAAGGGCAGCGTATAAATCAAATTTTTTTAAAAAAATTGGCAGCATCTGAGTTATAGGATGTATTCAAATAACATGAATCTTAATTTTAAACCAATTTTGTCCACAGCATTTCAGAAGAGGTTGGATCCGGCATATCAAGTTGACAAAGGACAGAAAATCAAATTAGTAGTGGAACTTGCTAACCCAGATGAGGAAGTTAAGTGGCTCAAGAATGGACAAGAGATCCAAGTGAGTGGCAGGTAATCAAGAGAACAAAATGAAAGCATTTGCATTAGTATTATACAGCAATATGAAATGTTATATGGACATAATGTGGAATATAGGAAACCTAGTCATCACCAAAACTGGGAAAGAAGGAAATTTCATCAGAATGGAGAGGGAAAAGAAATAGCAATCAGAGGCATCTATGGATGGGTGGGGATAAAAAAAAGTCAAGTTTGTGATTGCAACTATACAATAACCCCATTTTTATGTGCAACTCACATAAATAAGGACTGGGCTTTAATTGCACAGTGATGGCCATGATCTTGAATATTTTGACACCTCTACACACTCACTCCAGAAGCCTCCAATATCAACAAAAGCTATAAGCAGTTGAGAAAATGAGATGGGATTAATGCTTACTATATTGTAAGACTGCTAATTCATATAGTTTTTCATGCCTGGTTTTTCTCTTTCCTCTACTCATCTCTGCCTTGAATGAACCCCATCCATCGTTTGTTCTTAGCAAGTAAGTCCTCATATTGCACTTCTTGTTTTACTAGTCCTAAGTGACTAGTCCTAAGTTTTACTAGTCCTAAGTGAATATCTTTGAACTAATGATAACATAATGCATGATCACTTGGCCATAAGTAAGCTATCTAACATAAAACCATGGTAATTACCTCTGCCTTATTAAGCAATTTATGAAGATGTTAGTGTTTTGTTTTGTTTTTTGGTAACCTGAATAATTACATGTTTAATTGTTTTCATGCATATCCCAAGGAATAGATGAGTTCCTTAGTAGACTTTTGCACATTATTTTGTTATCTAGATCAGGATGAGGATATACTGTATATAATTCATACCCATTATACAATTCTTTTCAGGTGAGCAGCATTATGCATTCTCCGCAGAAATGGAGAAAGAAATAATGTTATAAGCCAATCATTATCAGCATGAGGGCACAGGACCATCTGGGTATTGTTAGATTATATTTATTAAAGAGAGAAACCTAAAAAAAGAGAAGCAGCTACCTGCAACAAGCAAGGATCTATAAGAAAATCTGCTGAGTTATTTCACACTAAGCCCCATGAAAGAAAGCATACATTACAACAAGGAAATTAAGGAACAAAATAAGAGAAAAAGAAGGAAATAGAGCTAAATGTAGTTTACCCCCAAATCACTCATCTTTACCAATCCATACATTTGCCCTTGAAAACTGTCTTTGTTATCACAGTGCCTGTGCCCCATGTCATATATTTACCTTCTCTCTCCTCTTTTGGGGGGGGGGATCCCATCAATTTCATCTTTCTCTCAATCCATTCATTTCATGCATTTGTTTTATGTCTTTTCTTGATTCAGTCTCTCAATCCACTGCAATTTATTTCTTTAATATTGATCATTCTTGCATTAAATCTTTAATGCATTTGACACTATTGATTCTTCAACCTAACACTTCTTGTTTTGCCGCATATATCTTAAGTATATTTCCTTTGCAGTCAGTTTACTTCTATGATGTTTCTCAGAATGCAGGCAATTATTGCCATATAAACAAGTTTCCTCTTCTTCTTTCCTTGCCATCGAATGTATGTTACCTACCACCTTTCTATAGTATTCACAATATTGTCTTAAAATTTCTCCATCCGTCTTCCCTTCTTTGATAAGGGAACCTAAATCCATCTCTTTGCTTCAATTTTTCATCATTAAGTATTTGTTCACACAGTTCCTGCAGTCAAACACAACTTTATTGCTCATTATACATTAATTTTCACCTCCAGGTTCCTCACTACATTATGCAATCTAACATTCCTTGCAAATCATTTGAATTGCGAGCCAGCAACGTTGCAGCACCTCCATTCTGTATACATAACTATGCATAGCTTCATATCCATAGTAACACATCTCTAATTTCATCATAAGCATTTCTTACATTTTTATTCATGAATACATTAAAAAAAAATATAGTGGTTTATCACAAATCCTCCTCCTGGTGCTTAGAGCTAAGCCATCTGCCAAGCAGTGTTTTTATTGTCATGTAAACTTTAGTTATATTTGCATAGATATGCCATTCTTACTGCATTCAACAATCAACCATCAAGTCCATGTTCGCACAAAATATTCCATCATTCAAGCTATTGTTTTATGTATGCTTTCTTTAAATAAATAAATGCTTTATTTCCCACATTCATACAGATCTTGTTTGTTTTTGACTATGTGCAAAGTTGAACACCGCCTTTCACTTTGTGTTAGGAAACAACAATTTTCTTCCAATTATCAGGAACAGATAAATCTTTACACACGCTAAACAAATGACGCTATTACTCTATATGTAAACCATATCCATATTTTAATTTCCATATTTCCCAAATTTTACCATCCATGCTTGTAGCTTTATAATTTTATTAAAAATTATATGCTTGTGGCTTTATAAATTTTATTTAAAAAAATATAATTTTCAAGGTTCTCACAGCAAGTATTACTTTCTTTTCATCATTTTTCTTGAACATTAACATTTATAGCATTCGCTTGAGTTCTATTTATTTGTTTGTTTGTTTATTATTTCTATGTTTATAAAATATAGGCCGCCCAATTTACTCAAGGTAACTTTGATCTATCACTACCATTCCTATACAAATCTCTAAAACACTCCTACTAAGCATTCCTTCATTTCAATTTCATCCCAAATTATTTCAACACTTTTATTAATTTTATTATTATTAATTAACCACTCCACTCTAGTGGAGGCTTTGTATTTAACCTACTTCCATTTTTTTCATTATTATCATTGCATTTTCTTTCCCTTTTAAAAATGTAACTGTTCCTTGTTCTTTTTTTACTACAATCTTTGCAATAATCTTTTATCTTTTTTTTCTACACACTGTATAGAATATGTGTATGTGAACATAGCTGATCAAAAATACCCAGGAATCTAGGTGATACCTATTCTGTGTTAGGTTTTTTTTAAAAAAAAAATCATTTCCATTTTTTTACATAATTTTTATTATGGAATTTTAAAAGATAAAAACTAATAAGAGCTGTGGAAAAAACTAGAATAAAAAGAAATAGAATGTACCTTCCAATTTTCTTTACAGCAATAAGTACAAATACAAAATTATCTCTTACTCTATGATTGCAAAAAGCCCTCCTATTTTTTCTAACCATCAAAACTGTAAATCATAACTTTTTCTTTTGTTCTATTGCACACAAAGATTTTAGAAGAGGTTGCTAATCAGCAATAAATACAAATATTGTCTTTTCTATAATCAAGGAAGTCAGTTTAGCCATTTCTGTAAATTCCATCATCTTCATTTGCATTTCTCTAGATATATTTTTGAATCTCTGGGAAATAAAAGGATCTTGACCATAAACCACTGCTCATTGGCTGATGACGCAGCATATCAGTGTGTGATTGGGGAAGAGAAGACTTTCACAGAACTGTTTGTAAGAGGTGAATGATTTATTATTGTTGTTGGGTTGGGCTATGCTATAAGATATACAGACTGAGACCTATATTATAAGTAAAACATTGCAACATTCTGCAAAAGTGCTGCTGCAATTTTGTCAACCCAATGTTATTTTTGGCAACAATTTTGTGTGTGTGTGTGTGTGTGTGTAAGGCTTCTTCTCTTTTCTCCATTATTTCCTGAACTTGAGAAAATGTATGCATGTCTATATTTACCATATTTTTACCTAGTAGAAGGCATTATGAATATTTCTGCTTCTCTAATGAATATTAATTACCCCATGATATTGTCAAATCTTTGAATTCTCTGGAGAAACTAATAGGTTATTGTGAACCTGAAAGTCATCTGCATGCTCATTTGATACTTAGCCAGATTGAATGAAATGGCATTTACTTCCAACTATATCTAAGATTGGGTTGCGGAATGTTACTCTGTGTACCTTGACAAAAGGAGAAAATGCAAAGGTAACATGTAAGAATTTAAATATATATATATATATATAACACAAATCAGTGTCACAATTACTGTACATTAAAATGAAAATCAATACAACTAAAATCAGTTGTGCAGATTTCATATTGCATTCCTTTATTACTTGGGTTAGAGAATATTAGAATTGAATTAGAATTAAAATACAAGATAATTTTAGATAACTTTTTTTAGAATATGTTAAAAAGATAATGATTTACATTCAAGATTAGAGCTTCCATTTAAAGGAGGATAAACAACCATGGTAATTCTATAAACATACAGTTGTTGCATAGATGTGTTAGTGTTGACTATTATAGGCAGATGATTCTGGTTTACAACTACAAATTAAACAACAATATGATTCAAACCATCAATTCTAAATCCTTCTTACATTTTTTCAGTTATGTCCTTTAATCTTCTCAGCCAAAGAAGCAGCTTTCAGTTCTTTCTGAAACAAACATGATAATTATAGGGCTGGAGGAAAGGAAGAGAAGTAATGAAGAGTCAAAAAAGGCGGCATATACCTTTTACAAGAGTGATCATATTTAGTTTGAAAACAGAGAAGTGGGAATAAGATAGTATAAGATGAGTTTTTACTTGTTTCACAGGAATGTGACCCAGCTCAACCTTTCCAACATACAAATCCCATATAGAGGTTGGATTTAATTGAAGGTGACTTGAGTTGCAGCTGAAGACTGTTTGAGTGGGCCACATCTGAAGTAATTGCTGGTGAGCTCTGTAATATGAAAGAATATGCTCCTGACCTTGAAAATGGGAAAGGAATAACTGAATTATTAAAGGAAGAATTTCAGAAAAGATGAGAAATAAAATTCAAAACAACCTTACCTTGATTTTGTTTAGTATAAAAATGTAGTAGGAGAAACCTTGACAAAAACTTTCAAGATGTCAGCCTTTCAAGGTAAGGGAGATCATGAAACAGAAAAAGCAGAGATTCCAGAAATGCTTTTTAAGTTGCCGGTTAGGTTAGCAATATCTTGAAAGCCTGTCAGAATTTCTCTCTGTTTCATATTATACCAAACAAAATTGAGGCAGTGTTGAGTTGAGTTTCATTTGGACAGTAATGCTATCCAAAACTTCTCCCTTAACAGTTTGCTCATTCCTTTCCCCTTCCTAAGGCCAGGTCTACATTCCTTCACATTATCTTGAGCAATGCTGAGTTTGGCTGCCATTTTTAATCATTGTATTGCCTTCTGGTTGTTTTATGAATTTTGTGGAAAATTAAAACAGCAAGATCCATCTGTTTGATACAATTGAATGTATCAATTGTACAATTGAATGTATCAATTGTACAATTGAAAAAGGTAAAGGGAGACCACAGAGTAATGATAGCATCCAAGAGTGTCAGATGTTACTATCATCCTGAATAACGTTGTATGGCACTGTATAAGTACAACCAAGACAAAAAGAACATCACTCTTGTGAAGGAAAAGAGACAGCTTGTACAAAAATATTGTCAAGTTCTTTTGGAAGCAAATAAGAGAAAAATTATGGGACCCATTGTTATTATTTTTCTGTTCTTCTCTTTTGTCTGAGGTTTTTGTGACCTTCTCAGAAAAGTTTCATGCTCTTGAATGGCACAGGAATATGCTGTCCTTGGTCTTGAAGAAGAAAATAAATCTTATTCCATATGAATGTAATGTAGAAGAACGAGAAACAAATGCTAAAGTTTTAAATTATTTAAATAGGCATATTAGTAGGCATGGCAGGGAAAGGATACTGCAAAATCTCGATTCCCACCCCACTCCAGGGGAAGGATACTGCAAAATTTCCATTTCCTCCCCACTCCTGAGGGAAGGATATTGCAAAATCTCCATTCCCACCCCACTCTGGGACCAGCCAGAGGTGGTATTTGCCAGTTCTCCAAACTACTCAAAATTTCCTCTACTGGTTCTCCAGAACCTATCAGAACTTGCTGGATTTCACCCCTGGGTGCATTCCAAAAGAATAAGAAAGAACTCAATTCAAATATTTTGTGTGAGAGAAAGATGTCAAAGTAGCCCCTCTTTAATATTTCTGGGAGTATATGGAAGATGCAGATAGTAGAGTCCTCAGTCTGGCAAGATTCTGTCTATAGGTGTAGAAACAATAAAGAACTCGGCTTGGAAGAATCACCATGAATCAATCTTAGTTTTTAGGCCTGTCATATTCTCCATTCTGAAATCAAGTTCTCATTTCATTTCTAGAGCCTCCGATCCTGATCACTCATTCTCTGGAAGACCAAGTGGTCACAGTTGGGGAAAGAGTGGAGTTTGAAGCTGAAGTGTCTGAAGATGGGGCTACTGTGAAATGGTAAACGGGATGGAGGGAAAACCTTCACTGTTAAGGGGGAGCTATACTCTAAACTGGCCAAAGAGCTTTATTTAAAAAGATTAAGATTTCCTCTAATTGAGTTCAACTTTTGGTGATTTCAGGGACATGGTTATTTGGTCTTCTTGGCAGCAACACAAAAGCAGCTTCATATTGCCTTCTTCAAGAATTTTATTCTGGCTTCCTAGTCAAGACTACTGCTCCAGTATTACCCGTGGTTTCCCATCAAATACCCAACTAATCCCAACTACTTAGCTTTTTGAACTCAAACAAGGTTTTTAAAAACAGAGGAATTATGTTTCAGAATACCAGGGATAAAAACCTATGGGTAGTCACTATCTGTCTTATATTGTTGGAAAAGTGAGCTGAGGTCATAAGGCTCCAGGGAAGGGAAAGGACCTCAGGTAACTTCTTCAGAAAGAGACTCGTTGTTCTTTCTGGTGGGAAACCAGCTCATCCCCTTGTGGTTTACCTTAGGAAGCGCGTGAGCATGTCCTACAACAGAGCTGATAAATTGGCAGCCAAACTACTACTCTGCATTGTGGTCTCCTGGCTAATATAACAACAACAACAATTATTTTTATTTTATTTTATTTTATTTTATTTTATTTTATTTTATTTTATT